>OY744537.1:14985242-15002742 GCA_963556195.1 Sepiola atlantica
AGACTTCTACCAGTCATGGCTGACGGAACGAGAACATAAATAAAGGGTTCCGTTCGAAATTCCGTCCAAATTCCCGAGTTCGACAGAAATATTCCCGAGTTCGAAAAGATACACCTGAAGAAGGCCGGAGGTTACAGCGGCCGAAACGTTGTGATGATAACACTCAAGATGAGAAATTTAGTCCGAATAACCAGAATTATGCAAAAACTACAATACAATAACAACACCCCTACGCAACGCCGGTATACACAGCTAGTATATTTATAAAAGGATCCGCTTATTGCTCTCCTTGATATTCGTTTTATGATCTGTTATCTCAAACCTAAGTTGCCGGAATCCCCAGTCCCAAATGCTTTATTTTTACCCCGTGTTCTCCACTGCAATCGTGTATATTTTTCTCCATTAGTTTTTATCTGCAACTCTATTTTATATTCTCTCAGCTCATTTTCCTAACTGATATGATCCATAATATGAACTAAATGACTCCACCGCGTTGCAATCAATAAACGTTGCATCACTTCAAGCAGGGGATAAAAAAAAAAATTAAGTTAATTTTCAAATAGCTATTTCTATGATGTTTTGCGATATCTATTTTTGTCCATTGTTATTCTTTATCTATAATTGTGTACAGTTCACTTTCTCTCAACATTTTGTTTTTCAAATGAACCAAATGACCCCACTTCATGCAATGGACTTTCTTTTCTTTTTTTTAAAACTCTTAATGTCTTTAAGAGCTACGGATATTTACTCATAAACAATTTCATTACAGAATCCGGTATTAATAAGAGTTTATCAAATGTTACTCACGAGGGAACTGTTAGAGACAAGGTCGTGTTTCAATGTGAGGAAAATTCAAGTGTCCTAAAAAGGGGAATAGAAATACGTCGAGACTTCCGCACTCCGTTTATTTAGTCCATGAATCTTTATGAATAGTGTGTTAACTTATAGACCCCCTATATCGGATAGCGATTACATCAGCCAGTGTTAATTTGACATGGGCGAACTAAGTGCAAGTCAAAGTCACACGAAGTTTGGGAAATAAATAAGTTCCCACGGGGTATGACAGGAGGAGATGACCTGTAAGGTCAGATAGAGTAAAAACAAAGGGACGTCAGTCGACATGACGGACGACGTCAAGGCTATCGTTGATAAAGAAACGAAGGTTTCAGAGCAGTTCTGGGTTGACGTCAAAGACAGGCGGACGTGCAATAATATGCTGTAATACTTTTAAAAAGTTTAAATAGCGAGAAGGCGAAAATCGTCCCCTTCCAAGATGTATGTCAGTATGTTCCTCCATTTATCGTTAATAAGATAGTTAAGTAATTAGTTAAGAGACCCAGGGTTTTTTACCCCGCCTAATAAACCGGTATTGTCCGGGCCTTCGGGTCGAGATTTACGCCGGTCTATTGGGGGTTGTCGGTCCTGTGCAGTTCTAGGAGGTGGACCCTCCCAGGCTTTGCCTCCCCTCTTTGGGGAGGAGTAAGTTTATTGCTTACTGTCTGAGACACCTTTACCGGGGAATGCCGACGGGGCTGCTCAGGCAATTTTTAAACAGCCAGAGTGCTCAAATTCTCGAGCGCTGGTTCTTTCCCATATACCCGACCTTGTGTCACATCTTACCTTGTGGGAGGAAGATAAATAGAACTAGTCTCTCGCTCGTGTATGAGTTGTTTCTCTTCGCGGATAAATCGTAAAAACTCTCAGCGAACGTCTCTAGTCTCCTTTCTGTACAAGGAAAGGTTTATTTCAGTTAGCCACACTTATGACGTTCAACGGTCATGCGGACAGGGATGATGAAGGAATTAATGCAGCCATCACTCGACGAAACTGCGACAGTGGAATAAGATGAAGACAGCAAATTAAGGTATATTTCTTACACTATAGTCATCAGAACATGTTAGGTTGTCGCTTGACAATTTAAAACAAAAAGTAAAGAACAAAGGAACAAATATACGCGAAAGGCGCGTAAAAGATGCGAGATAAAGAGTGACGCAGAAAATATATTTTGAAACAACGACATCGTTACAAGTGTAGGGGTTTCATCAAATCTCACTTAAATTCTATCATTACTACAGCAAGAGTAGACGTTGGATGTGTAAAAATTATGTTTAGAAATAGAATATTCCACGCAAAGTTAGTTAAGCAAGTAAATGAAATTTTCCATTACAGTTCAAGTTAGAAGCTACGCTGACGTGTACCGGTAGATGAGTCATGCGTTATGGGGGAAAGAATTGTGTGAGAAAGACTAGAGAGTTCTTGCGTCTGATTAGTTTGTTGTCAACGCTAGCGGACGCTGTTTTCGAAACCTGCACCAGCCTATGGGTGTTTAAAGGGGGATTCTTCAGTTGAGCTAGATGGAAATTACTGTATGGATTGCTGTATGCAGTGAACAAAATCCTAGCGAAAGAAAATGGAGTTATTTGACTGTTTTTAACTATTTTTATTATTTTAACCAAAAGGGGAAAAGGAAAAAAAAATACAACTAAAACGCGTCAACGAGTGAGACGAGAAGCTGTTTTAGTGTACAACGCAACGACATCTACTAGTTTATCTTGAAGATGGGCGAACACCCCACGAAATAACACAAGTCGCTTTTTACCAAAACAATGTTACATTACTTTTTTGATAAATGTTAATTTAAACATATTCTCAGGAAACAATTTACTAAGATAAACTCGTGTTTATCAGCCACCAGCTGGCACCGCCGGTTCACTATTGTTCGCAAAGTCTGCTACATAGAATACTTGAATAAAAACATTTCAAAATTTAGACATTTCATTCATAACTTTGTTGAAAACCTGAAACAACATTTTTCGCATTATTCATATAGGGAAATAAACATTACCTTTTTTTATATTTGGATGCAAATAAATTCATCTTTTAAATATGACCGTAAAGAAAATAAAATAAAGAAGAAATCCATTTGCTTAGTCGATCGTGCATGTATAGGGGAGAAAATGGGGAAACTTACAATTTAGAAATAGAACATAATTTGTTAGAAATAAGTTTAGTCTCCCTTAACTCTTTAAGAATAAAAGTGAATACGAGTGTTTTTATTTGTCTTTGTGTTCACCGACCTATATTGATCAAAGGGTGTTAAACAGCGATATTGCAACTATTGTATAGGTGATGTCAACACGCCTGTGTTATCAACCATGTCGAGACCATCCACCACCTCAACCGTCATCGTCTAACGTAATGCATCTGACATTCATGTATAAAAATATATTCATATTGTCTTATTGGGCGGCAAACAATTTATTTTTGGAAATGGTACCAGTCACAAATCTAACAAGGTCTAGCCACACTGATGACGACGTCGAAACACGTGTCTGTGAATAATTATATTATATTATATATATATATATATATATATATATATATATATATATATATATATATATATATATATATATATATAAATTCCCGAAACAGTTTTTCATGGAAACAACTGATGATCCCTTAAAATAGTGTTAGCAACAAACTAATATAATAACTGTAACAAATAAATTGACTTACATGAGTGATTTTCCACTGGAAGACTTGGGACTATAAGTTTTTTTGTTTTTTTTATATATAGTTTTAATGGTTGAGAAACTTCCGAGACTATATATATATATATATATATATATATATATATATATATATATATATATATATATATATATATATATATATACGTTCCTCTATAGGTGCACACTCTGGCAAAGAAAGTAATAATTTCCATTTAGCATTGTGGTAATGCTTTTGCATAAAATTAATTGACTGCTTTCAGTTATCAGTATTGTAAATAAAAATGAAGTAATAGAAATAAATGAATGGCATCATTTATCGCGCGACATAATTTTGCTCACTGCTACTAACAGAATGGTGGCTTGGTGGTAGAGCCCTTGGCAGTCACTGTGGTCCCGGTTTAAAATCTTGCAAGGTCTAGTCACACTGATGAGTTATAGAAACGACAAAACCTGTCTTTGTTTGTACATTATATACATATATATATATATATAGTGTGTAGATTTCAATTTTGTGTAGAGAATCTGAATAACAGAGCTCAATGTAATTTAAACAGAGCAAAACAGAATTATAAAAAGAAAAACTATACACACATTAAGGTTGTACACATAATAACTTATTTCGACCCCTTTAATTAGGTCTCCTCAGATGTATAGACAGATGTTTTTTTGACGTGGTTGTCTATACATCTGAGGAGACCTAATTAAAGGGGTCGAAATAAGTTATTATGTGTACAACCTTAATGTGTGTATAGTTTTTCTTTTTATAATTCTATATATATATATATATATATATATATAAATTATTTTATTTAAAACTATACATTACAATGTCTGTTAGGCGTACCAGGGTTTCATCGTTACTACGTATATATATATATATATATATATATATATATATATATATATATATATATATATATATATATATATATATATATATATAATATATCATTATATATATATATATATCATTAAAAATTAAACTACTATTCCAACGTAATGGAAAATGAAAATAGGAAAACCAAAATTATTATTAATGTATTCATCAACGTTTTGTCTTCCTTTTAAGACTTGCTCAGGATTATTGGTCCTAAGAAATAACACACAAGTACAAATATTTGAAAAAATAGCAGTAGGAAGAGAAAAACTAAAAAGGCCGCTAATAAAATAATAAATAATTAGATACACATAGATGGTAGAAGTGGGAAAAAATTGAGTTTACAGTTTTAAGTGCGGGGCAGAATTGTAGCGGTCGTCGTTATTAAAACCATTAGGGACGTGCGTAATGTAAGCCCAAAAGGATCGCTTATGAACAGATAAATTATAGGCTCAAAAAGATGGTAGCAGTAAAAGAAAATAAGTTAACTGTGGAAGGTGTGGGGGGAAAATCGTAGCGGTCGGAGTTATTTAAACCATGAAGTAGAAGGAGGAAGCATACGTCAAGTTTATTGAGGTCAGATAATTAGTTATCGAAGCAGGAGAAAGGGATGGTTAAATATTAAGGTCGCATAAGGAGATGGTGTAGGCGGGGAAGAGGAGGAAAATAAAATATAATTAAGACCCTTTGATGATCTCCATTTAACTTAGAGAAAAAATGTTAAAAGTCCCACAGAGTCAGATAAGATAAATAGGGATGATGTTTCAATTCTACTAAGTCAGGAACTATCGGGTGCTCGGTGCATTGTAGGCAGGATCATTATGGTAGCTAAGAAGAAGAGGTATAAATAAAAACATAAGGAGAAAGGATACAGTTGTAAATTGTGAAGATATTGCGTTAGATGATAAGAATATATTGTTGTTAAATAATGAAAGCCGTTAGTTGAATGGAGGAGTGATTGGCGGATGGGAGGTGAGCATTTTAACTTTTAGTTAACGGAAGTTAGCGAAACAACGTGACTTCCGGAAGAAGGGATGTCTTCTCGTTTCGGCTGACAACTTAAGCAGGCGGAACCGAACGTAGAAAATTTCACTCATATCGTGTGCGTTCGTGTTCAATATAGCTAGGTTGAAGGAGACAAACTATGTATCTGTCTATCAATTTGTCGGTCTGCTTCTCTCACTTTCTCCGAGGGGCAGCCCACACTTGTTAGAGTGCAGACATTGTGAATGTTCCATGTTATGTGAATTTATAAAGCTCCTATATAAACTAAATGTTGTCAAGTTGTTCCACAGTAAATAATAAATAAAGGAAGTCAAGTCGAGGGTTGGTTTAACAAGTGTATTGACAAAGTAAGAAAGTGACTAGCTCTTGGCTAGACAGTTACAAGACTGCGTTTTGTCTTCTGGTGTCTCGCACTATTTATAGTGACAACCGGTGTTGTTTCTCCTGTGTAAGAACGGCCGGTGTAACACTAAATATCGGCGTCGCAGTGATTTTATCCACAGACGATAAAAAAAAATCTGGGTTCCCGGTGTGTATAATGGTTTATACACACCACAGACAACCGGAAGTGGCACACTCTAATCCTTCTTGCCCTCATAGCTCGCACAGTACACAGCATAATCGGATACATCTCGTAGACACCAGCCCCGAAAACTAAGAAATAATTGAGAGTATGATATAAATATTGACAATAGAAATATGTTATTCAATTCATATTCGTTTTAGTAAAATGTATACCTGATTCCAATAGAAACAAATTTTTAAATACCCGTATTGTAGTATAGCGTGTTGAGTTTTTCCATCTCTACTTGATGGCCTTTCATTGACAGAAAACAGCTGAGCTGCGAATCGTTGAGACGTTGTAAGTAGACAGCTCCATAGATAGTGACGTCTCTCAGTAGTGGTGGCCGTTGCAGTCGTACAGATGTTGCTGCTTCAGTTTGATCACAAAATACTTCTAACCAACGAGAAAATTTTTGGTCACTCAACAGGTTTTAGGAAAACTACCACATCAGTTAGTGTTGATAATTCAACAAACTGAGTTTTTTCATGTCCGTAAAAACTTTTTACAACTTAAAACAAGTGTATCTGTGTAAAACTAATGTTAAGATTTTATTTTTATGTCAAAAGTTGTTTTTTGTTTGAAATTATTTTTAATTCAAGAAAACCACAAAATACAATGGCCACCAGCGATTAAAACATTAAAATCAAGTTCGATACTCAACGCTTTAAAAGATAAATTAGAATTTTATTTCATGACAATAAATAAATTAAAGAGCAACAGTGAATTTAATCCAATTTGGGGCGTAATACCAAACTAAATGAGCGAAAAAATCCAACGCTCTCTATACTATAATTGCGGCCTCTTAATATTTTTTATAAAATGATTTTAAATAGTTTACTGAATTTAAATTCTGAGATTCACTTTGTGATGATAAATTACATTGTTAATAAATTACATTGTTAATAAATTACATTGTTAATCAATTACATTTTTTTTTTTATTATAAATCTAGCCGTTTACAACATTACATTCCGTTATTTTTTTTTCTTATGAAGGACAGTCAATAAAAAACAGTGTTTTTTTTTACAAAAACAAACACTGAAATAAAATTCGAATTTACTTTTTAAATTGTTTTTTTTTTAATTTCTTGGACCAAAAGTACTTTGAATGTTTAAAATTTTTATCACACACATAAACAAACATTTTGACTATTCTTTTCACAAAATAAAAGAATTGATATTTTTTATAACAAAACTGATGCTACTTTATTTAAGAAGATGTGTCAGAATTTGCTATAAAAGTTCGATTCTATGTACGTTATGAAATAATGCCCGGACAAAAAGTGTCGTTTAAACCAAGGATTCATTTATGAAACATTTAGACAAACATCAAACAAATGCAACAGTCATTATTCTAAAATTGGGCCGATATTCGCTATTAAAAAGTACACCTTTTTAAACCCCACGTTATGAAGAAAACACATTATTTTTATAATAAAGATATGTATTATTATGAACATTTTTTTGTGACAAATTTCTTAAATATTCGAAAATGCTGTTTATACGTTTTACACTAAAGATAAAATATTGCAAATTCATATAAATTAACAGTTATACTTACTTCAATATTGTTTACGTGAGGTTATGGAGACGTTCGACCTCTAAGTAGTTCCTATGTATTAGTACGCAGATGGTTAGTATATAATATATCACAACATCCTCCCTGTTTAGTAGTGTCCATATGAGTGTATGAGAGTCTGAATTGATATATTGATTAGGATATAGTGATTGTTTTTTATGTATTATTGTCTGTTCTGTAATTGTCTTGTAGTGCTGGTATTTGTTGAGTAGTCATAGATTCTGTCTGCAATGTTTATGGTTATATAGAGTCCTTGAATCTGGCTGGCATATTTATGACTCGTCCTGATCTAGTGTGGGTTGAGTTTCTTTGTATATGTTACGTAAACACGAGTTATCTCCCGTTGACTTAAGTGACTCCCACCGTCACTATTGACTGCTACCACCCACTACTTGTACTAGTGGTAAACTGCTATGTATTCAGTGTAAATAAATTTCTTGTTAAGTTCACACGTGTGTCTCGCCTCTGTTAATGAATGCTTCAATAACCAGTTACTAATATGGCTTTATTTAATACTCACCTGTATCAACGCATAATATAAAATGGTGTCAGAATAAAACATCGAACCGTCAACACTCACAGCCGTATATCAATATTTTCAAAAATTTAGAAAAAGGTAAAAAAGAATATTTTCTAAAAGATTCAATTCAATTGTTATTCGATATCTAGACATGTTAGCATTGACTACGACTGACAGAATACCAACGTAATTAGTAGTCCCAAGTCAAAGAATAAACGTGTGTGCTATACAGGCCTGTGTTATTAAGGATCGCCTTGTTTTCTAGGTATTAAACTTGCAAGATTATTTTTATATATTTAAAACCTAAAAATATTAGAATATGTTTAGGTATACATTATGTTGTTATTTGTGATTGGTATGGGGATGTGAGTGTAGGTTATATTTGGGTTGGTAGGGAAAATGTGGAAGTGATATAAATGATATATCTTGGGGAAAGGGAAAACGTTTTTATATTGTATATAAAGAATAAATTTTGATAATAAGGGAAGTATAATTGAAAAGATCCTTCTGTCCCTCCGTAAGATCCCTACTAGCCTCAAAACCAACAACTCCAATCAATCCCTTTAACTCTCACTACTTATGCAGAAAAAGGCAAATTTGCTCCCGAGGAGGAGGTTGTACAATCAGATCCATAGTGTACGAAACCATAGTCATATTCGGTGTAAACTCAAAATAAGAAAGAAATGTACATCGGAGATACTCAAGGTACATTAAAAGACAGTAACTACACTCACAATAATACTTTCAAATATTCGAGGAAAAATACATCAGCTCCCTAGCAACCACAGCATGGAAGTTCAAAGAGTTTAAGAAAACCCCTTATAGCCCTAACTCCAGGAATGTCCACTATGCATAAAAAACAAAGGCAAAATCCCACAGGCGATTAATAATCCTTCCATAAGCTGTATGAACATCAAAACTGACTTATTCAAATTATGCCCCAACACATTTATACTAGTGAAATGGACTAATAACGAAACACATAACTCCCTTATACGTATATAAGTCTAAAACACACCACATAATATGAAAAATACAAGACCTATCCACCCGCCCCAGGATCTTTCCAAGTATACCTCCTTCATTATAAAACTAGCGGAGCTACCCGGCGTTGCTTGGGGTCATAAAAACATTTAATTGAAGAAAAATCGCCTGTGTTACATCTTTATATTCAAATTTTTATTTCTCTCCCTCTCTCTATAGCCGTCTCTTTATCTTTCTACTTTTATCTTCCCTGGTCGCTTATTTCACCGCTACGATCTAATTTTGCCTTTTGCGAAAGCTATTTCTTCCCCACCATTTCCTCCTACATTTCCCAGGGCAATAGTATGACATATTTCTATAAAAAGTACCATCTCTGTCTGCGCCTTCTATATAGGTACTTATCTCTGCCTATATACGTATCTATCCCCACTCCGATGCGCATACTATATACGTACCTATCGCCGCCCAAGTGCACATAATATATACATACCTATCGCAACCCCGGTGCTGCTACTATATAAGTACCTATCGCCGTTCTCGGTTCAGATACTATACAAGTACTTATCACCGCCCCGGTGCGCATGCTATATACGTACTTATTGCAGCCCATGTGCACATGCTATATACGTACCTATCTCCACCCCTGAAGGCTAAATACGTACCTATCGCCATCCCGGTGCGAATGCTAAATACATACCTATCGCTGCCCCGGTGAGCGTGCTATATACGTACCTATCGCCGCCCCGGTGTGCGTGCTATATAGTACCGATCGTCGCCCCGGAGCGCATGCTAAATACATACCTATCACCGCCCATGTGCACATGCTATATACGTACCTATTGCCGACCCACTGTGAATACTACATATGTACCTATCGCTGTCCCAGTGCTAATACTAAATATGTACATATCGCCGCCCCGGTGCGAATGCTAAATATGTACCTATCTCTAAATATGTACCTATCTCCAGCCCAGTTCGCATACCTAAGAACTCATATTAATGCGCCCCTGTCGTGTCAGAAAACAAAATAGTGTTAATTCATATATTGTCACCATCATAAATATAAATATTTTTAGTTAAGAAAAGAAAAAAAGAATTTTTTTGCACCCCCCCCAAGAAAAATTTATTTTTCCTTCTGCCCCATACTTAGAAATATTTTTAATTTAAAAGAAAAAAAAAAGAAAAATTTTTGAACCCCCCTAGAAAAAATCCCCCCCCATACATAGAAATATTTTTAGTTCAAAAAAGGAAAAAGAAAAAAAAATGTTTTTACCTCTCCCCCGAAAAAAATTGTTTTTCATCCTCCCCATCCATATAAATATTTTTAATGAAAAAAAAAAAGTTTTGAACCCCCCCACACCCAAAAAAATTTTTTTCACCCTCCCCATACATAGAAATATTTTTAGTTTAAAAAGGAAAAAAAAAAAATTCCCCCCTCCCAAAAAAAAAAATTTTTACCCTTCCCCATACATAGAAATATTTTCAGTTAAAGAAAGAAAAAAAAATTTCCGAGGTACCTCGTTCATATCAAAGAACCATACTGCAGAAGCCTACGGGTGCTAAATTGTAGAAGAACCCTTGGTGCTTGGTCCTATTCTGTAGAAGCATCCCTGGTCTCTATACTGGAGAAGCACCCACAGTTCCTATTCTGCAGAAGCCTTTACGTTCTATATTGTAGAAGCACTCCCGGTGTTGGGTCCTATACTGTAGAAGCACACCTGGTCCCTATACTGGAGAAGACCCTCTGGTCCCTATACTGCAGGAGCACCCATTGTCCCTATTATGCAGAAGCCTCCAGGTTCTATATTCTAAAAGCACCCCTGGTGCTGGGTTCTATACTGTAGAAGCACCCCTGGTCCTTATACTGGAGAAGCACCCATGGTCCCTATTCTGCAGAAGCCTCCGAGTTCTGTATGGTAGAAGCACCCCCGGTTCTAGGTCCTTTACTGTAGAAGCACCCCTGGTCCCTATACTGGAGAAGCACCTATATTTCTAGGGACCATTGTACTTTAGAAGCACCAACATTCATGAGAGGGCCGTCATACTTTAGAAGCACCTATATTTCTAGGGACTGTTATACTTTAAAAGCACCAACATTCCTGTGGACGGTTATACTTTAGAAGCACCAACATATGTGGGGACCGTTATGTTATAGAAGCACTAACGTTCCTGGGAAAGGGACAATTATACTTTAGAAGCACATATTTCTAGGGACCGTTATACTTTAGAATCACCAGCATTCCTGCAGGGACCGTCATACTTTAGAAGTACCTACGTCTCTAGGGATTGTTATACTTTAGAAGCACCAACATTCCTGTGGAACATTATACTTTAGAAGCATCAACATTTGTGGGGACCGTTATACTGTAGAAGCACCAATTTCTAGGGACCGTTATACTTTAGAAGCACTAACGTTCCTGGGTTGGGACCGTTATACTTTAGAAGCAGCTATATTTCTAGGGAACATTATACTTTAGAAGCATCAACATTCCTGGGGGGACCGTCATACTTTAGAAGCACCCATATTTCTAGGGACTGTTATACTTTAGAAGCACCAACATTCCTGTGGACGGTTATACTTTAGAAGCACCAACGTATGTGGGGACCGTTATACTTCAGAAGCACTATCATTCATGGGAAACCATTATACTTTAGAAGAATCAACATTCCTAAGGAACGTTCTACTTTAGAAGCACCAATATTTCTAGGGACTGTTATACTTTAGAAGAATCTACGATCTTGGGGAGTGACCGTTATACTTTAGAAGCAACAAAATTTGTGGGGACCGTTATGTTATAGAAGCACCAATATTTCTAGGGACCGGTATACTTTAGAAGCACCAGCATTCCTGGGGGGACCGTCATACTTTAGAAGTACGTACGTCTCTAGGGACTGTTATACTTTTGAAGCACCAACATTCCTGTGGACCATTATACTTTAGAAGTATCAACATTTGTGGGGACCGTTATACTTCAGAAACACCATCATTCATGGGAGACAATTATACTTTAGAAGCACCAACATTTCTAGGGACCGTTATACTTTAGAAGCACCAATATTTCGCGGAATCGTTATACTTTAGAAGCATCAACGATCCTGGGGAGGGACCGTTATACTTTAGAAGCACCAATATTTCTAGGGATCGTTATACTTTAGAAGCACCAACGATCCTGGGGAGGGACCGTTATACTTTAGAAGCAACAGTATTTCTAGTGACCATTATACTCTAGGAGCACCAACATTCCTGTTGACCATTATACTTTAGAAGCAGCAACATGTGTAGGGACCGTTATACTTTAGAAGCATCAACATTCATGGGAGACCATTATACTTTATAAGCAACAACATTTCTAGGGACCGTTATACTTTAGAAGCATCAACATTCATGGGAGACCGTTATACTTTATAAGCAACAACATTTCTAGGGACCGTTATACATTAGAAGCACCAGCATAACTGTTGACCGTTATACTTTAGAAGCATCAACATTTGATACAACCGGACACAATTAAGGGCAAGACCGGGTACATCCGGCAAGGGATTATGTGACATGTTAAGTTAGTCAGCATTTTTATAAAGTTATTACATAAATACATTGGATAATTTCCAAATTCCTACTGATTAACATTGAAAAATGGATATGTATCATGGATATGTATCATGTATCATGTATATTTATAATGTATATGTATCATGTATATGTATAAGTATCATGTATTATGCATATGCATCATAATTATGTGTCATGTATCATGGATATGTATCATGTGTCATGTATCATGGATATGTATCATAGATATGTATCATGGATATGTATCATGTATCCTGGATATGTATCATGGATATGTATCATGTATCATGGAGATGTATCATAGATATGTATCATGCATCATGGATATGTATCATGTATCATAGATATGTATCATGTATCATGTATCATGTATCATTGATATACATCATGGATATGTATCATGTATCATTGATATGTATCATGTGTCATGGATATGTATCATGGATATGTATCATGTATCATGGATATGTATCATGTATCATAGATATGTGTTATGTATCATAGATATGTATCATGTATCATGTATCATAGCAATGTACCATGTATCATGGATATGTATCATGTATCATTTATCATAGATATGTATCATGTATCATGGATATGTATCATGGATATGTATGATGTATCATGGATATACAGGGTGGGCCAAAATAAGGGTCCTATCTTTAAATTTGAATAACTTGAATTTGAATAACTTCCACAAAATTAAAGTTAAACTCACCAAACTTTATGTGTGTGTAGACTGACCCTTCCGAGATTTTTTGAAATAAACAAAACAAATTTTAGCCGAAAAACACTTCTTAAAACTTACAAAAACTAAAGTATTGTTTTTTTACACTGTTTTGAGTTTTTTAAGCAAAAATAATGTTTTCTAAATGAGGGTACGTTCCTTAGGGCTAATACGGCTCATGCTTGCTTCGGAAGGAGTCCTTTACTTATTCTAAAAAATAAAAAAATAAAAAATCAATAAATAAAAAAGTTATGAATTTTTAAAAATAGGACCCTTATTTTTGCCCACCCTGTATATTATGTATCATAGATATGGATCATGGATAAGTATCATGTATATGTATCATGTATATGTATCATGTATATGTATCATGGATATGTATCATGAATATGTATCATGTATGATAGATATGTATCATGGATATGTATCATGTATCATGTATCATGGATATGTAGCATGGATATGTATCATGGACATGTATCATGGATATGTATCGTGTATCATGTATCATGGATATGTATCATGAAAATGTATCATGTATACTATATATGTATCATGAATATATATCATGTATACTATATATGTATCATGTATCATGTATCATAGCTATGTGTTATGTATCATAGATATGTATCATGTATCATGTGGTTACCAACGCTAGTAAAACTCTTTTTCAATAATTATTTATTATCTTATCATTTTAACATTTCAAGTTTTTTTAAAGTGTTTTTAAATATAATTTCATAACGCGTTTCGAGCATTTATCGTTTATCCATTATGCTCTCTTCAGATGTATATTCCATTTGATAAAAGTGTTTCATTTGAGAAAACATTTCATTTTTCTTTCATTTAAAAGTGTCTGTTCCATTTGACATTTCTGATTCGGACTATTAAAAGGATCTACCAAAGGATATCTAGACATGAGTAGTCTCTTATATTCAACAATATATATATATATATATATATATATATATATATATATATATATATATATATATATATATATATATATATTTCCATATAAAGGAACATCTCCTTAACTAATTAAAAGATTGCTATGAATTTTGGAATATATATTCTAGGCAACACGGTGAGTTACATCGGCACGTTATTATTTTTGTAAATGTTATCATTAATGGATGCACATATATAAAGTTAGGTAATATATTTCGTTGTACAGAAAAAAAACTCATAAACTAATGAACCGATCATTGTGAATTTTAGAATATATATTCTCGGCAACCCGATGTTTTTTTTTTTTGTAAACTTTACCATTTAGGCTGTGCGCCTATCTTAACTTGCACCCGTTTACAGAAAACTTCAAAAATATGTTAGATAATAAAAGATTTAACAGAAAAAAAACAATTGTTCTACATCAAACTTTGAGTTATATTAAATAATACATTTTAAAGGGGTGGGTGCGCGCGCATGACCGTCAATAATATGTATCTGGTAAAATTCTAAACTATTTAACTGATCATTATGAATTATAGAATATGTATTCTCGGCAACAGGGTGAGTAACGTGGTACATTGTTATTATTTTTTGTAAACTTTACCATTTGGGAGGGGGCACCGAAACCGTACCATACCCCCAAATAAGGGAAATAACATTAAAATTGAAACTAATGCTATATCTATTGTTTGTACATGAGTAATTAAATTTTTCATACATAAATTATTATTATCTTTTCCGATGACGGAAAGGAAAAAAAACACCAACCTTTGACTTTTTATTATAGAGTGGGGGATTTCTTTCCAAATTGATTTTAGCCGGCAGGATTAGTCTGGGGTGGTTGTCTGACTTGCTATTTACTTTCACGTTTCACTTCGTCACTGTAAATTGTTTCATCCAGAACTAAGAAAAGGCACGTGTTTTACTCGCTAAATATTGCGTGACGAGACGGCAGTATATATATATATATATATATATATATATATATATATATATATATATATATATACAAATAAATGCACATTGGCCTTTATTATAGAGTGGAGGATATATAACACAGTTATCATTTACTTAATGTTTTTGCCTCATCGTTTCTTTTAATAGGTTGTCAACCTTATGTCAACCATGAAGTAAATTTGTTTTTACTTCTGTGTGGCTCGAACCGAAATGAGGAGATGTAACATTAAAAGAGGCGGGAAACTAATGAATCGCTAGATTTATCGCGGTTGCAAATATAAATCAAATTCCCATTCCTCGTGCATCTTGTCTCGTTAATTATGCAAATACAAGGAAGTAATTCCACTAATAGGAAGACGAGGGGGGTGGGGGGCGATGTGATACTGGAGAGGTCACCGAAAAGAAAAAGGTTTAATTTAAAGTTACGTTATGGACGGACGACTATATGACCCGCAATAAGATCTGATTAGTGGCGGCGGCGGGAACCAAACGAAACATGTAGTCGCGTTCTCATCAACGACGTAAATAAAAGTACAGCGCATGATCGAACGTACATTGTTTATTTTGCACGGGAAAGAGAAAGAAAAGTCACGAACTGCCATCCGGTCATCTATTCGTCAACTCCGTCTAACCACGACGGAGATCTGCTTTTATCTTCCCTGGCGGTCTGTCTCCCCACAACATTACTTCCCTTTCTAAACACAATTACCAGAGGGCGTTTTAAGACTGGAGTTATCTGCCCTTTATAAGTAGTAAAAATCACAGCTAAATAAATAGACACACGACACCTACAATGATTCCGTCACCACGCAAGAATCAAATACTTCAAATTCATACACCCCAGCAGAACAAAATACAAGAACTTAATCAACATCTTGTAGAAAAGTCACATGTTCACACAACCTTTAAACCTATATTAATTATTAAATACATGAAAACAGATTTCAAAAATACCTTTTCTCAATCTGGGAGCAGTGATACTTGTAGCATTACCTCCCTTTCTCAACAATAACTACACATATGCACCACTAGACGCTGTTTAAAACCCGAGTTAGCTGCCCTTTTTAAACGCTAGGAGGCGCTCCTATCAATGACTATAACA
The DNA here is from genome assembly GCA_963556195.1 of Sepiola atlantica. NCBI lineage: Eukaryota > Metazoa > Mollusca > Cephalopoda > Sepiida > Sepiolidae > Sepiola > Sepiola atlantica. Next base: position 15,001,601 of record OY744537.1, read on the forward strand.
AAATCTGCACAAGCAAATTCACCCATTTTTATCTGGCTGGTCTCGACAGAATACACATCCCGCTGACCGTCTCAGTCTGTTGGCTACGTTGACGAACACATCAAACATCATGTGCGCTCACACACAAGCACACTATTCACATACGTAAGAATTTCTTTACTTACACACATACACACGCACACATCCTTTTACTCAGAGTTTGTTAAACACATTCTCGTTGCCTCAATTTCATAGCAAACGCCATGCGCGCCCTTACGAACACAGAATTCGATACGTAAAGTTTTCCTCTCTATGTATACACACACGCACATATCCTTATTCTCAGACTTTGTTAAATACATTCTCGTTGGCTCAATTTCATAGCATACGTGCTCACACACACGCACACCACGTCTACAGATTATCTCATTACCATTCTTAATAGACAGTTTCATAAAAAACTCAATCGGGTTCGCGACCAATAAATATTATGTTGTATACTTCTTAGTTTCTCGCGTTGTTACTTTGTTTTTCATTGTCATGCTTGTATATAAAACACATTAATATATACACGGTAGCGGCGCTTCCCAAGCCTTGTACCGGCGCTGCCCAATCGTTGGCCAAAGTGTTTTCACCACCGACTGTCCGATTTTCGAATGACTCATGAACTTTATATTTGATAAACATATTGTACATCACAAACAACCTATAAAAGTACAGAATAGTTTATAGTCGAGCATTCGTAAACGAAAAGAAAAAGAACACATAATTTATATCAAACGCATTAGAATGAAAGTCTCTATCGAATCCGCCTAGTTTTAACATGTGGAAACAATTTGTAAGACATTATTACCATTTGAAAACACCTTACAAATCGTTTCCACACGTTAAAACTAGGCGGATTCGGTAGAGAATTTCATTCAAATACGTTTGATATAAATTATGTGGGTTTTTTTTTTAGATGTGTTCCACTATTTAGGTTTAGTTTACGAATTTTCGAGTGTTGAGTATTCTGTACTTTTATTGGTTGACCCCTTCAGTCACCACTCTAAATACGATTTATTTTTATTAATAAACTTTATTCTTTTTTCTCAAGGTGATATGCAATTCAACCTGTGTATCCGCGTTATAATCCGTTTGAAACGTGTCCAATATACACAACG
>OY744537.1:15010242-15077742 GCA_963556195.1 Sepiola atlantica
GTTTTACCCCACCAAATAAACCGGTATCGTCCGGGCCTTTGGGTCTGGATTCACGCCCGTCTATTGGGGCTTGTCCGTCCTGTGCAGTTCTAGGAGGTGCATCTCCCAGGTTTTGCCTTCCCTCTTTGGGGAGGAGTAAGTTTATAGCTTACTGTCTGAGGCGGCCCTACCGGGGAATGCCGACGAAGCTGCCCAGGCAATTTTTAAATGGCCAGAGTGCTCACCTCTCGAGCACTGGCTTTCTCATCCCACTTTCCTGACCTTTTGTCAATCTTACCTTGTTGGGGGTAGATAAATAAAATCTAGTTCAGCCAGGGGTTTTTACCCCACCAAATAAACCGGTATCGTCCGGGCCTTTGGGTCTGGATTTATGCCCGTCTATTGGGGCTTGTCCGTCCTGTGCAATTCTAGGAGGTCCACCCTCCCAGGCTTTGCCTTTCCTCTTTGAGGAGGAGTAAGTTTATTGCTAACTGTCTGAGGCGCCCCTACAGGGGAATGCCGACGGGGCTGCCCAGTCAATTTTTTAATGGCCAGAGTGCTCACCTCTATAGCGCAGGGTTATCTAATCCCACTTTCCTGACCTTGTGTCACATCTTACCTTGTTGGAGGTAGATAAATAAAACTATTTCAGCCAGGAGTTTTTACCCCACCTAAAATATATGTATTGGAGTTGATGGGAGAATGGATAAGGACACATTGATGTATAAGGAAATTGTGGATGAAAATAGACAGAGAATTATGAAAAAAACTAAGGGGCCAGAACACCATTCAACTTTTACAAAAGAAACACCATGTGAAAGTAAATATCTGACACATAGAGTTCTTCCGAATAGTGGTGCAACAGGTGCTGTTCATGCAGATCAAGTGGTGGATGTTTTGCATGAATTCCACAGTGAGAACAGTATCAAGGCTATACTTGTTGACAACACTAATACCAACACAAGTTGCGATGGTGGAATGGTTGCAATTTTAGAAAAAAAACTTTTTAAAACTCTTCACACAATTGGTTGCTCTTTGCATCAAAATGAACTACCTTTCAGAGCCCTTTTTAAAAACATAGATGGTTGCGCAAAGGGCCCTACAACATTCAGTAGCCCTCTGGGGAAATTATGCTCAAATGATTGATATGATTTACCCCAAATATCATTTTCCAAAATTGATGAAATACATGATCTTAGTTCTGACCAAAGACTCCTTTATGAATACACAGTAGGTATTTCTAGAGGTAAGGTTGACTCTAGATATGCCTCCTGGAAAATTGGTCCTTTAAACCAAGCAAGATGGTTAACTTTGGCCATCAGGCTTATGTGTTTATGGACTCGTGGTGCATACCCACAAAGGCACACAACAAAACTACACTATGTAGTAAATTTTATTGTAAATGTGTATGCCACTTTTTGGTTTGAAATTAAAAGAAATAGTAAATTCCACAATCAGTAAGTGCACATTTTTAATATGACCCAGAGGATTAAGGAGAAGCCTCAGGAAATCCAAGATATCACATTTAGAAATATACAAGGTAATACATTTTGTTTACTGCCTGAAAACTTTCTATATTCCATGGTTAAATCTGAGGAGATTGAAGTAAGAGAAGAAGCTTTAAAAAGAATTTTGGCCATTAGGTAAGTAATATTTATTCATATATCTCTGACTCAATTATTTATTCCAATTTATAGAATGATTTTTAAAGATTTTATCTAATTTCACCATAATTATTAAAGCAGTACAGATTGGAATTTTTTAATAATTCAATTAATTAATTTGTTCTTTCAGGAGTGAGGAGTCAACCAGAAAAAGATTAAAAAGAATACTACCTATTAATTTTAATGCCACACATTGGACACAATTAATAGATTTAAAATTATGCGGCATTTTTGAACCACCAATGACGGAAGATTTTACTGAATCTGAACTTCGAGAATCGTTGATGAATGGAACCAAGCTTGACTTGCCAGATTTGCCCTCACATTCTCAGGGTGTGGAACGGGCAGTTAAGTTAATAACAGAAGCTTCACAAACTGTATATGGTTTTGAAGCAAGGCATCAACACATTACAGCCAAAGTTTTGAGTCAGAAATTGAGACCAGCATTTTTGTCTAAGGGGTCTTATATGGAGCAATTTGACTCTCTATATTAAGCTTCATTAAAATAGTGTTAGGTTTTTCCTTATTTCTTTGCTTGTAATATTTTCACTAATAACAGAAAAAATCATTTTTTTAGGTATTCAAATATTACTGTTTAATTCATAACGTTAAAAGGTAGTTTACAAAAGCAGATACTGAAAATGAGGGGGGGGGCAAATTTTCAATTTGAAGATTTCTTTAATTCATATCATTTTTATAAAATAAAAGGACATTCCCTGCTTTTAAAAGCTAAAATTATTTGGTTTTCACACCAATATTCAAGCAAATCTTGCAAAAACGAGGAATTTTCAGTATATTCTTGTCTACGATCTTTGATACCAAACGCTCAAAAAACCGCTGAAGTTTTTGATCTAATTTTTTGCATGAGTATTTAATAGGTCTATATACAACTTTCGGAACGTGCCTTTTTTTAATATTTAAAAAAAAGTGTAAAATCGACCTACCCTAATATATATATACAATTATTTCAACAATTAGACAACGACGCGCCCCACATAAACCATGAAGGCCACAGACCGGAAGCCCTAGACTCGAGTTTCGCTGTTTGCTTGATTTTTGTTACTTAATAGACTTACTTGTATATTGCATTGTGGCGCATGTGGCAGAGTACGTACTTGCATGCAAATGACTAGGTTTTCGAATACTGAGTTAGGATTTGACATAATGATGAGCCTAAAGAAAGACAAAATTCGGGTCTAGGGCTTCCGATCTATGGCTTTCATTGTTTGTGTGGGCTGCGGTGTCGTCTGATTGTGAAAACAATTATATATATGATCTCACATTAAAAATAGTATATATATATATATATATATATATATATAGAGAGAAAGAGAGAGAGAGAGAGAGAGAGAAAGAGAGAGAGAGAGGGGGAGAGGGGGAGAGAGAAAGAGTTAGTAGAGAGGAAAAGAGAGAAAGAGAGAGAGGAGAAACAGCATAAAATATACTTATGGTAAGTGAACAAGACAATATTATACTAGTGCATTGCTCTACCTATTTATTTAGTACTGTTGAAGCAAAGACTTTAACAAAAACATACATGATATATCATATTATGAACAAATCTTGAACGAAAAAATATGAATTTGCTTCGATAAAAGACAAGTAAATCTGCAAGAAAGAAAATATAATAAAATAAAGAGAGAAAAAGGCGAAAGAGAGAGATAGAAAGAAAGATATAAAAGAGGAGCCTTCCTTCTTTGCAGCAGACTTGCCAGCATCTTTATTGCACTTATTCCATTTCATGTTGTCTCAGAATGCAAGGCCTATGTTTTATAACGTGAGACGTTCGAAGGGGTGCTATCGGTCATAACAATCGGTTGTTGGAAAGAGAAAGTAGAAAGTTTACGTTGGGTTTAGTTTCAGCAGCCTTGTAACTCTCACTTCTCTTATTTTGTCTTTTCATGAGCGAGGTTTCTGACAAAGGGATAAGAATTGCTGTTTTCTTGGTCGAAATCTATCTATCTAACACTTATCGTTGGCTAGTGTTTTACCTTGAAGCAGTATTTATATATCCTTACATCAAGTGGCTTCGTGCTTTGTCTGGAGCGATTTCCATTAAAAAAAAGTTTTCTTTTAGATGTTACAGGAAAGGAGATTCGTCGTGGTCAAATTAAATGTGACCATCCATTTCTGGTCTCATTCTACTACAGATGCAAACCTGTGCATGCATGAGAGACACAAGTATGTAGTCGGAGGGAGTGTGTTCAAAGAGTAAGGAGACAAAAGGGTGAATGAAGAGAGAGAGAGAGAAAGAGAGAGAGAGAGAGAGTCAGAGAGAGTGCAAGCGAGAGGGGTGTTAAAAGAAAGAAATTATCCTTATTTACTTGCATACGGTCGGGTTTTAATGTGTGAAAATCCAGCTCCCAGAAAGGAGCATTCTGGATTGGAAGAACAATACCTGTATAGTTCTATCGACACTCCTTCGCGAATAAAGACATCTCCAGCGACATGCAATAAATACGTCGTCCTCTCGGAGTAATGCCGGGTATTGTTACATTTTTTATTATTTTGTTGCAAAACGTGACGTGAATGAGAATTATTAACTAATACACTAAATTAAAAGTTAGTTTCTTTCCAAAATGCGAAGTGTGATAAAAAACGTATCGAGAGGATCATTAACCAAGAATAAAAACTTTAACTTTTCAAAACACGAAGTGTGATAAAAACGTATCGAGAGGATCATTAACCAAGAATAAAAACTTTTACTTTTCAAAACACGAGGTGTGTTTAAAAAGTAACGAGACTCATTATGTATTTACCAAAAACAAAAGATTACATGTTTAGTTTTGAAAGATGAGTGGTGGGGTCACAGGATAAATACACTGGAAATCTATTAAGCAACGGCAAACAACTGAGCAGTAGAAAGTCTTGCAATGCACTTAAATTAATGGTTCAGTTTAACCATATATGTTATGAACATTTTATTAACATTTTTTGTGTTGTTATTCATGTCGCCGGACAACACCGGGTAGCCCTGTTAGTCTACTTATATATTTGAATTACTTTTATTTTTATATTTGTATATATTGGCATATTTTGATATTTATTATTTTATCTTTGTACCTCAATATTTATTCGTTTTATTATTTAGCGAGTTCTCTTAAATATTATTTTCATTTCCCCTCTGGCTTTTACACACACACACACACACACACACACACACACATATATATATATATATATATATATATATATATATATATATATATATATATATATATATATATATATATATATTATAGATATGCATATATATATAAACTCTTTAAGTGGATAAATAATCTGATAATAAGAGACCTTGTATTTATTATCATGCATTAAATGTAGAATTTATAAATTTAGAATAATTTATGTGACCATCGTAGCAAACTTCCATTACGGTGAAAACACCAGACCATGTGCTTTGCGATTGTTAAAAACAGGTGTATGGCATAAACACATTAACACACACACACACATATATATGTATATATATAATAGGGTGTTGTCCTTGGTTAGAAAGCATTGTTTATATGGAAATATTAATTATTAAAAATAATAATAAGCAATTAGAACGCTATACAATGCATTTTAGTTTATTAACTTTTTTTTCAATTCAATTTTCGAAGATATACTTCCTCATCAGAATTACTGAATTTCAAATAAAGATATATAAAAATACCTTTCTTTTTTTCTTTCCTTTTAGTCTTCATCTTGTTCTTTTTGGTGTTATCAGTTCGATGTTAATGAACGAATGAGTCTTTTTTGGGGGACGGCACATGGCGGTGCAAATTGTAATAATAGGGTGTTGTCCTTGGTTAGAAAGTATTGTTTATATGGAAATATTAATTATTAAAAATAATAATAAGCAATTAGAACGCCATGTGTGTGTGTATGTGTTTACAAAACTAATATATATATATATATATATATATATGTATCTATATGTATAATATATATATGTATATATATGTATAATATATATATATATATATGTATATATATGTATAATATATATATATATATATATATATATAATATATATATATATATATATATATATATATATATACATATATATATATATATATATATATATATAAGTATACAAAATACGACTACCATAATAGCGTTATTCAAAGTCTCATGTTCGAGCGAAAAATAACCAGACGCCAAAAGCCGGATGTAGTATTCTGTGGTTAAATACCCATTAATTTGGGCAATTATACAATCGCTCAACATACGTCGTGGCATTAGGGACGACGAATCCGACCTACTATACCCTTTTCCTAAAATAACCAGTATTTACATATACATATACATTTATTCAATCATTGTTATGTATCACACACACACACACACATATATACATATATGTATATATATATGTAAATATATATGTATATATATATGTATATGTATATAAATATATATGTATATGTATATAAATATATATGTATATATATGTATATATATAACTATATATGTATATATATAAATATATATGTATATATATATATATATATATATATAAATATACATGTATATATATATAAATATATATAAATATATATATATATATATATATGTATATACATATATCGATATATATTTATTACATATCCGATTTTTGAAATTGGATTACTATATGTTTCAAATTGTTTAATAGATCGCACCGTTAAAGGAGAAAAAACGACATTATACTTTTCAAAGTCTATAAAGTAGCACTTTTACGCCAGATCATTACTCTCGCGGCCTTTGTCGTTTCGTCAAATAATGCAAATACGTGTTTGATTTAGTAGATGAACTATTATTGTTTTGTTTTATATTCCGTACGCCACAGTTCATTATTTTCCAAAGATAGAACGCGGACGTGCTTTTCATATAATTTATACTAGGAAATAAAAGAAACAATGTAATTCATTTAGAATAATGAAACGGAAAAGTATTTGTAAGACTATATAAGTATAAAAATGTGTGTATTTTAAATTCCAATTTTAGTTGTCGATATTGTGCAGCTAAATAGTTTACTAATAGTCTAGTTTATCATGAATACAAGTTTGAGTTGTCAATTAATATGCGAAAGTACATTGTGTGCACATTCATAATTATATTTTTGCTAAATATCTGATTTAAAGTTAGTGATAAAAGTCGATTTTAATAAAACTAAGTGCTCGCTTGGTAATTGTAAGGACATATTCGAATAACTACGTATGCAGCGAATGTAGACATCGTTTAATTTTTTTTCATTTGTAACAAACGTTGCAAATTTATCAGTTTATTTTATTGAAAAAATTCCCGGGTCGGGTAGAATATGTAATCGATAACATAGATTGGAATATTTTATCTAACATACATAGACGGGTAATTTCCGTATTTTACTGGCTAGCCAGAATCAAATATCTATTTGTGAGATGCGTTGCTAACTTGAAACATCCGACTCTCTTAACTGCATATATCAGATAAACATATATTGCAAGGCATAGACAATATAGTAGTAGAAGTAGGACTAGGGAGAAAACGAGGAGAAGGGAGATGGGAGAGAGATAAGGGAAGGGAATATTAGGAGTAGTAATATTTTAAAATCGACAATAATGGCACTCCGCAAAATCAGTTAGAAGATCAGTGTATTCAATCAGTTTTTTTCCTCGCTGTTGAATTTTCTGCTGACTGAGGTAGCCGATGCTCTATCCGCATTTCCGTCCACGGACAACACAGATGTGGATTGCGTTACTCATTACAGGCTCGTCTTGGCCTTTTGACTAAGATCAAAGTGTAGTATCTGTTCGATGGATACTGCACCCCATAGACTGGTATTATCTTGGCCTTCGGGGCTTGATTTATGCCGGTCTATGGGTCTGTCCTGTGCAGTTCTAGGAGGTCCAACCTCCCAGGCTTTGCCTCCCCTCTTTGGGGAGGAGTAAGTTTATTGCTTACTGCCTGAGGCGCCCCTACCGGGAATGCTGACAGGGCTGCCCAGGCAATTTTTAAACCCCACTTTCCCGACCCGACCTTGGGTCACATCTTACTTGTGGGAGTAAGATAAAAACTGGCCTTGTGCCTAACTCCTGGAAAGGAGTAAATCAATACTCATTACAGGCTGATAGCTGTGCACTTTTATCTCTTCAGTGCTATCCTAAAAGTTCGTGTTTCAGTTTTATATAGAAAATAATGACTTTGTCATTTCATACGTACATTTTGCACGTGGCAAAAATAATGTTTTGATTAGAATGCAGTGCGTGTTTTGTTGAACATCTCTTTTTTTTAAATTTTGGCAAATATTTTGGAGAAACGAAAACATTTAAAATCTGAAGTTAGTAGATATAAAACAAACAAAACAGATGTTAAGTCCATGCATGAGAAAGAAAACTACAACAATATTTACACATGGACTTATATTGATATATTTACAGCATCTGTTTTATATAACAACGTATTATCAATATATATATATATATATATATATATATATATATATATATATATATATACATATATATATATATATGTAAAAATAAAAATGGAATAAAGTATAAGCAATTCAACAACTAACAAAAATAAACTCAAAAACTCATGTTGTAAAGTTCTACCGAGATATTTCGGTCGTTAAGATACGACCATTTTCGTTCGGTTGGTAAACTTTATTTCAAAACGGAAAAGTTTTCAAATTTATACAAAGAATGCGATTGGAAGAAAATGTCACGTGCAGAGAACAACAAAAAGGGAGAGTAGGGGCGCGAGGAATGTTATGAAAAGAGAAAGAAAAAGAAGATGACGAAGAGGAAGAAGAAGAAAGAGAGACCAATCAACCAGTGTCTTTAGAACGTCAGTTGAAGAAGAAGAAAAAGAAGAAGAAGAAGAAGAAGAAGAAGAAGCGAGAGCAGAAGTAAGAAAGAGTGAAATCGACATTTGACAGTAGAACTTTACAACATGAGTTTTTGAGTTTATTTTTGTTAGTTGTTGAATTGCTTATTCTTTATTCCATTTTTATTTTTACATATTGTCTGAAACATTGTTTCCTTTTTCTCATATATATATATATATATATATATATATATATATATATATATATATATATATATAAGTAGATTTCGCGTAAAACAAAATCGTAAGATAAATTTCAGAGGAAACATTACTTTAATCAATGAAACGAGCGAGTGGAAACAAAAAGAAAATTGCTAAAATGTCCCTTAAGGCCTTATCGTCTGACCCTCTAAAAGGAAACGTTAGAATAGTAAATTAAAAACTAAGTAAATCAAATGAGATATGATTTTCTTAGTTTTTAATTTATCATATGGATATATATATATATATATATATATATATATATATATATATATATATATATGGATAAATATATAATTAAATAAGTTCAAATATGTTGACAATATGAACTTAAAACTAATATTTTAAAAGTGCTCAATACAAAGTAATTTTATATAAATATATATTCTATAAACATATAGAATGGTCTACACAAATGCAATTACGTTTTAGAAAGCTATATGCTTAGTCAAGGCCGAAAGTTATTGCATTTGAGGAGGACATTCTAAATTCTTTATATATATATATATATATATATATATATATATATATATATATATATATATATAATCAAATAGGTGATGAGAATAAAAATAGGAATGAAGACTATTTATTGAATCATTAAATAGTATATTTAAAGTATGAATTAACTTTTCTCCTGCCTTAACCCTTGTATTTTTCAAAAATGGAAGCTTTTATTTTCATATATATATATATATATATATATATATATATATATATATATATATATATATATATATATGTGTTTTTGTCTTTTAAGGGAAGTGGGGTCTGATCAACTCTGCTTGGAAGCCATGAAATTAAATACTGTCTTGTTTTTAAATTCCCGAAACAGTTTTTCATGGTAAACAACTGATGATTCCTTAACATAGTGTTAGAAATAAACTAATATAATAACTGTAAAAAATAAATTGACTTACATGAGTGATTTTCCACTGATGAAAAACTTGGGACTATAAGTTTTTTTTTTTTTGTTTTTGTTTTTTTTAATATAGTTTCAATTGTTGAGAAAATTCCGAGACTATATATATATATATATATATATATATATATATGCGTGCGTGCGTGCGTGCGCGCGCGTGTGTGTGTGTGTGTGTGTGTATTAATATGCCTTGGGGATGGGTTCCGAGCATCGAACCGAACTATACTTAATTTAGACAAAAGTGTCGAACCCCTTGCGAACTAGACCTTAGAATCTGGCGACAGGTAATAAATCAACCCTTTTCGAAGAATGAGGTAATGTCTATATTGTGATAAAGGATCTGCCAAGAGACAAAACATTCCTTAGTCAGCCAGAATAAAGTCAAAGAATTCCACGGCTTTTTGAAAAAAAATAGTTTGCAAGTTTAATATAAACATACAATTCCAAAGTGAAAATTAATCACTTTCATCTTGCTATATTTCTCATATCTCTTTCTCCCTTCGCTCTGTCTGTCTGTCTGTCTGTCTGTCTGTCTCTCTCTCTCTCTCTCTCTCTCTCTCTCTCTCTCTCATATATATATATATATATATATATATATATATATATATATATCTTCCATATACAAGTTAAATCGTATAGCAACGTATGGTAATTACATTTTGTTTGTAATAATGTTTCCAATTTGCATTCTTCTTTCATTTCTTTGTTACCATCGACTGTTAATTTGATTTGGTTTGGTTTGGTTGTTTTGTTTTACGGCATATCAACTCTTTTCGGGTTATTTAATTCCGAATCCGATCATTTTGGTAAAAGTGTTTATGCTTCAAGTTTTTATATGTTCAAGTATTAATTCACTCTGTTTTATTTGGTTGTTTGTTTTTATGGCATACCAACCTTTTTCGGGTTATCTAATGCCGAATCGGTGATTTTTGTGAAATTTTTATGCTTCAATTTCTTTATATGTTCAAGTATTTATTCATTGTGTTTGGTTTGGTTTGGTAGTTTTGTATTACAGCATATCTACTCTTTTCGGGTTATCTAATGCCGAATCTGGTCATTTTTGTAAAAAAATTTATGCTTCATATTCTTTATATGTTGAAGTATTTATTTATGGTGTTTGGTTGGGTTGTTTTGTTTTACGGCATACTAACCCATTTCGAATCCGGTCATTTTGGTGACAGTTTTTATATTCAAATATGCATTTATGGTGTTTGGTTGTGTTTGGTTGTGTTTGGTTGTGTTTGGTTGTTTTGTAGAGGAAAAATGTTGCTTCTGTTTTTTGGCTTTGCAGAACATGATTGAGTTTTGCACAGGGAAAAGAAAAACAATAAGATTAATGTTTGGTGCATTTTAAGTCAGGAAGCCGGTATCTTCAGAGAACCTGCTCTGGTAGAACCAGGGCGACTATTAATAAACATAGAGAGAAAGAGGAGGAAAGAATGAGAGAGAGAGAGTGAGAGAGAGAGAGAGAGAGAGATAGAGTCACGTAAGCAAGAATGATAGAGGCCGCATCAAAATAATAATAATGAAAGATGAAACAAAATACAGCAAGAGAAAGAAGTAGGTGATAGACAGAAAATTAATAAGAGGTGGGTCAGTTGTTGAGGTAATTGAAAACTAAAGCGAATTAAGACAATTAAAATGTATTTTTTCAAACGTAACTCAATCCTTAAAATAATGAATACTTTAGCATATACCTGGTGTAGTAACAATATACAGAAAAAACGGTAAGGAAACAAACGTTGAATAAAGCTTTTGTATGACAGTATATATATATATATATATATATATATATATATATATATATATATATATATATATATATATATATATATATACATTACATATGTATATGCACACATGTATGCATATATATATATGCGGATATGGAAATATAATTACATATATAAACATATATAGATAAGGGTTTTTACCCCGGCTAATAAACCGGTATCGTCCGGGCTTTTGGGTCTGGATTTACGCCGGTCTATTGGGGGTTGTCGGTCCTGTGCAGTTCTATGAGGTGCACCCTCCCAGGCTTTGCCTCCCCTATTTGGAGAGGAGTAAGTTTATTGCTTACTGTCTGAGACACCTTTACCGGGGAATGCCGACGGGGCTGCTCAGGCAATTTTTAAACAGCCAGAGTGCTCAAATTCTCGAGTGCTGGTTCTTTCCCACTTTCCCGACCTTGTGTCACATCTTACCTTGTGGAAGGAAGATGAATATAATAGATATATAAAAATTATATGTAAGTGGGAATAAGTGTATGTATAAAAATATATACATATATTTATATACATCTATACATATATTTATGTACATCTATACATCTCTCTCTCTCTATATATATATATGCATCTATACATCTCTCTCCCTATATATATATATATATATATATATATATATATATATATATATTTATATATATATATATATAAATATATATATATATTTATATATATATATATTTATATATATATATATTTATATATATATATATATATATATATATATTTATATATACATATATATTTATTTATATATATATATATATATAGTCTCGGAAGTTTCTCAACCATTAAAACTATATAAAAAAAAAAAAACTTAAAAAAAAAAAATTAAAAAAAAATAAATAAATAAAAAAAACTTATAGTCTCAAGTCTTCCAGTGGAAAATCACTCATGTAAGTCAATTTATTTCTTACAGTTATTATATTAGTTAGTTTCTAACACTATTTTAAGGGATCATCAGTTGTTTACCATGAAAAACTGTTTCGGGAATTTTATATATATATATATATATATACATAGATGTGCATACATACAGAGGGAGAAAGAAAGACGATAATTTATCTTGAATTTTCGTATCATTGAATTATTTGACTTCCTGCTCTTGTCGATGGCGCCATGTTTTGGAGGAAACAGTTCTTTGTGTACTTAACAATACGGAATAATCGATAAGATTATATATATATACATATATATATATATATATATATATATATATATATATATATATATATATATATATATATATGTTGAAAGAGAGAGAGAGAGAGAAAGAAAGAAAGGGGCGTGTTTTAGTGAGTTTGTCAATACATATATTTATATATTGACAGACACACACGCTCATGAACAAAAACGTAACCACACGCTCATACAGACATAATGATTCACACTGGCGCACTTATATACAATAACATGCATACACATATACTCACCAACACACGATTATACAGACACACACAAGCATACACATAACATACGCAAAAAAAAACAAAATGCACCTGATAACGAAGGTTAATACACAAACGCATATTTGAACACTTACGCAATCACACACACACTCACACATCTGGCGAGTATACCTGGTGAACCGAGTGCAAGAGAATTATAAACAATTGCACTTAAAGAGACGGTTAGAATCTTAAAAAGATCTCTAGGTCTAGTGTCTGAAATAGCCGGTGAATGTCTGGCATCCGGTAGGATGCCCTATCTCCAGCAAAAACGGAAAGATAAGAAAAATAAAAAATAAACTAAAACACTAAATATATACAATCGCATATACACACAAATACAGAAACACCTATGTATGGAGTTGTGTACATATGATAATTTAGACGTTTAAAAACATATAAATATACTTATCAAAACAGAAATGAACACGTATACACCCCAGATACACTCGTACACGTATATAAATGATATGTACGTTTATATATAAACACTTATTTATACTGACACCTGTGTAGTTATATACACACTATCAAACACGCATACCAATACACAAACTTAAGCTTTCATGTATAGGAGACACAGACGTATGTACTGGTGTACATGCATACACGTCTGTTTATATATAGAGAAGAACGCAGACGCACATGCACGCGTACACACACACTTACAAGTGTATGCACAAGTACCCGTATGCATACATACGTTATCGTACACAGTCATGATCTTGTAAACGTGTATGCACATGTATGACAGTCTGCCAATCAGGAGGATAAGAGTCGGAATTGTAAGACTTTTCCACACACGCACTTGCTTTAAGAGAACCATGCATTGATGGAAACATTACCCACTCTCTCGACGAGGCAATTAATGATTGTACAAGGGAAAAGTTCTGCTACAAAGGTTAATCTGGTTCTACGTGTTATATCAGAGTGTTCCTTCTCCTAGAATAGTTGTTTCTCTACTATTGCACTGATGAGGAAGGGGAGATGGATTCATGCCTTCCACAGTGATTCGATAGCTATGAGACGCTGGTAACCACTTCCATATACACATATCCACATCTAAACAAAATTGCACTACACACCGACGGATGGCCATACGAACAGAGGCGTATGCTAAACATGTGCACGGACATATGCATACATCGAGGCAGCCTGAAATTCACTTTTTAAACACGTTCATTGTATGGAAAGCATTTCGACCAACTTTCACCTCAAAAGTGTAACGTCGATTAATTATTAAGAGCTCAGTCACTTTAGTTGTTTCATGTTTTATTTTTGTTGTCACTATGTAAAAGAAAAGTGAAAACAGTTGTAATCTAATAACCAAACTAGGTTACAGGGTCGACACTAATCTTTATAAGAATCATTTCTCTTTACCTGTGCTATTGATATTTCCACAAGTGTCTTGGGAGTCGAAATATGATTTGCTAACGGATAATTATTCTGAGACAAAGTTTACACTACTTTTTTCTAATAATAATAATAATAATAATAATAATAATAATAATAATAATAAATTAAGTCGGTCAGATATTCAAAGTTAGACCTAAATAGCAATGCATCTGACAAATCGATATTAAATTCTGACGAGCCAGTCATTCACGTAAATTTTCAGTCTGTATTCTTCACATAAAAAGAAATTCCAATTAATTTCATCGATCACATATTCTATCCGACCCGATAATTTTTACAGTAGCATACACTGACCGAGATATATTGTTTAGTTTAATTATCTAATCAAAATCTAATGAAAAGGTTAGGTTTGGTACAAATGGAGAATTAAAAATGGCGTCTAACTATAATTATTGGGTACGTATTTATTCATTTCTTTTAATTTGTGTACATTATGACTACGTTTTAGGAATTAAATCCAGACAGTTATTCATATAAGCTTACTTATTTACAATTTTCTGACTATTATCTGATATAAACAGAATAGTAAAAAGGTACACATGCGAACTTTGAAGATTCGTTGTTCGCATTCATCACGTTTTTTTAGTGATGATAAACATGTGCGCGCTGACACAAGGACATATTTGAAATTATATGTCACGTAAAATAAAGACACCAAAAAAAGTAATAGATCAATAAATATAAACCTTTGAATGATGAATCAAATTATACCGTTTGAATTTCTTTCTATAGTTATTTACGATTAAAAATGAAAAGCTACGATTAAAACACAAACGCGTGTACATAAGAACATTCAAATAAGGAGGGGGGGAGAGAAAAAAACTTTCCGCTTCTATGATATTCTATCTCTATATTGATAAAAAAACAAAAAACACTGACCACTACTTATGTTTGTATATTTCTCGCAGGAGGTTAAAATGCAGAAATAAAATTCAAGAAACAAGACTCAGGGGTAAAGCCGGGTTGTTACAATTTTTTAAATTAAATACGGATACGTAAAGAGGGTTTTAGGGATAATGAAACCCTGACAAAAATAAAAAGCACACATACGTTAGGAAATTACTCTGACCACACACGAAAATTAGAAATAAAACTTTTCAAAACAATACAGAATTGTTTATGATTGGTACAGTTGTACTGATTGCATATATTTGTACGCTTGTTTTACTTTGGAGGATAACAAGTACACAATGAGCTTCTTCTTCTTCTTCTTTTTCTTCTTCTTTTTCTTCTTCTTCTTCTTCTTTTTCTTCTTCTTTTTCTTCTTCTTCTTCTTCTTTTTCTTCTTCTTTTTCTTCTTCTTCTTCTTCTTCTTCTTTTTCTTCTTCTTCTTTTTCTTCTTTTTCTTCTTCTTCTTTTTCTTCTTCTTCTTCTTTTTCTTCTTCTTATTCTTCTTCATCTTCTTCTTCTTCTTTTTCTTTATCTTCTTCTTCTTCTTCTTCTTCTTCTTTTTCTTCTTCTTCTTCTTCTTTTTCCTCTTTCTTCTTCTTCTTCTTTTTCTTCTTCTTCTTCTTTTTTTTTTCTTCTTCTTCTTCTTTTTCTTCTTCTTCTTTTTTTTCTTCTTTTTCTTCTTCTTCTTCTTCTTTTTCTTCTTCTTCTTCTTCTTCTTCTTCTTCTTTTTCTTCTTCTTCTTCTTTTTCTTCTTCTTTTTCTTCTTTTTCTTCTTCCTCTTCTTCTTCTTTTTCTTCTTCTTCTTTTTTTTCTTCTTTTTCTTCTTCTTCTTCTTCTTTTTCTTCTTCTTCTTCTTCTTCTTCTTCTTTTTCTTCTTCTTCTTCTTCTTCTTCTTCTTCTTCTTATTATTATTATTATTATTATTATTATTATTATTATTATTATTCACTAGGAGTTCTCATACATGTCAGCGATGATGTTCTCTAGAGTCTGAATGACAAAAAGTTTACCCAGATTCCCAGTACTCTCCACCTCTTTCTATAACTATTGCAAATGACTTTCCGTTACCGCAACAGCCGCTTACCATTGGTATTCTCTGGGAATAACCCCCCCCCCCCCCCCAAAGTCCCAGAATTCTCCAGAACTCTTCCAGCTGAGCTCTAGTAAGTGCTTTCCCTCTTCGTTCTTTCCAACCTCCTTGACTCTTCACAATTATTTTATGTGGTATCAATCGAGGCTGAAGGCTTTTAGGGGGGGGGGGCACAGTTTATAACATATCTAGCAGTTTCAGTTCCCTTGGTTTAATGTGGTGTTACCTTCATGTTTTAGTTTTACTTCTGTTGCAATTTCCATGTGGCTGGTTAGTGTTCGTAGTTTATGTGGGTTGGTTTCCGCATTCGAGGATTTTCCTTGATATTTCAGCTATGTTCATGACAATTTTTACTAGTATTTTTTCCAGGCTTTTCGGGACTGTTCCTAGTGCTCCTACGATTATTGGTATTATATTGACTTTCTTCATGTTCCATATTCCTTTCAGTTCTCTCGCAAGTTTTGTGTATTTTCTTCGTTTTTCTGTCTCTTTGATCTTTACCCTGTGACCTGCTGGGACGGCAAAATCTACGATTTGGCAGTTTCTTTCCTTCTTGTTAACTATTATGACGTCCGGTCTCTATACTTGGATGAGTTTATCTGTTTGTATCCTCATATCTCAGAGGATGTTTTGGTTTTCTTTTTCCAGTACTTCTGTCTCTGGTTTGTGTCTGTACCATTTGTCTGCGGGTTCAAAATGCAATCGTTTGCATGGTTCCCAGTGTACTGCTTTCCGCACGGAGTCGTGTCTGTTATTGTATTCTTTTTGGGGCTAGTTTGCTGCATTCACTTATTATGTGATTGGCCGTTTCGTTTCTTTGTCCGCAGATTATTATTATTATTATTATTATTATTATTATTATTATTATTATTATTATTATTATTATTATTATTATTATTATTATTATTATTATTATCATTATCATTATTATTATCATTACTATTATCATTATTATTATCAATACTATTATCATTACTATTATTATTATTATTATCAATACTATTATCATTACTATTATTATTATTATTATTATTATTATTATTATTATTATTATTATTATTATTATTATTATTATTATTATTATTATTATTATTACTATTATTATTATTATTATCATCATTATTATTATTATTATTATTATTACTATTATTATTATTACTATTATCATTATTATTATCATTACTATTATCATTATTATTATCATTACTATTATTATTATTCAGTTTTCCACTACATCCAGCTATTTGATTGTGAATGGCACTCGAAAAAAATAAAAATCAATCAGAAATAAATAAATAAAGGCCTGAGAAAGATGCATATATAATAGCAAAAGAACCCGGCAGTGCCCGGATGCAGGATCAAAAATCAATGTCGCTATACGCAATTGTTTGGCAGATTATGCTATCTCTTTGATCACTATTCTCACATAACTTGCTTATAACGTTTAGAAACAACCATAAAACAAAAGTAGATTACAACCTCATAGCTCAATATTAAAATAAGCAAAGGATTTTTATATGTACAGGTGGAGATTTGTTTTGTTTTGTTTTTCATATAATTAGTATTTAAAGTAAATAGGTATTTAAAAAAACAACTAATGTAGCTCATAATTATAATCTCCTGTGTGTATACAATCGCTATGCCAAATTTAATTGTAATTGGTTAATTATTATTAGATAATGTTTTTTTGTTTTTCTTGGGGGGGGGGGAGTTTGTAAATATAAGATCTGTTGACCCCCCAAATGGATCTTGATCAAATTGAAGATAGCTTCATTAGCTTTCTTGATAACTATTACATATGATTCAGTCATAAAATATATTGTAAGTTCCACGTATAAGTTGTATATAAGGAACACACAAACATCACACACACATACACAGAAATTGAGTTATATGTATATATATATATATATATATATATATATATATATATATATATATATATATATATTTGTGTTACATTGGAATAATTCCAGGAAGAAATCCGGGTAAGAGAGCTCAATGTGGTAAACAGAGCAAGAATAACGTAAAATATAATAACACGAAATTACATGATTGTTATATATATATATATATATATATATATATATATATATATATATATATATATATATATATATATATATATTATGTATTTCCGATTAAGAATAAGATATTGATGGCGATTTTATCATCATCATTATCATCATCATCATTATCATCATCATCATCATCATCATCCTAATCATCATCATCATCAAGATAAATAAAGCGATGAAAAACGTGCGCGCTGAGAACGTTCGAAGAGTTGGGGGAGACAGTGGGATACTTGAACTTGCAACATCACGTGAAATAAAGACAAAAGAAATGAGAAATAAAATCAATAATTATAGAGCCGAGAAAGATAAATTAAATTGTTCCATTTGAATGTCTATATTTATTTACGATTAACAATAAACTTATGATTAAAATACACACGTGAGCGCAGCTAACATTCGGATGGGGGGGGGGGGGGGGAACAGAAAAGAGTGCAGAGTTCGAATGCAAAAACGCGATAAATCCAATCCGTTTAAATTGAAACATTAAACAATAAAAAGGTAAAATATATTAAATCTAAACTTCGACTAAAAGCTGATTTAAATGGAGAACAAAATAAATAATCCTCGTATCATATTTTGTAAAACATGATTCCATGGTGTCGTTGAGCGTTGAAATGCAACACGTTTTATAGAAATAGCTTCGTAATTTTGAAAATGGCGTTTATCGCGTTTTGCATTCGAACTCTTTGATTCTCTGGTTTTATGATATTAAATATCTATATTGATAAAATACTGTGACAACTCCTCGCATATTTGTTGGTCTCGCATCTACGTGACTTGCACATGATTTATTTTACATGATTTTCTAGTAATTATGTATCACATTCAACAATGCAAAAACGTAAAAAAAATACGAAATTTTAATCATATTTAAAAATAAGATGATGTAATTTCAAAATCGGATCAATCAGAATGCATTTCATTTTTTGTGTTATCGAAACATTCATTTTAATTTTTGGAAGCATTCAAACTGTCGAATTATTTCTGGCTTAAAATAGCAACAACCGTGAAAGTACTAACAATACTGAGCAACGCTAGTAGTAGTAGTCGTAGTAGTAGTAGTAGTAGTAGTAGTAGTAGTAGTAGTAGTGATAATGATAATAATGATAATAATAATAATAATAATAATAATAATAATAATAATATGGAGCATTAGAAAAGTCAGTATAATACCAATAATCGTAGGAACACTAGGAACAGTCCCAAAAAACAAGAGAAAAGACTGGGAGAAATTGGAATCAAAGGGATCATTGCGACTATACAAAGGACGGCAATGATCAAAACAGCTGCAATCTTAAGGCAAATCCTTGAATGCGGAAACCAACCGTCATAAGCTATGAATGGTAACCAGTCACATGGAATTTACAGCAGGAAGAAAACAAAACCATATGAAGAACACCACATCCCGAACCAAGGATTAGAAACTGCAAGAAACATCACATCATGAGCTCCAACCTCCTAATAAATTACACCAGCCTCAGCTGACACCACACAAAACATAACAAATAAACAGAAATTGCAAGAAAAACCATAAGCCCCCCACTAAAAAATGGGGCCAGCCTAGGCTGACACCACACAAAATATTTGTAAGGGGTCAAGGGGGATGAGAAGACTGAGGAGGGACAGCACAAAGCAGACCTCCACTGGAAAAGTACGGAGAATGCTGGAACCTTTGGGAGGCTTATTGCCACCCAAATCCCAGGGAAGACCAATGGTTTTTACAAGCGAGAAATCAATGGTAAGCGGCTGTTGCGATATAGCAAGGTTATTTGCGGTGGTTATTGAAAATAGGTGGAGAATACTGGAAATCTGAGTAGGCTTGTTGTCACTCAGACTCCAGGGAACACCACCGGTTGTTGTCGGTGAGCAATCACTGACGATGATCTGTGTGAGAACTCCTAGTGAGTACAAATAATAATTGTAAGACAAAAAGAAGAAAAATAACATAATCTAAAACAACCTTCCCCGCAGCACAAAACACACGCTTTCTGCACTTCAGGATTGTTATTATTATGATGGCAACTTGCATGGTTTGTATAGTGTCACTTCTTCCTTTGATTCGTTTCTTGTTGTTTTCTTAGATTTTTGAGAACCGTTCCTAGACTTCTATAATTATTGATAAAAACGGTAGTTTTTTTTGTGGTCTCTCGTAATTTTCAGGTCTCTCGTAATTTTCAGGTCTCTCGTAATTTTCAGGTCTCTCGTAATTTTCAGGTCTCTCGTAATTTTCATATATTCACTTAGATTTTCCGTCTCATTCAGCTTTATTCTGTGATCCGCTTGGACGGCGAAACTTATTATTTGGAAAGTGTATTTCCTTCTTATTGATTATTATCATGTATGGTCTTCGATTAGTTTGTCAGTTGGTACCAACCGATATTGTTGATACTACAAAAAATGGCAGTGAAAGGTTCTGAGAGGATGGAAATACTTGGTATGGAAAGCACCATCTAGACCTCCATTTGAAGATCACCGAGCGTACTGTAATCTTGATAAGATTTGTTGTCACTCAAATTTCATAGAAAGCCAACGGCCATCATCAGCTAGAATTTAATGGTATACAGCAGTTGTGAGACCGCAAAGTGATTGTAACGGTGATCGAAAAAAAGTGGGGTGTACTGAAAATCTGGAGAGACTTGTTGTCACTAAGTCTCCATGGAACACCACTTAGTTTTGCTAGTGAACGATCACTCGTGTGAAAATTGATGCAATAAATAATAATAAAAGCTACAAATATTTAAATAGGTAATTTAAAGTGAGTGAAGAACGGGTTCTGAGGAGACTTATTGTCACTCAGACTCTAGGAGAACACTAGAAAAATGTGCATTACTTGTTATAAAGAAGAAAAAATTCGAAACAACATTAAGTATGCAACTACCTTATCGAGAAGTAATAGGAACACTTAACGAACGCGAAATTATAAATACCTGAGCATCCTGGAAGCGGATACAATCAACAGCAAATAGCGATAGTAAAATAGATAGTTAAAAGAGGATGCTCTTATTTATATTTATACAATACTATCCGAAATGTCAGTCCTGTGAAGGATTAATGATACTGCATATTTTAAAACCATGTAATAAGTCTTTTTGCGATCGGACACCAAATTACTGATATCCGAAAGCTAAATAGACTCAGAAGAACGAGAAAAAGTCTTGAAACAAAATTATGTAGCATAAACCTAATGAAAAAAAGAAACTCATGTGCAGTATCCCTCGTAAGGTACTCTGGACCCTTCATAAGCTGATTACCACCACCAAGAATACATCTATGCGAACAATACAAAGAACAGTGAAATGGGAAACAAAAGATTGAGAGGAGAAAATGGGAAGAAAGGCAACTACAGAAACTATTTGTAAGACACTAAATAAATTACACATGAGAAAACACGAGAAATGATTATAAAAAGGACACTTGAAAAGAGAAACTTACAAGCAGGCAAACCTACGCGATTAAAGAAAACTACATAAAACTAAAGGTAGACAAGACTCAATATAACAGCAAATATAGACAAAGAGACGAAACAATGAACGATATCATTAGTGAATGTAGCAAGTGGTTCTTCCTTACAGGCAGAGATGACTGAGTTGGGAAAGTAGTCTAACAGGGACTCTGAAAACGACTTCTCTTAAAAATTATAGACAAATGGTACATACAAAAACTGGAGTTAGTATTGGAAACGGAAAAGCATAACATTCTCTACAACATTTAGATAGAAACTGACAAACTAATCGAAGACCATACATGATAATAATTAATGAGAAGGTTAAACACGTACAAAATATTATAGTTTGCGGTCAAAACTGATCACAGATTAAAGCTGAATGAAGCGGGAAATCTAAGTGAAGATATGAAAATTACGAGAGACCTGAAAAGACAATGGACCAAGAAAACTACCGTTTATCAGTAATTATAGGAGTACTAGGAACAGTTCTAAAAAAGGACTAAAAAAGGACTAAAAAAGAAACGAATCAAAGGAAGAAGTGGCACTATACAAACCACGTCAGTTGTCATAGTAATAAAAATCCTAGAGTGCAGAAACCAACTCACATAATCATGGCACATAATTAAGTTAAACTAAAATGGCACCGTGATCAAACGCAACTTAAAAAAGCATATTAAGTCGAATCAATCAAACTGAGACTAATTAAGTAGATATATGTGCCAAATATTATAATCTATTCAAAAATAACGACCGAGTAATAACTCGGCTTTTACCACAGGAAAAAAATCCGTGAAAGATCTTATAGGATGAAAACACCAAGAATGGATATCTGCCTGCAGACGAAAGAGTACTCACATTTTAGGAGCCTTATTGACACTTAAATTCCAGATCAAACCATTCACCGTTATCAACAGGAAATCACTAACTGAGTAACAATTATAATGGGATGAATTAGAGATCTACGAATACTTTCTTTTATTCAGGAGTCTGGGAGATCCACTGGATTTTATCAGCAAAAGATCATGGATAGTGACTGTAATGTGAACTCTTCTTCTTCTTCTTCTTCTTCTTCTTCTTCTTATTATTATTATTATTATTATTATTATTATTATTATTATTATTATTATTATTATAATAATAATAATAATAATAATAATAATAATAATAATAATAATAATAATAATAATAATCACGACGACGACGACGACGACGACGACGACGATAATATTAATAACATTAATAACAATAATAACAATAATAACAATAATAATAACAACAACCCATCCCGAAAAAACTAGAAAAAAGACTAGGAGAAATCGGAATCACAGGGAAGACTGAGACCATACAATGTACATCAATGATGAAAACGGCTAAAATCTTACTTAATATCCTTAAATAGGGAAACTAACCCACATAAGCTACGAATGCTAACCAGTCACATGGAAGTTTCAATAGGAAGAAAACAAAACCACAGGAAGAACATCACCACATGAAACCAAGAAAAAGAAAATGCAAGAAATTTCATAATTTACCCTCCTTTCCTTTTTTCTTCCTCTTCCATTGTCGAGTTACCGTCGATATTCTTTCTTCTCTTTCATGCCATGATTCGTCATAGTGGTCGCCGTGTGTCTCATCAGTGCGTCTAGTGAACGAAACTGTTTCTATCCAACAAAAGAATTTTGAAGACATTTTTTCAAGAGATCTCTGAATAAAACAGGCGCGTAGAGGAGAGACCGTCTTATCTTAACTACAGTCTATCTTATACTTTAGTTACTTCTTGACTTATTACTTGTTAGATCGCATTTACCGCCTGGACAGACAAGGGGGGTCGCCTTCGGTTTCATCCCGACTTAACTCAAGTTTCAGAGCATACTGTGCGGCGTCCGTCTCGCTTCAAATTCATGACCAGATTCTCTTGAAATTTTCGCTTCTTCGTGCGCGACAACACGTGACGTCATCGTGTACTGAATCTATTGGCCTCTATCTCTGACCTTTATTGATTCCAATGCCCTGTTCCTTTGATCTTAAGTTCACCTATCTGTTACTCACTCGTGGGGAAACAGATTTATTTCCCCAAAGTGTGTGTCAGCCATACATGCACTCAGCTATTTTAATCTCGACCCCAGTCCCAATTCGTACTAGCTGAAGTACACGTTTTCAACATAGGGCCTCCCTATAATCCAACACACTTTCTCTTTTTACAAAAAAAACACAACACAATCTTAGGATTTTCACTTTTAACATTTTTTTCACACACCTGGGGCCGAGCAGTACTACCACTACTGGGACAAAACTAGTCGGCCATCTATATAAACATCCACTCAGGTTTAGAACTGGCAGGCATTCTTCCTCGGCTCAAATGATATTTCTTCCGGGATATAAGTAAAGTCTTCTTGCGATCACAATCGGCATAAATAGCCAACCCATGTCATTATTTGACTGCAGGGCTCTCTTCGCCCTCCCCCTACTGCGCAAATGTTATAATCACATCATAGTACACACCCAGAGTTCCCTTTTTCCCCCAACGGCCTGACTCTCTGCCCCGTATGTCTGTATGTAATTCCTAGGCATATAACACACTGCGATACCATTCCCGTAATGCATCAATATACGACCGATTGGCAATTAATCTAACTTACGCATATTACCGCGATAATGGGGAACAAAAACAGAAACCACTTTTCTTAATATGTCTATGCGGTCAGCCACGAGTTTTACATAAGGCACTGTTTCTATACCCCTTGCTACATTTGAACCATGCGTTTTAGACACTTCAGCACTCCCGGCACCAATGTCCCAAAACTATCACCTGTCTTTCTAACTCTCACCCCCTTTTATCTTAGCGGACCCACCCCGTGGTTCTAACTCCACAGCACGGTAAAAAGGTGAAAAGTTATTTTCAACACCCAACCCGGAACACATCGGATCACCCAAACCTAGTTCACGTCCTACATTCACTCTATCCAAGGTTAATTAAACACGGTACCTTATTTTATTTTGATCCCATCCTTTGCTCCCTCTGCCTTATGTGCGGACTGATAGACTCCTTCACCTCAACTTAACTCCCAACCTCATTTGATATGCGGAGGATCATCATCGTCTATTCTTATACTGCCCACTGTTCTATCTATGCGGTGGGGAGTGAATAGTCGTCGCCAGCGCACAGGTCAATCAGCATCCCAAATCCAAAGATGGGACCACATTTCTACAACTCAATTTTCAAATCACTCATACCAGATCGATCAATGTAATTTCGGACTTACTTAAGTCATCACAAAATGACTATACCTCTGTCATTCACTTCCCGTTCGCTTTTATCGTATGCGGAGACACCTATTGTTCCTTGCCCCAAGTCAACACCCGTGACCGTATCCTGAGAATACCATACGGCGAACCTCGGATATCCCTTTTTAGCTTCACTTAACCTGCCCATACAATGGACACTGGGTTGTTCTCGATAAAATAATCCCCTGCATCAAGGTTTCCACAAATCTAAAGCTGACCCCAACCAATTACTTTTAAAAAAGCATAACGTTCCGCATAGAACATAGCTTGAACCATATCCGGCCCTTCATTTCTACTGACCGACCATGCCTGACTATCCATTGGCCGTAGTTAACTGGGTTTTTTTTCTTAAGATAATTATCAAACATAAAGAAAAAGAAATGTCTTTTTAGTAAAGCCAGGACAATATTTTTTTTTTATTAATTCACGGTCTTTCTCGCTCTTAAGAATACAAATGACAATGCCATTCATAATGAATCAAAAGACAAAAAGTAAAATAAAAATTTCATCTTCATCCAAGCAGAAAAACACAATTACATTTTCAATGTTACACAAAATCTGGGGGAAAAAATAATGACAGAAAAAAACAACCTTTAAAATTTCAAAGTCACACAAACATCCTACTTTCGGGGCCAAGGGTTCATGCCTCATCAAATATTTATATACTTTTTTAAAAATCCAATAAGTAAGCTAATTGAATTTTCCTAACAGCATTGACAACATTCGTAAAACACCACACCTGTTCAGAGCATACTTTGCGACGTATGTCTCGCTTCAAATCCATGACCAGACTGTCTTGAAACTTTCGTTTCTTTGTTCGCGACAACACGTGACGTCATCGTGTACTCGATCTGCCGGCCTCTATCTCTGACCTTTATTGACCCCAATGTCCTGTTCTTTTAGTCTTAAGTTCACCTATCCGTTACTCCCTTATGGAAAAAAACAGATCCATTTCCCCAGTTTGTGTCAGCCCAACATGTACTTAGCTATAGTAATCTCGACCCCAGTCCAAATTTGTACAACATAGGGCCCTCCTATGATCCAATAGTATGCGTGTCTTGTAATAACGCAAAGTTATTTGCGATAGTTATCGAAATAGGTGGAGAGTAGTGGAAATATGGGGAGGCTTGTTGTCACTCAGACTCTAGAGAACACCACCGGTGATGATTAGTGAGCAATCACTGATTATGACCTGTGTGAGAACTCCTAGTGAGTAATAATAATAATAATAATAATAATAATAATAATGATGATGATGATGATGATGATGATGATGATGATGATGATGATAATAATAATAATAATAATAATAATAATAATAATAATAATAATAATAATAATAATAATAATAATAATAATAATAATAATAATAATAATAATAATAATAAAGAGTAAATGTAGACTCTGGGGATAAAGAGACGAAATGGTTAATCACATAATAAGTGAATGTAGTAAACTAGCTAAAACGAATACAAAAACAGACACGGATGCATGCGGAAAGTACTACACTGAGAACGATGCAAACGACTACATTTTGAGCATGCGACAAATGATTCAGACACAAACCGGAGACAATACTGGAAAACGTAAACCACAAAATCCCCAAGATATGGAGGTACAAACACATTAACTCATCCAAGCCAGGAGACCGGATGTCATAATAGTTAATAAGTATTTTTTTAAAATACGATCAGCAAAGAATGGTATTATCCGAAAAAAGCAGGAAGCGGGGCATATGTTAGCTATTGAGAGGAGATCGAATGGCGTATTTAAGTTGTGGGCGGTGGACGCTGAGAACAGAAAGAGACAAAAAGAGAGCTGGTGGGCATGTGTAATATAAAGTGGAGGGTCGGTATGTCAACTACTCAAGGCTAAGACTCGTTTGTTTGTTTGTAAATGAATTTTACTGTGGAATAAACACATTTGTTATAATCCAAAGAAAGAAAAACTGTTTCGCTTATTTCTTTTCTTTTAGAATCCAGGGGAACAACTTAGACAAAAAACCGAGAAACTAAATGTATTTAATTCCCTTAGATTGATGGTTAGGTTTACCTGGACAGGTAGTCCAGACATGGTCCATCCTGTAACACAAAGACATTCTGATGATTCTTAAATAACTAACGTAAACGATGGATACGCATGCGCTTTCATAAAACTTTATTTTGTCAATTTAATCCGAAATTTTCAAAATGGAAAGAAGTAGTCGTACATGTTACGCATGGCACAGCTTGAGTGGGTATTGTTCATAACAGTCGAGGATACGTAACTGACAATCAGTCTAACTGTTGTTGTATTTCTGTCGGCTCAGTCCTAGGACGGCCACCTTCCCTTTACCTTCTCTGTTTGAGAAAAGATTAGATTATTGCATCTACCGCGGAATACCGACGGGGCTTCTCAGCCGTTTTTTGTAGGCCAGAGTGCCCCTCTCTTTTCTAAAACTTGACCTTGTGTCTAACATCCTGAAGAGGAGGTAAACATCAGTCAAACTTATCATTTTTCCACCAATCATCGGTCGCTTATTTTGTATACCCTAGGATATATTTGTACGTTAAAACGGGTATTCTTTGTTTTTTGAAAGAGGGATGAATGATTTTGACAACACTATTTATTTCTGTTGAAATAACTTGTTTGTTTTCTGACTGTCGGTTTCTTGATAATCCAGTAATGACGACTTTATTCGTCTGGATTATCTTCCGGATGCCCCGCAGTCAAGCTGTCTCCAACGTTATCTTAATATATATTATTTGTTTTCCATAATTCTTAGAAGTACCATATATATTTATAAATATGTATTCATAAATATACAAGCATATATATATATATATATATATATATATATATATATATATATATATATATATCAACAGACACGTGCTTTGTCGTCTTACAAATCAGCGTCGCTAGACCTTGTGAAAGTGGAAACCGGAAGCCAAGAGACTGCTCTACCACTGAGCGAAACTAGACAAGTAGAACTGGAAGAAATGTATCGTTTTTTTATAGATGTAATTTTATATCCCGGTTTCAAATCTCGATAGATCTAGCCACACTGATTAGTCGTAAGAAGGCGAAACATCTGTTCGTGGATAATTATATTTAAAAGATATATAGGCTTCCATAATGGGTCATAAGATTTGTCGACGGAAAATTATTCCCACCTAGAAGCTAGTTAAAATGCTTTTCTCGTATAAATAGTTAACTCCGTTTAAGTTTCGCAAAGAAAATAAACAAATAAAATAGCATCTATGAAAAGTAAAATTTGATTTTCACTTCTACTAGCGGGATTTGGTCCAGTAGTAGATCGTCAGCCTCAATCTCTTGAGCCCGGTTTCGAATATTGCTATGTCTAGCCATGCTGATTAGTCATAAGACGACGAAACATTTGCCCGTGGATAATTATATTGTAAATAGATCTACGCCTAGCATTTAGGTAAAAATGCTTTTCCGTATAAATAGTTGAATACGTTCAAATATCTCAAATAAAATAAACAAAATAAAATGACATATATATATATATATATATATATATATATAACTTACTTAACCCCAAACAAGGCAAGTAGCCACTGTAGATGTAAAGGGCTACTGAGAATTAGGGTGAAAGTTTAGGGGGTCATCCTAAATTGGGAGCTGTTCAGTGAAATGTTTGTTCACATTAGTTTTAAATTTCTGCATGTCGTTACAGTCGGTTGAGCAGCGAGGGAGTTCCAAGGACCGGCAGCTCGAGAAAATAAGCTATTGGAGTAGAAGGCTCTCCGACATCTGGAGACCTCCACAGTGAATGGATGGGGTTTAGCTAGTTGTCGGGTTGGTCGAGTGCATTTACGTCGAGGGAGGTGGGGCACCAGAGCTTCAAGTTCATCGGAGACCATTTCATTGAAGTACTTGTAAAACAAGTACAAGGATGCAACATTGTGGCGATAAGACAGGAGCTGGATCTTGGTGGATAGTGAAGAACCTATTAGATTAGATACTCTTTTTTTTACATTGTCTAAGGGGGGGGAGACTGGTGGATGCTGCACCAGCCCAGATGTGACAAAAATACTCCATATATTTGTTCCAATTCATGTTACCTGTGTATGTAAAGCCGAGGACTCTGAACATTGGAACTTCAGGTAGGGTTAGGATTAGGGTTACGGTTGCAATCGGTGGTTGTCGAGGTTTTTTGTAGCTATTGAAACTAAGATCATGTATTTCATCAATTTTAAAAATTGACTCTAGAGGATTGCTAATAGTGGAAAATGATATTTGGGGTAAATCATGGCAATCATTTGAGCATAATTTCCCCAGAGGGCCACTGAATGTTGTAGGGCCCTTTGCGCAACCATCTATGTTTTTAAAAAGGGCTCTGAAAGGTAGTTCATTATGATGCAAAGAGCAACCAATTGTGTGAAGATTTTTAAAAAGTTTTTTTTTCTAAAATTGCAACCATTCCACCTTCGCAACCTGTGTTGGTATTAGTGTTGTCAACAAGTATAGCTTTGATACTGTTCTCACTGTGGAATTCATGCAAAACATCCACCACTTGATCTGCATGAACAGCACCTGTTGCACCACTATTAGGAAGAACTCTGTGTCAGATATTTACTTTCACATGGTGTTTCTTTTGTAAAAGTTAAATGGAGTTCTGGTCCCTTAGTTTTTTTCATAATTCTCTGTCTATTTTCATCCACAATTTCCTTATACATCAATGTGTCCTTATCCATTCTCCCATCAACTCCAATACATATAATATTTTAGGTGGGGTAAAAACCCCTGGCTGAAATAGTTTTATTTGTCTACCTCCAACAAGGTAAGATGTGACACAAGGTCATGAAAGTGGGATTAGATAAGCCTGCGCTATAGAGGTGAGCACTCTGGCCATTAAAAAATTGACTGGGCAGCCCCGTCGGCATTCCCCTGTAGGGGCGTCTCAGACAGTTAGCAATAAACTTACTCCTCCCCAAAGAGGGAAGGCAAAGCCTGGGAGGCTGCACCTCCTAGAATTGCACAGGACGGACACGCCCCAATAGACGGGCGTAAATCCAGACCCAAAGGCCCGGACGATACCGATTTATTTGGTGGGGTAAAAACCCCTGACTGAACTAGATTTTATTTATCTATCTCCAACAAGGTAAGATTGACACAAGGTCAGGAAAGTGGGATGAGAAAGCCAGTGCTCGAGAGGTGAGCACTCTGGCAATTTAAAAATTGCCTGGGCAGCTCCGTCGGCATTCCCCGGTAGGGCCGCCTCAGACAGTAAGCAATAAACTTACTCCTCCCCAAAGAGGGAAGGCAAAACCTGGGAGGTGCACCTCCTAGAACTGCACAGGACGGACAAGCCCCAATAGACGGGCGTGAATCCAGACCCAAAGACCCGGACGATACCGGTTTATTTGGTGGGGTAAAACACCCTGGCTGAACTAGTTTTTATTTATCTAACTCCCACAAGGTAAGGTGTGACAAAAGGTCGGGAAAGTGGGATTAGATAAGCCAGCGCTCGACAATTCAATATATATTTGTGATAATTAAATTTGTAAACACAGAATCAACACGTGAATTCAAATTCGCTCGTTGAATTTTCAACCGGTGAATACCATAAAAAATATCCAATAAATAAAACGCCTATGTAAATAAATAATTATTTATATATAAAATTAAATATTATAGTGTTTTATTCCTTTTTAATTTGAATATGTACATTTAATTTCTTAAGAAAAGGAATAATAAACTTTAAAATATTTATTATTAAGTAATGTATTACTTTTTTTTGTTAAAACCCGGGTTTAATTTAAGGCGACACTTCTGCCGGTGACATCTAGGCTGTGAGAAAAAATCTCGATTTATTTGATCTTAAAGTTGCAATGCTCAAATAAATACAAAGTTTTGAAGAAAAATATTTATGCGTGTTTTCAAGGTTATTAAAAATCGTGGCGGTTATTGTAGAAAAACTCTCGCCAGCTGTTTACCTATTCCAAATGATAAGCGTGTCAAAGAGAGTCTGGCAACAAAGTCCATCTATTGGGTTTTGGCAGAAATTTTGGAACACACAAGAGAAATATTTAATTGGTCTTAAACACAGTTTGTTTCGGGCCGACAAAGACTTGGATGACTCTCTGTCTAGGAAACGGATAATTTTAAAATTTTAAAAAAATAATTAATCCTCAGCTTTTCTGGCAACTGATATTAAATGTCCGAGCCAAATTGACTTAACACTCTACCCATAACTATCACATCGATATCATTTTATTTAGGGACTCAATAAAGGATTCGTTTATTGTGAAGAGTTTCGTGTAATTCAGGAATTGAAGCTCAAATCTATACAAAGTTTTAACAACATCGGTATTTGTCCAGATTATTAGAACCCGAGCTAAAATCGACTTGGTGTCGGTAGTTTCTGGATGTTTACGTCGACGGCCAGAAAATGCCGAAGCGCTTATCCAATCAGAATGCGAGAAAATAAGTAGACAACAAGATAACATTTTAATTGATTGAATCGCGAAATTCACGAATTGCAAATAAAAATTTATCAAAGCGAGTATTAATTTTAATGAACCCTAACCCTAACACCGTTTTAACACTTGTTCAGTGATATTTTTCTTTAGAAAAATGTTTACGTGTAAAAAAACACATATTTTCCAGTTGTACATCCAGCCTAGTTTTGGATTTTTTGGGGACGC
This sequence comes from Sepiola atlantica, assembly GCA_963556195.1. NCBI lineage: Eukaryota > Metazoa > Mollusca > Cephalopoda > Sepiida > Sepiolidae > Sepiola > Sepiola atlantica. The sequence goes on from OY744537.1 coordinate 15,041,948, forward strand.
AGGCAACCCACTTTTCATTCGTTTTTTTTTTTTTTTCGACCGTCTACGTAAACATCCGGAAACTACCGACGCCAAGTCGATTTTAGCTTGGGTCCTAATCTGGACAAGCACCAAAATATGCATATCAATCTCTTACTCGGCTACAATCTTTCATTAATTATGAGGGAGAGTGTCTTTTTTTAATATTACAAGTAATCTAACCACGTACAGTACCTTAATAAATGTTTATCAAATAAATGATTAGATAAACATGACTTAGGTTCATGTTCACCTGTTATGCTCTGTGATACGTATGGAAAACAAACAAACTACTGAACCTAATACAAACATAAATCGAATACAACTTTTATTCAGCCTGTATGTCGGAGTTCGTTCAGAAACAAATAAACAAACACTCAAAAAATCGATATTTAATTTGCGCTTGTTCTTCCGTCATTTGTGCAGACACTCACCCTCTCACCTCTTATGTGGTGAATCAGTTTGGCTGTCGTATATTTGCCCAGGAAGAAAAGTCGTCTACAATGTAGCCAACAAATAGTGTCAGTGTAATTCTCTTTCACTTGTGAAGAGAGCGAGAACATACTCGCATCTTTTACGCTTCATTCTCTCATTCAACAATACCTACCTCTGAACCAACGACCGGGTCGATGTGTCCAATTCTTGGCCTTTTGGCTAAGATCAAAGTGTAGTATCTGTTCCGATGGATACTGCACCCCATACTGCTGTTGTCTTGACCTTCGGGTCTTGATTTACGCCAGTCAATGGGTCTGTCCTGTGCAGTTCTGGGAGGTCCACCTTCCCAGGCTTTGCCTCCCCTCTTTGGGGAGGAGTAAGTTTATTGCTTACTGTCTGAGGCGCCTCTACCGGGGAATGCCGACGGGGCTGCCCAGGCAATTTTTAAATCCCACTTTCCCGACCCGACCTTGGGTCACATCTTACTTATGGGAGTAAGATAAAAACTGGCCTTGTGCCTAACTCCTGGAGAGGAGTAAATCAATACTCTTATTATAAGGGTAGAAGGAATGGTTTTAACTGCACTCTTTGTTTCGCATTAGTTGTATTTGTTTTTCCTTTACTTATAACGATATTGGGTAAAATTACAGTGACAACATATTTTTAATTACTGCACAGGTGCGTTCAAATTGTCGACACGTTTTTGTATATCGCTATAATGTTACATTTAAAAATTTACCATCCTTAAAAAATGTATACTTTATTTAATAAATTATGACAATGTCATTAAAATTGGACAATTAACTGATTTTTGCTGATTGAAAAACAAAACAACGTTGCCTTGTTTATAAAGTTTAATTTTCTAGTATCAAATATTTGAGACGGACTTACGAGCTCTTAGTGCCGACACTGCACAAGTATTTGTTTTTATGTAAAACAAATAAGTCGATGCTAAATTTTTGTCACTTTAAGTTCAAAAAACAAATGGAAACAAGAAATAAACATTTTTTACAAATTCAACCGGTATGATAACTGATGGGCCGGGAGACCGAGGTCCAATACTCGGTTGAGTCATACCAAAGACTTAAAATAGTACTTTATACTCCCTTGCTACACACTCAGCATTATAAAGTAAGGATCACATATAAGTGGAGTAATTCTGGGAAACAGAGTGGCGCCCTTGTCTACACTTCTGTGTAATATTGATTTACTCCTCTCCAGGAGTTAGGCACAAGGCCAGTTTTTATCTTACTCCCACAAGTAAGATGTGACCCAAGGTCGGGTAGGGAAAGTGGGGTTTAAAAATTGCCTGGGCAGCCCCGTCGGCATTCCCCGGTAGGGGCGCCTCAGGCAGTAAGCAATAAACTTACTCCTCCTCAAAGAGGGGAGGCAAAGCCTGGGAGGGTGGACCTCCTAGAACTGCACAGGGAAGACCCATTGACCGGCGTAAGTCAAGCCCCGAAGGCCAAGACAATACCAGTCTATGGGGTGCAGTATCCATCTAAACAGATACTACACTTTGATCTTCTGTGTAGTAGCTGATGAAAAGGGAGCCTTCGAGCCACCCTCCAGTATGGTCGACCACTTTTCCTTTTTATAATGGTTAAAAGAGCATTTTTTACTGACTCGACTTCGAAATCTGGTGGGGAGTGATTTGTTTCTTTTAGCTGCAACATATTTCTCGTTCCTAGTCTCTCTCTCTCTCTCTCTTTCTTTCTCTCTCTCTCTCTCTCTTTCTCTCTCTCGCTCGATCTCTTTCTTTCTCTCTCTCTCTCTTTCTCTCTCTTTCTCTCTCTCTCTCTTTCTCTCTCTTTCTCTCTCTCTTTCTCTCGCTCTTTTTCTCTCTCTTTCATCCATTCTCTCTCTCTTTTTCCCCCGCTATCTTTCTTACTCTCTCTTTCTTTCTCTCTCTTTATCTTTGTCTTTATCTCTCCCTGTTTCTCTCTCTTTTTTTCTTTCTCTCACTTTTTTCTCTCTTTTATCCTTTCTCTTTTTTCTCTCTTTCATCCTTTTCTCTTTTTTCTCTCTTTCATCATTTCTCTTTTCTCCCTCTCTTTCATCCTCTCTCTTTCATCCTCTCTCTTTCATCCTTTCTCTTTTCTCCCTCTCTTTCATCCTCTCTCTTTCATCCTCTCTCTTTCATCCTCTCTCATTCATCCTCTCTCTCTCTCTCTCTCTCTCTTTCATCCCTTCTCTCTTTCATCCTCTCTCATCCCATCTCTCTCTCTTTCATCCTCTCTCTTCCTTTCTCTCTTTCTTTCTTTCTTCCTTTCTCTCTCTATCTTTCTTTCTTCCTTTCTCTGTCTCTCACTCTTTCTTTATTCCTTTCTCTCTTTCTTTCTTTCTTTCTTTCTTCCTTTCTCTCTCTCTTTCTTTCTTCCTTTCTCTCTCTCTCTTTCTTTCTTTCTTTCTTTCTTCCTTTCTCTCTCTCTTTCTTTCTTCCTTTCTCTCTCTCTCTTTCTTTCTTCCTTTCTCTCTTTCTTCCCTTCTCTCTTTCTTTCTTTCTTTCTTCCTTTCTCTCTCTCTTTCATTCTTTCATCCTTTCACTCTCTTTTTCTTTCTTTCATCCTTTCTTTTCTTTTCTTTTCTTTATTACCATGGATGGTGCTCAACTAAGCCTCAGTTTTTGGTTCTTCCTTGTAAGACATTCGTAGCAGGAACTCGTCTTGCTACTAACTCGGAAAAAAAGAAGTTTTTTTCTCCCTCCATGTGCCTAGCGTCAGACGCAAGCTTCATGGACATAGCTTCTTTTCACGAGCGTCCGATCTGAGGGACTGCTTCCCTGATGATTACAACTTAGTTGCCTCTAAATCCAATGTCAACAAATTCTTGTCAAAACCGCCGCATAAGTAATAATCAGTACATACGATTGTTCAATGTTGGTACTCGCATAGTGTTCCTCATCTTTCGGCTGACATTCATTTCACTCTTATTAACTCTTCTCCTCGAGTTGCTCTTGGCCTTGATAAATGGTGATTCAATAGTAAAACAACAACAATTATTTGGACGGAGCAAGAGAAATACAAATGATATCTTAATGATTATGTGATGTGTATGGATAGCCGAAACGTTCCAACTAGCCTTTCCATTAAAGTCCTTGTTTACGTAACTTCCAATTTAAATAGATATAAATACAAACATTTGAACACGCAGCATTTATGGTTTCTTTTCCTTTCAGGTGTAAAAATGAAGTTCAATGAAAAGGGAAAGGTGTGTTGTGTGTTAAAGTGTCCTCGAACGCAATCACAAAAGACAGTGCAACGTGTATCCGGGAAGGAATACGCTAACAAAAAAAAGCACCAACTTCAATGGAGATTTGACACAAAACGTTTAAAGAGAAAAGCTGTCTATGCGAGAGGAAGGTAGGAGACGACCACCTGCATCGACTTTATGTGGAGCGCATATAAACATTTTGTGAAATCGGTCATGAAATTCACATACCTTTGAAATACTCGTTTAGATGTTGAGGTTTAAATCTTGCTCAACATTAAGCCTGTTCAGTTTCACTATCATAGATCAGGGGTCACCAACCTACGGCGCGCGGGCCAAATTAAACCAGTCCGATGTCTTTGTCTAGCCCGCTAGTTTAAATTACGTACACAGCAAATGAGGACACAGGGTTAAAGAAACTATTATCAGGGTTATTACAAATCCTGGAATATTTCGTAACAGAATAAAAGAGTAAACACCTGTACTTTGAATATCATCATTTGTGCGTTATTTTTTATATTTTCTGGAAAAATAAAAAATAAAAAATTTTCAAGCCTAATATTACAAAAGGAAAACAATATTACTTCATTTTTGCATCTCATTCATAAAGCATTTGTGTATTTGTTAATTAGGGTAGTTCAGTATCTGCTCTGTTGTCATGACTTTATTCTCTCAGTAATTACCTCTTCCGTTAGGGGGAGGGCAGTGTAATATATGTTCGTTCGTCATATATACTAGCACGAATGTTGAAAATGGTGAAAGGGTTCCGAAAATTACCGATGATATTTTTGGTAGTAAAGATGATAAAATAATAATAATAATAATAATAATAATAATAATAATAATAATAATAATAATAATAATAATAATAATAATAATAAATGGAAACAAAGGGATTATTGAAACCATACAGATGACGGCAATGATGGAATCAAAGATATCATTGAAACCATACAAAAGACGGCAATGATCAAAACAGCTGCAAAAATTGGCTGACACCACACAACATACCAGACCTTCACTGGAAGAGTGCAAAAAGTGCTGGGATCTTGGGGAGGCTTATTGCCACCCAAATCCCAGAGAAGACCAATGGCCCTTATCAGCGAGAAATCAATGGTAAACGGCTGTTGCGCTACCGCAAGTTTTTTGCGGTGGTTATCGAAAAGAGGTGGAAAATACTGGAAATCTGGGGAGACTTGTTGTCACTCAGACTCCAGAGAATACTGCTGGTTGTTGTCGGTGAGCAATCACTGACTGCCGTGCGTGAGAACTCCTTGTAAGTACAAATAGTAATAACAGAGGGGTCAATGAAAATGTAAAGATTGAAGAGGAAGAACACTAATCAGATCTCCGCTGGGACCTTTGGGAGGCTTATGCAATCAAATAGCAGAGAAGACCAATGGTCGTTGCCAGCGATAAATCAAAGATACGAGGGTGTTTCGATAACGGAAAACCATTTGTAATTTGTATCGAAAGAGGTGGGGAGTGCTATAAATATGGGGAGACGTGCTGTCACTCAAGGAACACCACAGGTTATTGTCAGTGAGCAATCACTGATGATGACTTCTGTGATAACACTTAGTGAATAAATAATAATAATGATAATAATAATGATAATGATGATGATGATGACGACGACGACGACGACAACAACAACAATAATAATAATAATAATAATAATAATAATAATAATAATAATAATAATAATAATAATAATAATAATAATAATAATAATAATCCCAAAAAATTAAAAAGAATTTAAAAAAAATTTTTTTTTTTTTTTTTTCTTCATTAATGGAAGAGAAAAGGAAGGGGGGAAAAAAATGAATTGAAGGGAAAAAATTTAAAAATTTGAAAAAATATTATTTTATTCATTTTTTTTTTTTTTTTTTTTTTTAACTGGTGCCGGCCTAGGCTGACACCAAACAACATATTTGTAGAGGGTCGAGGAGGATGAGAAGACCGAGGAGGGACAGCACAAACCAGACCTCCACTGGAAAAGTGCAGAGAGTGCTGAGATCTTGGGGAGGCTTGTTGCCACCCAAATCCCAGAGAAGACCAAGTGTCCTTACCGGCGAGAAATCAATGGTAAGAGATTGTTGCGATACCGCATCGTTATCGAAAAGAGGTGAAGAACACTGGAAGTCTGGGGAGACTTGTTGTCACTCAGACTCCAGGAAATACCACTGGTTGTTGTCGGTGAGCAATCACTGACGATTATTTGTGTGAGATCTCCTAGTGAGTACAAATAATAATAAAGAGACTTTAAATGATATGTCACAATTTATTAATTTTCTTTAATGAAATCAAAGTAGAATAAATCGTGACCGTGGTTGTGACCCAATGGGTCAGGGATACGTCTAGTACTATTTGAAACAAACCTTTCACTTAACACGTTACCTGCCTTTATCAACTGCAAATCAAGCAGGAAAAAGTGTCTGCACATATTGGTTTCATATGTCAACACTTAGTCGTATTCCGTGCTCGTGTTTGGTGTTCGGAGATGTTCCTAATCTTACATAACTCTTTCATGTATCTGGGGGGGGGTCATTATTAACCCTGGGGGGTGACAGTGGCTAAATGGTTAAGTGGTTAACGGCACAGACTGACAACCTGTGTGTGTCAAGTTCGAATCTAGTTCGTACCACAGAAACACTTTCACTTGGGATGTTGGCAACCTTCACGCGGTACCCGATTTCTTTCTAGGAAGAATTCTGACTAGAAACATATTGGGGAAATCAGTACCAACAATAGAATCACCTGATTCATACGCTATAAATAAATGAATTATTAACTCGAAATGTAAAAAAATATTTATTTTATTTACCTCCTCTCCCGGAGGTTAGACACAAGGTCAAGTGGGCTAACATTGACAATGCTCCCCGGATGTAGAAGCTTGAACATATTCATACAAGAAGAAATAAATGAGAAACATTTGAACTTAAAACATATATATACTTTAGTAACTTATATACGGATCCATTTCTATATTTGGGAGTTAGGTCTGCCTATTTTTAGCCCGTATGTCTAAGCCCCATAATCACGTTGACACAACGATTCCCACTAGATCCCCGAAGTTAAGCAACGATGAGCCTGGTTAGTACTTGATGGGTGACTATTGGGAAATATCAGGCGCTGTGTGTGAACACCTAGCTATGGGCAACATAACATCGCCAACCCGCAGTGCCTAGCGTGACGACTATGGCAAAACCTCCAGAATGGCAGTCTCCAATAAGGTGGGCGGAAACCAGAGAGAGTTTCCTCCTTAGGAGTGATAAAAAAATCCTGATGGTGATGATGTCTAAGCCGCACTATCTATCGGATATTTACTTAAATTTTGCATCGATAAAAGTGTAAACAAGACACTTCAGCCATGTTGAAAATGGTGAAAGGGTTCCGAAAATTACCGATGATAATTTATTTATTTTGCTTAGAATAAAGTGGTTTTATCTAATAATAAATTCGGTTCTTGTGCAGAATAGTGCACCAAAGAATTTCAGTATTTATGGAGATTCTTGACTTAGGGTTAGTGGTAGAATTAAGGAAAGTTTTCGGTGAGGCGCGGTCATTGCTACCTACATTTAGGATTAGTGGTAGCGTTAATGGAGGGTTTTCGATGAGGAGGACGCATTGGCACCACGAGTTAGTGGTAAGGTTAAGGGTGGGTTTTCGGCGAGGAGGGCTATTGACACCCAGATTTAATGTTAGTGGTAGCGTTATGGGAGGGTTTTCAGTGAGGAGATGACATTGCCACTTAAACTTAGAGTTAGTGGTAGGGTTAAGAAAGGGTTTTCGGCGAAGAGAGGCCATTGTCACTCAAACTTAGGGTAAAGTTAAGATAGGTTTTAATCGTGATGCGCTATTCTGCACTAGTAACATGTGTTGTTTTGAAATAGTGCCGATCGACATTTTTAGGATCCCCTCAAGTTAATATTAACCTCAGCTCTTATCTCATTAAATCTTAATTTGGCCAATGTTCATTTGAAAGAAAAATGTAAAAAGTCAACCTATCCTAACCCTAACCTTAACCATTCATTAACCTTTCGCAGCCATTTTCTTATTTAAGAATCTTAGCCTTCAAAATCATTTGAGCAAAGCTTCCGAAGTAGATCAAATAAACATTTTCAGCGTCTACACCCCCCCCCCACTGCCCCCTCACCCTCTCTTTATATTTTTAGTCTCCATGACAAAACACGTATGAAAGTTTCAAGGTTAGATTCTGTTTTGTTTTTCTGGGTTTATCGATATTTTGGCATGGGAAAAGAACACACGTTGACGGTAAACAAAACACTTTTCATCGGCGTAGGTGTTTTGCGTTGCTTTTTTTTATCACAAGCGAAATATAGGGCGCATTTATCGCTGAAATATGAGAATATATAGGGAATCTATGTGCAGTGTCTGTTTTTGTGTCTCTATCCGAGGGTGTAATTGAAAACAAAACCCTATGCCAAGGTAAAACACAAATTTCCCCTCGGAAAATCTTCAGAGAAATCCAATGGTGGTGTTAATTTTGCATTAGTTTTGTTTAGACTAATATCGTGGGGGTCTGCGTTCGCGCTGGAAATTTATAAACCAAAAAAATAATTTTACTTTATTTTATTTTATCTATTATTATACTAAAGCTGAGTTAATCAACGTTTGTTTCGCTAACTTTATTTTTCACCTATATAGTCTGAAAACAGAAAATAGTTGTTAAAATATTCCTTGGTTTAGGGATTGAGTTATATACTTTTTTAATGTTTAAATTTTTCGCCGTAATTTGCAATTAATTCACCAGATCATCCATCTCTTACTTAAGTTCCAATCTAATATTCTCACCCTCTCTCGCTCTATTGTTTAACTCTCCCCCCTCTCTCTCGCGCGCGCGCGCGTGCTATGTGTGTTTATTAAAACTCAAAGGTAATAAAACTAACTTTCAAACAGAATATCGGAATAGTCCATTAGAAAAAATATCCATACAGTATTGATATTATTTAAAACATAGCTGGAGAGAAAAAGTAGGATAAAGCGAGAGAAAAAGAGAGAGATGGGGGGGATATAATGAACAGAAAGAAACTAATTTTGGATTTTATCTTTTCATTATTTTTTTTAAATTTAACTGGCTTTGCAAACTCACTTTTTCCTGATTCAAACAATCCACCCTGTGCTCAACGGATTACTCAACGGGTTCTATTTTTATAGCTTCATATATATATATATATATATATATATATATATATATATATATATATATATATATATATATAGTAATCCAGGTAGGGTAAAATCCACAGGGTAGAAATCCAAAGGGAATCAAACCGGGCTTATAAAAGAGTGCTCAATAAAAATATAGAGCTGTATTGTGAATGCTCAGTGAATACTCTAGCTCAGCGTTGGATAAAAATAAAAATACAAATCGCTGTAAATTAAACTTTTCTAACGGCCAATATATTTTTCTCTCTTTTTCTTTTTCTTTTCCTCGCCCCCCCCCCCTCTACCCTAGCTCAGTGTTGGATAAAAAAAAATGAAAATATGAATTTCTAACGGCAAATATATTTTTAAAAATCGGTCACATGACTTTTATTTCTTTTTCCTCTTCTTCTTTGCTTGACTCCATTCTTCCTGGAATTCAATGACCGGGTTGGATCATAAAAAACTTTCTGCCTGATGAGACGTCAGCTCTTGATAGCTGTAGATCGATAACATCGACATGCCAGTGTAGCAGACCTTGTACATGTTTGAATAAAAGCATTCACTATATATATATATATATATATATATATATATATATATATATATATATATAACTCGAAAATTAAAATAGAATAATAAGAATAACAATAGAAATATGGAATCAAAGTCTGAGGAGAAGTGTACACAGTTATCCTCATTCCTTCCGGAGCAATGCCCCCGATGCCTTCTAATTATTGATAACTAGAAATACGTATATGTCCCCTCCCCCTTTTTTTCAATTTTCTTTTCTCTTTGTTTCACCCGCTATTTCAGAGACTCCCACCGAGAGATCGTTTTAGGGTCCTAACAGTCCCTTTAAATGCAATTGTTTGGATCTCTCTTGAGCCGGATATATCCGCTTACCCCACGCCATGATGCAACTGTATTCTTATATTAAATCGGAGTAAATCAACGTTTATTACCCTTAGGCTTTTTAAAATATATATTTTAATTACACAAAATAAATGTTAATATATTTCTCAGTTTGAACATAGAGTTAGATTTTTTAATAAAAAAACATAGTTTAATTGTTCTAATTAGCCGTAATTTGCAATTAACTAACCAAGTGATCTATCTTTTATTAAACTGTTATCTATCACTTTCACTCTCGTTTAATGCGTATTGTTCTTTACCCCACGCTCTTATTTTAAACTGTATCTATCACTCTTTCTGTCATACCCCTTCTCTCTCTTTCTCTCTCTCTCTCTCTCTCTCTCTCTCTCTCTCTCTCTCTCTCTCTTTGTATTTATTAACAGTCGAAGGTAATAAAGAAAGAAAAGAAATTAAAAAATTGGAATAGCCCATTATAAACAAAAGGTAGTAAAAAAATGTAATTCGTATGAATCAGAATAGTTCAACTTTGTTGACAGGTTTGCATTCTTGCAAGAGGGGCCACCTCATGGTTGCAAACATCTCTGAGTGAAAGTGGTATTATGGAATCGACTGGATTCGAACTAGGCACGCTCAGGTCGTCAGCCCATGCCGTGATCCACTTAACCACCGTCACTTCCCTAGTCGCAGTGATATAATTTCACTCGTAGTTGTAGACAGAAATATACAAATAAAGAGAGAGAGGGAGAGTATAACGAGCAGAAAGAGACTGAGTTGGAGATGTTGTCTCTTTTTAATTTAACTAGTTTGCAAACTCACTTTTCCCAGATTCAAACAATCTGAACCGAGCTCACTAGATGACCTAACGGGTAACATTTTTTCTAATCTATATATATAGAAGTTAATGTTCGTTTGTGTGTTATAAAAATCGATACGTTAACTATTAGAATATTTAAATAAGTTTCAAGAAGGATTACATTTTTCAAAGTATCTAAAGACACCGTTGAAATTACCCTTCGATTACATCTGGGGTCACTGGGGGTAATTATCTGTTATGTCCGTTAAATAACGGCAATATATTAGAACGTAAATCAACGAAATGTATTTGTTTAATAGATTTGCTTCGTTTCAAAAAACAAAAATAAAATTAACCAACGAATATTACCGAGAAGACTTATTTAAAATAGGTTTAAACATTTAAATAATTATTTTATTTGTATTAAGTATAACCTAATTAAGTAAAAAGAATTCGATTCGTTAAAGTTATTTGCCGTTTTACAGATATCTGTAAAAAAAAAAACGCAGCATCAACAAGTAGCTTTCTTTTTTTTTTTTAGCAAACACCATCGGCTAACAGTTGTTTTTAATTACTTGAGCTCATATTGCAAATGATATTTTTTTTAATTTTTATGACTATATTTGAAAGTTTTTCCGACCAGTAATATATCTTCAGACGGACAACGCCGCACAAATAACGTTAGAATTTTATATTTTGTAAATATACATAAAACCATTAATTGTTAACTGCGTCCAAGCATATCTATAAAAGGCTCTGTACGCCAGTCTGTCGATCTTCTGAAGATTTAAATGTGTTGACACATCTGCATTAGTGACTGTTCGTCAATGTGTCACGCTTACGTTTGAAATAGCATTTCGATCACATAACGCGCGAATTGAATGAACTCAACATAATAATATCTGTTCTATTTTTTACGGCGCCTTTTCTCATAAAATGTATACACAAATCTGTTGCTCATATGCATTAGAATAAGTTGTATCATGGCGAACAAACATATAGTATTATACAACACTGCCCCCAAAAGAGGAGGTAATGCCTGGCAGAGTGGTTTCATGAAAACATAACAGATACTACACTGCATCTTTCTCCCCAAAAGGAAGAGGTAATGTCTGTTAGTATGGTATCATGACCACATAACATATACTACATTATCCCCAGCAAAAATGGAGGATGTAATGCATAAGAGGATGGTATCATGACAACAGAACAGATACCGAACTACCCTTTCAAATGAGGAAGTAATGCCTGGGAGGATGGTCTAATGATAATAGAAAAGATACCACACTATCTCACCCCCTCCAAAAATGAGGTAATTCCTGGGAGGAGTGTATCATGACAACGTATACTACACTATTCCTTTAATAGGGCGTTGAAAGATAGTAAGTTAGTCTGAAATAGTATAGTAAACTGAATTGAGCATTATAGGATTGATTGAAGTAATAGTATAGTTTCGACTTGGGGTAGACAGATACAAAAATCTCCATTAGTAATAGATTAGATTTTATATTCGATTGTAGAAAGAAGCTATGCTTAAAATAATCTGATTGATTACTAACTGTATCACAGTTTACTTTCCAATTTGTTTTACATAGTAATGAATACTGTGGTTTAGATTTTGAAAGATGTGTTAAATCAGTTACCTTGAATGTGTTAGCTATATGATACAGGATGTTCGAGTCAAATTTGACGCTTTTGGAAAAGGAAAAAAAAATCATATCCTGGCCAATAATTTAGATATTCTCAAAATTTAAAGCGCGTATATTAGGAAATCTGAATACAGTTCACTCAAAGAAGCCATACTGAGCCTCCATCATAGGCCCAAGGCTTGACCTGAACCCGGAACACGCACCCTTCAAGGTGTTCCTTTGAGAGATGTCTTAACAAAGGAGACCAGTTTGATCTTGGTAATCAGTTCGTCCTTGCTGTCGTAGGTTGGTGTCTCTCTGATGGTCCTACACTTCGGGTTGCAATCAGGCGAGTTAAGAGGGGTAAGATTTTAGGTTTGGAGAAGTTCTCAGATGGCAGCTTATGGGTTTTTCCCGGAGCTGAGGTATGACACGGAGCTTAGTCCTGTATAGCCTTCTCATAGCCACTTTCTCTTGCTCAGCGCTTCAAAATAATAGACAGCAACTCAATATTGCCATCTTAATTCAGTGTGCGTTCTTTTAGGAAGATCTGGGGTAGCATGGTGTGGCCTTCGTTGGAAACATACCCACACAGTGACTTTCTAGGCTAGCCACATCTTCTGTACGTTGTGCAACTGGTCCTGAGACTAAACAGAGCATCCCCGTCTCGACAGTGTGCTCGACCTTGTTCGACAAAGAAACCTTTCGTCAAGCGGTTGTCTTGAGACTTGGCGATTGAGTAGTTGGCCCTTGCGACTCTTGTATGGGGAGTAACGCAGATATTTATTTAGCGCTTTCTTCATAGTCGCCACTCCGACGCCCATCTCTCTCGCCAAGGTTCGTATTGTCTTGCCTACTTCTTGCCGCACATATGTTTGCAGATTCTCAACGAATTTCGTTGTGCGGACACAGTCAAGACGCCTTCTATAATACGTCCTGCTAGCTACTGCTTCCACACCGCTTTCGCATTTCTCCAGCTCACATTTCACGACTTTCAAGATATTCAAGGAGTGCTGAGCTGCAGCAAAGTTCTCAGAATTGTATAATCCGGCACGAATCGCTATGACGCAGGTGACTCTCTTCTAATATCCCGTTGTTTTCCGATCGTCAATGATCTCCACCTTTCAAACACATGAATAGTATACAGAAACAGCTAGTCGTGACACTTTCAGGCTATTAGATACTTCAAATAGTTTTGAAATGAAAGAATATTTTTTAAATATCAAATTTGTTTCGGTTACCCGGTACATACATGATGCCTTACCAGCTTGTTAGACGTGCACGTGTGTGTGTGCGTGTGTCTGTGTGTGTAACAAATACGCTTTTGGCAAACTACAAATTCGCTTTTATAATTTAGAATGCGTGTAAACAAATTTCAGTGAATAATAGTTAATACACCACGATACCAACATCAAAATATTATAAATTCTTGAAGCCATTTACTTTTAAAATTAGACATCCCGCAATTAATAATATTAATTACGAAACTAGTCGCAAAATTGTAAAATATCTAGCGTAGTAATTAATATTAACGAATTTATAGCCGTTAAACGACATTTTTTTTAATTTTGCACGCACTTTGCACGTAAACACGTTCGCATGCAACATCTTATCCAATTTGTCTCGGCCATCCTGTACATACACAATTCGTTAGCGGCTTGTGAGACGAGTATGAAGATCGTTGTAAAAATCGACAGTTTAATCGTTATGAGAGCAGCTGTGTATCCAACGATAGGTGATGAATCCCATCCAAACACCTGCTAGAGTATAATCATATCCAGCTTGCGTGACATTGCAATGACTTACCAACGATAATAATTGATCTAAATATAAGAATTTGCTAAGTCTACAGTTTAGTGTTGAAAGCAGGTGTTTATATAACAATTGCTTTTATTTGAGTTGGGTGTATTTGCAAAGGCTAATGGGTGTAAATTTAAACTTTAGGTATTTAGTCAAACTTGAATTATTTGCTGAATAAATTTCGAGGTAAGCCAAAAAAAGAAATTAAAAAATTTCGCTTCCCTCTTCTCTCTATGTTTATCTCTGTATTGCTTACTCATGAAGAGTGTGAAAAAAATTATGTAAGTTAGAGATAGAGAGAAAGAGTGACGAAATGTTTACGAACTGTAGATATGAATATTATAAGTGGAACTAATTATTTGAACGAAAATGATAGCGAATGATTAATTATGATTTTAAGAAAATACAAATAAATTAATAAGCGAAAATGAGAATTTTATTTATTCACTTAAGTAAATCTTAATACAGGGTGACCCCCCCCCCCCCAAAAAAAACGGGCCCCCCGTGTACACTTTATGTGATATCTCCTTTATTTATTCACCGATTGCCCTTATTTTACAGGACATGGCAGAATCAACGACCGTGAGTACACCAAGACCTCAGTGAGAGCTGGGACAAAGAATACACTGTGTTAAATTTTACTACAAGACAGGCTCGTTTAAGAAAATCCAGGACAGTTTCATGCATCAGTTCGAATGTGAAAAAGCTCCATCCAAAATCAGAATTCAGAACTGGGTGGATCACTTCGAGAAGTATGGGGCCGTGGAGAACCTCGACGTTGCCAGTGAGAACCGTCCAAGCCACTCGGGACGTTCCAAGAAGCGGACAGCCGAGCTGGTCGAAAGTATGAGAGAGTCTCTCCAGGAGAGTCCGAACGCTCTGTGCATAAGCGAAGTCAATCCCTCGGTATCTCCCGTGAGACTTGCAGGAGAGTGCTTGTGAACGATATCAGGGCTTACCCATACAGAATACAGACGCTACAGACCCTTACAGCCCCAGACAAGAAGCAGAGAAGCGCTATGACATTCAAGATGCTCGATAAGATCGAGGAGACAGCAGGTTTCCTTAACCTCCTTTGAACCTCAGATGAAGCCAACTTCCATCTTGACGGAAAGGCGAACTCTAAGACAAATGTCTTCTGGGGGTCCTCTAGACCCAATGAAGTAGCCACCAAGCCCCTGCACTCTCCTACGTACACGGTGTGGGCTGTAATCTCGGTCAGAGGCATCATCGGACCAATCTTCATCGAAGAATCTGGCGCAGCAATGACAGTCACCAAGGAGCGGTATGTGGAGGTCCTCAAAACCTTCAAGAGTGAGCTCCAGACCCTCTACCCGTCGCTCATGAGCAAGTTCTTGTTCCAGCAAGACGGAGCAAGTTCTCACACCTCAAACCTGTCCCGAGATTGGCTGAAAGAGAACTTCGGAGGCCGAGTGATCAGTCTCAAGACTAATTTTGAGTGGCCACCCCATAGCCCGGACCTAAGCCCCCCAGATTTTTTTTCCTTTGGAGCTATCATAAGGACAGAGTGTACGCAGGCAAACCCAGAACCATCACGGAACTCAAGGAAGCCATCAGTTTGGAGACGAGAGCCATTCCCAATTCAGTCTGTAAGAATGTCATGGACAACTTCGTTCTGCGCCTCAAGAAATGCACGGAGCTAAATGAAGGCCATCTAGAACATATGCTGTAGAACGGAGAAAAAAGGCCAAAGACTCTAGTGTTTTGATGTGATGTTTTGAATATAATAAACTAGTTATGACCAAAAATTCATTTCATTCGGACGAAACACTAAGAAACGGGGCCTAATTAAATTTCGGGACCGTTTTTTTTTGGGGGGGGGATCACTCTGTACTAGTACAATGTAACGATTTTTGCTATTTGAAAGCGATCTATAAGACGCGATAGAGTTTTCGTTAATTTTAAGTTTGATTGGGATAGAGCTGAATAAGCTAAAAGAGTAATCTCCCTTGTTTTCTTCTTTGTGGCGACAGAAGCAAAAATAGATACCGTTTACGAAGGCGAGTACCATGAATTGCTGCTGAAAAGGAAATTTTTTCCCCTGCGAAAACAAATCCAAATGGATACGTTGCATCTATGAAGAAAATTATTATAATAAACCAACATATTGTTGCAAATAACACGCACTAATGTTCAAGGAAAGAAGAAAGCTAGGCAGAATGAAATATCGATTTTTCATATAAGTTGCTATTTACGTCTGAAGTTTAAAATCCGTCTGACTTAATTTTTAAGAGTTTATATATATATATATATATATATATATATATATATATATATATATATATATATATATTAGACCTCTTCAAAATTGACCTTTTTCTTCAAACATATGGAAACTGATATTATTCCCATTTTCCAAGGTCTAAATTAGCTAAATATACCAGTTATTGTGATCTTGGACCTTGGCTATGCCTGCCTCAAGAGCCATGTAATTTTATTGTTGACGTTTTTCAAAAACGCTGCAAAATTTGGGATATTATGTCCTTATTTTCATTGTAGCTTTCCAGAGGTTGATGCTATAGCATTGAAAGTGGTACCAAATGAAAGCTAATAAAATTTTCTTGTATATGGTAGTAAACACATGAACACCTGTGTTAATTTTAATGCACAAACATATATATTTTTTGTGCTTGGAAAAGATGCCATCATATAATACATAACTTTATTTCAAAAATGTTACTCTTAATGCATGTATATAATTTATTATCACTAAGTATGTTTTATCTCTTTATTTCAGATTGTAAGTTAAAGCTGATTTGTTAAGATTTGTGAACTGCTGACAACATGGCATCTGGAAGACAACTATGCTGTGGGAAAGTGGTCAGCGATACAAGTGAACGGGATGAACCAACTGAAAAGAGAAGAAAGGTGGCAACTCCTGCCACAAGATCATTCAGTGATGTGTATCTCATTGGGCAACCCAGCTTCAGCATCAGGGGTTCTACACTTCCTACTAATCGCCAGGTGTTCCAGTATTTCCTGCATTTGAGGAATGATAATCCCAACAGTGACAATAGGTCTTTAGCCCATGATACAGTGGATGTCGTTTTGCCATTCTGGAATATGGCAAGGATTAAAACACTTACTAGACCAAATGCAGTCAACCGTTTCATGACCCTCCATGAAAAGTACAGGAAAATTGTTAAAAACACGGGAAGAAATAACAAACCAGAGGAAGAGAAACGAGCTAACTTTCTGGAGGACTTAGACAAGTTATTTGATATTGGAGCAAAGGATGTTGTGGAGGAGATAAGAAGCAACAGGCTGCTCACAAAGGAGACCAAGGAAGAGGACGTCAATTTCTACTTGGACCAACAGACAACTCGCCTGGCACACATGTCAGGTCATGATAAGGTGTTTGAGAAGAAGTATAGCGAGAAAAGCTTCCGAGAAGAAAGAGAAGAGAGAATGTTATCATCAGTGACTGCTGCAGCAGCAGAAGTTGGGAACATTTCAAGTGATGAAGACCCAGAGAACAGTCAAGGCTCTGGTACTAGTGAGGGTTCAGAATACACTGAGACAACACCAAGCTGTTCATCAAAACCAAGTACGATAACCTTACACTTTCCACACTCAGTTATGACCAGTGAAGAGATTTGTAGCACTGCAGATCGGTTGTCACTCTCTGACAACCAGACTACAGCCATGGTGTCTGCAGTGTTGAAGGCAGGAGGCGCAGATCTTGATGACTTTGTTATATCAGCCTCTACTACAAGACGAAATAGGATAAACACTCGTCATAACTTGTGCCAAAGTTACATGAATAACTTCAAGGAAAGTCCGCCAGATTACTGCACACTACACTGGGATGGAAAACTTCTACGGGATGTTCTTGGTGAAAGATACCCAGTGGAAAGTCTTGCAGTGCTCGTCTCTGGTACTCCACAGTATGAAGAAGGGAAGCTGCTTGGTGTGCCCTTCATAGAAAGTTCCACAGGAATCCAACAGTGTAATGCTACATTGGAACTGATAGAAGCATGGGGTCTCACAGACAACATTGTAGGCTTGGTATTTGATACCACAGCAAGCAACAGTGGCACCAACAAGGGTGCAGCGAAGCTTATTGAAGAAAAACTAGGCAAAAAGGTATTCTACTTCGCTTGTCGCCATCACATATCAGAGGTAATAATTGGAAGTGTATGGGAGGCTGTGTTCAGCAAGGTCAAGAGTCCTGACAACCCAATGTTCAGCAATGTGAAAGAGAAGTGGGATAAGTTGGTTAAGGACTGCCCAAGAGTTCTGGGCCTAGTTGAACAAGACTTGAAACAGAAGAAGACAAGCACAATTGCAGTCTTAAGCAATTTCCTTGAGGAAGCAAGTCCGAGGGCAGATTACAGAGAGGTGGCAGAGCTGTGCCTGATCCTGCTTGGTGAGGAACCTCCTCGAGGTATCCACTGGGCCAAGCCAGGTGCCATTCACCAAGCCCGCTGGATGGCCAGGAACATTTACTGTATGAAGATGCTCATGTTTTCCAAGGAACTAAAATACAACACGGACACTATCTTCAAGCTGGAGAGGATGAACAAGTTCCTGACCTTATTCTACACCAGCCACTGGGTGACCACCACATCTGCAGCTGATGCACCTATCCATGACCTCCAGCTTATGAAGAACATGCTGCAATACAAGCAGTATGACTATGAACTGGCAACCTCTGTTCTCAAGAAAATGAACAACCACCGTATCTAACCCAGGAACTAGTGCCATTACCCTTGTTCAGTTCACATGCCAGCATGACCAAGTCTGCAAAAGAGAAGCTCGCAGTCAAGCTGTCAGAAACAGAGAAACCTGAGATTTACAGGAAAGGCAAGCCAGTGTTTCCTGTCATCAATGCAGCTACAGTTCTCACAGACCTGGTAGGGCCAGAGTCTCACTTTCTGTTTGATGCTCTTCGAGTGAAATGTGACTGGCTCACTACTCCTGCTGACACCTGGGAAGACAATGACAGCTACAGGAATGCACAGAAGTTTGTGAGGTCAGTGAAAGTGACCAATGATGTGGCTGAGAGAGGTGTGAAACTAATGAGTGACTTTGCAACTCAGATCACAAGTGACCCAGAGCAAAGAAGCTGCTTACTACAAGTTGTGGAGTACCACAGGAAAAAATTTGACAGTTTCAAAAAAGCCACATTGAACAAGTGATAATACATGTATTAGTAACATCCTATCTGACAGTTTCTTATGCAATATATGTGTCAGTGCAGTGCTATCATACTACCAAACTGATTCTTTGTAGTGTCCCAGCTGTTTGTGCATTAAGATTAGTTAAAATTTACACAGGTGTTCATGTGTTTTATTGTGCTTACTACCATATGCAAGAAAATTTTATTAGCTTTCATTTGGTACCACTTTCAATCCTATAGCATCAACCTCTGGAAAGCTACAATGAAAATAAGGACATAATATCCCATATTTTGCAGCGTTTTTGAAAAACGTCAACAATAAAATTACATTGCTCTTGAGGCAGGCATAGCCAAGGTCCAAGATCACAATAACTGGTATATTTAGCTAACTTAGACCTTGGAGAATGGAAATAATAGCAGTTTCCATATGTGGGAAGAAAAAGGTCAATTTTGAAGAGGTCTAATATATATATATATATATATATATATATATATATATATATATATATATATATATATATATATTTGTGTGTGTGTGAAAATACGCTTTTGGAAAACTACAATTTCGCTTTTATAATTTAGGATGCGTGAGTTAATACTAATAAGGCAAGCACATTATAGTTAATAAAATAAAAACATACACCACGATACCAACATCAAAAGATTAAAAATCCTACAGCCATTTACATTAAAATTAGATATCCGGAAATTTATAATATTAATTACGAAGTTAGAAGGAAAATTTTTAAGTGTCTAGCGTTAATTAAGATTAACGAATTCTTAGCCGTTATACGACAAACTTTTGAATGTTGCGCGTAATCACGTTCGCATGCAACATCTCATCGGTACGGAAGCTCATTTGAAAGTTGTAAATTACCAGCCGTTAAAAGACTAAACAGTAAATACATTGTCGTAAACACACCAAGACTAACCCCGCTTGATGATGATTTGATTAATCTAATCGAAAGTACTCGCGGAAAATAGAAAGCAAAATTGAACAATAAATCCACCGAACTTATATACACCAACTTGATCAAAATACTAAATGGACTATTCTAAAAATTGAAAAACTAAAAAAGTTTTATTAAAGAAAAATACTCCGTGTTATTTTATAACATTTGCTAAATGAAAACATGCTGCCTTAATACGGGCACGCTATATATATATATATATACATATATATATATATATATATATATATATATATATATATATATATATATATATATATATTGGAATCGCATATATATATATACATATATTTATTAAATAGTATATACATATGTATATATATATATATATATATATATATTACTATTTCATGTATCCACATAACATTTTATAAGGAGATATAATTTTTTATGTATCAATTTTTAGTATTTACTTGGACAGTACTCGATACGTAAGTAAAGCTAGGTAGTAAGTTATGAAAATATATTTATGACAATTAAGCTACACAGAGGCTCCCGTGTTTCATCCGTGGGGGGAATCATTTTAGCCTGAAGATTCCATCCGGGGATGAAACGCGGGAACCTATGTGTAGCCTTATTGCCATAAATATATTTTCATAACTTACTATATATATATATATATATATATATATATATATATATATATATATATATATATGTATATATATATATGTAAAGGAGTAAGGCTACCAACATTTGTAGAATGTTTTTTTCAACATTTATTTATTATTTTGTTGTTTTACCATTTTATAATTTTATATAACGCGTTTCAAGCGGTGGTCCGCTTTCATCAGATATGAACATCCATTTGAAGAAATGTCTTTCGATTTGAGCAAATGTTGTTTCATTTGAGGAATTTGTTATTGTTTTTGCGCATGCGTGGGTTAGCGGGTGTGTGGGTATCTTTTATTTTTTAATTTTTTATTTGCCATTTTTCCTGCTTCTCTTGGTCAAGTGCGTGTTACCCATCCATGACCCATCGGTCATCCCAGCCTCCTAGGGTGCGCAGAATTTCTTTTGAAATTGAATACTTTTTATTGCTTTTTGTCGTCTCCAAAAACGAAGTCGCGTCTGCGTGCGTGTGTGCGCCCGTATGCGTGTGGTCTAATCTTGAGTCTTGTGAATAGGTGAGCGATACATACACACACACATAAATACGCACACACACACCCATGCGCACACATACACAGGCGTGTGGTTATGGTGACAGAGAGGGGGATAAAGGTTGAATTATATACATATACATACATACATACATACATACATACACACACACACACACATATATATATATATATATATATATATATATATATATATATATATATATATATATATATACATACACACATATACACACATATTTGCAAAAGATAAGTTAATGCAAACGGTCCAAATAGATTTGAACTTGGTTTGGCCGATTTCATAGTCCGGTATTTAATGTGCAAATTTAATGTCTATTGTAAATGATTCATTTAACACAAGTTGCTATTTGACTCATAGCTGTGTAGAAGTGCGCAATAAGAAGTTATGTACTAAGATTATCTTCCTTGAATAAGAATTTTCCAGTCTATAGATAACTATAAATAGTTATTTATGTTTGTACTTAACTAGAGGTGGATAAAGTGTGATCAAAGTGTGTGTTGTTAGAGTTATGATCTGTTTAATGTTGGATTAAATTTAAGTATGAAGTTTTTTTCTTGTGTTAGTAAGTAAGCGTAGTCTTGGCTTTGGAAAATTGGCATTATTTTGAATTTTCCTCCGCTGCATGAGTGCACATGTTGGAAGACGAATAATTTACGGTTTTCTTTGATTTTAATGTTGCTTTTATGTAAAGATACTCTATTATTAAATGTTTTCGTCGCACCTATATAAGCTTCATTACATGTTGTACATTCTAGCACATAGACAACGTTCTTGGAGGTGCAGTTAAGGTCTTTTTTTATTGTGAATGTTTGTGTTGGGTTTTTTAATGTGTATGAGTTCCCCTCCATTATTATGTTACAGACCCCACATCTTTCCTTGTTGCATTTTGTGACCCCTTGTATTGTGTGTTGGTTGAGTTTAGATGAGGTTAAAATTTGTTTGAGGTTTGAGATACCCACACACCCGCTAACCCACGCATGCGCAAAAACAATAACAAATTCCTCAAATGAAACAACATTTGCTCAAATCGAAAGACATTTCTTCAAATGGATTTTCATATCTGATGAAAGCGGACCACCGCTTGAAACGCGTTATATAAAATTATAAAATGGTAAAACAACAAAATAATAAATAAATGTTGAAAAAAACATTCTACAAATGTTGGTAGCCTTACTCCTTTACATATATACTTTTCTCTCGTTGGAACTGCACTAATACTGCACTACTCTCTTTTATATATATATATATATATATATATATATATATATATATATATATATATATATATATATATATATATATATATATATATATAGGCAGGCATTACATTAATCAGAAGAAAAAAGAAATAAAAAACTCAAGGTTTGAATCATGTTTTTGTTGTTAGACATTTCCCCAACAATTATAAAGAAAATACAATATTTCCTGTTTTGCAAGATGAAGAAATTTTAAATTGCACGGTTGAAATAGCGATTCGCTCGCCAGCGGCCATGTTTTATTACGCGGCAAATGATTTGACGACCAAAAGTGCAAAAACTAATGACCCGTTTCGTTAATTGCAAAAAAGAAAATTAGTTTATCGCTTCTTTCCTTTTCTCTCGGCAACGAAAATGGGCTCATTATTTTTTTTAATCACTGTTTGATTAGCTGTTCTGTTCCTGCGGGCGGGAAGCGGAGGGACTAAAACGAAGAGGAATCGAAGCAAACGAATATTTACAAAAGAACAATAAAGAAGATAGAAGAAGAATCAATAAAAGAAAGAAAGTGAAGAAAGAAGAGAGAAATAAACAATAGAGAGGAAGTAGGTAAGAATAAGAAACGGGTGAAAAGGGAGAGAGAAAAGGAAAGAGAGAGCAATGAAAGTATAAGAGAGTATAAGAGATAAATAAAGACAAAATAAGAAGGAAATAAGCGAGGAAAGAGATAAAATAATCAGAAGGAAATAAAAAGAGAAAGACGAAAGAGGTGGAAAAAAGAAATAATAATAATAATAATAATAATAATAATAATAATAATAATAATAATAATAATAATAATAATAATAATAATAATTTTATCAAATGTTATTTTATTTTTAGATAAAATTAAAAAATAAATAAAAATAAATAAATAAGTAAATAAAGATTAAAAAATTATAAATAAAAATAAATAAATAAATAAAATAATAATAATAATATGAATAATAATAATTTTATTAAATGTTATTTCATTTTTAGATAAAATTAAAAATAATTAAGTAAATAAAGATAAAAAATTATAAATAAAAATAAATAAATAAATAAAATAATAATAGATAAAAAATAAAAATTAAGAATAAAACGAAGGATAATAACGAATAATAAAGGATAAGAAATAAGAAATCAAAAATAATAAAGAATAATAAATAAGGACAAAAACGGATAATGATGATTATAGCTCCAGTAAATATGAGTTATGATCACATATTTGGTCAAACTTGAGCAAAACTCTACAAAATTAATCTACAAATAGTGTGGGAAGAATTTAAACGAATTAAAAATCTGCTAGAATTGACGGATATTACGTCTAAAAAATATACACATTAGAAAATATGTGTAGAAATAATACTGCCCAAATCAACTGAATAAGATCATTTTTGTTTATGAACTTCACATTGGAGATTACATTGCTACTGATAATAATAATAATAATAATAATAATAATAATAATAATAATAATAATAATAATAATAAACAACAAAAGTAATTTTATATAGGTTATACTACAACATGCCTTTCTAGAAGACTAACATGCAATTTATTATATCGGAATGCAATTCGAACATTTTTAATAGTAAACAGTGTAATATTAGAGAATTACTTACTAATAATAGTAACATTTTATGAAGCACTACTTATTAAAAAGACTGATGGCTTTTTGACGCATTCTAAGTACAAATTGATCATTCCAGCTCAAACAAAATGCTTGCTTGCTTCATATTACGCTTATTTAAACGTGCATAACATAATGAATATATAAATCCTCCAATTACTATTAATGTGTATTTATTTGTATATATACATATATACATTTGTATATGTATATATATATATATATATATATATATATATATATATATATTAATAAAATTGATATGTAAGCCATTAACAATGCGAGATTAATTTATATATATATATATATATATATATATATATATATACATTAATCTCATATTTCGGAATAAATTCCATCTTCAGAGGTGACCAATTTTAGTAACTGTTCACCTCTGAAGATAGAATTTATTCCGAAATATAAGATTAATGTAAAAAAAATAATTTATTTACATATAAATTAATCTCGCATTGTTAATGGCTTACATATCAATTTTATTAACATATCCAACAATGCTTTAAATGGACGACCAACCAATACTACTTTTATATATATATATATATATATATATATATATATATATATATATATATATATATATATATATATATATATATAATGTCCCGTGATGCAAAAGCTTGCGAGTAAAAAAGTGCCGGACAAAACTATTTCAGGTGTTTACAGAAATAGAGAAAACAAAAAGCAAGTCGGACACTACCCCTTGCCGTCTAAAAAGAATACGGAAGAAACCTTCACTCTATTTCCATAATAACACGTTTTCTTTCTGTATGCTCCTTTCTTTTTTCTATATCGATTCATAATTTGTTCTTTTCTATTTTTAAGCTTTCCCGTTTGAGACGGTTTTTTTTTCTTTATTATTGTTTTAACTTCATCGACCTTAATTCACATGAGTATGAATACTGGCGAAGAATCAATTTTTCTGTCATGTGTGACGATGGTCATATAATAATAATAATAATAATAATAATAATAATAATAATAATAATAATAATAATAATAATAATAATAATAATAATAATAATAATAATAATAATAATAATAATTATTATTATTATTATTATAATAATAATAATAATAATAATAACAATTAATAATAATAATAATAATAATAATAATAATAATAATAATAATAATAATAATAATAATAATAATAATAATAATAATAATAATAAACGAATAAATCAATAGGAATAAACAAATAAATAAATATTTGAACAGAAATTAACAAATTAAAATAAATACTAAAAAAAGAATAGTATTTTTTATTTCATTAATTATTTCTATTAATGAAATAAAAAATACTATTCTTTTTTTAGTATTTATTTTAATTTGTTAATTTCTGTTCAAATATTTATTTATTTGTTTATTCCTATTGATTTATTCGTTTATTATTATTATTATTATTATTATTATTATTAATTGTTATTATTATTATTATTATTATTATTATTATTATTATTATTATTATTAATTGTTATTATTATTATTATTATTATTATTATTATTATTATTATAATAATAATAATAATAATAATTATTATTATGAAAAATAAATAAATGCTGTTATTTTAACCTTGTATCGGTGAGTTAATTTTCGTCCATATTTTTGTTTTAAATATAAATAAATAAATCATTTAAAACTTCGTACAATGTTTTTTTTTTATGATTTACGTCGCAAAATCAGATAATAATAAATAAACACATGATACACTTTGGATATTTTCTTTATTCTTTATTTCAAGAATTGAGAAAAACTTAGATTTCTGGAACCTCAACCGTTATGACGTGTCCGGTATAATGGCATGGCGTGTTGTAATAAGTACAGGCCCGGACTGTAGACTCAGCGTGCCGGGTTCGAATTCTGTCTGAGCTACTGAATCACTTTCACTTATACTTTTTGGGAAAATGCATGAATCACCATATATCTCCCTTTCCTGATATGGAGTAAATAGTAGGGTAGACTATATTCTCAAGTCTTAGTTATGTAACTAGTCTAGGAAAATGAAAATTCCAAGATTACACTAGTCTTGTTCTGCTTCTCTGTGACCCTGAAATTTCCAGCCCTATTGATTCAAAAAGGGTTACCGGTGGAAATTGCGCAGGAACCCTTACATTGATATCCATTGTCTTTCAAGATTGGGAAGAGTCCAATAAAGAGAGAGAGAGAGAGAGAGAGAGGGAGAGATAGAAAGAGTCACTGAAATAGAGACAAAAAGAACGCAAAACACGAAATTGAAAGTCACCATGTACTATTAACCTATTGACTCTGTCTTCTTAGAAAAGCATAAGCTCTCTCACTGATATTGAGTACTCTCTTGCTCTCTCTCTCTCTCTCTTTCTCTCTCTCATAATTATATTAGGTAATACAACTATTGGCTCTAATATATATATATATATATATATATATATATTACATATTTTCATTTACATTGAAACACACCCGTTTGAACTTTTAAAACCTTTTAAAAATAACTTTAAAAAAAAAACTTTTTCCAAAGTTTGAATATTTGACTGTTCTTATCTGTCAACTGATCAATCACTACTTCCTCTGATGATAAGATTGTAATCTTTGAAAAGCCGTGCTTAAGGAATGCAATTGAAAGAGAAGAAGAATAAATATTTTTATTTACTAAATGCTCCTTGTTCTGAACAACTGAAGATATTGATCTGTTTCCATTTACAGGTCTAACTATTTTTCATTGACTCACCTTATATATATATATATATATATATATATATATATATATATATATATATAGCTAATATATTTTTTATTACAAGGTACATAATTTAATCTGTTTTTTTTTTCAGTCATATATGACAAGTATTGGTCTGTGTTATTAAAAAGTAACATCGAATTTATTTTTTAGATTTTATTATTTTAATATTTGACCCTGGTCGATATTTTATTTGGGGTTAGTCAGAAATAAGGAAGGCAAAGAAACTTTTATCCTCACACTCAGAAATCCCCCACTGTCATTCATAACACCGACAACAAATTTAATAAGAGACAGTGTTTCGCGATTAAAAGTTATTAAATTATATTTCAAGTGTTTTAAATAGCTATTAATCTTCCTTATCCTTCTCATGGAAAAGCGGCTTGCCCACATTCCACTCCAAAGCGAGAGAGAGAGAGAGAGAAAGAGAGAGAGAAAGAGAGAGAGAGAGATAAGAAAGAGAGAGATGGAAAGAAAGTAAAAAAAAAGAAAGTGGAGGAATAAAGGAAACGCTCTAAGCAAAAATCCAATCGCCTGCTCTGGTTTATGTAGTTAATAGCGTCGCCGTTTCCAAATTGACTCGATGGCTGAATCGGTTAAAATACCGTATTACTGAAAGAGGTTATGAGTCCAAGCATAACGCTCGAAGTATTTATTTTTACTCTGACTTAGTCTAAAAAATGTGCTTCAACCTATCAAATTACATTATTTAGCAGATTGTTTATTTTTTACGTCAACCCTTTTCTGTAATCTACACTATTCACCAGCGCCGAATATCCCTGCTCTGAATCGCGGAAGAACGAAGTTTAATTATTTTTTCGCTCGGGTAGGAAGTTATGACCGGGTTTGCTGACTCAATTCAATCTTGTTTTTGTTCAATTCGGATTTAACGGACTCTCTAATTAACAAATGAACTTTGATTTGATTTGGGTTGCCCAGATCAAGACTTTGGAATTTTAAGTGAGTTTATTGAACTTTCTATATTATTTGATTTGATTTATTTATCGTTGTAATAATTAACATAAACATTTGATACTTTTCATTTCATCGATTGTTGACGCCTTTCGCGACTGGATAACTTTGTCAGCTCTTTCAATTTCTCGTATTTGGACTGGTACTCATTGCCTGGATTAATCTCCAGTCAACCCTTTGGATGTCTTTCCTGATTATGTTTTTCAAATTGTATGACTTGGATGGATTATATAGATTTAACAAAAAAGTATGTGTTTGGGTTGATATATTTGATGTTATATATTTTTTGTATTTTTGTATATATTTTTTATATATTTTCAAGGTTTAATTTTATTACCTGTAGTGGTATAACTGCGGTAATGGTCCTCTGAAGAGAAGAATTATCTTTGAAAACTCATGAGCTAAGGACTTTAAGATACTTTGCTTGAACTTTGAATTCTAATAAAATTTGATTGACACCTTATTTTATTACTTCATTTTATATTATATATATATATATATATATATATATATATATATATATATATATATATATATATATATTAATTATTAATACCTACAGACACTAGCGTTTCGAGCTTATTGCTCTCATCAGTGCAGTAAAGTAACAATTTCAGACAGTCGGGAGACGCGAACCCGTTTCACAGAGTCAGACTAGAATCTGCAAGCAGTCAACATGGCGACTCAATTGTCACATAATTAAGGGAAATTAAGATCTATACATACCTAGAAGCGGGCACAGATTGAAGACTAGTCGAGCGTGTTCGACGAACGTATTCGGAATTTTGCATTAGAGCTTTTTTGGCAGTCTACTTTTAACATCCCAAAGAGTGCTCGACTTTAATTTCTTAAAGAGGCTTTTTATAATATTTATGAATCTTCATATATTTTACTTTAATCCTCACATTCCATGAGTTATGTTTCTGATAAACCGGGAAGAATTGCTGTTTTCTGGCGCGACTGTTGTTTTGAGTTTGGTGGTATTTGTAAGATTTTCAATCATTTCATAATAGTCATCATTCAATTGGTAATCGATCCACTCCTCTAACTCTTATATTTGAATGTGTTTAACCTTTAAAAGTGGTGACTTAGTGGTGACTTAGTGGTGACTTAGTGGTAACTTAGTGGTGACTCACTAGTAAATATTTTTTTTTTAATATTTTAAAAGAAAATTGTTATATTTGTCGATTATTATATTAAAACTGAGTTAAACGACCTGCTTAAATATCTACAAAGCCACTATCCGCCTATGCATTGACACATCTGGGCTGATGCACCATCCACTAGTATCTCCCTCTTCGACAGGGTCCAAAATAGAGTCGCTAATTTAATAGGTCCCTCACTATCCACCAAGCTCCAGTCCCTGTCCTATTGCCGCAATGTTGCATCCTTGTGCCTGTTTTACAAGTACTTCAATGGATTGATCTCCGATGAACTTGCTGCTCTGGTGCCCCCTCGACATAAATACACTAGACCAACCCGACAATCAGCTAAGTTCCATCCATTCACTATGGAGGTCCCCAGACGCTGGAGAGCCTTCTACTCCAATAGCTTCTTTCCTCGTGCTGCCGGCCTTTGGAACTCCATCCATGCTCCCTGTTTCTCCGACTGTACCGACATGCAGAAATGTAAAACTAATGTAAACAGACATCTCGCTGCACATCACTCAATTTAGGGTGACACCCAGAACTTGCACCCTAATTCCGAAGTAGCCCCTTGCGTCTACAGTGGCGGCCTGCCTTTTTTGAGGTGAACTATGATAAAATAAATTAAGATGTAGTGAAGAAATCCTCGAGATATCAACACTAGACATGTGTATAATTTTACTTTCAACTTATATAACAACTGCCAAAAATCATCTTTTCAAAAAGAACATTTTAGAATATGAACGTTTGTTTTTAACAATGGTATTTCGAAGAATAGTTTTTTAAAAACATAGTTCAATAATAAAAATGTTAGACGTGTAGGGGGACATTCTGTCGAACTTGGAGGCTTAAAAGGAAGTAAGTGTAAGTACACACGTACGCTGAGGTGGGACTTCGAAATAATAATGCTGCAATCGTTATCTATTTTTAATTTATACTAAGAAAGATGTCCCCCGTATAAGAATTTAACTTCATTACGTACTGATGTATTTATGTCTAGGAGGTTAGACACAAGGTCAGGTGTGGGTTTTGATAAAAGTGTTTCTGTGTAACGAACTGGATTCGAAACCGGCACACCCAGGTTCTAAGCCTGCGTCGTTAACCACTTACCAACCGCGCCATATGCAGGATGAGGACTTAGTATTTTATTTACGTCTTCTCCAGGAAGTTAGACACAAGGTTAGGTGTTAGTTTTGATGAAACTGTTTCTGTGGAACGAATAGGATTCGATCCCGGCACACCCAGGTCCTCAGTTCGCGTCGTTAACCACTTATTATGATCATGTAGTTGAATGGGTACATAAATAGGTGGTATCATGTAATGCTACTAAGACAAAGCTCCTTTCCTTTAACAATTATAAGAAACCTTTTTAGCCACCAATTACCACGGTAAGTAGCACCCTACTCGAGAGTTCATCATTTAGTATTTTCGGCCTAAGATTCACAGGTTACATGAATTGAAACAAATACATTGAAGATGCTGCCACGGCTGCTGCAAAAAAAGTGAGCTCCTTCTATTGTTTCCAATTTCTCTCACCTGCCAGTATCTTATATCTCTACAAACCAACCATTCGCGCATGCATACGGTATTGTTATCACATCTGGACTGGTGCACTAACCTCTAGCCTCTCCCTCTTAGATGGAGTAAAAAAAAAGAATCTCTAATCTAATAGGTCCCGCACTATTCACCAAGCTCCAGTCCCCGTCCTATCGCCGCAATATTGCATCCCTGTGCTTGTTTTACAAGCACTTCAAAGGAATGTGTCCCAACGAACTTTTTGCTCTGATGCCTCCGCAACGTAAATACACAAATACACCCGATCAACATGACAAGAAACTAACTCCCACCCCTTCACTGTGGAGGTCCTTAGATGCTGTATTGCTTTTTGCTGTAATAGCTTCTTTCTTCGAATTTCTAGATTTTTGGAATTCCTTCCATGCTATTTGATTCCCCAACATGCAGAAATGTAAATGTGATGTGAACAAACATCTCACTTAGGATGCCCCCTTTAAATTTGACCTCGTATTCACAGCATTCCCTTACACCAGGGGTGGGCAAACTTTTCAGAGCAAGGGCCACATTAAAAAAAAACTCATAGTATATTTTCCAATATAAATGATATCTGAAATAACCGAAATATATGGATTGCAAAGCGAAAATGCAATCATTTTTCATTTACTAGCATTTTGAAGGGCCGCATGAATTACATTGCCGGGCCGCATGCGTCCCGCTGGCCGTAGTTTGCCCACCCCTGCCTTACACCTTAGTGGCAATGTGCTCTATTTGGGGTGAATAAAGGAAACAAATGTGTGCGTGTGATTCTATCTGACTGAGGACAATTTTAAAGAACTTGAAGATTAAAACTAGTTGAAACTGAGGACAGACCCAGATCTTTGACTACATTATCAAAGTGTAGTATATGTTCTGTTATTACATTTCGTCTTTTCTGTCTTCGGTCCGTGATAGAGAAATGTTTCTCGATTTTTATTTTTGTCTCAATCGTGCAAAGTTAAGTAAATAGAGACTGCAATTTTGTTGGCAAAATTGCTGGCAATCCCATTTTGTTTCATAAATCAAACCACTATCCGCTCAACAGATACTTTTTTTTTCAAGTTTCTTATATTCTCTTGTATCTAACATTCTGTTTCTTTATATTAAGATGAAATAAATAGAAGGGCATAAGATTTCGGTTTTACAAAGTCTCTTTTTGTCGCAGTTCAATTTTTTTAAATTTCAGATTTGAATAAAGCTAAGCAAGGTCGTGATGGTGGTGGTAGTAGTGGTGTTGGTGGTAGTGGTGTGTGGGGGTGTGGGGTGGGGGTGTGGGGTGGGGGTGGGGGTGCGTGTGATATTTTCTTGATCACGATGATGACAGTCGGAATGTCCACAAATGAATGTTTTTAAAGACACATTATTACGGTACATGCACAGACTATGTTCCTGGTGACAGATACCTACATGGTCGCAGGTGTTGTGTCGGAGCTTTCCTTCTGGTACATTAATTTCGTTTGCTAGACTATATAGTCTTCTCGACTCTACTATCTCATCATACATAGCAGGGTGGCGGTAGATGGCGGAAATAGGTATATATATATATATATATTCAAATTTAAATCAAATAAAAAAATATTTTAGAGTTAAACACAAAGATACATCATCAACTTATAAACACCAGTAACTCATTATTTGGTGAAATTTAGTTGAGTATACATATATATATATATATATATATATATATATATATATATATATATATATATATATATATATGTGTGTGTGTGTGTGTGTGTATGTTGGATAATGGCCCTGTGAGAACGGACGCATCTTAAGGTGGACGTATCTGTGGGAAATCGTTTGGTTTGGCTTGCGCGATTTAGTGCCGGTGGACCCGTACAGTCGAGTGCAGAATCGGGCTGTTCTTACGGTTGGAGCTCACACACGTGACAGGCCACCATTTTGATGAGACATTTTAGGTCGGAAGTTCAAGGGAGTCAGGCTGTGACGAATGCACCTACGCATGGGGGTTCTGTGACGTCACAGGCTTTTGTGTGGGAAATAGAGTTTTGCCAGTCTGGGTGTTGGAGGCGAGCCAAACAGACGTGTTTCTCTATGTAGTCTTCAACATGATTAGGGGAATTAAATTCCCTAAGAGAATGCAGGTGTGAGATCTTTTCTTCCCCCTCCTCGAATGGCTAAGGACTTAATTAGGAATTAACTACGATAAAGCAGTAATTTGGTCTCTCCTTCGACGTTAGTGAATATCTCCAAGCCGACGGAAATCTAACGCCTAAAATAAAAAGAATCAAAAGGGTTTAAAAGATTGTTTGTCTCCTGAGTCGGTCATGAAGCTTTTTGTTGTAGCGGCGATGTTCACGGCAGAGAGAAAGAAGAAAGAATCCAACCACTGGACGACATCGGGACGGCGCCCCCACGCGACAAAGAAGAGGAAAGAGAAAAGGCACGAGAAATAAAAGGTATGCAACATATACATTATTGCTGTTAAAAATGACCAGTTGTAAGCGAGAACTGTCCCGGCTCATTCCGGGACGGTATACAACATATATAGTATAAATTGTTATTTTCTATACAAAAATTATTGGCTACATATGTGCATACTTGTTTCAGCTGTCATTACTTTCGGAATTCAGCTTCCTCAGGCTACGTACAAATGTAAAATGCTATTGTAGGGGAGATAAAACATCTGAGAAATGATTTGGGGGTTTTGGAGGGTGGTAAGGAGAGAGGAGAAAAATATTAAATTGGTCCAGCATTTATCCGCATTTAACTCAACATTTATTAGTGCATGTTCATACACCCAGATTCTTCTCTTTCGTTACGACAGTTGACTCACCTTACACATCACCTTTTATGATACGGTAATAAACCCTTGAAGACGCAGTTAATTCTGTGTGATTGACCTAAAGGCAATATGCGCTAACCATATTTTCTCTTCCAGTAGTATTTTCAATTTGTACGTGGCCTGGGGTAGAGTAGAGTTCGAGTACAACAAAATGGTCAGATAAATTTCAGAGGAAACATTATTTTAATCAATGAAATAGGCGGGTGGAAAAAAAAATCCTTACAGAAAATGACATTTCTCTCTCCGTCACACTTAAGTTTTAAGATGCATTTTAGCTGTGTCCACATATTCTTAACGGACTAGCATCTCTGTTCCTCGGTGTGTTACAATTTGGAAAAGGGTTTTAATGTGATATTTTCAAATTCAATGGATGCATCTTAGAAATATATGCCCGTTGGTCTGTCATGCTTATGTTTCAAATGACATTTCGTCGATCTGTCATTTTAGATGCGTCGAACCGTGTCTATAAGACTCGCACCTGCTTTCCTCAAGTTAGAAAAAGGATTATCATGGTAAAAAGGCTCAGATCCAATAGGCGCTGCTTAAAACTATTAAAAACTTTTATCAATAAATCTAAGGCATATGAAAGGGAGGTGACGGTGGTTAAGTGGACATCGACACGGACTGAAGACCTGGGTGTTCCAAGTTCGAATCCAGTCGGTTCCACAGTATCACTTTCACTTAGGGATGTTGGCAACCTTCTCGTGGTCCTTCCCGTAAGTACCCGATGTCTTTCCAGAAAGATTTCTAACTAGAAAAACATTGGGGAAACTAATGCCAACACCAGAATCATCTGATTCACACGAAAGAAGAAGAAGGCATATGAAAGCATCTAGAAGAAGTCGAAGGAAAGAAAATGTCACGGTTCGCGTATGAAGATGCTAACGAATCAATTTTCTATCGTAAAAAGTCGTTTCCGATGATGAGAAAAAAGCTCGTATTTTGGCGGGAAGGGAAGAGAGAAAAGAAGGGTTAGAAATGATGCGATTAAAAATTGTAATGAGCGAAGAATATTCTAATGGCATTCCGTTCGAATCAAATAGTTGAGATAAAGGTTTATGCAAACAAGATAAAGCTATCATGGAGGATAAGCCATACATAATATTGCTACGTGATTGTGAAGCTTGACTGCTGAAAATGTGACTGGGTTTAGAATCACAGTTGGAAGCATTCGCACATTTCTAGCCATATTGTAGAGACGTGATATGTCGATGCAGCCATTTGCGGATAGAATAATAAAATGAGGGATTGAGCTTTCTGTTAAGGGAGATAACTGGCTCCTACTTAGCGTAAATGTATAGCTCTTCATAAAGAAATAGAGTACTGATGTAGCCGGATAATTGCGAATATACATAAGCATTAATACGTGGCGGTAGCTGATGGTCCAGTTATTAAGACGCAAGGTTGTTGAAAATTCGGTAAAGTTTCGAATTCCAGTTGGAAGCACTCTACCGTTTCTAGCCAGGTCATACGACGAAACAGCTGTCTTTGGAAAAATACATACATACATATATATATATATATATATATATTTCTTTCCCTACAACTTTTATTTTATTTCTTCAAATTTTAAATCTTGGCCTTTGCCAACTTATCTATCCCAGCGACTTCCTCTGATGATAAGATGTTGATCTTTGAAAAGCCTGGCTTAAGGAAAATTTAACTTTAACTTGAATAAATTGCCTTTTTGCGGAATATAACTTGCTCTGAGCAATTGAATTGAATTTTGATTTGGCTTTTGCTTCTCTAATTCCTTTCCATTCTTCTGCATATATATATATATATATATATATATATATATATATATATATATATATATATATATATATAAAATGACGTAAGAAGCCCTTTTAACAATGCGTGAAAGAATTTATTTCTTTTTTTTCTTTTTCCAATTAATTTCGAAGTTTACAAACTTCATCTTCAGAGATGTATTTTTTTTTTTTTTTTTATAAAATAAACAAACTTTACTTTTGTTTATAAGTAGCGTCGAGATGGTGTGACGCTCTCCACCAAGATGGAATGGGCGGAAGTGAAAAATAATAAGAACGATTATGCCAGGTGCAAGCCGGGAGTTATAATGATATTGTTCGTTCTTTTTTTTTTTTTTTTTAAGCATTGAATGAAATGTAATAAAATGACGTAAGAAGCCCTTTTAACAATGCGTGAAAGAATTTATTTCTTTTTTTTCTTTTTCCAATTAATTTCGAAGTTTACAAACTTCATCTTCAGAGATGTATTTTTTTTTTTTTTTTATAAAATAAACAAACTTTACTTTTGTTTATAAGTAGCGTCGAGATGATGTGACGCTCTCCACCAAGATGGAATGGGCGGAAGTGAAAAATAATAAGAACTATTATGCCAGGTGCAAGCCGGGAGTTATAATGATATTGTTCGTTCTTTTTTTTTTTTAAGCATTGAATGAAATGTAATAAAATGACGTAAGAAGCCCTTTTAACAATGCGTGAAAGAATTTATTTCTTTTTTTTCTTTTTCCAATTAATTTCGAAGTTTACAAACTTCATCTTCAGAGATGTATTT
>OY744537.1:15082742-15092742 GCA_963556195.1 Sepiola atlantica
ATTTAAACGACAAATGTGTGTCGTGTATTGCGTAAAAGATATAATCATCTTTTCTATGACTACACCATAAATGACAAATTTATCGAAACACATATTTACTATTAGAAGATCTTTCCTGAAAACCCGGCGTTGATTTTACAGGGAACATACGTAATGAATAAAAAAACTGATCTACCTACTCATTCGTCTTACATGTTTAAATATGTGTGTTAATGTTGTAGACCCGTGCTAGGGGTCACAAAGATAACAACCACAAATTGTGCCAGGTTAAAATATACAATGTATTTATTCATAGCAATACAGTAACGCCACTAAATGTGGTAGGAGATGACCGGATTCCTACCATGCGGTAAAACATGAATAGGAATGTCTTCTGTTTGAGTCTTTGCAACCATGGTATTTATTATAGATGGTTGCTTCCATTAGTTCTTCAATATGGGTGATTTGTACCCCACAACAGTTAAATATGCGTGCTATCACTATTTTGGGAAGATATGAGTGTTTATTTGTTTAAACTTGCTTTAGTATAACTTTTTTTACACTTATGTCTACGTACGTAATACCGTTATCAAATGACGTCACATGACTTAAAGAGAGATGAAGCGAAAGAGGTAAATCAGTTCGTTGGAATGCTTTTGAGCGGACAGCACATATATCGAAATGAGTTAAGATCGATATAAATAAAGTAGCTAAGGCCCCAAATGTCCGTAGCCCGGAACGTCCTCAGCCGCTAGCAGAAGAGAAGGCGACGTCAATATCTTAATAAATGGTCTTTCTTCAAATTCAGAATATTCTTTTGTTCAAAGTGGTGTTCTGAAAACTTTGATTCCAAGTGCCTCATTCACGGGAGGAGCGGTCGACACGAGGTAGGATTTAATTGGGCTCTTATGATTTGCATTCGATAAGAAGGTATCTTTATCAACTCCCATGTATTTTATTTGATTGCGACTCAGAGACATTGGGATTCCCTTCTAAGGGGAGGTATATGTAACAGTATGAAATAACAGCAACAATATTTTTGTCGTCTGAGAAAATTCATTGTTTGATTCTTGTCAAAGAAGAAAATGTTTAGTAAACCCATGAAACAAAATGAAATATCATCATTTATTTATAACAATATGTGATTGTCTTCTGCGTTTATTGAATGTATTCTTCTCTGATGAGAAACCATAAAAGACAAGGAAGTTGTTATTTAATATTACTTAAAAGCTGTGAAAATGTTACATTTTGTTTTAGCGAAATTTTCAAAATTTACTTAAAACCCAACTTGCGAATGCAAACATATTGTTTCCAGATGTGTTTTTATATGTAGAATTTAACCATAAATCTTTGTCTAAAATAATTAAACATCAGCATTAACACGTAATTATTTTACTAATGTATCACCATCTATCAAGGCCAAAAGTTACTTGAGGATAAGGGTTAGTGAGATGAAATGATTGCCAGATGTAAAGTTCAAGAACCTCATGAAAGGATAGAGAATGGGTGCTGGGATGAGCCAAGTTCGAATACTTGTGGAGATGGTTCCTAACAGGGAATCTGTTGACAATAGATTTGAAGACGACCATGTTGTAATCGGCAGGGAAGCAGTCTTGTGGTAATGTGTTTCACAGACGTGAAGCCCTCGCGAAGACGTTTGCTTTGTCGGAATTCTGCCATGAGTTAGGCACACGAAAGAAGAAATAAACGTTTTTTTCGTTGTGGTTATAAGACGAGTTCTTGCGGTGAATGTCTTACAGGGTGAGACCGGAGATTGGGGCTCAGTCGAGCACCTTCCATGGAAATAAATATAATTCACAGTGGGCACATTTACTTATATAGTCGCGAATTGAAAATAAAAATTATTTTAGTATAACAAAAATTCATTCCAACAAAATCTGTATCTTCTAAACGTATCTATAAATAACTTCACTGCCAGAGTGATTATGACAATTTTATGTCCAACCTCAGATATGTTTTACGATGAAATGTCATGATAAGATTACCAATATGGACTGAGTATTTAACAATTATGCGGACTTTTCGATCGATGATAAATTGAGATTTATATCCAACTACATGTTTTATATACATTTTATGTCTACTGAACTCAAGTAAAATTGAGTCAGGTCTACAGCATAAGACAAATTAGTCTGATACACGAAAGCCACGAAGCTAGCGGTTACCATGTTGTTAGTGTTTTGTCTATGTTCTTCTAACATAGACACGTATATCTCTAATATTTGCAACATATAAAAAGCATGCGTTCTTGAATTACTGATTGATATCATTAAATATTATTAAGCTAAAATTCTAAACAAATCTTATCATTTTAGAAACCATTTGCATACAAATTAAGCAATGCACGTTAAACAACATGAAGTGCTGATTGTAACAGCAAGCAAACTGGAGCAAAAATTTCGCAAAACAAAAAACGCAATATTTTACCTTGTTTGCTTGCCGTTACAGTAAAACTCTATTTTTGCCAAGCTACTTGCCCCAGAGCCAACGTCTATCACAAGCGGAACAAAGTCCGACTCCCATGTTGACTGATTCGAAAAGACCGCCTCTGGGCAAGCAGGCGGTGTAGAGGCACGGCAGTTATCCCGTGCGCATGTCTTCATGAAGAGGACGGTGCTGAATACAAAATGTCCCCTTCCTGAATTATGACCGGCCAACATGTTAAACTCCTACGTTTACACTGATTTTACTGAAACGAATATAAATTCAATCGAATAAAGTCGTTTTCCACGGACAGTGTTTGTCATTTTATATACCCATACACACATATGTGTGTGTGTTTCTGTATATGTGTGTCTATCTGTATTTGTGCGTGTGCGTGAGTCGCTGCTTTCGTTATCACTAATTGCTTTCTTCCTACAAAATCAATGTTTCTAAAACATTTGTGAATGTCTTTAACAACCAGATAATGTATTTTGATTCCTTTCTTTCTTCAAATATCTGATCCGGCTAGGAAGACATTTCATATGGACACTATTTTAACTAGATAGCAGCAACAGGAAAAGGGTGGAGCGATTTAAAATACTTAAAATTATAAAACATATGGCAAGCCGAATGGCTCACTTGTTATTGCATCTGACTCAAGATCTGAAGGTCACTGTTTCAATCTAGCATATCTGCACCTGCTTTATTTTAACTAGTTGTAAGGTTTGGGGTTAGGGTTAGGGTTAATAATTATAGTTTAAAAACAAATTTGTTACGTTAATAATTAAATAACCAAGAAATACTGCAATAATTAAATGTAACTTTCAACGTTAGATTTAAAAACAGGAAAACTAATCTTTTGGAAAAAAATTCGGCTTAAAATAAAAATGGAAAAAAAATTTAAACACTAGCGGGTAACGCTGGATACATACAGAAAGCGTGAAGGCACGTGTGAGAGAGAGAGAGAGAGAGAGAGAGAGAGAGAGAGAGAGAGAGACTTTTAATATATTTTCAATTATTTTCTTAGGGTCATCCATCAAGAACTATATTTTACCCCAGCGAGGATATATATATATATAGATAGATAGAGTGAAAAGTGTATTCACTGCTATCTACGGCATCGATAGCAAACGAATTTTCCGCCCGGATAACTTTTTGAATTTTTGGACCACCATTCACCATTTGGATTATTTTTTAATCAACCTCTTTGATATCTTGCCTGGGGCTATTTTAAATTTGTTGACTTGTATGAACTGTATAAGTTTAGAAAAAGTATGTTTTGGGCCGATATAGTTGATGTTTTATATACCTTTATGTATTTTTATATATACTTTTTTATATTTTTTCCAAGTTTAATTTTTATTACCTGCACTAATGTCATTGCAGTAATGGTCCTATGAGGAGAAGATTTTCTTTGAAAACTCATGAGTTAAGGACTGTAAAGAACTTTGCCTGAACATTGAACTGTAATAAAATTTGATTCGCACCTGATTCTATTCTTTCACTTTATCTGTTGCTATTAATGCTCTATACATATATTGAGCTTTATTTTTATCCGGATGTTCACTAATTAAAGATATTAGTTGCTTCTTATATCTTTTGTTGTACCAACCTTATATATCTATCCTGGATATTGAGCTATATACTCTTCACAATAGGTTTCACTTTTCCTAAAAGTTCGCTTTTAGTACACCACTTTATATATATATATATATATATATATATATATATATATATATATATATATATATATATATATATATGAGAGAGAGAGAGAAAGAGAGTGTGTATGTGTGTGTATGTGTGTGTGTGTATAAGAGAGATTCATATCGTCATATATTTGTGAATGCTTCTACTTTTTATATGCATATGCAAAGAGTTATGTTCATTCTTTTACTTATTCTGGGTTGTTGTTGATGTTGATGATGATGCTTTTGTTCTTGTTATTGGTTTTTTTTCTTTTCCTCCTCAATCGTCGTTTTCTTTTCTCTTTCACATTCTTCTTTTATTTCTTCTCCTCCTCTTTCTGATTTTATTATACTCTTCTTTTTCTTCTTTATCTTCTTCTTTTTCTTCTTCTTTTTCTTTTTTTTCTTCTTCTTTTTACTCTTCTTCTTCTTTTTACTCTTCTTCTTCTTCATCTTCTTCTTTTTCATCTTCTTCTTCTTCTTCATCTTCTTCTTCTTTGTCTTCTTATTATTCTGTTTACTCTTCTTCTTCCTCTTCTTCTTCTTCTTCTTCTTCTTTCTCTTCTTCTTCTTCTTTTTCCTCTTCTTCTTCTTCTTCTTCTTTTTCTTCTTCTTCTTTTTCTTATTCTACTCCTTCTCTTCTTTCCTCTTATTCTTCTGTTATTCCTCTTTTTTCATATTCTCTCTCTCGTCTTTCTTTTTCTTATTTTTACTCCTTTTAGTATTCTACTCTTTCGCCTTCTGCTTTCTTTTCTTCTTTTTCTTCTTTTTTATCTTCATCTTATCTATCTCCTTCTTCTTTATCTTTTCTTTTTCTTAATTTTTTCTTCTTTTTCCTGTTTTATTCTTCTAGTTTTCGATCATTGTAGATGCTGTTCTGTTTGTCGCTTATCAGTTATCATATCGAACAGGCAATTCTAAGATTTCAGCTATTTCACTTGCTTCTCGCAGTTTCCTCTTGTCTCATTCAAACACTCAGCCTTTATTTGGCTTCTTAGCAAAATAGATACCCCCCCGCTCAAAGTAACGAGATGAACACCTTGTCCTTATAATATTATACTAGATATATCTATGGGAGACTGAGGACGGTTGGAACGATCGCTTTCTTGAAACATTGACATTTTAATTGAAATTAACAAAAAACGGATTAGAACTTAATTGCAGTGTTGATGATTGCATTCTTACAATCTTTCAGGTGCCTTAGTATCAATTCAGTGTATCTTCGACAGAGAAAAGTTAAAGTGTTTCTCGCGTCCTTCCTTCCTTGTTGCAAATATTCATTAAATAAGAAAGGCAGGAAAATCGAATTGTTTATTATGATTGTTCAGTAGAAATGAATCGAAATGGGACATTAAATGATATATCTGTTTACTTTTATGCATGCTATCTGTGTAGATAATATTAGTGCATGAAGTTAATTGAAATATTCCCACATGGGCTAGTTGTACCGTTTCACCTTTTCACTCATACATGGTGTGTCACAAAAATCCCACCTCTCAAATCGTTAATAAAATTTTTACTGGAATCCAACCATATTTGGTATAAATAAACTTCAGACAATGTCTGAATTGTCCGTTGCGTTTTAATCATAAATATTCACCAGTCTAGTTTTATCGCCGTCCAATGATAACACACCTGGATACAATGTACAAAATTGTCAATAACTCTGACACGCGTCTTGTTTTTAAAACTGCTCTGTTTTAGGCTGTTGTGGTACTCTTCAGTTATAGAAGAGTCTTAGGATGTTTTAAGTCAGACTAGCCGGAAATAATCGGTATTTTGTGACTGATCTTTCCTGTGGACTTACATTCGGTGTTTTGCCAGTCTATATACGCTCTCAAAGTACGCACATTACATCTCCCCTCTAAAATCCATTGTTAATGGAAGAAAGACTGCCCTTATGACCTCTTTTATGATTGAGGATTATTCTGCCTCTTTGTGGCAATTTTTAAATAAAAGGAAACAAAAGCTTCCAAATTCTTAATTTTTTTATGATTTCGTGGTCTTGTACGACCAGTTCGTCGTGGCAGCCTGCTTATAATCAAGTATATTTTCTTATGTGAAAGATGTATGTAAAACCTATTCCCTCCCGGGATGCTGCATCTAAATGCATGTTCAGTTCCGCCTCCACGGGTTCTGGTTTGTTTACAATTAGGGGTTCAGACACTGGCCCGACGATACAAGGACGAGATCTGATTTTACCATGGTGACGACGAACAACTCGACCATCTTCCACTCTGATCAAAATGAATAAGGGGGATGCTATTTCTACAACATAACCGGCCAACCACGTGGGACCATAACCAAAGTTCTTCGCAAAGACGGATTAGTCTTCTTTAAATGAGCGCATCTGAGCAGATCTATCATGGTGGAAATTTTGGTCTTCTTTACTATGATACATACTGGTCGAAGTGGTGGGCCACATGCGGTCCAGATTGGTGCCTAATATTCGCTTCATCAACAACTCTACCGAAGAAGTTCCAGTAGTTGTGTGTGGTATGTCCGGTATTTCCGAAAAAAAACGTGATATCTGTTTTCCCAGAATTCCTCATGACATCATCTTTAATTCATTCTTGACTAGTCCAATTGAACGTTTAGCAAAGTCATTTGATGCCTGATGATGTGGTGTTACAAGTTTGTGTCTGATGTCATTTCGTTCTGTGAACTCTGCAAACGCTGCTTAAACAGGGACCATTATGGCTGATCAGAATATTCAGGAGATTGTGGGTCGTAAAACAGCACCTCAATCGTTCGATTGTTGTAGATGATGTAGATGTGCTTGTTGCGTGCATGTTCATCCATTTTGAATGTGCGTCCGTGATGAAAAGAAAGCTTTAGCCATTATAATTTGCATAGTCAACATAAACGCGATGAGAAGCTTCCGCTGGACACTCCCAGGTGTAGTAGTGCCTTAACATGTAAGCCTTTCGATTATTGGCATGTGTAGCAGTTGTTAACATTCTCTTAGACATTGGCTTCTATACTAGGCCGCAACACATAGTTACGGGCTAAGGTCTTAATCTTAACCGTGCTCAAACTTGTTGCCTAACCCAGTGGAGAATAACCACGCGCGACTTCCACAGTAAGCACCTTCCTTCCACACTCAGTTTATTTTTTCGAGTATTGAATGATAAATACGAAGGATCCTGTGCAAGGTCGTCCCTTCCCAATTGTACAGCTTGAACGACCCTCGAAAGAACAGGATCCTTGCGAGTATATGTGAACATGTTTATTGGATGTTAGAACATTAATAATGTCCTGTAAAGGCAGACGACTCATTGCAAAAGCAGTGACAATAAGTGAACCAGGCTTATAGTCAATTATGTAGTCATAAGCACTCAGCAATAGTGACCATCGTATGATTTGGGGTGGTAAGGTGTCCAGTGTGGACTTTGTTGGATTGAAGAGGCTGATGAGTAGTTTATGATCCGTGATGATGCGGAATGCAAGGCCAAAAAAGGTAATGGTGGAATTTTTCAGTCCAATGATTATGCCAATGCCCTCCTTATTCAATTGACTCTAATTTCTCTCTGTGGCTCACAATTTTATGGAAACAAAAGCCAACAGGTGTCTCTGATCCATCAAGTAACACATATGACAAAACAGCCTCAACACTGTATTGACTGGGATCACAGATCAATATCAATTCTTTTTCAGTGTCATATTAGACCAAAACATTTACATTTGGCAACGAATCCTTGACTTACTGAAAGGCTGTTGATTGGGTGGCCCCTATCCCCCCAAAAGACACCTTTTCGCGGAGGATTATAGAGATAGTCCAGCTTTTCTGCGAAATTGGGAACCTATCCGGCGTAAAACTAGAAGAAGCCCCAAAATCCTTGAGTTCTGTTTCAGTTCGTGGGGGGGGGGGCTTGTACATCCCGAATGGCGTTAAGTTTTTCTTCCGTTGGGATAGAGACTTTCAGAGTCGATCCAATGACCTAAGTAGGCGACGGACGATGCTA
The DNA here is from genome assembly GCA_963556195.1 of Sepiola atlantica. Lineage (NCBI taxonomy): Eukaryota > Metazoa > Mollusca > Cephalopoda > Sepiida > Sepiolidae > Sepiola > Sepiola atlantica. The sequence goes on from OY744537.1 coordinate 15,090,820, forward strand.
TGAATGTACATTTGTCCGGATGAATACGGAGACCGGATTCTGAAATTTTCTTTAACGCCCTGTGAAGGTAGTTCAAGTATTCAGAGACTGTTGAACCTGTTATCAATATATCGTCGTGATAGCAGACACGTGGTTCATTTGCATAAAATTATCCATAGAGCGCTTGTAGATACCAGGAACTGACTTCACTCCAAAGCTCAGGCGGTTGAAAGCCCGTTGTAAGTTAATGTTGAGATAGATGTTTTGAGTTTAGCTCTAACGGTACTTATAGAAATGCCGATCTCCGATCTAGTTTTGTGAACCTTGTTCTTCCGCACCAACTTTACATACAAGTCATCGATTCTGATTATGGAGTTTGGAGCATTTATTGGTTGTCATAATGTAATTCTTACACAACCGAATCGATTGATCAGTGACAACACCTGCTACTATAGGAGCAGCCCATTCTGAGTAATGTACAGGTAAAACAATTCCCATGGATTTTTAATCGATCCAATTTTTGTCTATCTTTTCACGCACGACAAATGAAACATATTCATCCTTGCAGAACATGGGTTTTGTATCAAAGTCAACACGTAATTTTGCTCTGACATCCTTTAATGTGCCTATTTCCTTCTTGAAAAAAAATCAGGATATTTTTCTATAATATCTTCGATGTAGCATTTACTGATTTAAGCTGATCAATACGTTTCCAGCTTAGTTACAGAATTTGTAACCAGTTTAAGCCTAGGGCCATAGGGTCAATGCACGGAACTGTCGAACATCGTAATCTACTGACACCTACCTCATGGTGCGATGTTTTCTCCCGTGTAGGTCGCTTATTTTGTGACATGGGCTAGAGCTTGGACACATCTGGTTCGCACCATAGGTTGTAAAATCCAGCTCCAGTGTCTGTCTTCATCTCAACCTTGCGGCTATTAATGCCAACCAACACGATCAGAGGTCGATTCTGCTATTTCCTTTGAGATTAAAATACCTGCTGTCACGTATAACGAATAGGCGAATTAGGAATTTAAAAGCCGAATATTTTTATTAATCAAACGAGCAGAGACCATTTCCTTTTTTTAAACAGACAGTCTGAGAGGGAAACGGCGCGTGCCATTTCCTGTGAACCTTCCTCGTCCTGCCCCATATTAACCCCGATACGACGTACGTAATGAATTTAATTAAGAGTACTTGTTACATGTGGCGGAGAGTTCGATTCCCTGCCAACACGTTTATGTACACAACCTATGCGATCTGTTACGTGACCGTCATGCATATATGGTCCTGACAGAAACCAGAAGACAGAGACTTTCACCAGAATCTTCTCACCGCTTGTTCAGTTGGGGCTGATGTAAAAGAAAAAAGTATAAAAACGAAGACAAAGAGATAATGCTCTTGTCCGGCTCGAGTCTCGTATTCAGGCCAGCGTAGAAGTAAATGTCGCTCCCAAGTATGCTTTCTATTTAATATAGATCTGAATTGTATTTTGGATATATTATCGCTGTCGAGAACAATTGGATTTCAAAACTGTGAAAACGAAATCCTTCAGATCACCAGAAGCCTGTTTCTGTCAGTGATATTTTTATCTTTCCACCGGAGATTATACTTTGAATATTCGACACGATGGTTGTATAGCGCCAATCTGGATTCAAAGCTCAACCCCCCAGCTTTGTGCTTCATACCAGCTGGACTTATATTTTACTCGTATTGACTCTCTTATTGAAAGAATATTGTGTTTTCCAGATTGTTGAAATATACCTATACAACAGACACACACACACACACACATATATATATATATATATATATATATATATATATATATATATATATATATATATATATATTATTTTTGCTTTCAATCCAAAACCATACTTTTCATTAGTTCTGACAATCACTTTATTTCCGTATTTCGATAAAAGCTAATTTTTCTTCTTT
>OY744537.1:15097742-15102742 GCA_963556195.1 Sepiola atlantica
TCATCGCGTTTATGTTGACTATGCAAATTATAATGGCTAAAGCTTTCTTTTCATCACGGACGCACATTCAAAATGGATGAACATGCACACAACAAGCACATCCACATCATCTACAACAATCGATTGATTGAGGTGCTGTTTTACGACCCACAATCTCCTGAATATTCTGATCAGCCATAATGGTCCCTGTTTAAGCAGCGTTTGCAGAGTTCACAGAACGAAATGAAATCAGACACAAACTTGTAACACCTCATCATCGGGCATCAAATGACCTTGCTAAACGTTCAATTGGACTAGTCAAGAATGAATTAAAGATGATGTCATGAGGAATTCTGGGAAAACAGATATCACGTTTTTTATATCTCCTTGTAACATTGTATGTGGATACATAGAATAATAATGTATATATATATATATATATATATATATATATATATATATATATATGGAACCGACTGGATTCGAACTTGGAACACCCAGGTCTTCAGTCCGTGTCGCTATCCACTTAACCACAGTCAAAGCACAACTATTGTGAGGCGCTTGTTTAATTCAAAACCGTTTGCTTTGAGTGAATAGGGTGTTTTTTTCTCCTCTCACGTACTCACTATAAAAGATAATGATTATTTTATCTGCTTTCCAATCGGTGTTTACGATGCGCATGCTTGTCAGATGAGGTGATGGTCGCCATTCTTGATTGGAATCATTCCAAATATAGAAAGAGGAGGGAGGAGATATAGATATTGTGAGAAAAAGAGATAACGATAGAGATACAGAGAGGGTGAGATGGAAAGAAAAAGAGATAGAGAGAGAAAAGGGTGATAGAAGAAAGAGAGCGAGGGGAATATAGCTGCAGAAAAAGATAAGGGAGGGCAAAAACAATGCCAACACATATTTTAAAGCTCTACGGTAGGCACGTGAACGAAGAAAAGTGTACTTTTAAAGCCGATATTCACGTGACAAACCAACGAACCTTCTATTTAAAAATTAAGCGTGACAGACTAAAAAAATGATGTTTCAAACTTAAACGTGATAGACAGATGAAACTTCTACTTCAAACTTAAGCGTGACAGACCAACAAACCTATTTAAAATTACACGCGACAAACCAACTAAATGATATTTCAAACTTAAGCGTGACAGATTGACGAAACTTCTACTTCAAAATTAAGTATAATACACCCAAATATTTCTATATCAAGCATGACAGACCTATGAATCTTCTATTTAAAACTTAAGCGTGACAGACCGATGAAAATTATAGTTTAACATTAAGCGTGAAAGACCGACCAAAATTGTATTTCAAACTTAAGCCTGACATACCGACCAAACTTCTATTTGAAAATCAAGTGTAAAACCCCGAGGAAAAATAAAATTCCTATTTCAAAATGCTATTTTAAAATGAAACGTCACCGACCGAACAAATGACCAACAGACAAAGCCGTTCGTAAAAATGCAGAGACGCATCTAAAAAAAAACAAAACTATAATCAGCTAAAACCAAATATTTAAAAAAAGATAATGAAGAAAAATGCCTACATCTTCAATTTCATGCCCCATTGGTCGTTCCTAACTGAGAATCAATCCTTTTTTCCCGTCGAGAGAATAGAATACAAAATATAAAAGAAGGAAAAATAAATTTAAAAAATAATAAAAGAAAATGGAGAGAAAGAACAAAATTCAAAGAGAACATGAAAAGGCAATTCGTGGCGGTCTAGATTCTTCAACAACGCGACGGAGCGGCATGGATGAAAGCAAATTGCAGGGCGATTCAATGTCGGCATTTGCGAGCCCGAGATACAGTTAGTCCGGCAGTTTATCCATCGATTTCATTGGTCTACTTTTCAGTCACATGACGGGTCGACTGGCACACTGACCTCTTTATTCTACTTCTGTGAACAAATCATTTATCGGTCCCACCACTTCACCACTGATCTCTCTCCACCTCCTCTCTCTTCACCTCATCCCTCTCTTTATCTCCCTCCTCTCGTACTTTCATACACTATTACGAATACTATTTCAACGATTATTAATCAACAAATGCAACAAATGTATATATATATATATATATATATATATATATATATATATATATATATATATATATATATATATTATAGAAATCGCTCAAGACAAGTCATAAAGCCACTTGATGTAAGGAGCTAACAAGAACAAATATGATTATTGCAAAGACAGGAGATGCCTATTGGCCTTAGTCTTGAAAAGACCAAGGTTATAGGTAGGAGGAAAACAGTCAGCGGGAAGAGACTTCCAAAGCCTGCGGTTCTTGGAAATAAGCTACTTGAATAAGAAGCTGTATTACAATGAGGTATCAAGACAACGAATTGATGGAGACCACTAGACCAACGAATCAAACGAGCTGGAACAAAAGAAGCGGGGAATAGATCACATAATTCTGAAGAACACATTCCATAACAGAATTTATAGAAAAGACTGAGACTAGCAACATAACGTCTGTAGGGAGAGAGAGGGTGTAGAGAAGAAGAAAGGGTATGGGCAATCAAATCACAGATACGTTTCTGCACCTTATCAAGAACCCTCAAATGGGGCAGAGACTCATCAGCCCAAATATGACAACGGTACTGATTGTAGATTTGTAGAGATAGAGAATAGCCTCAGGTGTGAGAAAGTGTCTGGAGAGATAGAGGGAACTGACTTTACGAGAAGCAGAAAGGGCAATGTATCTAATGTATGAATAATAAAAATGTACTTATATAATTATTTTCTAGAATCAGATACACACCAGCCTCGATTTTCGCCCTCCTAGTATAGATTCAGATTCAGGATTTGTAATCTGAGTCACTCGCGTCACACAAGAAAGCTTAAACAACTACGACAGCATACGCAAACCACTGAACGGCTGATTGTTGGGAGGTACAAGTCTCTTCTTAACAACTCGCAAAATTAAAAACATTTTCATTACTGGCTTGGTGTTTGTGGACTGCGGGGTGTGTCAGATTGGGTAAAACAATTATCTTATAAAATAAAATAAGTCTATTCAATGTTTCTTTAGCGTTGATGGCTTTTAACTCATAAACACTGAGCAAATTTTATAACAGGCATTTTTTCGAGATCCATATTTCAAGTGTTTTCATTGACTAATAATCTCCCTTCTCTGTTTTGTGATAAGCGATTTAACAACGTCGTGCGAGGGGTAAAATAGCCGGCCTTTTAACTATTTTGTAAATTGACTGTTTATTTCAACAAATCGGTAAGCCTTCTTTTTTACTAATTTGGCCATCACTTATCAAGACCAAGAGCGATTCGAGGATAAAGGTTAATAAGACGGCAAGAGATGTGGAATACTATGGGAGTAATAACATTGATCAAGGGTATGTATAAATTGCGTTAGTTTACTTATGAGACGGTTTATGACAAGAATTTGCTGACATTGGATTTCAAGACGCCCAAATTATTATCAAGAGGGAAGCAGTCCCTCGGTAATGTGTTCCACAGACGGGAAGCCCTTGAAAAGAAGCTTTGTCAATGAAAATTTCGCCAGATGCTAGGAACTTGGAAGGAGAAAGAAAACTCACTTTCCGTTGTAGTAGCAAGAGAGTTCTTGCTGTGAATGTCTTACAGGGAATAAACATAGAGCAGAGAGAGACTAACAACGTTTTTTTTTCGTAAGAAAGCGGTTGTTGGGATTGACACTTAATGTGTGTTTACTTTTTGCCAGTTATATATTTAAATCTTTCAATTTTTTTCTTTTTTCAGAGAAAGATTATTATTCAAAAAACACATGAACTTTTTGCTGATTTGTCTTAAACAGATCGTACTCCGCTTGTGAATTTAATATTCCCTAGAAACTTCCTCCTTTGGGGGAAGCCGGTTCAACCCGCGTAGGATGGATGCTGCACCAGGTACAGGTGAAAAGTGTTTGATAATAAAGTTTACACGACTAAATTGTAAGACTTTGTTTCTATCGTCTTCTTATTGCTATCGCTTTATAAAACCGGACAGCGAAGTTGACAAGCGTGATTGGGATGAAGGGTGCTGATACGTATTTACTAAAGTTTTCCGGGTATCCATTTCTTTGTTCTGGGTTAAGTAATTTTCCGGTTTTGAAACTAGTTTTCTTTTGCATGACAAAGTTGGGTGCATGAGCAGAATAACACACCAAAGAATTTCAGTACTCACGGAGATTCCCGCCTTAGGATTATTGGTAGGGTTAAGGGCGTTTTTTTTTTGTGTGTGGGCATTGTCACCGGGACTTAAGGTTTTTAAGGGAAGGGAATCTCTGCTATTCTGCACAAGAATCCAAATTTCGTAACTGTGAAAGAAAATTAAAATACATACGTATTTAAGTTGTTATTACATGTATTCTTTATGTCAACGGTTTTTCTTTTCTTACTTTTTTTTTAATTATCGGATACAATTCTAAATGAAGTTTCGTTAAGCGTATGCATATCTTGTTGCTATGGAAACTACATCGACTACTAATAATTCGATTGCTAGTGTGTGAGCAAGATTATGTATAAAAGAGAGATATTAAATATATAACTAAAGATTAATGTTCGAGCGAACGAATGAAATACACGTGTATGAACGTATAGAAGACAAAGTGTTACAGTGGCCACCATTCATTTCGGGTCTAAATTGCACTGAAAACTTATGTCCTACTTGTAAAGCGAGATAAGAGTACTCAAAGAAAGGCGGACGCTGGTGTTAGATTCCTGATGTTTGCGCTGCCATAGAACAAGACTCGATCTCAAATATCACTGAACACATAGATTATATACTTATATACTTTTAAAGTTATTCAAGAGAAAGTCGACAATATAGGTATGTAAACATATACATTGATTGTGTAAAATCGATGATAAACGTACAGGGTGATAGTGTTTAACTCAAATTTAATAATATTTTGAAGATAAGGCCTTTGAAGTTGAAATTGCCCATATACCACAATAGAATATAAGTATTCAACTGTGATGTCCACAATTCAAGCCCTTGAATTAAAGAGAGTGCTATGCCCATTGGC
>OY744537.1:15107742-15142742 GCA_963556195.1 Sepiola atlantica
CCAACATTTGGTTATCGTCCTCTGATTATTTTAACGCACAGAAAGTTCTATTTCAAGAAAAGGAGAGAGAGAGAGAAAGAGAGAGAACAATTAAATAAAACAACTAGCAAAAATATGCGACTAGTATTTATAATTATTTATTATTAGTTTAATTATTTTAATTCATTGAACGGTACAGAACTTCTGAATTTTATACAAGGTTAAAAGGATTTTAATTTGAATTATTGTATTAGATTATTGGAATAGCTTCAGTTCGCAAACAGAATGAAGGAGTCTTTGATAAGTGCCCTAAGGCACGAAACCAGTTGCAACAAATATAACGCAATGCGAATATTGCATTAAATTAAAACAGAGGATCGATTCCAGATTATTCCGAGTGTTCACATATATATATTCCGATTTCTTTGATTTGTACGCTGAAGTTTTTACTGAGTCAAATATAAGAACTATCAATCAGCAATAGTAGTGGAGGGGAAATAAAATTTAAAAGTTGTTTTCAAAATCAACTCTCAGAATGCATTAGATGTATTTAATCTATGGAGGGGCCATTATTTTTATCGTCTTTCTTCCTTTTCCTTTTTTTTGTTTCCCTAATTATATTTTTCCATGCTCATTTATTTTGCGAAAAAAAACCCACTAGTTAACCAAAAAGGAGAATAAATATATAAAAACGGCGCATTAATCCTAGAAGACTTACTACTTCTTCATAGGTCAAATATGGCTGAAGAAGGCCGGTGAACGGTTTATAAAGATAAATAAAACTCAAAAGAACCCTGCATATTTTTCGTCTGTGTTCGCTCTCCCAGCTTGAAACCTAAGGTACCATGTTGATCTGATATTCTGTAATATTATTAATTAATAAATAGTATGCTCTTATTTTTAAATAATCGAGCACTCTGTTGTATCTCTTTCTACTAAATTAAACCAGGAATTATATATAAATATATATATACATATATTTTAGCCTGAAGATTCCTCCGGGGATGAAACGCGGGTACCTCTGTGTAGCTTAATTGCCATAAATATATTTTCATAGCTTACTACCTAGCTCTACTTACGTATCGAGCCATGCCCACCGAGAGTTGACAAGGCCAAGCAACTAACTTCTTGCTCCCCTCTGATGTCATTGCATTGCGTGTCAGTGAATTTTGATGGATTATTTAGTGAATGGAGAAGTCGAAATGCCTTCTTATTGTTTTTATGACGGCCATTGTTTTGACACGCAATGCAGTGACGTCATTTTCTAGTCAACCGGCCTGTAGTAACTCTCGGTGGCCACGATCGAGCACTGTTGAAGTAAATACTGAAAATTGATACATAAAAAATTACATCCCCTTATAAAATTTTATGTGGATACATGAAATAGTAATAGTAATATATATATATATATATATATATATATATATATATATATATATATATATATGTTTGTGTGTTTGTGTGTGTGCGTGTCAGTATGTGTGTATGTATGATTATTATTATACCAAGTATGATTTTATCGTACTTAAAAATGTGTTCCTCGTAATATGATGAGTTCCTAAAGCCGCCGCACATGCGAAAACATAGAAGTATCATCAAAAGTCAGTTATTACATGCGTTGTTCAGGGTTAAAAAAAAAACAAGAAAACTATAAAAAGAGAGAAAAAAGACTCTTAAATGTATCAGTAATTCATGAGAGCTTGATATTCGTTCATTTTTTTTATGAAAAAGAAAAGAATACTGTCCGAAATAGTAAAAATTACATTAACACCTATAATTTACATGTTTTTTTTATGTTGTTTTAATTTTATGTACCTACATTTTATGATCTACCTACTATTGTGTAGCTTATATTAAGATGGTTATCAAACTGATAAAATAGCAGGCTGTATATTTACACGCTTTTTCATATGATTACCTTAGCAATAAAACACTTATTAATATGATTACATTAGCAATAAAACACTTATTAATATGATTACATTAGCAATAAAACACTTATTAATATGATTACCTTAGCAATAAAACACTTATTAATATGATTACATTAGCAATAAAACACTTATTAATATGATTACATTAGCAATAAAACACTTATTAATATGATTACATTAGCAATAAAACACTTATTAATATGATTACATTAGCAATAAAACACTTATTAATATGATTACATTAGCAATAAAACACTTATTAATATGATTACATTAGCAATAAAACACTTATTAATATGATTACATTAGCAATAAAACACTTATTAATATGATTACATTAGCTTTTATTGCTAATGTAATCATATTAATAAGTGTTTTATTGCACTTATTAATATGATTACATTAGCAATAAAACACTTATTAATATGATTACATTAGCAATAAAACACTTATTAATATGATTACATTAGCAATAAAACACTTATTGATATGATTACATTAGCAATAAAACACTTATTAATATGATTACATTAGCAATAAAACACTTATTAATATGATTACATTAGCAATAAAACACTTATTAATATGATTACATTAGCAATAAAACACTTATTAATATGATTATATTAGCAATAAAACACTTATTAATATGATTACATTAGCAATAAAACACTTATTAATATGATTACATTAGCAATAAAACACTTATTAATATGATTACATTAGCAATAAAACACTTATTAATATGATTACATTAGCAATAAAACACTTATTAATATGATTATATTAGCAATAAAACACTTATTAATATGATTACATTAGCAATAAAACATCAAACGTATTAGCTAAAAACTTCGCAAACATTGAAAAAAAAAGACCGAGTTGCAACAAAATAATATTAGGTGTCTGTAAAATAAACTATATACAGTAACTACATATTAAAGATTTAAGTATCGGATATGAAAAATAGATAATATATTAGTACCAATTTGTGTCATGAAATAATGAAACCTATGAAATAGCTACGTTTTCCTTAAACCTAATGAACCAATACAATTATAACTGCGAGTCTAGCGACAGTGTTAATGCAGTTTATACAATGAAATTATTTAAAAGTAAAAAAACAAAACAATAATGATACATATAATACAAAATAATACAAATGATGATAATTATTATTATTATTATTATTATTATTATTATTATTATTATTATTATTATTATTATTATTAGAGAGAAAGGGTTGGAGGGGAGAGAGAAAGGCAGAGAGACATTGCTTAAATAGGCTTCAATATTATCTTTTTTCTTGGCTACAACATTTCCTTCGCCTGCTTTTTCCTCGTAACATTACGTGTAAGAGAAGATATATATACATATATATATATATATATATATATATATATATATATATATATATATATATATATAAGTGTCCCCAAAACATATATGCCCCCTTTGAATCGTTATAACTCGTTTAATTTACTTAGTTTAATTTGAAAACAAAAGATTGAGTAAGAATACGCATTTAAAAATACTGAGAGTAAAATTAACAAGCCGCGCGTGCGTAGTCCCACTCTATATGTGACTCGATGTGGCGAGTGTAAAATGCAATGGATTTGGACAATTTGGGGCATTTTTTACCCTCCTTTGACCCCCTGGGGGCGCGAACCAAAATTTTTCTGAGGTCAATGGTGCTCATTTTATATCCAGAACAATTACCTCTACATTTTGGCCAAATTTCCGGAAAAATGTAATGGATGGATCAAACGTTATGGAAGAAAAGGGTAATTTTTGCCACTTTGGGGGCTTTTGATCCCCTGGGGGCGCGAACCAGATTTTTTTCCAATGTCAGTGATACTTATTTTCTATTAGGAATAATTGCCTCCATATTTTGGCCAAGTTTCAGAGAAATTGAATGGATGGATGAAAAGTTATGAGGAAAAAAATGTCATTTTTTGCCATTTCGGGGCTTTTTGACCCCCTGGGGGGCTAACCAGAATGTCACTTTCTAACCTGACTAAAGTTATAACTTCATGCAAAATTTTAGAGAAATTCAATGGATGGTTGCGGAGAAAAATCCAGACGGACGGACATACCTCAAAACATAAGTCCCCCGATTTTATAATATATATATATATATATATATATATATATAATATTTGTTATTGTTTATTATCTATGTACGTATACGTTTCGTCCTTTTTCAATCGGGACTCATCAGCATAGAGATATGACTATTCACTACCGGTCATGCGATTCGAGACCCCGGACTTCAAGTATTTTTCAACTCCAGTTAGACGTCGCTAACCGCTGGGCCAATTGTAAACAGCGAATAAACTATGATAATTTTAACACTTAACGGCTTTGACGTCGAGGATCCTTAGTATTTAGGATCTATCTAGATAAATGTTTAGAGGTAGTTACTGAGTAAAGAACGTGGTTCTTTGATTTTGTAAATAGTTTTGGCGTAGATCACGTGATTGTTATAGTATTAATTAGGTTAATAAGGTACTAGCGTAAGTATTAAAAGCAGTTTAGTATGTTTTTACTATTATTGAAATTAACAGTGAAAACATATTAACATTTTTACAATACTAACACTAAATGCTAAAAATCGGTGAAAGAAAAATTATTAAAAGAAAAAAATGCTTTTAATCTTTTTTTTTCTGTAAAATATCGGTACTAACACTCAGTCAACTATATTATTAGTATGTTAACAATGAAAGAAACAAAAAGGACAACTTTGTATCATTGATTGATACACACCATAAACTGGTATCGTCTTGGCCTTCGGGGCTTGATTTACACCGGTCTATGGGTCTGTCCTGTGCAGTTCTAGGAGGTCCACCCTCCCAGGCTTCGCCTTCCCTCTTTGGGAAGGAGTAAGTTTATTGCTTACTGTCTGAGGCGCCCCTACCGGGGAATGCCGACGAGGCTGCCCAAGCAATTTTTAATGGCCAGAGTGCTCACCTTCTCGGGCGCTGGCTTTTCAAGTCCCACTTTCCCGACCCGAGCTTGGGTCACATCTTACCTAGTGGGAGTAAGATAAAACTGGCCTTGTGCCTAACCTCCTGGGGAGGTAAATAATACTCAGACCCCGAGGAAAATAGAATAATACCGTGCAATTTACACAGGTTCAGTGGGTTATTATTATTAATAAAAGATACGGTCGTGCCTCGTTTTATGCCGTGATGGGGATCGTATAAAGCATTTAAACATAGAACACTAAAATATTTTTTGTCAGGCTACTCTTATCTTAATGAGTAATTAAAATGACAGATGGCTCTCCAAGCGAACACTGAAAAGGTGATTCAAAATGTTAATCGAAAATAAATTGCGAATTAAATGGAATCCCGTTCGGATGAGATCTGAACATCATTTTAACCCCGGGCTGCGTTATCGGAAATGGACCATCCACCATTTTGTTATTTGCATCGATGAAAAAGGAACATTTAATAACGCACCTCTTAGATGCCGCCAACCATCTTTATAAGAAGCACTGGCCGTCAGTAGGTCGGTCGATTTGTCACACATTGTTTGGAAATATCATTTTAATGTTAAACGCGTTTACTGAGTGGATATATCTAAAGAAAATTAATTTTTACATCAAGGCGCGGGGGCCGCTCGAGAATAAGATTTAAAGAAACCGTCGGTTGGACGTTGACTACCACAGCGCCAGGATTGGAAACAACAGTGGAATGGGCAGAAGATTCCTTAAGAGAAATTGATTATCCAAGAGGGCAGCTTAAAACATATTTGTTTACATTAGACTTGAAGACGACCATGCTGAAGTTGGCTGGGAAGCAACTTCGTAGTATTTTTTTCCACAGACAAGACGCCTTATGAGATAAACTTTGTTCGTGAAAGCGGCGCTGTGTCTTTGGTACGGAGAGATGATTGTAGTCAGGCGGGATCTTGCCGTGAATATTTTACATGAAGGGGGAACCATGGATTGGAGCTCAGTCGAGCACCTACCATGAACATATCGATTCGGTAAAAAGAGGGTAGCAACATAATTTCTGTGTGAAAGAGGCTGCAGAGAAGAATAGATCATCCCCCACTAGATTGTAAAGTCGGTTTTGTATCCTATCAAGACAATAAACGTGCGTCGAGCGGAACCTGCCCAGATTTGACATCAGCACTCCATCCTAGGACGGATCTCGCTCTTATACAGGTAGAGGATTGCGTCAGGAGTGAGGTTATTTCTGGAGTAATAAAATGATCCTACCATTTTTCCAGCGACCTTAGCAACGGATTTGATGTAAGTCTTCCATCTCATGTGTGGGTAAAAAGCAGTCATAGGAGCTTATCAAGGAAGGGGGTGTCATTAAGCACAGAACCAGCCATTTACTTCAACTTGGGAGAAATATGGATCCAAGCGTTGGTGGTGAAAAGAGAGAAGATTGGTTTTGAAGACGTTAAAAGTGATAAACCACTGTTTCCCATTGTGCTACGTGCTCCATATCGGAAGAGAGGTGTCAGAATGATCTTGGTCATCAGTGCTCCTCAAAAGCTACCATAGATAGTTGTGTTATCTGCGTAGATATCAACGAATAATCTGAAGATATGATTTGGAACATCATTTATGATGATCATGAAGAGGGTAGGGCCAATAATAGATTAGTGATATACGCCGCCATTGATAGTTTCAGCTTCGGACGTCTGCCCGTCAACAACTACTTTAATAGACCTATCGGAGAGAAAAGATTTGATGGTTCTGAAGACATTTCCAGATATTCCATAATTAGTAAGTTTGTGAAGAAACCTTTGTGCTAAACGCTATCGAAGGCCTTTGATATATCAAGAGATATCACCTTAGAAACGAAGCCCCCCGTCGATAGATTCACTAATTAATTGTGATATTACAGTCAGCACATCAGCTGTATAATGTGCAGGACAAAATCCATATTGTTTGTATCTAAGTAGATTGTTTCTGTGTAGGTAGTTTACAATTTCTTGATTTATTACAGATTCGAAACATAATGCCTTGTTGACATCAAGGTTCTTGATAAGTTTGGGAACATCCTGGACAGTTATTCGGATGTCGCTTAAGGAGTTTTCGGTTATGGATAGAATTCTGGGGTTAGGTGGCCCTGATCACAAATGCGTTTAAGAATATCTATAAGAGATCTCCATTTTACTTGGCTCCCCACGAGGGCAGGGTTTGACACAATGTCGGCTTTTAATGTGTGTGTGGGGGGGGGGGAATCCAGCTTCCCTCTCTGGATTAAGACAAAAAATTAGAATTGCCTCCATCTAGAAAGATTGCTCCTTCACTGACCGAGGACAGAAAAGATGAAGTGTAGTATCAGATCAGATACAATAAGTATCGCTCTCTTTTTTTCTTACGTTTATTTCTAAATACAAGTCAGTATTTTTTAAACAATTCCAGAAGGCTGCCGCTTTGAACTGATTATTACGTAGCACTTATGTACGTTATCTGCAAGGATCCGTGGCGCAACGGATATAAGTGCTGAGTATATTCAGCTCTAAGTGACAGTCTTATGGAAGTTGAGAATCCAATCCTCAGTACATGTGATATTAAGAATACAATTACGAATCACTTGGGACTTCTACTCGAATATGGCTGATGGAACGAGAACAAACTGCCGTCGTGGATTATATAACAGATTCCGTTCAAAATTCTGTACAGATTCCCGAGTTTGACATAAAGATTCCCGAGTTCGACAAGATGTACCTGAAGAAGGTTGGAGGTTACATCGGTCGAAGCGTTGTAAGAATAACATCCAAGATGAAAACAGTTGTCCGAATAATCACAATAATACACAGCATTTTAGTTTGTTTGTCAAGCGTAAGTTTGCAATAGCTTTTCCAGTGTTAAACGCGCAGAGTGAATCGACACATGCTAAGAATAGCGGTTCTCATTTCATTCATTTTTATGATAGGTGTTGTCCATCCATCTGTCGGTTGGTCCGTCACGCTTCGGTTTAGTCTGTCAAATTTTAGTTTTAAATTTCGGCAAAAGGGTATTATAGTTAACAACACAAAAAGGAGAAGAAAAAAAAACGAATTTACAAAAAATAACTTTAACACAACACAAGAAAATGTGATTTTCTGTTGACCTGCATAGATTTAAAGTTGTATAAGAGTTGGTATTTTTTTCAGAATTTGTTGTAGCCATCGGAGGCTTGTAAAAAATCGATCCAATGTGGAAGCTGGGTATTTCTGGATCTTTAGCTTGTATGTCATATGTTTCACAACTTAACAATCTAAAATAAAAACATACAACTAATAACTGTCACTAAACGCATTAAAATTTAATTTTCGACCGATCTGTGTATTTTTAACTTATTGAAACTGTTTTGAAGTTTTTTTTTTATTTCAAAAAACTTTGCAGTACATCGAAGTTTTTGGCCTAACGTAATCGTCTATTTTGTTTTTACAACGAAACATATTCTGAAATTAGAAACACTAAAAAAAGTTCCCAAATTACAAACTATGCAGGTCGATAGAAGATTTTTTTAAATTTAGAAGTTTTTGGTAAAAGTTATTTGTTGTATATTTATTTGGTTTTTTAACCCCTTTTTGCGTTGTTAACTATACTATACTTTTGCTGAAATGTCATTTTCCTCGTTAAACACGCATATTGGATGACAAATCTTTAAAATATCCGCTCTTGCTTTAATTTCATGTTTCGATTTTACCATTACTCTGAAACATTGTTTTTTTTTTTCTAAACAATACTAGACCTATCCGTGACCCGTTGAGTCACAACCATTACGACTATTTGATTTCACTTTGATTTCATTCGAAAATTCCAAAACTATTATATATCTGTTAAGAATTTTTTCTTGTAAAACTAAAAATGATAAGTCTTCTTAGTTCTTATTATCCTTATTGAAGTAAAGAGACCTATTATTTTGCTATCTAACTTACATCTGTTTTAATTTGGTTACGTTTGATAATGAAAAGGACTGTGTAAAGAATTGTGAAATTGCCATATTACAACATGCATCTAAGACACGGAAAGAAGAAGGACCAAACGTCCCCATGCTTTTTGTAAAGGTACGTTGTTATCAGACAATCGACTATTTAACAAATAGCTATTTTCAACTCTTATGAAAGAAATCAAAACACAATAAGATAGTCTCCCCCCCCCCCCAAAAAAAATCTACTAAAATTTGTTAGCTTTTCAAAACTACAGAATACTTTCAGAGCGCCAAATTGGTACAGATCATCTAACAGACGAATAATAACCACAATCTCAAAATATCTCTAATGGCTATTCCATAGAACAAACTATCTAACATAAATTGACCTACGATGCTGATGTGCCGTAAAACAAAAATCCTCAAGCAACGATGAATGGTCTTACGTACATGAAACCATTTTAGAAGAAAACTCTACATGCAAAGTGATCCAAAAGAAATGCCACACATTGGATCGTTAATGGAATTTAAAATCCTTTCTGCAATCAAATTATATTCGGTACAAATAAGCTTCAGTCTATGTCTGACTTGTCCACCAAGTTTCAGTCATGAATGTCCAACAGGCTTTGTTTTATCGCCGCTCAATGATCATACACGTATATCTTGATTATAGTTGGTGATCCTTCTCATCTGTAGGATGTGTTACTCTGAATGAGCTTCAAATTCACTGAACCTTAACTCCCAGGGTTATCTCAAAGACAATGTCCATCAAAATAATCCCCCTGTTATTGGTGAACTGACGAGGGCGAGTAATTAATCATATCCAAGTATGTGCTTGCAACACAGGGATTCATATTTTCAGATATTGAACGGCGATAATAAAAAAACAAAACTGTTGAACATTCATGACTGAAACTTAGTGGGCAAGTCAGGCAAATTATTTGTACAAAATATGGTTGGATTGCGGAAAGGATTGTGAATTCTATTAACGATGCCATTTTGTTTTGTTTAATTTTTGTTACGTCCCCCTATAAGGGGAGGTAACCTGTACGACTTTCTACTTTGTTTTATTTGATTTTTAACTTGAAAATTGAAAATAATAAAGATTTTAAAAAATAAATAAAAATGGTATATAAAGTTCAAGACTAAGAGAAGGGCTACATAAGGCCCATCGTTGATTCCAGAGGTTCCCCTTATCAATCTAAAAAAAACTTATTACACCTGCCAGTAACCTATATATCTACAAAGCCATCATTCGCCCATGCATGGAGTATTGATGTTACATCTGAGCTGATGCATCAACCACTAGTCTCTCCCTCTTAGACAGAGTTAAAAAAGAGCCTCTAATCTAATAGGTCTCACACTGTCAACCTCGCTCCAACCTCTGTCCCATCGCCGCAATTTTGAATCCCTGTGCTTGTTTTACCAGTACTTCCATGGAATGTGCTCCGATAAACTTACGGTACTGATGCCCCTCGACGTAAATACTCCCGACCAAACGAGCAATCAGCTAAATCCCATCCATGCATTGTGGAGGTCCCCAGATGACGGAAGGCTTTCGAACTTCTAGGATTTGGAATTTCCTCCCTGATTCTTGTTTCCGTGACTGTACGAACATGGAGAAATGTAAATGTAATGTAAACAAACATCTCGTTGCACAACTCGCCACTGAGGATGTCGCTGTAGGTATGGCCCCTAGTTCACAGTAGTCCTTACGTCTCAGTGGCAATCTGCTCTTTTTGGGATGAATACCAGTGTCATATATATATATATATATATATATATATATATATATATATATATATATATATATATATATATATAGTGTGTAGATTTCAATTTTGTGTAGAGAATCTGAATAACAGAGCTCAATGTAATTTAAACAGAGCAAAATAGAATTATAAAAAGAAAAACTATACACACATTAAGGTTGTACACATAATAACTTATTTCGACCCCTTTAATTAGGTCTCCTCAGATGTATAGACAACCACGTCAAAAAAAACCGTTTTTTTTTTACGTGGTTGTCTATACATCTATTGAGAGACCTAATTAAAGGGGTCGAAATAAGTTATTATGTGTACAACCTTAATGTGTGTATAGTTTTTCTTTTTATAATTCAATTATATATATATATATATATATATATATATATATATATATATATATATTTTGAATATAAGAGACAACACATGTCTAGATATCCTTTTGGTAGATCCTTTCAATAGTCCGAATCAGGATCTTAGTTTCGGAGGGGAATTGGCTGATTAATCTAATTCCCCTGAAGATAGACCCGGATGGGTCTGAAAGTACTTGGGAGGCAAATCCAAACTATGGCAAATTCATCAGCCAATTCCCCTCCGAAACTAAGATCCTGATTCGGACTATTGAAAGGATCTACCAAAGGATATCTAGACATGAGTTTTCTCTTATATTCCACAATACTTGCCAGCAAGAGAAGATTCTGCCTATATATATATATATATATATATATATATATATATATATATATATATATATATATATTTTTTTTTTTTTTTTTTTTTTTTTTTTTTGAATATAAGAGACAACTCATGTTTAGATATCCTTTAGTAGATCCTTTCAATAGTCCGAATCAGGATCTTAGTTTCGGAGGGGAATTGGCTGATACACCTCATTCCCCTGAAGATAGACCCGGATGGGTCTGAAAGTAGTTGGGAGGCAAATTCAAACTATGGCAAATGCATCAGCCAATTCTCCTCCGAAACTAAGATCCTGATTCGGACTACTGAAAGGCTCTACCAAAGGATATCTAGACATGAGTTGTCTCTTATATTCAACAATACTTGCCTGCAAGAGAAGATTCTGCCTATATATATATATATATATATATATATATATATATATATATATATATATATATATATATATATATATATATATAGTAAAGGGTATAATATTAGCTTGTCACTCAATTATCTCTCAGTAAATCAGTAGTGTTTCAACAAACGCGTAACTATCTCCAATTTCTGTCAAAAGACCCGAGGAGACAATTTGCAATCATAAATCCAAACTTTCTTGGTTATTTACAGTCGCTCTACTCATCAACGTTAATTCGATCCAATTCCCTTCCGTTTTCTTTCGTCGTGAATTTCTTCGCGATTTTCTTTGCGACGGAATGAGGAAATATTTCCCTGCGGTAATCAGAGAGGATGGGTCTGTGGCTTTATGTGAAAAATGTCGTTGAATATAATCTAGAACAATTTAAAACATTTCATACTGGACGTCATTGTCATTCATGGAATTCTTTCCAGATGGCCTCACTGTTTTTGCGGAGTTTCGTATTTATTAATGGTAAACGTTGCATATTCACATGAAGAATGTCCGAATAGTCTCCGCACGCAGATTAGAACTGAGAACCATTTATTATTCGGCTCTGATTTCGATCATTTCGAATACTTGGCTTGAAGTTGGTAGGGAAATTGAAGATGGTGTAGGCATGCGTATACGTGAAACCGTGTAGCTATATCTAGATCCAGGTGTGTAAAAATAGCTTTAAAAACGGTATTTTTCAAATAAGCTTTACTTAAGTAGCGAGATGAAAAATTCCATTAAAACTTAAAGAATCCGAAATTCGAAGTTGCGAAGAAGAGAGAAAAATTATTTTCTTCAAAATCTTTCCAAATACTATGAAATTTTGTATGATTATAAAATCATACAAAATATTTACATTTTTAATTGTTTAAAAGTACAAACAGTCTTTTCATTTTATTTCTATCTTAAAGTTTGTTTATAAAGAAAAAAATGAGAAAATGTAACTGTTAGTGAACCTTGAATAAAAAAGCATGTAAGGAATGATACCTCTTACTAAAAGAATAAGAGTTATCCCCCTTAGCTGATTTTTCTTTTACGGTGACTATTTAAAAACTTCTACATATTAGAAAACAGCTATATCAGATAACGTTGTTTGTGACCATTTTTTTTTTAATTTGACGCATTGTATTTAACGGTAATTTATTGGCGAAATATCTCGCCTAATATACAACAATGTGTGTTAAAGTTTTAGAGTGGTGTTCAGTTATTATTTTTTCACATCGTTCTTCTATAAATTTTGTTTAATAACTTTGTTAGCAAAAACATTTACAATTAAATTAAGTTGGAAAAATTTGAGCGCATTTTTATTCTTAACGTTAATAAATTATTCCATTTTAAGTACATCAAAGCATATCTATAAAAGTAGGTCTCGCGCTTAATATTTATATAGCATTTGGGTCGGTCTGTCATGCTTTAGTTTTGTTGTGACCTTGAAGGTCCGATACTAAATAAGACAACACGGTGGTATATTTACTAGAGTGTGTATTTACAGAAGTACAAAATAGTATGTTACAGAAAGAGTGCTCTCAGAAACATTATTTACTTCCATCTCACTACAGGAAGATGTGACACAAGGTTGGAAGGGGGGAGAATCAAGCCAGCGCCCCCAAAGAAGGAGCACTATGACCTATTAAAAATTGCCTGGGAAGCCTCGTCGGCATTTCCCGGTCGGGCCGCCTCAGGCAGTTAGTAATAAACTAACTCCACCCCAAAGAGGGGAGGCAAGGCCTGGGAGGATTGACCTCCTCGGACTACCCAGGACCAATATCTCAGCTCGACAGATAAAGGGTCACAGACGTGGCTCAGTTTCTGCCGGATCGATTATCGAGAACGGATCCTCTACTGGTATGTATGTCTCACGAGTCTCTGCGAAACAGAAGATGTTTTCCGAAACTACGTTGAGACTTATTCGTAGCTCTACACATAGTGTCTGGAAGAGTCCATATATTCACGAAATAGGGTAGACCACCATCGCACCATAACAAGTTTTGAATAGCAGTTTTATATACGTTTGCAATGTACCTCGTTAAATGCGAGGATTGAATTTGCACATACGCCACGGTGGTTTTATCAGTCCTAGTAGGTAATCCTTCTAGAGTGATGCAATTTTTAGAGGTAATCGTTACCGGCCATAACTGTCCATGCGGCCTTCATGAATGACTACGGCCTTTACTAAGCCCGACCTTATGTCTAACTCACCCCTTGTGAGTATGCAGGTTAATAACGAATATCCTAACACTGTCCGGTACGTACGGCGATTATTAAGCTCATTTGGAACACTGCGCAAAATGTGTTCCTTCATAGACTCTGTGCTCAAATGGAATACTTCAAAGGTGAAAATGGAAATTGCTAGCATTTGCTAAGACATTATGCTCCTGGTCTTTCTTCTTTTTGTCTTCTTTTTATTCTTCGTTGTCGTCGTCTTATTATTAGTATTCGTCTTCTTCTCTTTATTCTTTTTCTATTTCTATGTGTTCTTCTTATTATTCTTTTTCTTCTCTGTCTTCTCCTTTCCCTTCTTCTTCTCTTCATTGTTCGTCGTCTTCTTTTCCTCCTTCTTTTTATTCTTGTTCGTCTTCTTCTTCTTAGACTTCTTCCCTTTCTTCTTCTTCCCTTTACTCTTCGCTTACTTTGTCTTCTTCTTCTCTTTATTCTTATTCTATTTTCCCTTATCATTATTATCTTTCTTCTTTGTCTTCTTCTTCTTCTTCTTCTCTTCATTCTTTTTCGTCTTCTTCTTCTTCTTCTCTTCATTCTTTTTCGTTTTCTTCTTCTTTTTCTTCTTCTTCATTCTTTTTCGTTTTCTTCGTCTTCTTTTCTTCTTCTTTGTCTTCTTCTTCTTCTTAGTCTTCGTCCCTTTATTCTTCTTCTCTATATTCTTCTTCTATTTCCCTTATTATTATTATTCTCTTTCGTCTTCTTCTTCGACTTCTTCTTCTCTTCATTCTTCTTCGTTATTCTTGTTCGTCTTCTTCTTCTTAGACTTCTTCCCTTTCTTCTTCTTCCCTTTACTCTTCGCTTACTTTGTCTTCTTCTTCTCTTTATTCTTATTCTATTTCCCCTTATCATTATTATCTTTCTTCTTTGTCTTCTTCTTCTTCTTCTTCTTCTCTTCATTCTTCTTCGTTGTCTTCTTATTGGTCCCCCGATTTATAAAATCGGGGGACCTATGTTTTGAGGCATTTCCGTCCGTCCGTCCATCCGTCCGGATTTTTCTCCGCAACCATCCATTGAATTTTTCTGAAATTTTGCATGAAGTTGTAACTTTTGTCAGGTTAGAAAGTGACATTCTCCGATTTTTGAAAAAAAAATCTGGTTAGCCCCTCAGGGGGTCAAAAGTCTCCGAAATTGCAAAAAAAAGACATTTTTTGCCCCATAACTTTTCATCCATCCATTCAATTACTCTGAAACTTGGCCAAAATGTGGAGGCAATTTTTCCTAATAGAAAATAAGTATCGTTGACCTTGGAAAAAATCTGGTTCGTGCCCACAGGCGGTCAAAAGCCCCCTAAAATGGCAAAAAATGACCCTTTTCTCCCATAACGTTTGATCCATCCATTCAATTTTTCTGAAACTTGGACAAAATGTAGAGGCAATTGTTCTTGATATAAGATGAGCATCCTTGACCTCAGAAAAATTCTGGTTCGCGCCCCAGGGGGTCAAAGGGGGGTCAAAAATGCCCCAAATTGCCCAAATTTATTGCATTTTATACTCGTCACATACAGAGGGGGATCACGCATGCGCGGCTTGTTCTCTTTATTTTTCTTTTACTTATTCTTCTTATTGCTATTTTCTTCTTCTCTGTCTTCGTCTTCTCCTTCGTTTACTCTTTCTTCGTCTTCTTGTTGTAATAATTATTTCTATTCTATTCTTCTACCACTCCTTCCTTTTACTCTCTTTATTATTACTAGTATTCTATTTCTTCGGAAGGACACGTCATGTCTTTGTGGATCTCATTCAAAAGTTGATGTTACGTTGCGGTGAAAAAACTGAAACATAATCAATGATGTGTCTGTTGTATAGGTCAATTCATCTAAATATCCAACAAGGTCAAAGTTCACTCATGAAGTCATCTATTTAAAGGCTGATAAAAATATATTACAACATTTTAAAATTAACTTTCATCCTATGAAGGAAACGATTAATCAACCTGCGTCACTGAACGTTAAGGGAAAGATATCCGCGGTTTTCCATTGATGAAATTATACACTGAAACACAATTGCCACTTTCGAGCGCGAGAGAAAATGGATACCCACTGTAAACGTGCCTGTATCATTGGGCATTGGCCATGACCTTCCTAAAGTAAATCAAAGCCTATTCACTCGAAAATTACGTCATGCTAGTAAGTAGCAAGCGAGATGTTATCAATTATGATGATGAAATTATTTTAATTAAGTTTTAATTAAATACATTTTTTTTAAGTTTCGCTATATTAAATGTGTTCCTTTTAATAACATGTTCGTGGCGTGTAAACAGCGAAGTCGTTTAACTGTTAATACTAACCACTGTGACGTCAGCAGAAAAACGAGACTCTGTGGAAAAGCCTTCTTTTTTTACGAAAGTCACGCCTTAGTACTGGATTTAATTAGTTAAAGTAATTAGTTAATAAGGCAATAAATAGAAAACCATGTTCTGATAGTCATGTCGAATCTTTTTCATAACTTCTGTTAGCAGCGTAGACATATACAGGGCGAATTATTATTGGTTAAAATGCATCATCATCACTATCATCATCATCATCATCATCATCATCATCACTATCATCATCATCAGGTTTAAAATCTAATTTACTTGTCACAATCATTGGGCTTTTTGGAAGTATCTTTCAATGTATCTCTCTGGAGTGTTCGTTCCAGGAATATGATTTAGTCCATGTTCCATTATTTCAGATAATTCCTATTTACATGTGTCCAGAGCGTACATCTTCCAGGGGCCACAATCTTGGTATATCAATGTGTAATAATAGGGTTGGATTGGAATTTTTCCATATAAGTTTTACATTACGTGAGAGAATGAAAAATTCCATTAGAAGTAAGAGCAGAACGAGAAATACGTGTACAGGAAGTTTAACCATGTGTGGAAGTCCGGAATGACACGTAGGGATGAAAGGAAAGCAAGTATTTGTCTTTGGTAAATGAGCTGATTGTGTTCAATCGCAGTTTTTCGAAATTCCGGTTTGTTTACTCTCGAGATCAAAGTGTAGTATCTGTTCCGATGGATACTGCACTGGTATTGTCTTGGCCTTCGGGGCTTGATTTACGCCGGTCTGTGGGTTTGTTCTGTGCAGTTCTAGGAGGTCCACTCTTCCAGGCTTTGCCTCCCCTTTTTGGGGAGGAGTAAGTTTATTGGTTACTGCCTGAGCCGCCCCTACCGGAGAATGCCGACGGGGCTGCCCAGAAAATGTTAATGGCCAGAGTGCTCAATTTCCCGGGCGCTGGTTTTTCAAGCCCCACTTTCCCGACCAGACCTTGGGTCACATCTTACCTTGTGGGAGTAAGATAAAACTGGCCTTTTGCCTAACTTCCTTGAGAGGAGGTAAATAAATACTCCACACTGCGATGGGGGGGGGCGATGAAAACGTTATATGTAACTTTACATTGCTGCGAGAGAATGGAGGAATCAAACATCAAGGTAGATTGACGATTGAGCAACATTGTTGTTATAGTTTTTTGTGTGTGGAGGATAATTGCAGCTATTAGGTGAGAGGGAAAGATGAAAACTTTGCCTGCCACATGACCACTGCGACTACAGAAATGGTCCAGCTCATTCTGCCGACGAAGTGGTCGCACCGCGGGGTCGAAGAATGCCTCAGCTATGGTACAGATTCATTCACGCATCAGTATAGTGCGCATGTTCGAACCAATCATAAAGAACACAATTTCTTATGATGACATTTATTTTACAGTCTTAAGATTTTCAAATCAAATCAAATCAAATCAAATTATAATTGGCAAAAAAACAAAATGCAACAAGCCATATAAAGAGACAGGTGAAAGTTATTTGCATCTACGTATAGTCTGTTTTTTTCCCAATGCCGTTTTAAAACAAGATGTGGTAGTCATCGTCACGATCGCCTCTGGTAGTATGTTCCACGGAGTAGAAACACGGACAGAGAATTCTTTCTTCTATTGAGCCGAAAACGACGTTGGTACATTATTTGCGGGTGCTCGCGGACACCACGACTTATCGAAAGGTAGATTTAAATTCACATTGATGATGTTGCACGACAGAATCAAGTCTCCTCTCACCATCCGCTGCTCAAATGAGAATAGATTTAGTCTTTGGAGCCCTTTTTGTGGATAAGCGTTGAGAGTCGTGCGCTCCAGGTGTACGATATCTTTTTGTAAATAAGGATGTGTTGCTTGGATGGCATACTCTAGAATAGGCCGTTTTTTGGCTGTTGTTAGAGAAAAGAAATAAGACTGAAATCACATACATTATGTGGCAACATGTGTACTGTGAGCTTTTGCGACGGTGTGGTTGTGTGATGGCAGTAAAAATAATTAGAGTAATGAAAGTGTTTAGATTTAAAACAAATAGACACTCATGTCAAATCTTCGGTAGTCAGCTACAGATTATGCTGATGGTTTGGGAATTTCTATTGGTATCATTTGGCCAATTAGAATAAAGAATAGAAAATATGTGTCTGCAAAATAAAATTCATAAAATTAATACTTCCAGAGCGATGGAATAAGATTGGAATTAACCCTGCCTCACAACCTCGACATCGTGGCCGGAGATTAGAATAAGGTAACCCTTCCGCGTCAATCCGTGGAGTTTTGCAGATATGGTGGGCATTTTAAAATTATATTGTTTTCAAATAAAACAATAATAATTCTGGCAAACTGGGACTACAGCATACAAGTGTTTTGTGGGTTGGGGGCGGTAACTTTGATTACAGCTTTAATTTAAAATGTGTGTTTAAAATAAATTTCGATTCTTGGATGTTCAACAAAATATATTGATTTATTCATTTTCCCGTTGAAATACTTACATGTGTTGATATGCTATAAATCAGTCACTGTGTATGTCGTACAGGATTGTTATGCTATGACTACGCAACTTATGTTTACATAATTCTTTGGAAACGTGACTGCAGATCTGATCTGGATCTGTGACGGCATTCAACCGGGGTTGGTTGAGCCGGCTCCAATGGGAATTTGCAAAATCGCGAGCCAATGTTGGCCGTTTGCATTTGTCCATAGCTGACTCCTCGGTATACCGCAATCAGTCACGGTTCCTTCATCGAACACTGAATGCCCGCAGACCGGCTACAACTTTGACCGTCGCGATCCAAGTCCTCAGTTGACCTCTCCTTCTCTTGCGCCATCCCGGTAATGGGATAAGCTCTATTGCATTGACAAACTATCGGCATCTGATTGTTAGAAAGATTTCCTTAAGTCTCGAGCGGATTGTGATGTAGGAGATGCCGTGAGTGATATGAAGCCTAAGAATGCGCCTGAGACATCAGTGATCGAACACTTCAAAATTTTGAATGTCGGCAGCACGGGATTACAAATTTTGTGACCTTCAGTGTAGAATTGAATAAATGATTGATATGCCTGCGCCGAGGAGCAGAGATGAGCTCCAGCTGAAATATAAAACTAGCTTATATCAGCTGTGCAACTCGATCACACCTACCAGTCAAATTCACGACGTGCGTTCTGTCTGCGGTGCTGGTTCCACAAAACGTGTCTGGGGCGAGAAGAGAAAGTTTCGTCACTTCCTCAAACCCATCTATTGCTTCTCTGTGGTCCCTGCAAGAATTCCATGTTGCTTCAACTGGCTTTCGGTGGCGTAAAACGGTTTACAATTATAGACCAAAACAATTTCCGTGGGCCCTTGTATCACCCCACGACACTCCAATGAATTTCCAACTAAATGATCATACGGTACATGTTGCGACGTCCAAACCATCCTGTGCGCTTCGTCTTCTTCTAGGAGGCAGACTGGCCTTTTTATTTCTCGCAAGAATATCAGCTACGTTGTATGTTGGAACGTTCGAACTATATGTCCGCACATGGATCTCATAAGAACCTATTAAAAGCTTATGTGGATCTGGGTGACGGTTTGACCGATTCAAGAATGTATTACCATTTTATTAATCGATATTTCTTCGTGATCACTGTACAGTTTTTTATCTGAATTCCGACCATCTGTGAACTATTCAGGGTAACCGTGATCGATTTCGTTATTCGTAGTTGCTTGATGGCACAGATAAATCGATGACCATGAACAAAGTAAGATATTTTTGAAATATTAATTTATTAATCATAAGAATGGACAGTAGGGGGAAACCAGTGCAACTTTAAAGATTATGCATAGTACAATAATAATAATAATAATAATAATAATAATAATAATAATAATAATAATAATAATAATAATAATAACAACAACAATAATAATAATAATAATAATAATAATAATAATAATAATAATAATAATAATAATAATAACAATAACAATAACAATAATAGCAATAATAATAATAATAACAATAATAATAATAATAATACTAATAATTTTTTTTCTTTTAACTGGTACCGGCTTAGGCTGACACCAGACAAAATATTTGTAGAAGGGCGATGAGGATGAGAAGACCGAGGAGGGACAGCACAAACCAGACCTCCACTGGAAAAGTGCAGAGAATGCTGGGGCCTTGGGGAGGCTTATTGCCACCCAAATCCCAGAGAAGACCAATTGTCCTTACCAGCGAGAAATCAATGGTAAGAGACTGTTGCGATACCGCATCGTTATCGAAAAGAGGTGAAGAATACTGGAAGTCTGGGGAGACTTGTTGTCACTCAGATTCCAGGAAATACCACTGGTTGTTGTCGGTGAGCAATCACTGACGATGATCTGTGTGAGAACTCCTAGTGAGTACAAATAATAATAATAATAATAATAATAATAATAATAATAATAATAATAATAATAATAATTAAAACATCAAACGATTCATGTCTGAGAACAAAACAAATCTCCCATCTCTAAGGAACGAAAATTGGAA
Organism: Sepiola atlantica; assembly: GCA_963556195.1. Lineage (NCBI taxonomy): Eukaryota > Metazoa > Mollusca > Cephalopoda > Sepiida > Sepiolidae > Sepiola > Sepiola atlantica. The sequence continues at coordinate 15,128,412 of OY744537.1, forward strand.
GAAGTTAAAAGTTGAAACTGAGACAGTAAACAAGGTCCTCGCGTATATCCAAACAGACGCCATCACAGACTTAAACCACTTGATATATGCGGGGGCAAAATCAGTAAGTATGAAACTTAGAAAAGAAAAAAAGTTCGGCCATAAGAAAGGACCGACAAAACCTGGATGGGAAATCAGACTGGAAACTCAGATAACCAAACTCCGAAAAGAAGCTTACACTGTAAACAGGATGAAAGAAAATAGGAAAGAATGGAAGAACAGGAATCTGGTTGACAAAGAAAGACTGAATAAGAAACATGAAGAATTAAAACAAAAGATAGCAGCAATAGAAGGAAGACTGAGACGATAGAGATACAAATCAGAACAGCAAAAACAGAACAGGACCTTTGAAAACAATGAAAGCCAGTTTTACAAAAACGTAAACGGAGAACGAATAACATTAGAACAACCTGACCCGACAGAGACAAAACACTTCTAGAGCAAGATATGAGAAAATCTTAAAACACACAACAAAAATGCAAAGTGGTTAAAAAACATGAAAAATGAACTACAGGAAATAGAAGAAGGAACAGAAACAGAGATTACTAAAGAAACCATTAAGGACACCCTAAGGAAAATGGCAAACTGGAAAGCACCAGGACATGATGGAATACATGCATATTGGTTTTTAAAATTCACGACCCTACATGAAAGACTGGCACAGAAAGTTAGAGGATGTATCCACAAAACAGACATACCAGTGTGGATGACCAAAGGAAGGACCACGCTTATACAAAAAGATGCCAAAAAAAGAACGACCCTATGCAACTACAGACCAATTACCTGTTTACCAACAATGTGGAAAATCCTGACGGCACAACTGAGAGAACAAATCTACCAGTCCCTAAACAAACGTGGACTACTCCCCGAAGAACAAAAAATAATGCCGTAAAGGGAAAAGAGGGACGCATGACCTCATATACAACGATCAAAAGATCATGAAGGAGGTAAAAAAGCAGGAAAAAGAACATATCCATGGCATGGATTGACTACAAATAAGCTTACGACAGAATCCCTCAAGCATGGATGAATGTTTGAAAATATGCAAAATTATGAAAGGATGATTAATCTTGTTAAGAAAGCAATGGAAACATGGAGACTGGAACTGACAACCGGAGGACAACAGCTGACTGAGATAAAGATACAGAGAGGCATCTTCCAACGAGACTCCCTATCACCACTACTGTTTATAATAGCTATGATGCCACTTAACTACATACTCAGAAAATGTGATGCCGGATACAAGTTTACAGACACAGAACTAAGAGTAAACCACCTGATGTACATGGATGATCTGAAACTATTTGCAAAAAGCAAAAAGGAACTGGAAAAGCTGATAAATATGACAAGAATCTTCAGCCAGGACATGCAAATGGAATTCGAAATGGAAAAGTGTGCACTACTAGAAATAAAAAAAAGGAAAACTGGAGCCAACGGAGAACATAGAACTCCCTACCCAAGAGGAAATGAAGGCGCTAGGCGAACAGAATAGATACAAATATCTTGGAGTTCTGGAGGCAGACGCCATCAAATCTACGGAAATGAAAGAGAAGATTGGAAAAGAATATTTACGAAGAACAAGAAAACTCCTAGAAACGAAATTATATAGCAGGAATCTAGTAACAGGAATAAACACCTGGGCAGTAGCACTAATAAGATACTCTGGACCATTCATAGGCTGGACCAAAGAGGAACTCAGGCACCTGGACCAGAGGACTAGAAAATTAATGACCATGCACAACGCACTACATTCAAAAGACGATACGGACAGACTCTACATGAAAAGAAACGAAGGGGGAAGAGGACTGGTAAATATAGAAGATTGTGTGGAAGACTCAAAAAAAGAGCTGGAAAAATGCATAACTGAACACAGGGAAATCCTTATCACTGCAGCAAGAGACACCGTTCCAACAAACAACACGGGAAGCACCGAAACCAGAAACAAAACGGCAAGAAAAGAAAAGTGGAGAGAAAAAAATCTACACGGATACTTCAGAAGACTAACAAGAGAAGAAACCAACGAAAATAGCTGGACATGGGTAAGAAAAGGACACTTGAACAGAGAAACGGAATCTTTACTGATGGCTGCACAGAACAATGCAATTAGGACAAACTACATTGAAGCTAAAATAGATAAAACTCAGGAAAACAGTAAATGCAGACTCGGTGGACAAAGAGACGAAACAATAAGTTATATAAGAAGTGAATGTAGCAAACTAGCCCAAAACGAGTATAAGAACAGACATGACTGTGTGGGGAAAGCAGTACATCGGGAACTGTGCGAACAATTGAATTTCGAATACGCAGACAAATGGTACAAACATAAGCCAGAAACAGTACTGGAAAACGAAAAACACAAAATCATCTGGGATATTGATATACAAACAGACAAACTCATACAAGCAGGGAGACCGGATGTTATAATAATCAACAAGAAGGAAAAATCTTGCAAAATCGTAGACTTCACCGTTCCAGCAGTCCACAGAGTGAAAAGCAAAGAAACGGAAGCAAATACACTGAACTAGCCAGAGAACTGAAAGGAATATGGAGCATGAAGAAAGTCAGTATAATACCAATAATCGTAGGAGCACTAGGAACAATCCCCCAAAACCTGGAAAAAAGACTGAGAGAAATTGGGATCAAAGGAATCATTGGAACTATACAAAAGACAGCAATGATCAAAACAGCTACAATCTTAAGAAAAATCATTGAATGCGGAAACTAACCCGCATAAGCTACGAAGGATCATACGGAAACTAGCACAGGAAGAAAACAAAACTAACGAAAGAACTCATCACAAACAAAGAAACAGAAAATGCAAGTAACATCACTTAATAAGCTCCCCCCCCCCTCCCCCAATAAATTACAGCGGCTTCAACTGACACAACACAAAAATGGACCAATGAACAGAAATAGCAAGAAACACCATAAGCTCACCCACCACCACCCCACCCCACAAAAAAATAAATAAATAATCAGCCCCCCCCCCAAAAAAAAAAAAATAAATAAATGAAAGAAAAAAAAAGTACCAGCCTAGGCTGACACCACACAAAATATTTGCATAAGTTCAAGAAGGATGAGAAGATCGAGGAGGAACAGCACAAACCAGACCTCCACTCGAAGTGCAGACTGCTGGGACCTCGGGGAGGCTTATTGCCATCCAAACCCCAGAGAAGACCAATGGTCCTTACCAGCGAGAAATCAATGGTAAACGGCTGTTGTGATACTGCAAATTTATTTGCGGTGGCTATCGAAAAGAGGTGGAGAATACTGGAAATCTGAGGAAACGTGTTGTCACTCAGGCTCCAGGGAATACCACCGGTTGTCGGTGAGCAATCACTGATAACCTGTGTGAGAACTTCTAGTTAGTAAATAATAATACAATCGAGAAAATGGGGTATGACCACATACTTCAAATACACGCTAAGAAGAATCCTAAGAATCATCACCGGTCGTGTCATGGATTGCTTCATAATTTCATAGGATGTTACACAGTCTTTTTCCTATTCTAAGGTGGCAGCGAGGACACCGTCTTCCTGGCCATTTGCTAGATTCGCGTTTCACTAACTAACTTAATTAAACTTAATCGACTAAATATTTCAAAGAAAACTCTCTTCATAACAGCACATGACGTTGCTCGATTTATTAGGGAATGCTGTTTCTCTATATACAACTGTTTGTTTTGCTCCCTACAACCATTGTATTTCGTTTCACATGCTTTTGTTTCACATCACCGCTTTTTCGTTCAGTAGTGAGGAACAATCGATGAACAGCGAGAAGTCAATAAGAAGCATATAACCGTAATGAAACAACCGCCCTATTCATCTGATCTTGCTCCGTGTGACTTTTTCTTCTCATCAGAAAATCATCAAGTGGAGTTGTGACTACAAAGTAGTGTATTGAAGCATGGCAGAAAACAATGTGAAAGTAACTTTAGACTAAAAAGAGAGGGTTACGTTGGGTGGGAAACCATATTGTTTTTTGTTTGGATTTGAAATAAAGTGTCCGTGACAGATGTCCTGTTACTTTTCAGACAAATGAAATAATAGAGCTGGGTAGGATGTGTGAGCTATGGGATAAGCAGATTGTGTCATCATCTAAAAATAACATATATTGAGAAACTCATCACTGTCATCTTAGCTTTCTGATGCAATTGCAATTTTACTTATTTTATTGTCAAACATATCGTTTTCATGTTGTTCAACTATGATGAACAAACGGTAAACACCAATAAGATGAATAAAAAGAACATCACTGCATTAAAACAACCTCCATATTCACCTTATCTTGATCCATATGATCTATAGTATATCACTGTAATCTTAGCTTTCTGCAAGAATTGCTTTTTTTTACATGTTTTTCTTCAACGCCTCTTTAAAAAAAACATCACCGTAGTGTAACAGCCTCCCTATTAACCCGATCTTGTTCCGTGTGAATTTCTCTTTTCTTCCTAGCTAAAGCGTATAATTAAGGACGCCGATTTTGAAGGTGTGAAGCTGATTAAGAATCCTTCCGGCAATACACAGAAGCATAGCAGAAAAGGATGAAGAGGTGCATTAGATTGATTACTTTGAAGGGGAAACAATGCGACAGTTTGTTGTTTGTATTTAAAATAAATTGTTTGTGACACCAGTCCCGATACTTTTTAGACAGATCTAGTGTGTGTTGCGGATCCAAATCCAATTTTAGATCTAACATATTTTATTACGATTTTATAGTACAATGTAGCTCTCCTATACTTCTTGATAATCTTTCCTATATGAAGAGACTCGGTGGGCCAGATAATCCAGATATGCTATCAGGGATAGGCGTGGCAGGCGTACTTGCTGAGAACATAACCCAAACGACGTAAGAAAAAAACGTATATTTAGTATTTTTCTATGTATTCAACTTCTTTATTTTTATTTGTTTTTCTCTAACACAGGGAAAATGCCTAAAATAATTGCACATAGGAATTTTAAAATACGCAATATATATATATATATATATATATATATATATATATATATATATATATATATATATATATATATACACTTTAAACAATTTAAAATGCAGCAACATTTTTGTAAGTAACAGTTAAATTTTATTAGACAGACGAACAGCACAGGTAAGGGAATTTTTTTTTTTTTTTAAATAACTAATATAAGTTAGCAAAACATGTATATGGAACAAAACGTAGATTTAGTATAAGGAACGCTTATGTTTTTGTCTTTTAAGAGAAGTGGGGTCTGATCAACTCTGCTGGGAAGCTATGAAATTAAATACTGTCTTGCTTTTAAATTCCCGAAACAGTTTTTCATGGTAAACAACTGATGATCCCTTAAATAGTGTTAGAAGCAAACTAATATAATAACTGTAAAAAATAAATTGACTTATATGAGTGATTTTCCACTGAAAGACTTGGGACTAAAAGTTTGTTTTTTTTGTTTTTTTTAATATAGTGTTAATGGTTGAAAAACTTCCGAGACTATATATATATATATATATATATATATATATATATATATATATATATATATATATATATATATATATATATATATATATAAGTTAGATAAAATTAGGTGTGTCTATTTATATATATATATATATATATATATATATATATATAGAGAGAGAGAGAGAGAGAGAGAGAGAGAGAGACATATCTAATTTTCTCCATTACTCTCTCCTCCTTTCTCTCTTTATATATATATATATATATATATATATATATATATATATATATATATATATATATATATATATATATATCGAGGCAGCATTTTTTCTCTAAGGCACGTATTATTAAAAATAACCGACAACTCGTGTCTTGATATTTTTGCATGAATCCCTTCCATTTTCCGGATTAAAGTCCTAATCTTGGATGGGTCAGAAAGTACTTTGGACCTAAATATATATATATATATATATATATATATATATATATATATATATATATATATATATATATATATATATATATATAACGGCAACTTTCTTAAACGAATCATTATGAATTTTCAAATAAAATTCTAAAAGATACACTAACATAGAAACGTTATTTTTTGTAAATGTTAGCATTTAGGTGATGCATATATAAAGGTGTTGTTCTTTGGGGAGGTTTGTTTTTTTATGAAGCGATCATTATAAATTTTCGACTATATATTCTCGCTTAGTAACGGGGGCACATTATTTTTTTGTAAACATAATAATTTAGAGGGTGCGCCCACCCAAACTCGCACCCGCCCTTATAAAACTTTGAAAATAAGCTTGATACAAAAAATGTAATGGGAAAAAATTGCTCTACATCAAATTTTAAGTTATATTAAGTTATACATTTTTAAAAAGATCGGTGCAGGCGCATGAGCGTTTATAATATGTATATTCATCGTAAAATCTTAAACTATTGAACTTATCATTGTTAATTATAGAATATGTATTCTAGATAACAGGTTGAGTAACGTTGGCACATTATTTATTTTTATTAAACTTCACAATTTAGGGGAGTGCAACCAAAATTGTGCCATACCCACAAAGAAAAAAAAACATTAATATTTAAAAGTAATGCTATAGTTATTGCTTATGCCCGTCATCGGGCCGGCTATTCTACTAGTATATATATATATATATATATATATATATATATATATATATATATATATATATATATATATATATAGTGTAAAGGAGTAAGGCTACCAACATTTGTAGAATGTTTTTTTCAACATTTATTTATTATTTTGTTGTTTTTTTCAACATTTATTTATTATTTTGTTGTTTTACCATTTTATGATTTTATATATAACGCGTTTCAAGCGGTGGCCCGCTTTCATCAGATATGAAAATAAAATGGATTTTCATATCTGATGAAAGCGGGCCACCGCTTGAAACGCGTTATATATAAAATCATAAAATGGTAAAACAACAAAATAATAAATAAATGTTGAAAAAAACAACAAAATAATAAATAAATGTTGAAAAAAACATTCTACAAATGTTGGTAGCCTTACTCCTTTACATATATACTTTTCTCTCGTTGGAACTGCACTAATACTGCACTACCCTCTTTTCTATATATATATATATATATATATATATATATATATATATATATATATATATATATATATATATCCATTTCTTGCATTGTGGTGGCCTTCTAATACTCCTCTATATACATATTACGCACAATGCTTCAAGCAAACTACCTCTCCTTATTATATATATATATATATATATATATATATATATATATATATATATAGAGAGAGAGAGAGAGAGAGAGAGAGAGAGAGAGAGAGAGAAGAAAAAAGAGTGATAAATATGCGACGATTGTCCAAATTTATTTCAAATTTCAATTGTTCAATGCAAGGTGCATTCAGTAATAAACTAGTGTTTATTATTCTTTCCTTAAGCCAAGGCTTTTCAAAGATCGAAATTTTATCATCCTATATATATATATATATATATATATATATATTTATTTATTTATATATATATATATATATATATATATATATATATATATATATATATATATATATATATATATATATATATATGAGAGAGAAAGAGAAAAATAGTGTGTGTGTGTGAGTGCGCGTGTGTGTGAGTGAGTGAGTGAGTGAGTCTGTGTGTATGTGTGTATGAATAACACACGGACGACTGGATAAGTGTGTGTGAGTGTCTGAAAGACAGAGAAAAAGAAAGAAGAGGAAAAAGTGTGTGTGTGTGTGAGTGCGTGTGTGTGTGTGTGTGTGATCATGAATGGGCGACATGCACGTATATGTTCCTTATATTGGATGTCAGTGTTCGAACACAGGCAAACCCCGGAAATTTTTGACAGGTTTTACGCGCTTATGAATATTGACGCAACAGATTCTTACTAATCTGCTTGTGCCCATTGCACCAGACTATGCGAAAGTTGGCAACTGTATTTCGATACCCCCAGCATCGTTACTAGGATTGTGATTGATATACTCCTTACATTTTTGGTTCGTGTTCGAGCCGGAATAAAAAGGATAGGGTTCGTTTTTTGTGCTGGTTGCCATTCTTTTCACAGTTTACACTAATGTGGCCCGCCCTTCGTCCTGGGGCGCAATACGATATAAGTCACGCTAGGACGGGCGAGAAAGCTTCATAAAAAGCTCGACGTACAGATGACCTCAAGATGATGCACTGGGTTTAGTACGCACACACAGACACAGGCAGAGCAGCTGTGCACTCGCCTAACCCCGCTTTCTACCCGCTAACGCACAAACAGAGAAAGAGAAAGAGAGACGGGGAAATGGGGTGGGGGGTATAATTAACCACAACAGCAACAACCTGCTACCCGCATAACACATTTATTTGAGTGCAGCAAATTTCCATTCACAAAAAAAGAAAAAAAAAAGAAAGTAAAATGCGTCTTTTTTTTTTCTTCTTCTTCTTCCCGCTGACGTGCACTCACCTGCACGTGGCCTTACCGCCATTCAGAAAAAAAACAGATTCTACTACCGCGACCCGATTCAAAACAGAGAAGCGTGGCTCTATTTATTTATCGCGAATAGTATCGCACAGAGAGGGTTAAAAATAAGCGACACTACAACAGCGTAAACATTGCAAAAATTAAAACGTGTCAGTAGTCACTTCCTTACTATAATGGTGAGTCCGTGTTTGTACATTGATAAACAAAATTCCGAACTAGTATTACAAAGGCACGTGATATTAAATTACATTGACCATTATAAGTACTAACAAATATATGCACCCTTCAGTCGCATATCCCTGCTATTCTGGGGGGGGGGGCGTATCATACAAAACGAACATATATTACAATGCCCTCCAAAAGAGGAGGCAATGCCTAAGAAGATAGTATCGTGACGAACGAACATATACTACACTAAGGAGGAGGTGATGCCTGGTAAAATAGTCTCATAACAACAGAACATATACTACATGACCCCAAATGAATAGGTAATGCTTGGGATAATGGTATTATGACAACAAAACAGATACTGCCCGACCGACAAAAGAGAAGCTAATACATGGAATAATAGGTTTATGATAACGGAACAGATATTACACGACCCCAAAAAAGGGAGGTAATACCTGGCAGGATGGTCTCATGAAAACAAAAAATATACTACACTACCCTCCTCCAAAGGAAGAAGGCGGAAATGTCTGGTAGGATAGTATAAAGACCACAGAATAGATACTGCCCCCTCCCTCCAAAAAAGTATGAGGTAATGTATGTCTCGGAGGATAGTATGATGGCAATAGAACAGATACTACACTAACCATCAGAAAAGGAGGTAATGCTTGGGGGTGGTCTCATGACAACAGAACAGATACTATACTACCCCCACCAAAAGAAATAGGAGTTAATGCCTGCAAAAATGGGTTTATGATAACAGAACAGATACTACACTACCATCTTGAATTGAGTAGTGAAAGATAGTAGATTAGTCTAACATAGTATAGTAAACTGAATTGAGTAATAAAAGATAGAACAATAGTACAATTAATGAAAGTAATTGTATACGTTCGTCTTTAGACAGACAGATACCAAATCTCCATTAGAAATAAATTTCGAATATAACACAGACCAGATTAAAACAAGCGATTCTATTGCAGCATAAATTTTGTTTTAGATAAAGATATGCTACAACTCACTCCGTTATTGTAATGTAGAAACGGTGTGTGTAAGATTGTTACCAAAACTTTTTTTTTATTTCAAAAGAACATAATGTTAAATAATACCCGATATAATATGCAATTCAAATATTACACAAAACCGATAAAACTGCTGAAATTTAAAATACAACTAAAAAGATATACAGGGTGATTCATAAGTCACTTAGCTATTTATTTTTGAAATTCTAAAGTTAAAAACTACGGTGATACAAAACAGAAAGTTTATTACGCAAATTCATTTATGGGAGGTAAAAATTGCAGCAAATTTTCAAAATGTCCACCTTCTTTCTGCATGCATAGCTCCATTCTTTTTTGCAAGGAATTTACGACTCTTTTTGGCATATTTGATTGATTGAGTGTTGTGCGAAGGAGGCTTTCTGTTCACATCACGTTTCCATTGCCTTTCAACAAGTGTGGGAGATTCATCAAATTTGGCCATATGAATAACAATAAAAATTCGCTCTTCAATTGTAAATGACATACTGCCTGAAAAAAAATCACATATGATGATTTACACAAATTTAAATAAATACAAAATAAATATATATAGAAACAAATATATAAAGGAATAAATTTAAAATAACAAATAGCAGTAATTAGAGAGTAAGATAACAATTATCAAAATTTTATAGTATGTTAGTGCTTCATACGGTAATCATTTTAAATAGCTAAGTGACTTATGAATCAGCCTGTACAATAGAGAGTTGGAGCATCACAAAACTCGAAATATTATTTAAAAGGAACCGAAATTTAAATAAAACCGGTTATCATATTTATTTTTAATATTACTTAAGATGAGTTAAATTTGCGACTCTTACGCAGCGAAGAAATTTTGGCCTTTTGGCTAAGATCAAAGTGTAGTATCTGTTCCTATGGATACTGCACGCCATAGACTGGTATTGTCTTGGCCTTCGGGGCTTGTTTTACGCCGATCTATGGGATTGTCCTGTGCAGTTCTAGGAGGTCCAACCTTTTTGGGGGAAGAGTAAGTTTATTGCTTACTGCCTGAGGCGCCCCTACCGGGGAATGCCGACGGGGCTGCCCAGGCAATTTTTAAACCCCACTTTCCCGACCCGACCTTGGGTCACATCTTACTTGTGGGAGTAAGATAAAACTGGCCTTGTGCCTAACTCCTGGAGAGGAGTAAATCAATACTCACTTCATTACTGTATTCAATGGCCGTATGCTTGTAACAAAAATTATGGATTTTTTTTAAAAAGGGACATGGTGTTAAATACTACCGGTCATTATACCGGTCATTATATATATATATATATATATATATATATATATATATATATATATATATATATATATATATATATATATATCGAATACTACACGGACGGACTAAAACAACCAATTCTACAGAAAAGTAAGTTATGAAAAATGATTCAAAACTCTAATAGATATTTTCTGTCTTCATGGTGGTAACTAAATTCTCGAAATATCATTTTAAAAGGACATGGTATTACCGGTCATCATATTTATTTTGGATATTACACAAAACGGGTTAAAACAAGCGAAATGATTCCGAACTATGATAGATGTTTCGTGTGTACACCGTGGTAAGAAAACCCTTGGTATATATTATTTAAAAGCGACATCTTATTATATTTTTAATCTCGAATATAACGCAGAAGGGATTAAAGCAAACGATTCTACCAAGAGCGAAATGAACAGAAGAATAATTGAGAACTATCATGGAGATGTGGAGTGTATACGGTGGTAACTAAAATCTCACAATATTATTAAAAAGAGACATGGTATTACCGGTCATAATATTTCTTTTGAATATTACACAGAACAAGTGACTCTACAACAACGTAAAAATAAGAAAGATGAAAATGATTCCGAAATACTTGATTATTATAATTGAGCTTTCGTTCTCGCACTTTTGTAACCAAATATGGGAATATTAGTTTAATAAAACAGATTTTAAATAACATTGTTTATTATTATATATATATATAAATAAAATGGGCAATGTTATTTAAATAATATTTCGGTATTTCCTTTACAAATAGTATGATATAATAGCCATTATAATATTATAGGCATTTTAATATAATAGCCATAATAATATAATAGTCATTATAATATAATAGCCATTATAATATAATATGTATAATAATATAATAGCCATTATAAAATACTAGACATTATAATATAATAGCCATTATAATATAATAGCCATTATAATATCATAGACATTATAATATTATAGCCATTATAATATCATAGACATTAAATATAATAGTCATTATAATATAATAGACATTATAATATGATAGACATTATAATATAACAGCCATTATAATATAATAGCCATTATAATATAATAGACATTATAATATAATAGACATTATAATATGATAGACATTATAATATAACAGCCATTATAATATAATAGCCATTATAATATAATAGCCATTATAATATAATAGACATTATAATATAATAGCCATTTTAATATAATATGTATGATAATATAATAGCCATTATAATATAATAGCCATTATGATATAATAGACATTATAATATAATAGATATTATAATATAATAGACATTATAATATAATAGCCATTTTAATATAATATGTATGATAATATAATAGCCATTATAATATAATAGTCATTATGATATAATAGACATTATAATATAATAGATATTATAATATAATAGACATTATAATATAATAGCCATTTTAATATAATATGTATGATAATATAATAGCCATTATAATATAATAGCCATTATAATATAATAGACATTAAATATAATAGACATTATAATATTATAGACATCATAATATGATAGACATTATAATATAATAGACATTATAATATGATAGACATTATAATATTATAGACATTATATAATATACATGATAATAAACTAAAAAAATAAGTAATGTTAACTGTGTGGCAAAAGTAGTCACATGGAGTTAAAAATTCCTATACTTTAAAAGTAACATATATTTATTTATGTATCGAATCTTTTGTAAAAGGTCTCCGCCAATAAAATATCCCAAAAAAAATACCCAGAGAAAGTGCAGGTTGTAATAAAACAAAATACTTACTAAAGAGAATGAAATCCATTCATGTCATAAAATATTTACATAAAACGATCGTTTCCCTTACATGTTTGTCTTCACACGTATAGCTGCCCACCACGGTGGCGTTTATTCTACATTTTGTATCACGAGATACTTTGCCCTTGTAGGGAGGCGAGTAAATAGCGAAGTTTTGTTTTTTAATAACAAATAAGTTATAAAAAGATTTGTAAATAAAATTATGTATTTGTTAAATCTTATTTCATTTGTTGCTTACAGAAAAAAGGACAAAAACTTCATAAACTTTAAATTGCTTCCGTTTAGAAACTGATTTTTGAAGTCTAACTCCGCCCTCGTGGGGAGGCAAAACGAAAGATTACAAGTCAGCCGATTTTTTAAAAAGCGTATATATTTCGTTTATTTATTAAAATAACTTGCGTAATCTTCCGTTTTGCCTCCTCGGGCTAGGAGCAAAGTGTAGTATGGAAAAATCCTTCTAAACTGAAGTAAGATCCAGAATGCCCCTTTTTGGGAAGCTTGATTTTTCCCTACAAAACGAAAGATTACTTAAGTACGGTGATAAATATTTCATACCCCCCCCCATTTCTGCCCTCGTGGGGAGGCAAGTAAATAGTGACACAAAAACATGTTTTAAAAGAAAACATGTTAATATTTTATTTGTTTTATTTATGGACTCTCTGCCTTAAAATAAATATTAACATGTTAAAAGAAAAAAATTCCGAAATATACTGCATTTATTAAAATAAATAAAAGATTTATTTACAAGTGTTTTGTAAATAGAGACCACGTGTATTGCGAGGTCAACCGGTGACTTCCAAAACATATCCCGCGTCTTGTGTTAATGATCTGGGGTCCTTATTGTAGTCTTGGTCCCATTCAGTTTATGAAATTTCTGGCAGTTTTAGTTTCTTCGGGCTCATGTGATTTCTTTCACCCTCCACGAAGAGGGGTGTCAGTTTATTAAATTTCTGGCAGTTTTAGTGCATTTAAACCTGTGTGATTTTTTATTTCTATTAAACTGAGGCTTGTAAGAGTTCGTTGGTTACGTGGGTTGGTTTCCGCATTCGAAGATGGGTCTTATTATTATTATTATTATTATTATTATTATTATTATTATTATTATTATTATTATCATTATTATTATTATTATTATTATTATTATTATTATTAACGGTGGTCGTAAAAGTTATTTTTTTAAATGCCAGCACAAAATAATAAAGCTTCTATGAGATTTATTATTATTATTCTCACGTTTACAGTATACTTCATCCCCCAACAATCCCTTATAGGGGAAGGAGAGAGCTGTCACGAAACCGACTGCTTTCTCCCGAGGTCTGAAAAGAAAGAGGGAGATCTCATCAGCTTATTCGTCACGTATCACGAGCGACTTCTTCCCTGTGACGCAATATCCTATCGCAAAGTCCCATTGTAAATTTTAAACTTTTAACAGAATTTTCCAATTCTTATCTAATTTTAACCCTTTCGTGGAAAATTACCGATCTTAACCTTACTTTTACCTACATATTGCGACATAGAAAGCTCGGTGACTGCTCTTT
>OY744537.1:15145242-15152742 GCA_963556195.1 Sepiola atlantica
TGTATGGCCACTTTATCCCATTTAGAGATGGCAATTTTTATTTTTCAAAATTAATGTTTGCGAAGTGCATTGTACATTGTTGCTAAGTAGTTGAGAATAATTATGGCCATACTATTAATAGGAAAATAACATGTTCTTTTTATTGACAAATTAATTAAAAGTGTCCACCCGTAGAAATTATAGCATTTTATTTAATCTCAAAGTTCGCCATTTCTAGTTGACGACATTTACTTTTTTTTAATGTAATGCATTCATTTAAAAAATGTAACATTACGAGGCAAGATGTTGTTTTTGAACCCGAATCGCAGGCAGACGAATTTAAGGACAGAATAAAAAGAGTAAAAAACAAAAAATTAGTTTGCAAAGCAAAAAAAATCCTGGTCTATGACGTAAGTAGGTGAAAAGAGCACAGTCAGCAAAGAATGTTTTTTTTTTCAGAAAAAGCGGGGAATAGGTCAGCTGTTTACCTCAGAGGTGAGAATGGATGACGTAAGAAAAAGTTATTTAACTTGTGCGTGGTGGGCGCCAAGGGGAGAAAAGAACTTAACAAGTGGCCGACCGATGTAAAAATGGAATGAGTCGGTGTGTCAATCACTCAAGTTCGAGACTAGTTTGTCTATTTGTGACTGCATTTAACTGTGGAATAAAAACATCTGCTATAATTAAACGAAAAAATCTGTCTCGCTTATTTTTTCTGTCAGATCAAGGGAAACAACTCCGACAAATAAACGAGAAAATAAATTGATTTGATTCCCTTACATTTAATGGTTAGAATTACCTAGACTGTGCACATCGCGTAAAAAATCGAAATAACACCGTTCAATATATGTAAATACACAGATAAAAGTAGTATCGATGCTATGATATTTCTTTCAAATAATATTCCGATTTTCGATTACGAAATCTCTATTATATTAAATAGACAAATAAATATTTCGTTTTTTTTTTAGATGTATTTATTTTAGGGATCAGTGACGATCCAAGTTTTAAAGACCTACTATTATGGAAGAAATTTGCCTGGCCAAATGCTAATCTGAAAAATAATATTTTCAAGAGTAAAACATAACTCCATTATTAGCTCTGGGATTTGGTTTACATTTTATAACAATTTGCAGCTAGTGCATCGAGAGAGACTGCACCTTAAATTAAACATGCACTCTTTTGATACGCTTTTTTATTAAATAAGTGTTATATTTTTAGTATGGTACTATTTATGTTTTAAATAACATTAAAAAATTAGAATTAATGCAGTTTGCAGTTTTATTGTAAATAAGTGAAAAATACTCTTTGTTTTAGATTTTGAGTTTCTTATTTTAAATTTTACAGTTTATTTATTTAAATATTAAAACTATTTAAGGAAAATATCTTGTAGAGGCGCACAAGTTTAAATTCATGTTGTCTCGTGTCTTATTTGTATTCTATTTAGAGGATTATACCAAAATTGAAAAAGAAAATTAATTAAAAACACATGTAAATAACACACACAGCGTTAAAGAAGTATTTATGTTTAATATTTGTCCAACGTATACTTTAAGTCTTTGGAATCATTAGAAGAAGAGACATCTGAAAAAAAATTTCTTTTAAATTCAATTTAAATAGAATACATTCTATTTGAAAACACATTACAATACGGCAAGCAAAATAAACGCGTATATACTTTGTAAATTTTGTATGTCTTTTTAAATATTTGCCAGGTTGGGCTTTTCAAATTTTGTTACGTGGCACGTAGCGATTGATATTGTTATGTAGTGGCGGTTGCAGAGAGTATGGCGGTTCCCTGAAAGAGAGGGTGGGAGCCAAAACGGAAATCGGAAGTGACGTCACGGTGGTGGGGGGTTAATACGGCTGTTCTATTCCTGACAACCAAGGAAGAAGAGGTTCCAAACGGTCGTCCGGCGCATAGTGGCGCAAAGGATCTGAATATCTTTCCCCATTATAATTTCTTCGCTCTCTCTCTCTCTCTCTCTCTCTCTCTCTCTCTCTCTCTCTCTCTCTCTCTCTCTCTCTCTTCTGCGTGCAAACAACCACGCCATCTGTCTGTCTGTCTGTGTTTGTTTTATAACAAAAAAACATGTGAGTGTTTTCATATTTAATTGTAAAAAATTATTAATAATTTTTAAATAAAAACAATACATAAAATACCAATAAATATGCAAATAATGAGTTTCCTCGCAGATAACTGCTGGGCAAAACCATTTCAAATATTTAAAGGAAGGGACCACTAGTCTCTCCCTTTTAGACAGGGTTAAAAAAGGTCGCTACTCTATACTTGGCCTTTTGGCTAAGATCAAAGTGTAGTATCTGTTCCGATATATACTGCACCCTATAGACTGGTATTGTCTTGTCCTTCGGGCCTTGATTCCGCCGGTCTGAGGTACTGTCCTGTGCAGTTCTAGGAGGTCCACCCTCCCAGGCTTTGCCTTCCCTCTTTGGGGAGGAGTAAGTTTATTGCTTACTGCCTGAGGCGCCCCTACCGGGGAATGCCGATGGGGCTGCCCAGGCAATTTTTAATGGCCAGAGTGCTCACCTTCTCGGGCGCTGGCTTTTCAAACACCACTTTCCCGACCCGAGCTTGGGTCACATCTTACCTTGTGGGAGTAAGATGAACCTGGCCTTGTGCCTAACCTCCTGGGGAGGTAAATAAATAGTCTCTCTCTTTTAGACAGGGTTAAAAAAAGTCGCTACTCTATACTTGGCCTTTTGGCTAAGATCAAAGTGTAGTATCTGTTCCAATGGATACTGCATCCCATAGACTGGTATTGTCTTGGCCTTCGCGCCTTGATTTACGCCGGTCTATGGGTCTGTCCTGTGCAGTTCTAGGAGGTCCACCCTCCCAGGCTTCGCCCCCCTCTTTGAGGAGGAGTAAGTTTATTGCTTACTGCCTGAGGCGCCCCTACCGGGGAATGCCGACGGGGCTGCCCAGGCAATTTTTAACCCCCACTTTCCCGACCCGACTTTGGGTCACATCTTACTTGTGGGAGTAAGATAAAAGCTGGCCTTGTGCCTAACTCCTGGAGAGGAGTAAATCAATACTCTAATAAGTCCCTCACTATCCACCAAGCTCCAACCCCTGTCCCATCGCCACAATGTGGCATCCCTGTGTTTGTTTTACAAGTACTTCAATGGAATGTGCTCCGACGAACTTGATGCTCCGGTGCCCCCTCGACGTAATTACACCCGACCAACTCGATAATCAGTTAAATCCCATCCATTCACTGTGGAGGTCCCCAGATACCGGAAAGCTTTTTACTCTAATAGCTTCTTTACTCGAACTGCCAGCCCTTGGAACTCCCTTCTTGCTCCCTGTTTCCCTGACTGTACCGACATGCAGAAATTAAAATGTGAAGTAAACACAATTCTCGCTGCACAGCTCCTCACTTAGGAGGCCCCTTTAATTTCTGGCCCCTTGTACACAGTATTGATTTACTCCTCTCCAGGAGTTAGGCACAAGGCCAGTTTTTATCTTACTCCCACAAGTAAGATGTGACCCAAGGTCGGGTCGGGAAAGTGGGGTTTAAAAATTGCCTGGGCAGCCCCGTCGGCATTCCCCGGTAGGGGCGCCTCAGACAGTAAGCAATAAACTTACTCCTCCCCAAAGAAGGGAGGCGAAGCCTGGGAGGGTGGACCTCCTAGAACTGCACAGGACATACCCATAGACCGGCGTAAATCAAGCCCCGAAGGCCAAGACAATACCAGTCTATGGGGTGCAGTATCCATCAGAACAGATACTACACTTTGATCTTAGCCAAAAGGCCAAGCCCCTTGTACACAGTAGCCCCTTGCATTTCAGTGGCAGTATGCCTTGTCTGGTGTTTAACTAAAGTTTTTAAAAAGCAACTAGCAAAGTAGAACAAACCCCATCCAGTATAGAAAGACGAAAATAAAAAACTGAAAGAAAGCGTCTCATTATGGAAATAGAGTAAATGATTTATTTTCGAATTCATTTAAGAATTCGAAAATAAATCATTTACTCTATTTCCATAATGAGATGTTTTCTTTCTATTTTTACTTTCAATACCGATTGATACGTGTTTTCTTTCGTTTTTCTGTATTAAACCTTCCAGTTCTTTCTTGAGCCTTCCAGTTCAAAAACTAACGGGAAATAATGCGCTGCCAGTGTTCGTACTAATATTCATATTCATATCAACTAACGTCTTAATCCGTGAAGTAAAACAAAAACAAATAATAAATATTTGGGTTTTTTGCTTCACCGATTTAGACGTTATTTTATATGAATATGAATATTAGTACGAACACGGGCGAAGCATACTTTTACGTCAGATTTTGACAAAGGATGTACATTTATTTTGAAATAAGATGCTCGCTGAAATGGCATGCTTCAGTTTGGAATAGGATTCTCGTTGATCTTTCATACTAAAGTTTGGAATAGCATGTTCGCGCAAAACGTGCAGATTGAACGGGTGCTTCATATTTCGTTTTATGAATGGACGCATCTTTAAAATGTTAGTTTTTGATTATTTATTCTGACTCCTTACGTTTTATTATGTATTATTATTATTATGTAGTATTATTATGTAGTATTATTATGTAGTATTATTATTATGTAGTATTATTATGTAGTATTATTATGTAGTATTATTATTATGTAGTATTATTATGTAGTATTATTATGTAGTATTATTATTATGTAGTATTATTATTATGTAGTATTATTATGTAGTATTATTATGTAGTATTATTATGTAGTAATATTATGTAGTATTATTATGTAGTATTATTATGTAGTATTATTATTATGTAGTATTATTATGTAGTATTATTATTATGTAGTATTATTATGTAGTATTATTATGTAGTATTATTATTATGTAGTATTATTATGTAGTATTATTATGTAGTATTATTATGTAGTAATATTATGTAGTATTATTATGTAGTATTATTATGTAGTATTATTATTATGTAGTATTATTATGTAGTATTATTATGTAGTATTATTATGTAGTATTATTATGTAGTAATATTATGTAGTATTATTATGTATTATTATTATGTAGTATTATTATGTAGTATTATTATGTAGTATTATTATGTAGTATTATTATGTAGTATTATTATGTAGTACTATTATGTAGTATTATTATGTAGTATTATTATGTAGTAATATTATGTAGTATTATTATGTAGTATTATTATGTAGTATTATTATGTAGTATTATTATGTAGTATTATTATGTAGTATTATTATGTAGTATTATTATGTAGTAATATTATGTAGTATTATTATGTAGTATTATTATGTAGTATTATTATGTAGTATTATTATTATGTAGTATTATTATTATGTAGTATTATTATGTAGTATTATTATGTAGTATTATTATGTAGTAATATTATGTAGTATTATTATGTAGTATTATTATGTAGTATTATTATTATGTAGTATTATTATGTAGTATTATTATTATGTAGTATTATTATTATGTAGTATTATTATGTAGTATTATTATGTAGTATTATTATTATGTAGTATTATTATGTAGTATTATTATGTAGTATTATTATGTAGTATTATTATGTAGTAATATTATGTAGTATTATTATGTAGTATTATTATGTAGTATTATTATTATGTAGTATTATTATGTAGTATTATTATGTAGTATTATTATGTAGTATTATTATGTAGTAATATTATGTAGTATTATTATGTATTATTATTATGTGGTATTATTATGTAGTATTATTATGTAGTATTATTATGTAGTATTATTATGTAGTATTATTATGTAGTACTATTATGTAGTATTATTATGTAGTATTATTATGTAGTAATATTATGTAGTATTATTATGTAGTATTATTATGTAGTATTATTATGTAGTATTATTATGTAGTAATATTATGTAGTATTATGATGTAGTATTATTATTATGTCGTATTATTATGTATTATTATTATGTATTATTATTATGTTATATTATTATGTAGTATTATGTATTATTATTATTATGTATTATTATTATGTAGTATTATTATTTAGTATTATTATGTAGTATTATTATGTAGTATTATTATGTAGTATTATTATGTAGTATTATTATGTATTATTATTATGTAGTAATATTATGTAGTATTATTATGTAGTAATATTATGTAGTATTATTATGTAGTATTATTATTATGTCGTATTATTATTATGTATTATTATTATGTAGTATTATTATGTAGTATTATTATGTAGTATTATTATGTAGTATTATTATGTAGTATTATTATTATGTAGTATTATTATTATGTAGTATTATTATGTAGTAATATTATGTAGTATTATTATGTAGTATTATTATGTAGTATTATTATGTAGTAATATTATGTAGTATTATGATGTAGTATTATTATTATGTCGTATTATTATTATGTATTATTATTATGTAGTATTATTATGTAGTATTATTATGTAGTATTATTATGTAGTATTATTATGTAGTATTATTATGTAGTATTATTATGTAGTATTATTATGTAGTAATATTATGTAGTATTATTATGTAGTATTATTATGTAGTATTATTATGTAGTATTATTATTATGTAGTATTATTATTTAGTATTATTATGTAGTATTATTATTATGTAGTATTATTATTATGTAGTATTATTATGTAGTATTATTATGTAGTATTATTATGTAGTATTATTATGTAGTATTATTATGTAGTAATATTATGTAGTACTATGATGTAGTATTATTATTATGTCGTATTATTATTATGTATTATTATTATGTAGTATTATTATGTAGTATTATTATGTAGTATTATTATGTAGTATTATTATGTAGTATTATTATGTAGTATTATTATGTAGTAATATTATGTAGTATTATTATGTAGTAATATTATGTAGTATTATTATGTAGTATTATTATTATGTCGTATTATTATTATGTATTATTATTATGTAGTATTATTATTTAGTATTATTATGTAGTATTATTATGTAGTATTATTATGTAGTATTATTATGTAGTATTATTATGTAGTAATATTATGTAGTATTATTATGTAGTATTATTATGTAGTATTATTATGTAGTATTATTATTATGTAGTATTATTATTTAGTATTATTATGTAGTATTATTATGTAGTATTATTATGTAGTATTATTATGTAGTATTATTATGTAGTAATATTATGTAGTATTATTATGTAGTATTATTATGTAGTATTATTATGTAGTATTATTATTATGTAGTATTATTATTATGTAGTAATATTATGTAGTATTATTATGTATTATTATTATGTATTATTATTATGTATTATTATGTAGTATTATTATGTATTATTATTATAATGTAGTATTATTATGTAGTATTATTATGTAGTATTATTATTATGTCGTATTATTATTATGTATTATTATTATGTAGTATTATTATGTAGTACTATTATATAGTATTATTATGTAGTAATATTATGTAGTATTATTATGTATTGTTATGTATTATTATTATGTATTATTATGTAGTATTA
>OY744537.1:15157742-15220242 GCA_963556195.1 Sepiola atlantica
AAGGGAGACGGATTCAATGAGCGAAAATAGAATAAAAATAAAAATGGCGGGCAAATGCAATTAGTGTTACACTTGGTGTTGCAAGCAAATACTTACGGATGGATTGATATCGATGATTTTCTCGTCTCTTTTGTTCTTAAAAAGCAAACCATGCTTTGCCGCGATAACTTCAAAATTGGGACTTGAATTCGAAGTCGACCTGTTTATTTTCCAGTTGTAGAAACTGTGAAAGGAATATGAGACAATGGAATTTCACAATTCTATTTTGATTTTGATCAATTCATCGATTTGTGTAAGCTCATCGGATAAATAATTTGTCTACATGCATCTATGCATCTTTAGAAGAGGCTCTGTCTGTCAGTCTGTCATTCCATCGGTTTGTCACATTTAAACTTTAAATAACACTAAACGACCTGTGACCCATTGGATCAACATTGGTGCATGTTACAGTAAATATACCTACCTGGTACCTCGTGCGACATTCAGCCTGATCAGGTTGATCCGGCTTTCTCCGGAAGTTTCTAGGGAATTGAAGACAATTAAATTCACAAGCGGCCTACGATCGCATGTATATCCCGATTTGGGGAGAGGACAACACTCATACCATACTTTGCCAATCGTACACAAAAACCCGCTCATATCTGGAAAACCATACTATATGTTGTTATATATTCTCATGTGACCGTCTAGTGGTTCTGTTATCTGGACTTCACGAATGACCGCCATCTTTAAATTCGTTTCTCATCGAAAACATTTCTTGAAGAAGGACGACAAAAATTATTCGAACTTACACTTAAGTTCCATAATTGCTCTGACGGCGTTGTTTGTCACAGAATGAACTTCTAGAAGTGTTAGTTTAATATCATCCTTTTATGTTGATCATGATGATGGAGTTATGGGGTCCTCCGTAGAGCCGTGGCCACCGAGAGTTACTACAGGCCGGTTGGCTAGAAAATGACGTCACTGCATTCCGTGTCAAAAAAAGGACCGACGTAATGACAATAAAAATGCATTTCGACTTCTCTATTCACTAAATAATCCATCAAAATTCAGGAAATCAACCAATTTTAATGAAATTTTCAGTATTTATTAATTAATGATCACGGAATATAATAAATTCATTACTTTATTATAAAGCTTGGTGCAAATGTATTATTTCTTGTAAACAAAAAACACCTTTACTAAAGTTATCCAAAATATCAAAACATGTTGACCATACGATATTGTAAATATTTAAAACAAAGCATTAGAAAACTTTAAAAATTGCATGTAAAAAAGAAAAGAAAGGAACACGATTCGATTTATCCTGAAACTGATCTTTATTTAATATAAATTTAAAGAAAATAATAATTCACGATCAAATACTGCAAAAAACTGAATTATGAATTACCATTATTTAAACTTCTAACCCAATCAGGTGTTTTTTGTTTACAAGAAATAATACATTTGCACCAAGCTTTATCATAAAGTAATGGATTTATTATATTCCGCGATCATTAATTAATAAATACTGAAAATTTCATTAAAATTGGTTGATTTCCTGAATTTTGATGTATTATTTAGTGAATAGAGAAGTCGAAATGCCTTCTTATTGTCATTACGTCGGTCCTTGTTTTGACACGGAATGCAGTGACGTCAGAGGGGGGCAGGAAGTTAGTTGTTTGGCCTTGTCAACTCTCGGTGGCCATGGTAGAGCACAATTGCCTGACGCCAACTGCTAACGTTAAATATATCAAAGAAATCCCTTCTCCTAACACGTGATTAATGTCAACAAATCAGAGCCCCTGGTATATCTCAGCCCCAGCCTTCATATAAATAAATGATACCATCCAACTGTCAAAAAATATTGTTGCCAAGTAATATTTAACAGCTCGAGAGAATTTATGGATGTATATGCCTATCTGCTTGATTTGAATGTAATCTTCTCGCATATCGATAAATATAAATTGACTTCTAACTGGACCGTTTCCAATTCTAGTTATTGCGATTGGCCAGAGAGATCTTATCGTGGCTGGGAGGGGAGAAAACTCACTCATCCTTAGCGTCAACAGTTTTCTCTCATGACCTCCTTTCATGACAGTTATGTAAGGTACACGATGAGGACAAAAGTACTTGGCCATCTTACCACCACTGGGAATGACTGGTTCGTCAGCCTTCTGATTAAGAGCAAAGTGTAGTACTTGTTCTGATTCTACACTTTATCTTTTCTGTCCTCGGTCAGTGAAAGAGAAATCCTTCTAGACTGAGGTAAAAAAAATTGGTCCCAATCCAGAGTGCAACTTTATGAGGAAGTGGATTTTCCCTACATTAAAAACCGACCTTGAATCTAACCTTGCTCTTGTGGGGAGACAAGTAAATTTTCATACCAGCCGAGATTCGCCTTGGCATCATTCTGGCAACCTACGGACTGCTTTGCTGGTGAGCAGACCATTTTTTTTAACTCAGAACGAGGAATGGTTTGACTCGGTTCTATGAGATGCATCCTCCCAGGCATAATCTCCTTTTTGGAGGGATGTATTATCGATCGTCTGAGTCTCCCCTACCGGAGAATGCTGGCGGGTCCGTTCTTGGCTAGTTTTGTACCTGACCAAAGTGGCCTCCAGGAAAGCAGGGTTTCCTCACCTTCTGGCTTTGTACCATATTTTGCTGCATTGGGAAGCAATTAAATTCATGCCCTCACTGGTTGGGGAAAACAAGAACAAACATTCTTAAAATACGTCCATTCAATCTACGCGTTTAGCTACGAGAATGCAATTTCAAACTTAGACTTGTACCCCGCCTAATAAACCGGTATCGTCCGGGCCTTTGGGTCTGGATTTACGCCGGTCTATTAGGGGTTGCCGGTCCTGTGCAGTTCTAGGAGGTGCACCCTCCCAGGCCTTGCTTCCCTTCTTTGGGGAGGAGTAAGTTTATTGCTTACTGTCTGAGGCGCCTCTACCGGGGAATGCCGACGGCAATTTTTAAATGGCCAGAGTGCTCACCTTTCGAGCGCTGGCTTATCTAATCCCACTTTCCCGACCTTGTGTCACATCTTACTTTGTGGGAGGTAGATAAATAAATTGACAGACCAACTGCTATATTTTCATTTACTGACGGGTGTATTAATTGTTTATACACTCGTTGTGAACCTAGGTTATTGATCGCTTGTAGATAAACCACACGGCGCTGATGTTAGTGTATAAGAAGGTTTATTAATGTAAATAAATTGGGTCATTCATAAACCCAGAGTCGGGGTGATACAAAAACTTTAACATAGAGATAAAGAGAGAGAGGGGGGGAGAAAGAAAGCGGTAGATAGACAGATATAGTGCCTGTCTCGATACAACTAGCTACATTGTACGCGACCGCTCCCACCCTTCCTGGTACTCATCAGAGAACGGCCATGTTCTGTGGCCGCTTGCGTAAGTTGTCAGTCAAAAAGAAACAACAAAAAAAAAACTGGCCGGACGTCACGTGGTTTCATCGACTTTCGCTTTGAGGTCATCTCTGATCTTTAAGGCGTCGATGTAAACGTTCCATCCAAACACGGCCTTCGCTATGAAACAGAACATGTTATTTTTAATCTTAAGCGTGATCGGCAAACAGACGGACAGAGCCTTTTATATAGATGTGTGGACGTATCAGAAAATGATGTTCCAAACTCAAGCATAACATAGACGCACAAATGCTATTTGACCGAGTGACCGACAGGCGAAGCCTCTGATAAAATATTCTTGGTCCTTTTGGCTATGAAGCAAAGTGTAATATCTATTTTGATAATTCACGTCATCTTTTTTTGTTTTCGGTCAGTGAATGAGAAATCATTCCAGACTAAGGCAATTTTCATTCTTGTCCAAATCCAGAGTGCATCTTTTTCAGGAGCTGAATTTTCCTTGCATTTAAAACTTTGGCACAGTGGTTGGATGCCGGCGAAGCTCCAAAACACTTCCCGAAGCCGAAATTGCACCAAAGAAAGATTATGGTGAGTGTTTGGTGGTCTGCGACCTGTCTCATCCATCACAGCTTCTTGAATCCTGGCGAAACGATTACGGCGGAGAAGTACTGCCAACAAAGTGACGAAATACACCAGAACCTCCAACGTATGCGCCCGAGATTCGTCAATATGCAGGGACCAATTCTCCTCCATGACAACGCTTGCCCGCATGCTGCACAACTGACCATGCAGAAGTTGAACGAATTGGGATACGAGACTCTGCCTTATTCGCCATATTCACCGGACCTCTCGCCCACCGATTAACACTTTTTCAAGCATCTTGGCAACTTTCTGCGCGAGAAATGCTTCAAAAGCCGAGATGATGCCAGATGGGCCTTCAGTGACTTCATCGCTTCCAGAACTTCGGATGTTTATGATAATGGAATAAGTAAACTTGTTTCCCGTTTGGCAAAAATGTGTTGATTCTAACGATTCTTATTTTCATTAATAAAGTTTGGTATAAAAGAAGTTATGGTCTTTTGAAGTTGAACGTCAAAAAACGCCATTGTTTTTGCACCAAACCAATAAAATATGCTTTCAGAAGGTAAGAATTTTCTTTTCAAAAATGTCTAATGCAGATGCTTATCTGTGTGGTATCCACATATACTGTTAACAAAAGCAAAGTTCGTTGACATGTTTTAATCGTGTGGACCGCGTGATAATGAGCTATACTTCGCCAAACGGGGTTGCCCATGTCTGCTCTAGAATTTATGAAGCAAGTATTCTCACCCGAGAGTTGGAGGCTGGTGAAGCAAACATTCTAACCTAAAAGCTGAAGGCCGATGAAGGAAGTATCCGCACCTGAAATCTGAAGGTCGATAAGGCAAGCGTTCTCACATGATATTTCAAGGTCGATGAAGCAAGCGTTCTCACATGATATTTCAAGGTCGATGAAGCAAGCGTTCTCACATGATATTTCAAGGTCGATGAAGCAAACGTTCTGACTTGAGATCTGAAGGTGGAAGGAGTAAGACTTTTTACCTGAGATCTGTGGGTCGAGGTAATAACCGTTCCTTCTCCAGAAAATATGGCTCGAAATCTTCTAGTTCTAACCGGTGAGCATAATCGATGTAAGCGGATATTTCGTGTCCACGGCAGTTATAGTCTCGGATAAAAATAATTGTCTACAAATGAAAGAAAAACATACAATAAAAAAAGAAATAGCTACATATCTATTAAAATACGTATGTGTGCGTGTCAACACATGAGCCGGCACGTACTAGCCACCAACAAACCGGGATATCACGTCATTACTGAAAAGACTGTCTCTTCAGTAATAACGTGACATCGCGGTTATTTTTTCAGGAACACAAAAGTTGATTCTTTCATATTTGCCTCTCCGCGATGACAAAGTTCATGTGAATAAATCAGTTCCCCAAAAGGGCACTGTCGACTAGGAACCAAAATAAGTCTTACAATTCCATCGGCACTCTTTCACGAATTAAGGCGCCTCAGGCGACAAACAATAAACTCACCCATCTTAAAATGGCTGAGGTGATGCCTGGGAATATGGTCTCCTCGGACCGACCATGTACCACATTTTGCTAGCCAAAAGATCAGAAAATTCTTATGTAGTAGTACCGGTCCATGGACAGCGAGAAAAACTGGATTGTCTTACATTACATGTGAAGAAATCAACTTTCTTATCAAGAAAAAGAATTCCATAGTGGCGTTAAAAATTCATAGATAGAATAATCAATTATGGCGTTCCGCTGTTTTAACTATTTATTTTAAATATGTACTTGAATTGTTGACACATAACCAATGTTATTATTGTATACTAGCTGTTCCTTCCCGGTGTTGCCCTGGAGTGTTACGAAGAGATTACATTTAAATAGTATAAATACTTTCCAATTAGTTTTAAGTTACAAATTTATAAATAACTAGCTGTCCCCTTCTCAGCGTTGCCGAAAATATTGAGAAAAGTTTTAATTTAAATCACATAAATACTTTCAGATTAGTTTTGTTTAAGTTATAAATTAACAAATAATAAGAGGCTATGAGCCGGAGTTCTGTTGATACAAGTTTAGAATAAATTATTACTATTATTATTGTTATTATTATTAGTAGTAGTAGTAGTAGTAGTAGTAGTAGTAGTAGTAGTAGTAGTAGTAGTAGTAGTAGTCTCAACTTTTGGATGTTTTTAGTTGGAGTTTTCTTTTTCTTTTAACATCAAGTCAATTTTTATTGAGCTTAGACATTCAAACTGAACCATAACACTCTCGCTGTTCCTAGCAGGCAAACCTTTTGCAGACTTGGAAAAGAAATGGTCTTGACAATCTGCTTAAGTAATTTATGATGGCTTTTCGTTATGGTTCAAAGCGTTCCAATTACAACGAGAATCACCTTTACTTCTTTACATTTCCATAGTCTAACTAATTCCTATTTTAGATCTTGATATTTTTTTCGTGTTCTTTCTCCTGCACTCTGGTATCGAAGGGGTAGGCTGTATCAATGATTAAGAAAGTTCTCTTGTGTTTGTTTACAAAGATTAAGTCGGGTTTGCAATGATCAAGACCCCTTATCAGTTTGTATGCGCATGTCCCAAAGAAGTTTGGCATTGTATTTCATCTGCACCACTTCTGGCTTATACTCATACCACTTATCATTGTGGTCCAATTCATAAAGTTTGCATATATTCCAGTGTAGTACCTGAGTGACTTTGTCGTGTCTCTATTTTTATACTGATGTTGCGCTAGCATAGGGCATTCAGATACAATATGCGCTAAGGTTTCTTCCCTTTCATTACATAATTGCCATATCTACGATTCTGACGTTTTCTCAATGTAATGTTTTATGGACCTAGTGCGAGTGGCGGCTTGTGCCTGGGCTGCAATTAAGGTGATCTCAGATCTTTTGAGATCACCCCTGACCAATCATTTCCAGTTGTCATCTCTAAATTAAGTATTCTTACGGGGAATACACTGTGTAGTAATCTTTGATTATTTTGCACCCGAGTTCTAAGTATCTCCTCTCTTTTCACTTCACGAAGAAGAATCTCATTACTTGCAGAAATATATTTATATAGACAATCTTATTCTATATGCACAACATCTTCAACACTAAATAGACCTCGACCACCTTCTTTTCTAGGTAGATACACTCGATCTGCACTCCTTTCTTTGCAAAAGCTCAATGAATTGTAAGCATTTTCCGTGTTTTAGTATATGAACGTTTTAGTTCATGTACATTCCAGTCAATTATACCGCAGTATATCGAATGGTAGCTATTGATCTGGCATTGATAGTATAGATTGTATGTTGACTGTGGAGGTGTGATTTAAGAATAATTATTTACTCTTTTGTTGTACTCAGTTGTGACATGGTTTTTAATTTTCTTGTTTTTATTCTTATCTGTCTCTGATATTCCCAAGTATTTTAGCCCCTCTCACTGTCTACATTCTTTATCAGATTTGTTGTTACGAGGCCAAGGTCATCTAAGTGGACAAGTTTACCTCTTTTTTATAACAAGAATGGCACATTTAGTGCTGCCAAATTCCATTCGTATGTCGTCACTAAATAATTTAACCGTATTCATTAGGGTATCAAGTTGGTTTTCATTCTTTGCAAAAAGTGTAAGGTTATCCATGAATAGTAAGTGGCTGACTGTAGGAAGTCGTTTCCCAAGTTCATATCCTGCTTTAACATTACGTAGGAGCCTGATTACCATTAGTTACAATATTTTCGCTCTCAGAGTTTGTTGTTGTTTCTACCCTAGACTTTTCTTCAACTACATCAAGTGTATTTATCTCCACAAGCTCGTCGAAGTCTTCTTTCTCAATTTCTCTTTTTAGTTCTTCAATTTCAATAGCAAATAACCATTTATTAGTTCTAATCTCCCGGGCTTGTCCTGCAAGTTTTTGTTCTGATAGTTCAAACAGGCCCAGCTCATTCCAGCTTTGGTGCATTCGCTGTCTATATCGTCTCTTAGAAGGATCACTATTCAAGTAATATTTAATCACAATTCTATTTAAGGCCTTAGTACAATTAGTTCCAGTTTTAGTGTTAGTGTTTCGAAGGTTTCGCTGGATGACGACTTGAGAAGCCTCGCTCGTTCGCCTGCCGGGCGTGGAACAACTACTTGACATTCCGGACTATTTTACGTCGTTTTCGGTGTGATCATTTTGAACACTCATATTCATATTGGAACAATATTAGGGTTAGGGTTTGTGTAAGGTTTTCCTTCCCTAGTATTTTTATTGAGATACCATTATTATTATTATTATTATTATTATTATTATTATTATTATTAGTCACAAGGACTTCGCATGCAGGTCATCATCGGACATTACTCACTGACAATAACCGGTGGTGTTCCCTCGAGTCTAGGTGACAACAAGTCTCCCCAGATTTCCAGTACTCTTCATCTCTTGCAATAACATTTGCAAGTGACTTTGCGTTATCGCACCAGCCGCTTACTATTGATTTCTCGCTGGCAACGATCATTGATTTTCACTGGAAGTTCGGAGCTTAATGATTTGGGGTGTATGAGTGTCAAAGGAGTTGGACGACTTGCTTTCATCGAAGGAAAAATGGATTCCAAACTCTATTGCCAGATATTGGAGGAAAAAATGTTACCAAGTCTAACAAGTGTTGGCAGACGTGGAGTTTTCCAAGATAACGACCCTAAACACACGTCTCGGGCTACGAAGGCGTTCTTAGACAGTAAACGGGTGAATACCTTACCATGGCCGAGTATTCACCTGATATGAACCCAATAGAGCATTTGTGGGAGCATCTGAAACGGAAAATTGAAGGTAAAAATCCGAGAAATAATAACGAACTGAAGGAGGTCATCTAGTGTGAATGGAACGCAATTCCGGCGAACACATGTCATAAACTAGTCGAATCAATGCCTAGGAGGTTGTCTGCTGTTATTGATAACAATGGGGGCCATACAAATTATTAAAAATAAGATTATTTGTTTAAAATATATATGTGTACTCACTTATTGTTACTTGTTCCAAATGTTTTCGTTCAATTTTTTTGCATTGAAAAGATATTTGTTCCTTCATAGTTTATAAAGCTATTAAACCACTACATGGCTATGTTCACATCGAGTTATATTTAAATCCTACGAAAAATTAAAGTTCTATGAAGTAAAAAGTAAAAAATTCGTTGGGTGTACTCACTTATTGTAGATACTGCATATATATATATATATATATATATATATATACATGCATACATACATATATATATACATATATATATATATACATATATACATATATATACATATATATATATATACATACATATATATATACATATATATATACATATATACATATATATATATATATATATATACATATATACATATATATATATATATATATATATATATATACATATATATGAAGCAATCCAACAAAAGATATAAGCGTCAACTAATATCTTATAATTAGTGAAACATCCGGATAAAAACTGAAGCTCAATATACTGGATAGAGCATTAATTTGTCATGTCTGGTTGAATCGCTGGGGAGAGAAGATTACTTATTTTTTTCGCTCTGCTGGCAAAATGCGACCGGGATTCAGTCTTATTTTGCTCAATTCGGATTTAACGGGTTTTCTAATTAAACAACGAACTTTGATTTGACTTGGGTTGCACATGTCGGGATTTTGGAACTTTGATTGGACTTTTTGTATTATTTGATTTATTTATCATTAACATTGAATATTGACACATTTCGCGACTGGATAACTTTGCCAGCCCCTTCAATTTCACGTATATGGACTGCTGTTTATAACTTGGAGTAATGTCTTTCCTGATTATGCTTCTCAATTTGTATGACCTGGATGGACTGTATGGATTCAACAAAAAGTATGTTTTTTGGGTTGATATGTTTGATGTTATGTATTTTTATGTATTTGAGTATATAATTTTATATATTTTCAAAGCGTAATTTTATTACCTGTAGTAGTATAACTGCGGTAATGATCCTCTGAAGAGAAGAATTATCTTTGAAAACTCATGAGCTAAGGACTTAAGGATACTTTGCTTGAACTTTGAATTCTAATAAAATTTGATTGACACCTTATTTTATTACTTCATTTTATATTATAATATATATACATATATATATATACATATATATACATATATACATATATATATACATATATACATATATATATATACACACACACACATATATATATACACACACACACATATATATATATATATACATATATATATATACATATATATATACATATATATATATAAACAAGAAGCAGACAACAACTGATTTTTTATGTTAAGCTAATTTAAAAAAATTAGCTTAGAAAGTAATAAAGCAAAAATTGAAGAAGAAAATATGCGACAAAAAAAAATAGTACACAATTTTATACATACAGTAAATTTTGTTTTTTATTAAATACAATAATCATTTATTGAAAGAACGCGATTACAAAAAAATTTGTTTTTTATTAAATACCGTAATCATTTATTGAAAGAACGCGATTACAAAAAATTTGTTTTTATTAAATACAATAATCATTTATTGAAAGAACGCGATTACAAAAAATTTGTTTTTATTAAATACAATAATCATTTTTTGAAAGAACGCGATTACAAAAAAAATGTGTTTTTATTAAATACCATAATCATTTATTGAAAGAACGCGATTACAAAAAATTTTGTTTTTATTAAATACAATAATCATTTATTGAAAGAACGCGATTACAAAAAAAAAATTTTTATTAAATACAATAATCATTTATTGAAAGAACGCAATTACAAAAAATTTTGTTTTTATTAAATACAATCATTTATTGAAAGAACGCGATTACAAAAAATTTTGTTTTTTATTAAATACAATAATCATTTGTTGAAAGAACGCAATTACAAAAAAAATTTGTTTTTTATTAAATACCATAATCATTTATTGAAAGAACGCGATTACAAAAAATTTGTTTTTATTAAATACAATAATCATTTATTGAAAGAACGCGATTACAAAAAAATGTTTTTATTAAATACAATAATCATTTATTGAAAGAACGCAATTACAAAAAAATTGTTTTTATTAAATACAATAATCATTTAATGAAAGAACGCGATTATGAAAAATTTTGTTTTTATTAAATACAATAATCATTTATTGAAAGAACGCGATTACAAAAAAAATTGTTTTTATTAAATACAATAATCATTTATTGAAAGAACGCGATTACAAAAAATTTGTTTTTATTAAATACAATAATCATTTATTGAAAGAACGCGATTAAAAAAATTGTTTTTATTAAATACCATAATCATTTATTGAAAGAACGCGATTACAAAAAATTTTGTTTTTATTAAATACAATAATCATTTATTGAAAGAACGCGATTACAAAAAAATTTGTTTTTATCAAATACAATAATCATTTATTGAAAGAACGCGATTACAAAAAATTTTGTATTTTATTAAATACAATCATCATTTATTGAAAGAACGCGATTACAAAAAATTTTGTTTTTTATTAAATACAATAATCATTTATTGAAAGAACGCAATTACAAAAAATTTTGTTTTTTTATTAAATACAATAATCAATTATTGAAAGAACGCGATTAAAAAAAATGTTGTTTTTATTAAATACAATAATCATTTATTGAAAGAACGCGATTACAAAAAATTTTGTTTTTATTAAATACAATAATCATTTAATGAAAGAACGCGATTACAAAAAATTTTGTTTTTATTAAATACAATAATCATTTATTGAAAGAACGCGATTACAAAAAATTTTGTTTTTTATTAAATACAATAATCATTTATTGAAAGAACGCGATTACAAAAAATGTTGTTTTTTTATTAAATACAATAATCATTTATTGAAAGAACGCGATTACAAAAAATGCTGTTTTTATTAAATACAATAATCATTTTTTGAAAGAACGCGATTACAAAAAATTTTGTTTTTATTAAATACAATAATCATTTATTGAAAGAACGCGATTACAAAAAAATGTTTTTATTAAATACAATAATCATTTATTGAAAGAACGCAATTACAAAAAAATTGTTTTTATTAAATACAATAATCATTTATTGAAAGAACGCGATTATGAAAAATTTTGTTTTTATTAAATACAATAATCATTTATTGAAAGAACGCGATCACAAAAAATTTGTTTTTATTAAATACAATAATCATTTATTGAAAGAACGCGATTACAAAAAATTTGTTTTTATTAAATACAATAATCATTTATTGAAAGAACGCGATTAAAAAAATTTGTTTTTATTAAATACCATAATCATTTATTGAAAGAACGCGATTACAAAAAATTTTGTATTTATTAAATACAATAATCATTTATTCAAAGAACGCGATTACAAAAAAATTTGTTTTTATCAAATACAATAATCATTTATTGAAAGAACGCGATTACAAAAAATTTTGTTTTTATTAAATACAATCATCATTTATTGAAAGAACGCGATTACAAAAAATTTTGTTTTTTATTAAATACAATAATCATTTATTGAAAGAACGCGATTACAAAAAATTTTGTTTTTTTATTAAATACAATAATCATTTATTGAAAGAACGCGATTACAAAAAATGCTGTTTTTATTAAATACAATAATCATTTATTGAAAGAACGCGATTACAAAAAAATTTGTTTTTATTAAATACAATAATCATTTATTGAAAGAACGCAATTACAAAAAAATTGTTTTTATTAAATACAATAATCATTTATTGAAAGAACGCGATTATGAAAAATTTTGTTTTTATTAAATACAATAATCATTTATTGAAAGAACGCGATCACAAAAAAATTGTTTTTATTAAATACAATAATCATTTATTGAAAGAACGCGATTACAAAAAATTTGTTTTTATTAAATACAATAATCATTTATTGAAAGAACGCGATTAAAAAAAATTTGTTTTTATTAAATACCATAATCATTTATTGAAAGAACGCGATTACAAAAAATTTTGTTTTTATTAAATACAATAATCATTTATTCAAAGAACGCGATTACAAAAAAATTTGTTTTTATCAAATACAATAATCATTTATTGAAAGAACGCGATTACAAAAAATTTTGTATTTTATTAAATACAATCATCATTTATTGAAAGAACGCGATTACAAAAAATTTTGTTTTTTATTAAATACAATAATCATTTATTGAAAGAACGCGATTACAAAAAATGTTGTTTTTTATTAAATACAATAATCATTTATTGAAAGAACGCGATTACAAAAAATTTGTTTTTATTAAATACAATAATCATTTATTGAAAGAACGCGATTACAAAAAATTTTGTTTTTTATTAAATACAATAATCATTTATTGAAAGAACGCGATTACAAAAAATTTTGTTTTATTAAATACAATAATCATTTATTGAAAGAACGCGATTACAAAAAATTTGTTTTTATTAAATACAATAATCATTTATTGAAAGAACGCGATTACAAAAAATTTTGTTTTATTAAATACAATAATCATTTATTGAAAGAACGCGATTACAAAAAATTTTGTTTTTATTAAATACAATAATCATTTATTGAAAGAACGCGATTACAAAAATTTTTGTTTTTATTAAATACAATAATCATTTATTGAAAGAACGCGATTACAAAAAAATTTGTTTTTTATTAAATACAATAATCATTTATTGAAAGAACGCGATCACAAAAAATTTTGTTTTATTAAATACAATAATCATTTATTAAAAGAACGCGATTACAAAAAAATTTGTTTTTTATTAATGACAGTAATCATTTATTGAAAGAACGCGATTACAAAAAATTTTGTTTTTATTAAATACAATAATCATTTAATGAAAGAACGCGATTACAAAAAATTTTGTTTTTATTAAATACAATAATCATTTATTGAAAGAACGCGATTACAAAAAATTTGTTTTTATTAAATACAATAATCATTTATTGAAAGAACGCGATTACAAAACATTTTGTTTTTTATTAAATACAATAATCATTTATTGAAAGAACGCGATTACAAAAGAATTTGTTTTTTATTAAATACAATAATCATTTATAGAAAGAACGCGATTACAAAAAATTTTGCACAGAATAAAACTAAATTTGAATATTTTACTTGTACTTTTCTAAGCTCTAACGTTTCAGCACACTTGTCCTTAGACAATGGGATTGTGTGTGGTTATTTATGTTTGTCCTTGTAAAACGAGTGGATTTTAAGTAATACTAACTAAGATACAATTTATGATATAAACACAACGTTTATACCTTTTTAAAAAGACGTTAACAAAGTGCAATGTAATCAAAACCTAATACGATAGTGAAATCTGTGTGAGAATAGGGTTGACATGATGGAAATTATCGTTATTCGGTAATATAAACGGTTACAAGTCAAAACGTCACCAAATTCTTTAAGTGATATTTATCGGCAAATAATTTGTTACTTGTACCAGTGTTCTACTTTTGTAATAATGAAAAGGTTTTCAAAAATATGAAGCTTTTATTAATAAAAAAAATATAAAAAATATATTTTTAAATAGCCGGCATGTAGATCCGAGATGCTTTTCGAAGCAAACGGTTAATACTTAAATCACCGTTATCATATTCGACCCGCATTGCAAACAATATTCTTATTATAATATTTTATAAGTTGTTAATTAATTTTTAAACTTTAAACTGCGTTCTAATTATTTTATAGTAAATACAATCGATCAAAAACAATATCTCGGTTAGTTAAAGGAATCTAACTAATACATGTTAATAATCAAAACACACCGAATACGAACTTCGGAGACTTGGTGCCGTTTTGACTTGGTGACGTTTTGACCTGTTCCCATATAAACCTATGGTTTAAAACAAAGATGAAATGAAAGTTCAGTCAGAATATCTCTTCTATATAAAAGTGAATGTCTGTATGTTTCTGTGTCTGTGTGTGTGTGTTACTTATAGAAAAAAGTGTATTCTGATGTAAAATTCACAGAGTAAGTTGATGAGCGTATTGCTGAATCTCTAAACCCACGCCTTAGGGGTATAAGCGCAGATTTTATCAGGGAGAACTCGTTTTTCAGTTATTTTTCATTCTATTTTATAGTAATTAGAAAATGCTGAGTCATATTTTGCTTTAATTACGTAATACTTTGAGATAACTTTTAATTTTGTTTAACGTTTCTTAGCGTCAATCCTATTTACATGGAGGGGGTAATAAACTATGCGAAGATCCGTCACTAGCCGCCACTGCCCACCACTGCCCGCCACTCTTTACGTACACAAACACATGTACATGTACATTTTATAATATCTTATATAAGAAAAATATTCGGCGTTGTCCGGCAAATTATACCTCAAGTACATAAAACAATTTATGGTTTTAAATGAAAGTTATTTGTTAGAGGATAGCTAAGAAAGAACGATAACTCACGTTTAAAAACACAATTTAGGTTTGTTTAAAAAAGGTTAGAGAATATAGATAACCTACAAAAGTGTATTCTTATGTAAAAGTTTTTATTTAAAGATGTTACAGACACTCTTTAATTTCTACTACTTTGTTTTTTATCGCACCGGGCAACCCCTGCTAGCCCTGCTAGTTTTTTATAAACTACACCCGCAGAAAATACTGGTCACTACATGGGCGTTTATGTGTTTCGAAGGACCGACAAAGTTAATACGCTTCGCACAAGGAAAGAGAAAAGCTGCGAAAGGCGTAAATATGTCGATGTAAAGATAAATGGACATCCTGTAACATTACTCCTGGATAGTGGTGCGGACATTAGCATCATAGATGAAGATATCTGGAGAAGGATCGGTCGACCTGAACTAAGAGAAACCAGCAAGATGGCGAAGACTGTGTGCGGCAAAAGGTTGGAATTCAAAGGAGAACTGAGGTGCAATGTGACATTTGGTGGTCAAACACACAAGTCCAAAGTGTACGTAGTACCAGGAAGGAACACAAGTCTATTTGGAGTGGATTGGATTGTCCTGTTCAACTTATGGGAACGACCGGTTAATTCTTTTTGTAATAGGTTGACCACAAAGAAATCAAACCAAATAGAAAGCTTCATGGACGATTAAAATGCAGAATTCCCAAAAGTTTTGCCGAAAAACTTAGATACTGTGTGAAAACAGAAGCAAAATTTGAGGTGAAAAAAAATGTCACCCCAGTGTTCAAACCTGGGGATATATATGACAGTTATGTTGGATAACAGCAAACGTTGTAGACGAGGTGTTACGAAGTGGTCAAGGGTGCTACACTGCTGAATTATAAAGAAGCGCAAAATATTATATAACTAGCAGAACACCGTCGAAATTATAAAGTAGTGCAAAATATTATATAACATGCAGAACACCGGAGAAATTATAAAGAAGTGCAAAATATTATATAACTAGCAGAACACCGGAGAAATTATAAAGAAGTGCAAAATATTATATAACTAGCAGAACACCGGAGACATAATAAAGAAGTGCAAAATATTATATAACTAGCAGAACACCGGAGAAATTATAAAGAAGTGCAAAATATTATATAACTAGCAGAACACCGGAGAAATTATAAAGAAGCACAAAATATTATATAACTAGCAGAACACCGTAGAAATTATAAAGAAGCACAAAATATTATATAACTAGCAGAACACCGGAGAAATTATAAAGAAGTGCAAAATATTATATAACTAGCAGAACACCGGAGAAATTATAAAGAAGTGCAAAATATTATATAACTAGCAGAACACCGGAGAAATTATAAAGATATGCAAAATATTATATAACTAGCAGAACACCGGAGAAATTATAAAGAAGTGCAAAATATTATATAACTAGCAGAACACCGGAGAAATTATAAAGAAGCACAAAATATTATATAACTAGCAGAACACCGTAGAAATTATAAAGAAGCACAAAATATTATATAACTAGCAGAACACCGGAGAAATTATAAAGAAGTGCAAAATATTATATAACTAGGAGCACACCGGAGCAATTATAAAGAAGTGCAAAATATTATATAACTAGCAGAACACCGGAGAAATTATAAAGAAGTGCAAAATATTATATAACTAGCAGAACACCGGAGAAATTATAAAGAAGTGCAAAATATTATATAACTAGCAGAACACCGGAGAAATTATAAAGAAGCACAAAATATTATATAACTAGCAGAACACCGTAGAAATATAAAGGAGCACAAAATATTATATAACTAGCAGAACACCGGAGAAATTATAAAGAAGTGCAAAATATTATATAACTAGGAGCACACCGGAGCAATTATAAAGAAGTGCAAAATATTATATAACTAGCAGAACACCGGAGAAATTATAAAGAAGTGCAAAATATTATATAACTAGCAGAACACCGGAGAAATTATAAAGAAGTGCAAAATATTATATAACTAGCAGAACACCGGAGAAATTATAAAGAAGTGCAAAATATTATATAACTAGCATAACACCGGAGAAATTATAAAGAAGTGCAAAATATTATATAACTAGCAGAACACCGGAGAAATTATAAAGAAGTGCAAAATATTATATAACTAGCAGAACACCGGAGAAATTATAAAGAAGTGCAAAATATTATATAACTAGCAGAACACCGGAGAAATTATAAAGAAGCACAAAATATTATATAACTAGCAGAACACCGTAGAAATTATAAAGAAGCGCAAAATATTATATAACTAGCAGAACACCGGAGAAATTATAAAGAAGTGCAAAATATTATATAACTAGCAGAACACCGGAGAAATTATAAAGAAGTGCAAAATATTATATAACTAGCAGAACACCGGAGAAATTATAAAGAAGTGCAAAATATTATATAACTAGCAGAACACCGTAGAAATTATAAAGAAGTGCAAAATATTATATAACTAGCAGAACACCGGAGAAATTATAAAGAAACGCAAAATATTATATAACAAGCAGAACACCGTAGAAATTATTTAGAAGCGCAAAATATTATATGACAAGCAGAAAACCGTAGAAATTCTGAAGAAGTGCAAAATATTATATAACTAGCAGAACACCGTAGAAATTATAAAGAAGTGCAAAATATTATATGACCAGCAGAAAACCATAGAAATTATGAAGAAGTGCAAAATATTATATAGGGTGGGCAAAAATAAGGGTCCTATTTTTAAAAATTGATAACTTTTTTATTTATTGATTTTTTTTCATTTTTTTTTTAGAATAAGTAAAGGACCCCTTCCGAAGCAAGCATGAGCCGTATTAGCCGTAAGGAACGTACCCTCATTTAGAAAACATTATTTTTGCTTAAAAAACTCAAAACAGTGTAAAAACAATACTTTAGTTTTTGTACGTTTTAGGAAGTGTTTTTCGGCTAAAATTTGTTTTGTTTATTTCAAAAAATCTCGGAAGGGTCAGTCTACACACACATAAAGTTTGGTGTGTTTAACTTTTATTTTGTGGAAGTTATTCAAATTCAAGTTATTCAAATTTAAAGATAGAACCCTTATTTTGGCCCACCCTGTATAACAAGCAGAAAACCATAGAAATTATAAAGAAGCGCAAAATATTATATAACAAGCAGAAAACCATAGAAATTATGAAGAAGTGCAAAATATTATATAACAAGCAGAACACCGTAGAAATTTTAAAGACGTGCAAAATATTATATGACCAGCAGAACACCGTAGAAATTATAAAGAAGCGCAAAATATTATATAACTAGCAGAACACCGTAGAAATTATAAAGAAGTGCAAAATATTATATAACTAGCAGAACACCGTAGAAATTATAAAGAAGCGCAAAATATTATATAACAAGCAGAAAACCATAGAAATTAAGAAGTGCAAAATATTATATGACCAGCAGAACACCGTAAAAATTATAAAGAAGCGCAAAATATTATATAACTAGCAGAACACCGTAGAAATTATAAAGAAGCACAAAATATTATATACCAAGCAGAACACCGTAGATATTATAAAGAAACGCAAAATATTATATAACAAGCAGAACACCGTAGAAATTATAAAGAAACACAAAATATTATATAACTAGCAGAACACCGTAGAAATTATAAAGAAGCACAAAATATTATATAACAAGCAAAACACCGTAGAAATTATAAAGAAGCACAAAATATTATATAACAAGCAGAACACCGTAGAAATTATAAAGAAGCACAAAATATTATATAACAAGCAGAACACCGTAGAAATTATAAAGAAGCACAAAATATTATATAACAAGCAGAACACCGTAGAAATTATAAAGAAGCACAAAATATTATATAACAAGCAGAACACCGTAGAAATTATAAAGAAACGCAAAATATTATATAACAAGCAGAACACCGTAGAAATTATAAAGAAACAAAAAATATTATATAACTAGCAGAACACCGTAGAAATTATAAAGAAGCACAAAATATTATATAACAAACAGAACACCGTAGAAATTATAAAGAAGCACAAAATATTATATAACAAGCAGAACACCGTAGAAATTATAAAGAAGCACAAAATATTATATAACTAGCAGAAAACCATAGAAATTAAGAAGTGCAAAATATTATATGACCAGCAGAACACCGTAGAAATTATAAATAAGCGCAAAATATTATATAACTAGCAGAACACCGTAGAAATTATAAAGAAGCACAAAATATTATATAACAAGCAGAACACCGTAGAAATTATAAAGAAGCACAAAATATTATATAACAAGCAGAACACCGTAGAAATTATAAAGAAGCACAAAATATTATATACCTAGCAAGACACCGTAGAAATTATA
The DNA here is from genome assembly GCA_963556195.1 of Sepiola atlantica. NCBI lineage: Eukaryota > Metazoa > Mollusca > Cephalopoda > Sepiida > Sepiolidae > Sepiola > Sepiola atlantica. The sequence continues at coordinate 15,177,440 of OY744537.1, forward strand.
AAGAAGCACAAAATATTATATAACTAGCAGAACACATTAGAAATTATAAAGAAGCACAAAATATTATATAACAAGCAGAAAACCATAGACATTAAGAAGTGCAAAATATTATATGACCAGCAGAACACCGTAGAAATTATAAAGAAGCGCAAAATATTATATAACTAGCAGAAAACCGTAGAAATTATAAAGAAGCGCAAAATATTATATAACAAGCAGAAAACCATAGAAATTATGAAGAAGTGCAAAATATTATATGACCAGCAGAACACCGTAGAAATTTTAAAGACGTGCAAAATATTATATGACCAGCAGAACACCGTAGAAATTATAAATAAGCGCAAAATATTATATAACTAGCAGAACACCGTAGAAATTATAAAGAAGTGCAAAATATTATATAACTAGCAGAACACCGTAGAAATTATAAAGAAGCGCAAAATATTATATAACAAGCAGAAAACCATAGAAATTAAGAAGTGCAAAATATTATATGACCAGCAGAACACCGTAAAAATTATAAAGAAGCGCAAAATATTATATAACTAGCAGAACACCGTAGAAATTATAAAGAAGCACAAAATATTATATAACAAGCAGAACACCGTAGAAATTATAAAGAAGCGCAAAATATTATATAACAAGCAGAAAACCATAGAAATAAGGAAGTGCAAAATATTATATGACCAGCAGAACACCGTAAAAATTATAAAAAAGCGCAAAATATTATATAACTAGCAGAACACCGTAGAAATTATAAAGAAGCACAAAATATTATATACCAAGCAGAACACCGTAGAAATTATAAAGAAACGCAAAATATTATATGACAAGCAGAACACCGTAGAAATTATAAAGAAGCACGAAATATTATATAACAAGCAGAACACCGTAGAAATTATAAAGAAGCACAAAATATTATATAACAAGCAGAACACCGTAGAAATTATAAAGAAGCACAAAATATTATATAACTAGCAGAACACCGGAGAAATTATAAAGAAGTGCAAAATATTATATAACTAGCAGAACACCGTAGAAATTATAAAGAAGCACAAAATATTATATAACAAGCAGAACACCGTAGAAATTATAAAGAAGCACAAAATATTATATAACAAGCAGAACACCGTAGAAATTATAAAGAAGCACAAAATATTATATAACAAGCAGAACACCGTAGAAATTATAAAGAAGCACACAATATTATATAACAAGCAGAACACCGTAGAAATTATAAAGAAACGCAAAATATTATATAACAAGCAGAACACCGTAGAAATTATAAAGAAACACAAAATATTATATAACTAGCAGAACACCGTAGAAATTATAAAGAAGCACAAAATATTATATAACAAGCAGAACACCGTAGAAATTATAAAGAAGCACAAAATATTATATAACAAGCAGAACACCGTAGAAATTATAAAGAAGCACAAAATATTATATAACTAGCAGAAAACCATAGAAATTAAGAAGTGCAAAATATTATATGACTAGCAGAACACCGTAGAAATTATAAATAAGCGCAAAATATTATATAACTAGCAGAACACCGTAGAAATTATAAAGAAGCACAAAATATTATATAACAAGCAGAACACCGTAGAAATTATAAAGAAGCACAAAATATTATATAACAAGCAGAACACCGTAGAAATTATAAAGAAGCACAAAATATTATATCACTAGCAAGACACCGTAGAAATTATAAAGAAGCACAAAATATTATATAACTAGCAGAACACCGTAGAAATTATAAAGAAGCACAAAATATTATATAACAAGCAGAAAACCATAGACATTAAGAAGTGCAAAATATTATATGACCAGCAGAACACCGTAGAAATTATAAAGAAGCGCAAAATATTATATAACTAGCAGAAAACCGTAGAAATTATGAAGAAGCGCAAAATATTATATAACAAGCAGAAAACCATAGAAATTATGAAGAAGTGCAAAATATTATATGACCAGCAGAACACCGTAGAAATTTTAAAGACGTGCAAAATATTATATGACCAGCAGAACACCGTAGAAATTATAAATAAGCGCAAAATATTATATAACTAGCAGAACACCGTAGAAATTATAAAGAAGCGCAAAATATTATATAACAAGCAGAAAACCATAGAAATTAAGAAGTGCAAAATATTATATGACCAGCAGAACACCGTAAAAATTATAAAGAAGCGCAAAATATTATATAACTAGCAGAACACCGTAGAAATTATAAAGAAGCACAAAATATTATATAACAAGCAGAACACCGTAGAAATTATAAAGAAACGCAAAATATTATATAACAAGCAGAACACCGTAGAAATTATAAAGAAACACAAAATATTATATAACTAGCAGAACACCGTAGAAATTATAAAGAAGCACAAAATATTATATAACAAGCAGAACACCGTAGAAATTATAAAGAAGCACAAAATATTATATAACAAGCAGAACACCGTAGAAATTATAAAGACGCACGAAATATTATATAACAAGCAGAACACCGTAGAAATTATAAAGAAGCACAAAATATTATATAACAAGCAGAACACCGTAGAAATTATAAATAAGCGCAAAATATTATATAACAAGCAGACCACCGTAGAAATTATAAAGAAACACAAAATATTATATAACTAGCAGAACACCGTAGAAATTATAAAGAAGCACGAAATATTATAAAACAAGCAGAATACCGTAGAAATTATAAAGAAGCACAAAATATTATATAACAAGCAGAACACCGTAGAAATTATAAAGAAGCACAAAATATTATATAACAAGCAGAACACCGTAGAAATTATAAAGAAGCACAAAATATTATATAACAAGCAGAACACCGTAGAAATTATAAAGAAGCACAAAATATTATATAACAAGCAGAACACCGTAGAAATTATAAAGAAGCACAAAATATTATATAACTAGCAGAACACCGTAGAAATTATAAAGAAGCACAAAATATTATATAACAAGCAGAACACCGTAGAAATTATAAAGAAGCACAAAATATTATATAACAAGTAGAACACCGTAGAATTTATAAAGAAGCACAAAATATTATATAACTAGCAGAAAACCATAGAAATTAAGAAGTGCAAAATATTATATGACCAGCAGAACACCGTAGAAATTATAAATAAGCGCAAAATATTATATAACTAGCAGAACACCGTAGAAATTATAAAGAAACACAAAATATTATATAACAAGCAGAACACCGTAGAAATTATAAAGTAGCACAAAATATTATATAATTAGCAAGACACCGTAGAAATTATAAAGAAGCACAAAATATTATATAACTAGCAGAACACCGTAGAAATTATAAAGAAGCACAAAATATTATATAACAAGCAGAAAACCATAGACATTAAGAGGTGCAAAATATTATATGACCAGCAGAACACCGTAGAAATTATAAAGAAGCGCAAAATATTATATAACTAGCAGAACACCGTAGAAATTATAAAGAAGTGCAAAATATTATATAACTAGCAGAACACCGTAGAAATTATAAAGAAGCGCAAAATATTATATAACAAGCAGAAAACCATAGAAATTAAGAAGTGCAAAATATTATATGACCAGCAGAACACCGTAAAAATTATAAAGAAGCGCAAAATATTATATAACTAGCAGAACACCGTAGAAATTATAAAGAAGCACAAAATATTATATAACAAGCAGAACACCGTAGAAATTATAAAGAAACGCAAAATATTATATAACAAGCAGAACACCGTAGAAATGATAAAGAAGCACAAAATATTATATAACTAGCAGAACACCGTAGAAATTATAAAGAAGCACAAAATATTATATAACAAGCAGAACACCGTAGAAATTATAAAGAAGCACAAAATATTATATAACAAGCAGAACACCGTAGAAATTATAAAGACGCACGAAATATTATATAACAAGCAGAACACCGTAGAAATTATAAAGAAGCACAAAATATTATATAACAAGCAGAACACCGTAGAAATTATAAAGAAACGCAAAATATTATATAACAAGCAGACCACCGTAGAAATTATAAAGAAACACAAAATATTATATAACTAGCAGAACACCGTAGAAATTATAAAGAAGCACAAAATATTATATAACAAGCAGAATACCGTAGAAATTATAAAGAAGCACAAAATATTATATAACAAGCAGAACACCGTAGAAATTATAAAGAAGCACAAAATATTATATAACAAGCAGAACACCGTAGAAATTATAAAGAAGCACAAAATATTATATAACAAGCAGAACACCGTAGAAATTATAAAGAAGCACAAAATATTATATAACAAGCAGAACACCGTAGAAATTATAAAGAAGCACAAAATATTATATAACTAGCAGAACACCGTAGAAATTATAAAGAAGCACAAAATATTATATAACAAGCAGAACACCGTAGAAATTATAAAGAAGCACAAAATATTATATAACAAGCAGAACACCGTAGAATTTATAAAGAAGCACAAAATATTATATAACTAGCAGAAAACCATAGAAATTAAGAAGTGCAAAATATTATATGACCAGCAGAACACCGTAGAAATTATAAATAAGCGCAAAATATTATATAACTAGCAGAACACCGTAGAAATTATAAAGAAGCACAAAATATTATATAACAAGCAGAAACCCGTAGAAATTATAAAGAAGCACAAAATATTATATAACTAGCAAAACACAGTAGAAATTATAAAGAAGCACAAAATATTATATAACTAGCAGAACACCGTAGAAATTATAAAGAAGCACAAAATATTATATAACAAGCAGAAAACCATAGACATTAAGAGGTGCAAAATATTATATGACCAGCAGAACACCGTAGAAATTATAAAGAAGCGCAAAATATTATATAACTAGCTGAACACCGTAGAAATGATAAAGAAGCACAAAATATTATATAACAAGCAGAACACCGTAGAAATTATAAAGAAGCACAAAATATTATATAACTAGCAGAACACCGGAGAAATTATAAAGAAGTGTAAAATATTATATAACTAGCAGAACACCGGAGAAATAATAAAGAAGTGCAAAATATTATATAACTAGCAGAACACCGGAAAAATTATAAAGAAGTGCAAAATATTATATAACTAGCAGAACACCGGAGAAATTATAAAGAAGTGCAAAATATTATATAACTAGCAGAACACCGGAGAAATTATAAAGAAGTGCAAAATATTATATAACTAGCAGAACACCGGAGAAATTATAAAGAAGTGCAAAATATTATATAACTAGCATAACACCGGAGAAATTATAAAGTAGCACAAAATATTATATAACTAGCAGAACACCGTAGAAATTATAAAGAAACACAAAATATTATATAACTAGCAGAACACCGGAGAAATTATAAAGAAGTGCAAAATATTATATAACTAGCAGAATACCGGAGAAATTATAAAGAAGTGCAAAATATTGTATAACTAGCAGAACACCGGAGAAATTATAAAGAAGTGCAAAATATTATATAACTAGCAGAACACCGGAGAAATTATAAAGAAGTGCAAAATATTATATAACTAGCAGAACACCGGAGAAATTATAAAGAAGTGCAAAATATTATATAACTAGCAGAACACCGGAGAAATTATAAAGAAGTGCAAAATATTATATAACTAGCAGAACACCGGAGAAATTATAAAGAAGTGCAAAATATTATATAACTAGCAGAACACCGGAGAAATTATAAAGAAGTGCAAAATATTATATAACTAGCAGAACACCGTAGAAATTATAAAGAAGTGCAAAATATTATATAACTAGCAGAACACCGTAGAAATCATAAAGAAGCGGAAAATATTATATAACAAGCAGAAAAACATAGAAATTAAGAAGTGCAAAATATTATATGACCAGCAGAACACCGTAAAAATTATAAAGAAGCGCAAAATATTATATAACTAGCAGAACACCGTAGAAATTATAAAGAAGTACAAAATATTATATAACAAGCAGAACACCGTAGAAATTACAAAGAAGCGCAAAATATTATATAACAAGCAGAAAACCATAGAAATTAAGAAGTGAAAAATATTATATGACCAGCAGAACACCGTAAAAATTATAAAGAAGCGCAAAATATTATATAACTAGCAGAACACCGTAGAAATTATAAAGAAGCACAAAATATTATATACCAAGCAGAACACCGTAGAAATTATAAAGAAACGCAAAATATTATATAACAAGCAGAACACCGTAGAAATTATAAAGAAACACAAAATATTATATAACTAGCAGAACACCGTAGAAATTATAAAGAAGCACAAAATATTATATAACAAGCAAAACACCGTAGAAATTATAAAGAAGCACAAAATATTATATAACAAGCAGAACACCGTAGAAATTATAAAGAAGCACGAAATATTATATAACAAGCAGAACACCGTAGAAATTATAAAGAAGCACAAAATATTATATAACAAGCAGAACACCGTAGAAATTATAAAGAAACGCAAAATATTATATAACAAGCAGACCACCGTAGAAATTATAAAGAAACACAAAATATTATATAACTAGCAGAACACCGTAGAAATTATAAAGAAGCACAAAATATTATATAACAAGCAGAACACCGTAGAAATTATAAAGAAGCACAAAATATTATATACCAAGCAGAACACCGTAGAAATCATAAAGAAGCACAAAATATTATATAACAAGCAGAACACCGTAGAAATTATAAAGAAGCACAAAATATTATATAACAAGCAGAACACCGTAGAAATTATAAAGAAACGCAAAATATTATATAACAAGCAGAACACCGTAGAAATTATAAAGAAACACAAAATATTATATAACTAGCAGAACACCGTAGAAATTATAAAGAAGCACAAAATATTATATAACAAGCAGAACACCGTAGAAATTATAAAGAAGCACAAAATATTATATAACAAGCAGAACACCGTAGAAATTATAAAGAAGCACAAAATATTATATAACTAGCAGAAAACCATAGAAATTAAGAAGTGCAAAATATTATATGACCAGCAGAACACCGTAGAAATTATAAATAAGCGCAAAATATTATATAACTAGCAGAACACCGTAGAAATTATAAAGAAGCACAAAATATTATATAACAAGCAGAACACCGTAGAAATTATAAAGAAGCACAAAATATTATATAACAAGCAGAACACCGTAGAAATTATAAAGAAGCACAAAATATTATATAACTAGCAAGACACCGTAGAAATTATAAAGAAGCACAAAATATTATATAACTAGCAGAACACCGTAGAAATTATAAAGAAGCACAAAATATTATATAACAAGCAGAAAACCATAGACATTAAGAAGTGCAAAATATTATATGACCAGCAGAACACCGTAGAAATTATAAAGAAGCGCAAAATATTATATAACTAGCAGAAAACCGTAGAAATTATGAAGAAGCGCAAAATATTATATAACAAGCAGAAAACCATAGAAATTATGAAGAAGTGCAAAATATTATATGACCAGCAGAACACCGTAGAAATTTTAAAGACGTGCAAAATATTATATGACCAGCAGAACACCGTAGAAATTATAAAGAAGCGCAAAATATTATATAACTAGCAGAACACCGTAGAAATTATAAAGAAGCACAAAATATTATATAACAAGCAGAACACCGTAGAAATTATAAAGAAACGCAAAATATTATATAACAAGCAGAACACCGTAGAAATTATAAAGAAACACAAAATATTATATAACTAGCAGAACACCGTAGAAATTATAAAGAAGAACAAAATATTATATAACAAGCAGAACACCGTAGAAATTATAAAGAAGCACAAAATATTATATAACAAGCAGAACACCGTAGAAATTATAAAGAAACGCAAAATGTTATATAACAAGCAGACCACCGTAGAAATTATAAAGAAACACAAAATATTATATAACTAGCAGAACACCGTAGAAATTATAAAGAAGCACAAAATATTATATAACAAGCAGAACAGCGTAGAAATTATAAAGAAGCCCAAAATATTATATAACTAGCAGAAAACCATAGAAATTAAGAAGTGCAAAATATTATATGACAAGCAGAACACCGTAGAAATTATAAATAAGCGCAAAATATTATATAACTAGCAGAACACCGTAGAAATTATAAAGAAGCACAAAATATTATATAACAAGCAGAACACCGTAGAAATTATAAAGAAGCACAAAATATTATATAACAAGCAGAACACCGTAGAAATTATAAAGAAGCACAAAATATTATATAACTAGCAAGACACCGTAGAAATTATAAAGAAGCACAAAATATTATATAACTAGCAGAACACCGTAGAAATTATAAAGAAGCACAAAATATTATATAACAAGCAGAAAACCATAGACATTAAGAAGTGCAAAATATTATATGACCAGCAGAAAACCGTAGAAATTATAAAGAAGCGCAAAATATTATATAACTAGCAGAAAACCGTAGAAATTATGAAGAAGCGCAAAATATTATATAAAAAGCAGAAAACCATAGAAATTATGAAGAAGTGCAAAATATTATATGACCAGCAGAACACCGTAGAAATTTTAAAGACGTGCAAAATATTATATGACCAGCAGAACACCGTAGAAATTATAAAGAAGCGCAAAATATTATATAACTAGCAGAACACCGTAGAAATTATAAAGAAGCACAAAATATTATATAACAAGCAGAACACCGTAGAAATTATAAAGAAACGCAAAATATTATATAACAAGCAGAACACCGTAGAAATTATAAAGAAACACAAAATATTATATAACTAGCAGAACACCGTAGAAATTATAAAGAAGCACAAAATATTATATAACAAGCGGAACACCGTAGAAATTATAAAGAAGCACAAAATATTATATAACAAGCAGAACACCGTAGAAATTATAAAGACGCACGAAATATTATATAACAAGCAGAACACCGTAGAAATTATAAAGAAGCACAAAATATTATATAACAAGCAGAACACCGTAGAAATTATAAAGAAACGCAAAATATTATATAACAAGCAGACCACCGTAGAAATTATAAAGAAACACAAAATATTATATAACTAGCAGAACACCGTAGAAATTATAAAGAAGCAGAAAATATTATATAACAAGCAGAATACCGTAGAAATTATAAAGAAGCACAAAATATTATATAACAAGCAGAACACCGTAGAAATTATAAAGAAGCACAAAATATTATATAACAAGCAGAACACCGTAGAAATTATAAAGAAGCACAAAATATTATATAACAAGCAGAACACCGTAGAAATTATAAAGAAGCACAAAATATTATATAACAAGCAGAACACCGTAGAAATTATAAAGAAGCACAAAATATTATATAACTAGCAGAACACCGTAGAAATTATAAAGAAGCACAAAATATTATATAACAAGCAGAACACCGTAGAAATTATAAAGAAGCACAAAATATTATATAACAAGCAGAACACCGTAGAATTTATAAAGAAGCACAAAATATTATATAACTAGCAGAAAACCATAGAAATTAAGAAGTGCAAAATATTATATGACCAGCAGAACACCGTAGAAATTATAAAGAAGCACAAAATATTATATAACTAGCAGAACACCGTAGAAATTATAAAGAAGCACAAAATATTATATAACAAGCAGAACACCGGAGAAATTATAAAGAAGCACAAAATATTATATAACAAGCAGAACACCGTAGAATTTATAAAGAAGCACAAAATATTATATAACTAGCAGAAAACCATAGAAATGAAGAAGTGCAAAATATTATATGACCAGCAGAACACCGTAGAAATTATAAATAAGCGCAAAATATTATATAACTAGCAGAACACCGTAGAAATTATAAAGAAGCACAAAATATTATATAACAAGCAGAACACCGTAGAAATTATAAAGAAGCACAAAATATTATATAACTAGCAAGAAACCGTAGAAATTATAAAGAAGCACAAAATATTATATAACTAGCAGAACACCGTAGAAATTATAAAGAAGCACAAAATATTATATAACAAGCAGAAAACCATAGACATTAAGAGGTGCAAAATATTATATGACCAGCAGAACACCGTAGAAATTATAAAGAAGCGCAAAATATTATATAACTAGCAGAACACCGTAGAAATTATAAAGAAGTGCAAAATATTATATAACTAGCAGAACACCGTAGAAATTATAAAGAAGCGCAAAATATTATATAACAAGCAGAAAACCATAGAAATTAAGAAGTGCAAAATATTATATGACCAGCAGAACACCGTAAAAATTATAAAGAAGCGCAAAATATTATATAACTAGCAGAACACCGTAGAAATTATAAAGAAGCACAAAATATTATATAACAAGCAGAACACCGTAGAAATTATAAAGAAACGCAAAATATTATATAACAAGCAGAACACCGTAGAAATTATAAAGAAACACAAAATATTATATAACTAGCAGAACACCGTAGAAATTATAAAGAAGCACAAAATATTATATAACAAGCAGAACACCGTAGAAATTATAAAGATGCACAAAATATTATATAACAAGCAGAACACCGTAGAAATTATAAAGACGCACGAAATATTATATAACAAGCAGAACACCGTAGAAATTATGAAGAAGCACAAAATATTATATAACAAGCAGAACACCGTAGAAATTATAAAGAAACGCAAAATATTATATAACAAGCAGACCACCGTAGAAATTATAAAGAAACACAAAATATTATATAACTAGCAGAACACCGTAGAAATTATAAAGAAGCACAAAATATTATATAACAAGCAGAATACCGTAGAAATTATAAAGAAGCACAAAATATTATATAACAAGCAGAACACCGTAGAAATTATAAAGAAGCACAAAATATTATATAACAAGCAGAACACCGTAGAAATTATAAAGAAGCACAAAATATTATATAACAAGCAGAACACCGTAGAAATTATAAAGAAGCACAAAATATTATATAACAAGCAGAACACCGTAGAAATTATAAAGAAGCACAAAATATTATATAACTAGCAGAACACCGTAGAAATTATAAAGAAGCACAAAATATTATATAATAAGCAGAACACCGTAGAAATTATAAAGAAGCACAAAATATTATATAACAAGCAGAACACCGTAGAATTTATAAAGAAGCACAAAATATTATATAACTAGCAGAAAACCATAGAAATTAAGAAGTGCAAAATATTATATGACCAGCAGAACACCGTAGAAATTATAAATAAGCGCAAAATATTATATAACTAGCAGAACACCGTAGAAATTATAAAGAAGCACAAAATATTATATAACAAGCAGAACACCGTAGAAATTATAAAGAAGCACAAAATATTATATAACTAGCTAGACACCGTAGAAATTATAAAGAAGCACAAAATATTATATAACTAGCAGAACACCGAAGAAATTATAAAGAAGCACAAAATATTATATAACAAGCAGAAAACTATAGACATTAAGAGGTGCAAAATATTATATGACCAGCAGAACACCGTAGAAATTATAAAGAAGCGCAAAATATTATATAACTCGCTGAACACCGTAGAAATGATAAAGAAGCACAAAATATTATATAACAAGCAGAACACCGTAGAAATTATAAAGAAGCACAAAATATTATATAACTAGCAGAACACCGGAGAAATTATAAAGAAGTGTAAAATATTATATAACTAGCAGAACACCAGAGAAATAATAAAGAAGTGCAAAATATTATATAACTAGCAGAACACCGGAGAAATTATAAAGAAGTGCAAAATATTATATAACTAGCAGAACACCGGAGAAATTATAAAGAAGCACAAAATATTATATAACTAGCAGAACACCGTAGAAATTATAAAGAAGCACAAAATATTATATAACTAGCAGAACACCGTAGAAATTATAAAGAAGCACAAAATATTATATAACAAGCAGAACACCGTAGAAATTATAAAGAAGCACAAAATATTATATAACAAGCAGAACACCGTAGAATTTATAAAGAAGCACAAAATATTATATAACTAGCAGAAAACCATAGAAATTAAGAAGTGCAAAATATTATATGACCAGCAGAACACCGTAGAAATTATAAAGAAGCACAAAATATTATATAACTAGCAGAACACCGTAGAAATTATAAAGAAGCACAAAATATTATATAACAAGCAGAACACCGGAGAAATTATAAAGAAGCACAAAATATTATATAACAAGCAGAACACCGTAGAATTTATAAAGAAGCACAAAATATTATATAACTAGCAGAAAACCATAGAAATGAAGAAGTGCAAAATATTATATGACCAGCAGAACACCGTAGAAATTATAAATAAGCGCAAAATATTATATAACTAGCAGAACACCGTAGAAATTATAAAGAAGCACAAAATATTATATAACAAGCAGAACACCGTAGAAATTATAAAGAAGCACAAAATATTATATAACTAGCAAGAAACCGTAGAAATTATAAAGAAGCACAAAATATTATATAACTAGCAGAACACCGTAGAAATTATAAAGAAGCACAAAATATTATATAACAAGCAGAAAACCATAGACATTAAGAGGTGCAAAATATTATATGACCAGCAGAACACCGTAGAAATTATAAAGAAGCGCAAAATATTATATAACTAGCAGAACACCGTAGAAATTATAAAGAAGTGCAAAATATTATATAACTAGCAGAACACCGTAGAAATTATAAAGAAGCGCAAAATATTATATAACAAGCAGAAAACCATAGAAATTAAGAAGTGCAAAATATTATATGACCAGCAGAACACCGTAAAAATTATAAAGAAGCGCAAAATATTATATAACTAGCAGAACACCGTAGAAATTATAAAGAAGCACAAAATATTATATAACAAGCAGAACACCGTAGAAATTATAAAGAAACGCAAAATATTATATAACAAGCAGAACACCGTAGAAATTATAAAGAAACACAAAATATTATATAACTAGCAGAACACCGTAGAAATTATAAAGAAGCACAAAATATTATATAACAAGCAGAACACCGTAGAAATTATAAAGAAGCACAAAATATTATATAACAAGCAGAACACCGTAGAAATTATAAAGACGCACGAAATATTATATAACAAGCAGAACACCGTAGAAATTATGAAGAAACACAAAATATTATATAACAAGCAGAACACCGTAGAAATTATAAAGAAACGCAAAATATTATATAACAAGCAGACCACCGTAGAAATTATAAAGAAACACAAAATATTATATAACTAGCAGAACACCGTAGAAATTATAAAGAAGCACAAAATATTATATAACAAGCAGAATACCGTAGAAATTATAAAGAAGCACAAAATATTATATAACAAGCAGAACACCGTAGAAATTATAAAGAAGCACAAAATATTATATAACAAGCAGAACACCGTAGAAATTATAAAGAAGCACAAAATATTATATAACAAGCAGAACACCGTAGAAATTATAAAGAAGCACAAAATATTATATAACAAGCAGAACACCGTAGAAATTATAAAGAAGCACAAAATATTATATAACTAGCAGAACACCGTAGAAATTATAAAGAAGCACAAAATATTATATAACAAGCAGAACACCGTAGAAATTATAAAGAAGCACAAAATATTATATAACAAGCAGAACACCGTAGAATTTATAAAGAAGCACAAAATATTATATAACTAGCAGAAAACCATAGAAATTAAGAAGTGCAAAATATTATATGACCAGCAGAACACCGTAGAAATTATAAATAAGCGCAAAATATTATATAACTAGCAGAACACCGTAGAAATTATAAAGAAGCACAAAATATTATATAACAAGCAGAACACCGTAGAAATTATAAAGAAGCACAAAATATTATATAACTAGCTAGACACCGTAGAAATTATAAAGAAGCACAAAATATTATATAACTAGCAGAACACCGTAGAAATTATAAAGAAGCACAAAATATTATATAACAAGCAGAAAACCATAGACATTAAGAGGTGCAAAATATTATATGACCAGCAGAACACCGTAGAAATTATAAAAGAAGCGCAAAATATTATATAACTCGCTGAACACCGTAGAAATGATAAAGAAGCACAAAATATTATATAACAAGCAGAACACCGTAGAATTTATAAAGAAGCACAAAATATTATATAACTAGCAGAACACCGGAGAAATTATAAAGAAGTGTGAAATATTATATAACTAGCAGAACACCGGAGAAATAATAAAGAAGTGCAAAATATTAGATAACTAGCAGAACACCGGAGAAATTATAAAGAAGTGCAAAATATTATATAACTAGCAGAACACCGGAGAAATTATAAAGAAGCACAAAATATTATATAACTAGCAGAACACCGTAGAAATTATAAAGAAGCACAAAATATTATATAACTAGCAGAACACCGGAGAAATTATAAAGAAGTGCAAAATATTATATAACTAGCAGAACACCGGAGAAATTATAAAGAAGTGCAAAATATTATATAACTAGTAGAACACCGGAGAAATTATAAAGAAGTGCAAAATATTATATAACTAGCAGAACACCGGAGAAATTATAAAGAAGTGCAAAATATTATATAACTAGCATAACACCGGAGAAATTATAAAGAAGCACAAAATATTATATAACTAGCAGAACACCGTAGAAATTATAAAGAAACACAAAATATTATATAACTAGCAGAACACCGGAGAAATTATAAAGAAGTGCAAAATATTATATAACGAGCAGAACACCGGAGAAATTATAAAGAAGTGCAAAATATTATATAACTAGCAGAACACCGGAGAAATTATAAAGAAGTGCAAAATATTATATAACTAGCAGAACACCGGAGAAATTATAAAGAAGTGCAAAATATTATATAACTAGCAGTACACCGGAGAAATTATAAAGAAGTGCAAAATATTATATAACTAGCAGAAAACCGGAGAAATTATAAAGAAGTGCAAAATATTATATAACTAGCAGAACACCGGAGAAATTATAAAGAAGTGCAAAATATTATATAACTAGCAGAACACCGGAGAAATTATAAAGAAGTGCAAAATATTATATAACTAGCAGAACACCGGAGAAATTATAAAGAAGCGCAAAATATTATATAACTAGCAGAACACCGGAGAAAATATAAAGAAGCACAAAATATTATATAACTAGCAGAAAACCGTAGAAATTATAAAGAAGCGCAAAATATTATATAACTAGCAGAACACCGGAGAAATTATAAAGAAGTGCAAAATATTATATAACTAGCAGAACACCGGAGAAATTATAAAGAAGTGCAAAATATTATATAACTAGCAGAACACCGGAGAAATTATAAAGAAGTGCAAAATATTATATAACTAGCAGAACACCGTAGAAATTATAAAGAAGTGCAAAATATTATATAACTAGCAGAACACCGGAGAAATTATAAAGAAACGCAAAATATTATATAACCAGCAGAACACCGTAGAAATTATTCAGAAGCGCAAAATATTATATAACAAGCAGAAAACCGTAGAAATTATGAAGAAGTGCAAAATATTATATAACTAGCAGAACACCGTAGAAATTATAAAGAAGTGCAAAATATTATATGACCAGCAGAAAACCATAGAAATTATGAAGAAGTGCAAAATATTATATAGGGTGGGCAAAAATAAGGGTCCTATTTTTAAAAATTGATAACTTTTTAATTTATTGATTTTTTTTCATTTTTTTTTTAGAATAAGTAAAGGACCCCTTCCGAAGCAAGCATGAGCCGTATTAGCCGTAAGGAACGTACCCTCATTTAGAAAACATTATTTTTGCTTAAAAAACTCAAAACAGTGTAAAAACAATACTTTAGTTTTTGTACGTTTTAGGTAGTGTTTTTCGGCTAAAATTTGTTTTGTTTATTTCAAAAAATCTCGGAAGGGTCAGTCTACACACACATAAAGTTTGGTGAGTTTAACTTTTATTTTGTGGAAGTTATTCAAATTCAAGTTATTCAAATTTAAAGATAGAACCCTTATTTTGGCCCACCCTGTATAACAAGCAGAAAACCATAGAAATTATAAAGAAGCGCAAAATATTATATAACAAGCAGAAAACCATAGAAATTATGAAGAAGTGAAAAATATTATATGACCAGCAGAACACTGTAGAAATTTTAAAGACGTGCAAAATATTATATGACTAGCAGAAAACCGTAGAAATTATAAAGAAGCGCAAAATATTATATAACTAGCAGAACACCGTAGAAATTATAAAGAAGTGCAAAATATTATATAACTAGCAGAACACCGTAGAAATTATAAAGAAGCGCAAAATATTATATAACAAGCAGAAAACCATAGAAATTAAGAAGTGCAAAATATTATATGACCAGCAGAACACCGTAAAAATTATAAAGAAGCGCAAAATATTATATAACTAGCAGAACACCGTAGAAATTATAAAGAAGCACAAAATATTATATACCAAGCAGAACACCGTAGAAATTATAAAGAAACGCAAAATATTATATAACAAGCAGAACACCGTAGAAATTATAAAGAAGCACAAAATATTATATAACTAGCAGAACACCGTAGAAATTATAAAGAAGCACAAAATATTATATAACAAGCAGAAAACCATAGACATTAAGAGGTGCAAAATATTATATGACCAGCAGAACACCGTAGAAATTATAAAGAAGCGCAAAATATTATATAACTCGCTGAACACCGTAGAAATGATAAAGAAGCACAAAATATTATATAACAAGCAGAACACCGTAGAAATTATAAAGAAGCACAAAATATTATATAACTAGCAGAACACCGGAGAAATTATAAAGAAGTGTGAAATATTATATAACTAGCAGAACACCGGAGAAATAATAAAGAAGTGCAAAATATTAGATAACTAGCAGAACACCGGAGAAATTATAAAGAAGTGCAAAATATTATATAACTAGCAGAACACCGGAGAAATTATAAAGAAGCACAAAATATTATATAACTAGCAGAACACCGTAGAAATTATAAAGAAGCACAAAATATTATATAACTAGCAGAACACCGGAGAAATTATAAAGAAGTGCAAAATATTATATAACGAGCAGAACACCGGAGAAATTATAAAGAAGTGCAAAATATTATATAACTAGCAGAACACCGGAGAAATTATAAAGAAGTGC
Source organism: Sepiola atlantica (assembly GCA_963556195.1). NCBI lineage: Eukaryota > Metazoa > Mollusca > Cephalopoda > Sepiida > Sepiolidae > Sepiola > Sepiola atlantica. The sequence goes on from OY744537.1 coordinate 15,194,638, forward strand.
AAAATATTATATAACTAGCAGAACACCGGAGAAATTATAAAGAAGTGCAAAATATTATATAACTAGCAGTACACCGGAGAAATTATAAAGAAGTGCAAAATATTATATAACTAGCAGAAAACCGGAGAAATTATAAAGAAGTGCAAAATATTATATAACTAGCAGAACACCGGAGAAATTATAAAGAAGTGCAAAATATTATATAACTAGCAGAACACCGGAGAAATTATAAAGAAGTGCAAAATATTATATAACTAGCAGAACACCGGAGAAATTATAAAGAAGTGCAAAATATTATATAACTAGCAGAACACCGGAGAAAATATAAAGAAGCACAAAATATTATATAACTAGCAGAAAACCGTAGAAATTATAAAGAAGCGCAAAATATTATATAACTAGCAGAACACCGGAGAAATTATAAAGAAGTGCAAAATATTATATAACTAGCAGAACACCGGAGAAATTATAAAGAAGTGCAAAATATTATATAACTAGCAGAACACCGGAGAAATTATAAAGAAGTGCAAAATATTATATAACTAGCAGAACACCGTAGAAATTATAAAGAAGTGCAAAATATTATATAACTAGCAGAACACCGGAGAAATTATAAAGAAACGCAAAATATTATATAACCAGCAGAACACCGTAGAAATTATTCAGAAGCGCAAAATATTATATAACAAGCAGAAAACCGTAGAAATTATGAAGAAGTGCAAAATATTATATAACTAGCAGAACACCGTAGAAATTATAAAGAAGTGCAAAATATTATATGACCAGCAGAAAACCATAGAAATTATGAAGAAGTGCAAAATATTATATAGGGTGGGCAAAAATAAGGGTCCTATTTTTAAAAATTGATAACTTTTTAATTTATTGATTTTTTTTCATTTTTTTTTTAGAATAAGTAAAGGACCCCTTCCGAAGCAAGCATGAGCCGTATTAGCCGTAAGGAACGTACCCTCATTTAGAAAACATTATTTTTGCTTAAAAAACTCAAAACAGTGTAAAAACAATACTTTAGTTTTTGTACGTTTTAGGTAGTGTTTTTCGGCTAAAATTTGTTTTGTTTATTTCAAAAAATCTCGGAAGGGTCAGTCTACACACACATAAAGTTTGGTGAGTTTAACTTTTATTTTGTGGAAGTTATTCAAATTCAAGTTATTCAAATTTAAAGATAGAACCCTTATTTTGGCCCACCCTGTATAACAAGCAGAAAACCATAGAAATTATAAAGAAGCGCAAAATATTATATAACAAGCAGAAAACCATAGAAATTATGAAGAAGTGAAAAATATTATATGACCAGCAGAACACTGTAGAAATTTTAAAGACGTGCAAAATATTATATGACTAGCAGAAAACCGTAGAAATTATAAAGAAGCGCAAAATATTATATAACTAGCAGAACACCGTAGAAATTATAAAGAAGTGCAAAATATTATATAACTAGCAGAACACCGTAGAAATTATAAAGAAGCGCAAAATATTATATAACAAGCAGAAAACCATAGAAATTAAGAAGTGCAAAATATTATATGACCAGCAGAACACCGTAAAAATTATAAAGAAGCGCAAAATATTATATAACTAGCAGAACACCGTAGAAATTATAAAGAAGCACAAAATATTATATACCAAGCAGAACACCGTAGAAATTATAAAGAAACGCAAAATATTATATAACAAGCAGAACACCGTAGAAATTATAAAGAAACACAAAATATTATATAACTAGCAGAACACCGTAAAAATTATAAAGAAGCACAAAATATTATATAACAAGCAGAACACCGTAGAAATTATAAAGAAGCACAAAATATTATATAACAAGCAGAACACCGTAGAAATGATAAAGAAGCACAAAATATTATATAACAAGCAGAACACCGTAGAAATGATAAAGAAGCACAAAATATTATATAACAAGCAGAACACCGTAGAAATTATAAAGAAACACAAAATATTATATAACTAGCAGAACACCGTAGAAATGATAAAGAAGCACAAAATATTATATAACAAGCAGAACACCATAGAAATTATGAAGAAGCACAAAATATTATATAACAAGCAGAACACCATAGAAATTATAAAGAAGCGCAAAATATTATATAACTAGCAGAACACCGTAGAAATTATAAAGAAACACAAAATATTATATAACTAGCAGAACACCGTAGAAATTATAAAGAAGCACAAAATATTATATAACTAGCAGAACATCGTAGAAATTATAAAGAAACCCAAAATATTATATTAAAAGCAGAACACCGTAGAAATTATAAAGAAGCACAAAATATTATATAACTAGCAGAACACCGTAGAAATGATAAAGAAGCACAAAATATTATATAACAAGCAGAACACCGTAGAAATGATAAAGAAGCACAAAATATTATATAACAAGCAGAACACCGTAGAAATGATAAAGAAGCACAAAATATTATATAACAAGCAGAACACCGTAGAAATTATAAAGAAACACAAAATATTATATAACTAGCAAAACACCGTAAAAATGATAAAGAAGCACAAAATATTATATAACAAGCAGAACACCATAGAAATTGTGAAGAAGCACAAAATATTATATAACTAGCAGAACACCGTAGAAATTATAAAGAAACGCTAAACATTGTATAACTAGCAGAACACCGTAGAAATTATAAAGAAACGCAAAATATTATATAACAAGCAGAACACCGTAGAAATTATGAAGAAACACAAAATATTATATAACTAGCAGAACATCGTAGAAATTATAAAGAAACCCAAAATATTATATAACAAGCAGAACACCGTAGAAATTATAAAGAAACACAAAATATTATATAACAAGCAGAACACCGTAGAAATTATAAAGAAACACAAAATATTATATAACAAGCAGAACATCGTAGAAATTATAAAGAAGCGCAAAATATTATATAACTAGCAGAACATCGTAGAAATTATAAAGAAACCCAAAATATTATATAACAAGCAGAACACCGTAGAAATTATAAAGAAACACAAAATATTATATAACAAGCAGAACACCGTAGAAATTATAAAGAAACACAAAATATTATATAACAAGCAGAACATCGTAGAAATTATAAAGAAACCCAAAATATTATATAACAAGCAGAACACCGTAGAAATTATAAAGAAACACAAAATATTATATAACAAGCAGAACACCGTAGAAATTATAAAGAAACACAAAATATTATATAACAAGCAGAACATCGTAGAAATTATAAAGAAACGCAAAATATTATATAACAAGCAGAACACCGTAGAAATGATAAAGAAGCACAAAATATTATATAACAAGCAGAACACCGTAGAAATTATAAAGAAACACAAAATATTATATAACTAGCAGAACACCGTAGAAATGATAAAGAAGCACAAAATATTATATAACAAGCAGAACACCATAGAAATTATGAAGAAGCACAAAATATTATATAACAAGCAGAACACCATAGAAATTATAAAGAAGCGCAAAATATTATATAACTAGCAGAACACCGTAGAAATTATAAAGAAACACAAAATATTGTATAACAAGCAGAACACCGTAGAAATTATAAAGAAGCACAAAATATTATATAACTAGCAGAACACCGTAGAAATTATAAAGAAACGCTAAATATTGTATAACTAGCAGAACACCGGAGAAATTATAAAGAAACGCAAAATATTATATAACAAGCAGAACACCGTAGAAATTATAAACAAACACAAAATATTATATAACTAGCAGAACATCGTAGAAATTATAAACAAACACAAAATATTATATAACTAGCAGAACATCGTAGAAATTATAAAGAAACCCAAAATATTATATAACAAGCAGAACACCGTAGAAATTATAAAGAAACACAAAATATTATATAACAAGCAGAACACCGTAGAAATTATAAAGAAACCCAAAATATTATGTAACAAGCAGAACACCGTAGAAATGATAAAGAAACACAAAATATTATATAACTAGCAGAACATCGTAGAAATTATAAAGAAACGCAAAATATTATATAACAAGCAGAACACCGTAGAAATTATAAAGAAGCACAAAATATTATATAACTAGCAGAACATCGTAGAAATTATAAAGAAACCCAAAATATTATAGAACAAGCAGAACACCGTAGAAATTATAAAGAAACACAAAATATTATATAACAAGCAGAACACCGTAGAAATGATAAAGAAGCACAAAATATTATATAACAAGCAGAACACCGTAGAAATTATAAAGAAACACAAAATATTATATAACTAGCAGAACACCGTAGAAATGATAAAGAAGCACAAAATATTATATAACAAGCAGAACACCATAGGAATCATGAAGAAGCACGAAATATTATATAACAAGCAGAACACCATAGAAATTATAAAGAAGCGCAAAATATTATATAACTAGCAGAACACCGTAGAAATTATAAAGAAACACAAAATATTGTATAACAAGCAGAACACCGTAGAAATTATAAAGAAGCACAAAATATTATATAACTAGCAGAACACCGTAGAAATTATAAAGAAACGCTAAATATTGTATAACTAGCAGAACACCGTAGAAATTATAAAGAAACGCAAAATATTATATAACAAGCAGAACACCGTAGAAATTATGAAGAAACACAAAATATTATATAACTAGCAGAACATCGTAGAAATTATAAAGAAACCCAAAATATTATATAACAAGCAGAACACCGTAGAAATTATAAAGAAACACAAAATATTATATAACAAGCAGAACACCGTAGAAATTATAAAGAAACCCAAAATATTATATAACAAGCAGAACACCGTAGAAATGATAAAGAAACCCAAAATATTATATAACAAGCAGAACACCGTAGAAATTATGAAGAAACACAAAATATTATATAACAAGCAGAACACCGTAGAAATTATAAAGAAACCCAAAATATTATATAACAAGCAGAACACCGTAGAAATGATAAAGAAGCACAAAATATTATATAACTAGCAGAACACCTTAGAAATCATAAAGAAACACAAAATATTATATAACTAGCAGAACACCGTAGAAATTATAAAGAAGCACAAAATATTATATAACTAGCAGAACACCGTAGAAATTATAAAGAAACCCAAAATATTATATAACTAGCAGAACACCGTAGAAATTATAAAGAAGCACAAAATATTATATAACTAGCAGAACATCGTAGAAATTATAAAGAAACCCAAAATATTATATTAAAAGCAGAACACCGTAGAAATTATAAAGAAGCACAAAATATTATATAACTAGCAGAACACCGTAGAAATGATAAAGAAGCACAAAATATTATATAACAAGCAGAACACCGTAGAAATGATAAAGAAGCACAAAATATTATATAACAAGCAGAACACCGTAGAAATGATAAAGAAGCACAAAATATTATATAACAAGCAGAACACCGTAGAAATTATAAAGAAACACAAAATATTATATAACTAGCAAAACACCGTAAAAATGATAAAGAAGCACAAAATATTATATAACAAGCAGAACACCATAGAAATTATGAAGAAGCACAAAATATTATATAACTAGCAGAACACCGTAGAAATTATAAAGAAGCACAAAATATTATATAACAAGCAGAACACCGTAGAAATTATAAAGAAACACAAAATATTGTATAACAAGCAGAACACCGTAGAAATTATAAAGAAGCACTAAATATTATATAACTAGCAGAACACCGTAGAAATTATAAAGAAACGCTAAATATTGTATAACTAGCAGAACACCGTAGAAATTATAAAGAAACGAAAAATATTATATAACAAGCAGAACACCGTAGAAATTATGAAGAAACACAAAATATTATATAACTAGCAGAACATCGTAGAAATTATAAAGAAACCCAAAATATTATATAACAAGCAGAACACCGTAGAAATTATAAAGAAACACAAAATATTATATAACTAGCAGAACACCGTAAAAATTATAAAGAAACGCAAAATATTATATAACAAGCAGAACACCGTAGAAATTATAAAGAAGCGCAAAATATTATATAACAAGCAGAACACCGTAGAAATTATAAAGAAGCACAAAATATTATATAACAAGCAGAACACCGTAGAAATTATAAAGAAACACAAAATATTATATAACAAGCAGAACACCATAGAAATTATAAAGAAGCGCAAAATATTATATAACTAGCAGAACACCGTAGAAATTATAAAGAAACACAAAATATTGTATAACAAGCAGAACACCGTAGAAATTATAAAGAAGCACAAAATATTATATAACTAGCAGAACACCGTAGAAATTATAAAGAAACACAAAATATTGTATAACAAGCAGAACACCGTAGAAATTATAAAGAAGCACAAAATATTATATAACTAGCAGAACACCGTAGAAATTATAAAGAAACACAAAATATTATATAACAAGCAGAACACCGTAGAAATTATAAAGAAACACAAAATATTATATAACAAGCAGAACACCATAGAAATTATAAAGAAGCACAAAATATTATATAACTAGCAGAACACCGTAGAAATTATAAAGAAACGCTAAATATTGTATAACTAGCAGAACACCGTAGAAATTATAAAGAAACGCAAAATATTATATAACAAGCAGAACACCGTAGAAATTATGAAAAAACACAAAATATTATATAACTAGCAGAACATCGTAGAAATTATAAAGAAACCCAAAATATTATATAACAAGCAGAACACCGTAGAAATTATAAAGAAACCCAAAATATTATATAACTAGCAGAACACCGTAGAAATTACAAAGAAGCACAAAATATTATATAACAAGCAGAACACCGTAGAAATTATAAAGAAACGTTAAATATTATATAACTAGCAGAACACCGTAGAAATTATAAAGAAACGCTAAATATTACATAACTAGCAGAACACCGGAGAAATTATAAAGAAGCGCAAAATATTATATAACTAGCAGAACACCGTAAAAATTATAAAGAAGCACAAAATATTATATAACAAGCAGAACACCGTAGAAATTATAAAGAAACGTTAAATATTATATAACTAGCAGAACACCGTAGAAATTATAAAGAAACGCAAAATATTATATAACAAGCAGAACACCATAGAAATTATAAAGAAGCACAAAATATTATATAACTAGCAGAACACCGTAGAAATTATAAAGAAACGCAAAATATTATATAACAAGCAGAACACCGTAGAAATTATAAAGAAGCACAAAATATTATATAACAAGCAGAACACCGTAGAAATTATAAAGAAACACAAAATATTATATAACTAGCAGAACACCGTAGAAATTATAAAGAAGCACAAAATATTATATAACTATCAGAACACCGTAGAAATTATAAAGAAGCACAAAATATTATATAACAAGCAGAACACCGTAGAAATTATAAAGAAGCACAAAATATTATATAACTATCAGAACACCGTAGAAATTATAAAGAAGCACAAAATATTATAAAACAAGCAGAACACCGTAGAAATTATAAAGAAGCACAAAATATTATATAACTAGCAGAACACCGTAGAAATTATAAAGAAGCACAAAATATTATATAACTAGCAGAACACCGTAGAAATTATAAAGAAGCACAAAATATTATATAACTAGCAGAACACCGTAGAAATTATAAAGAAGCACAAAATATTATATAACTAGCAGAACACTTTAGAAATTATAAAGAAGCACAAAATATTATATAACTAGCAGAACACCGTAGAAATTATAAAGAAGCACAAAATATTATATAACTAGCAGAACACTGTAGTAATTATAAAGAAGCCCAAAATATTATATAACTAGCAGAACACCGTAGAAATTATAAAGAAGCCCAAAATATTATATAACTAGCAGAACACCGTAGAAATTATAAAGAAACGCAAAATATTATATAACTAGCAGAACACCGTAGAAATTATAAAGAAGCGCAAAATATTATATAACTAGCAGAACACCGTAGAAATTATAAAGAAGCACAAAATATTATATAACAAGCAGAACACCGTAGAAATTATAAAGAAGCACAAAATATTATATAACTAGCAGAACACCGTAGAAATTATAAAGAAGCCCAAAATATTATATAACTATCAGAACACCGTTAAAATTATAAAGAAACGCAAAATATTATATAACTAGCAGAACACCGTAGAAATTATAAAGAAACCCAAAATATTATATAACAAGCAGAACACCGTAGAAATGATAAAGAAACCCAAAATATGATATAACAAGCAGAACACCGTAGAAATTATGAAGAAACACAAAATATTATATAACAAGCAGAACACCGTAGAAATTATAAAGAAACCCAAAATATTATATAACAAGCAGAACACCGTAGAAATGATAAAGAAGCACAAAATATTATATAACTAGCAGAACACCGTAGACATCATAAAGAAACACAAAATATTATATAACTAGCAGAACACCGTAGAAATTATAAAGAAGCACAAAATATTATATAACTAGCAGAACACCGTAGAAATTATAAAGAAACACAAAATATTATATAACTAGCAGAACACCGTAGAAATTATAAAGAAACACAAAATATTATATAACTAGCAGAACATCGTAGAAATTATAAAGAAACCCAAAATATTATATTAAAAGCAGAACACCGTAGAAATTATAAAGAAGCACAAAATATTATATAACTAGCAGAACACCGTAGAAATGATAAAGAAGCACAAAATATTATATAACAAGCAGAACACCGTAGAAATGATAAAGAAGCACAAAATATTATATAACAAGCAGAACACCGTAGAAATGATAAAGAAGCACAAAATATTATATAACAAGCAGAACACCGTAGAAATTATAAAGAAACACAAAATATTATATAACTAGCAAAACACCGTAAAAATGATAAAGAAGCACAAAATATTATATAACAAGCAGAACACCATAGAAATTATGAAGAAGCACAAAATATTATATAACTAGCAGAACACCGTAGAAATTATAAAGAAGCACAAAATATTATATAACAAGCAGAACACCGTAGAAATTATAAAGAAACACAAAATATTGTATAACAAGCAGAACACCGTAGAAATTATAAAGAAGCACTAAATATTATATAACTAGCAGAACACCGTAGAAATTATAAAGAAACGCTAAATATTGTATAACTAGCAGAACACCGTAGAAATTATAAAGAAACGCAAAATATTATATAACAAGCAGAACACCGTAGAAATTATGAAGAAACACAAAATATTATATAACTAGCAGAACATCGTAGAAATTATAAAGAAACCCAAAATATTATATAACAAGCAGAACACCGTAGAAATTATAAAGAAACACAAAATATTATATAACTAGCAGAACACCGTAAAAATTATAAAGAAACGCAAAATATTATATAACAAGCAGAACACCGTAGAAATTATAAAGAAGCGCAAAATATTATATAACAAGCAGAACACCGTAGAAATTATAAAGAAGCACAAAATATTATATAACAAGCAGAACACCGTAGAAATTATAAAGAAACACAAAATATTATATAACAAGCAGAACACCATAGAAATTATAAAGAAGCGCAAAATATTATATAACTAGCAGAACACCGTAGAAATTATAAAGAAACACAAAATATTGTATAACAAGCAGAACACCGTAGAAATTATAAAGAAGCACAAAATATTATATAACTAGCAGAACACCGTAGAAATTATAAAGAAACACAAAATATTGTATAACAAGCAGAACACCGTAGAAATTATAAAGAAGCACAAAATATTATATAACTAGCAGAACACCGTAGAAATTATAAAGAAACGCAAAATATTATATAACAAGCAGAACACCGTAGAAATTATAAAGAAACACAAAATATTATATAACAAGCAGAACACCATAGAAATTATAAAGAAGCACAAAATATTATATAACTAGCAGAACACCGTAGAAATTATAAAGAAACACAAAATATTGTATAACAAGCAGAACACCGTAGAAATTATAAAGAAGCACAAAATATTATATAACTAGCAGAACACCGTAGAAATTATAAAGAAACGCTAAATATTGTATAACTAGCAGAACACCGTAGAAATTATAAAGAAACGCAAAATATTATATAACAAGCAGAACACCGTAGAAATTATGAAGAAACACAAAATATTATATAACTAGCAGAACATCGTAGAAATTATAAAGAAACCCAAAATATTATATAACAAGCAGAACACCGTAGAAATTATAAAGAAACCCAAAATATTATATAACTAGCAGAACACCGTAGAAATTATAAAGAAGCACAAAATATTATATAACAAGCAGAACACCGTAGAAATTATAAAGAAACGTTAAATATTATATAACTAGCAGAACACCGTAGAAATTATAAAGAAACGCTAAATATTACATAACTAGCAGAACACCGGAGAAATTATAAAGAAGCGCAAAATATTATATAACTAGCAGAACACCGTAAAAATTATAAAGAAGCACAAAATATTATATAACAAGCAGAACACCGTAGAAATTATAAAGAAACGTTAAATATTATATAACTAGCAGAACACCGTAGAAATTATAAAGAAACGCAAAATATTATATAACAAGCAGAACACCATAGAAATTATAAAGAAGCACAAAATATTATATAACTAGCAGAACACCGTAGAAATTATAAAGAAACGCAAAATATTATATAACAAGCAGAACACCGTAGAAATTATAAAGAAGCACAAAATATTATATAACAAGCAGAACACCGTAGAAATTATAAAGAAACCCAAAATATTATATAACTAGCAGAACACCGTAGAAATTATAAAGAAGCACAAAATATTATATAACTATCAGAACACCGTAGAAATTATAAAGAAGCACAAAATATTATATAACAAGCAGAACACCGTAGAAATTATAAAGAAGCACAAAATATTATATAACTATCAGAACACCGTAGAAATTATAAAGAAGCACAAAATATTATATAACAAGCAGAACACCGTAGAAATTATAAAGAAGCACAAAATATTATATAACTAGCAGAACACCGTAGAAATTATAAAGAAGCACAAAATATTATATAACTAGCAGAACACCGTAGAAATTATAAAGAAGCACAAAATATTATATAACTAGCAGAACACCGTAGAAATTATAAAGAAGCACAAAATATTATATAACTAGCAGAACACCGTAGAAATTATAAAGAAGCACAAAATATTATATAACTAGCAGAACACCGTAGAAATTATAAAGAAGCACAAAATATTATATAACTAGCAGAACACTGTAGTAATTATAAAGAAGCCCAAAATATTATATAACTAGCAGAACACCGTAGAAATTATAAAGAAGCCCAAAATATTATATAACTAGCAGAACACCGTAGAAATTATAAAGAAACGCAAAATATTATATAACTAGCAGAACACCGTAGAAATTATAAAGAAGCGCAAAATATTATATAACTAGCAGAACACCGTAGAAATTATAAAGAAGCACAAAATATTATATAACAAGCAGAACACCGTAGAAATTATAAAGAAGCACAAAATATTATATAACTAGCAGAACACAGTAGAAATTATAAAGAAGCCCAAAATATTATATAACTATCAGAACACCGTTAAAATTATAAAGAAACGCAAAATATTATATAACTAGCAGAACACCGTAGAAATTATAAAGAAGCGCAAAATATTTAATAACTTGTAGAACACGGTAGAAATTCCATGATTGCTTACTTTCTATATTCGCTTTTTACCGTAAAAGAAACGTATTTTTAAATAAATAAAATCAACGTGTCAATTTATTTATCGTAATATTTTAAATATTTTAAAAGTAGTATCTTTCTTACCGTAAAAATAATTAACAGCTAAATACCTTTTAACTAAATGCCACTTTTAAGTCGACCACAACAGAATTCTATTCATGGCGTATCATTCGAATTTCGAACAATTCATTTTAAATTATTAAAATGTATATTTTTAGAACCTAGCGACACCAGATACTTTACAATCACTTTTGTGCATTTCATATTTGACGATCAGGCGATATCATTATGTTAAATGGGTGTGAAAGGTGCTAACGTACGTACACGCGTATTATTATACAAACGAGTATTCACCTTCCGTGAAAACTGATGGGAAAAAGTTATGCTTCGCCAGTGTTCGAACTAATATTCATATAGAGTAACGTCCCAATCCGTGAAGTTAAAACAAGTTATATGAATAACAGAAATAAAATGTCTAAAACTGGAAAGTTTAAAAAAGAAAACGTATAAATCGGTATAGAAAGAAAAAAAAGAAAGAATGAAAACACTTCATTATAAGAAATAAAGTAGAGGATTTCTTTCCGAACAAATTTCAGACAACAGGGGGGTGTCTGATACTATTTGTTTTCTCACTTCCCTTAGCACTTTAAATGGTTTCGCCGGGCACATTTTTTACTCAAATGACGATATATATATATATATATATATATATATATATATATATATATATATATATATATATATATATATATATATATTTATATATATATATTCAAATTCCTTTGGAATTGATGTAAAGTCCTTTATCCAGGATTTAAACTTGAGTTTAATTAATGTTGTTCCTTTTATCCCTTTTATCTCTTCATAAGTATAACCCTTAAACACATTTTCTCTCCCTAATTCCTTTAAAAGACACATCATTAAAGCCCAAAACAGTAACGGCCAAATATACGATATTGATAATATTGGCTCACGGGATTTATATAGAAATGTTTTTGTTATTTTTTTTATTTTTTATCTTTATTCTTTCATATCTTTTTAAATCTTCTCCGGTTTAAATCTCAACTTTTATTTTTCACCCCCACCATTTTTTTCAAACCTTATTAAACCTTCCTTACACTAAATTTAAACAAACATACATAACACTCTAAGCAAATAACGCGTCAAAACGAGAGTGACACGTGACTTCACATTTCCGAAACAGATGACAACAGAAGCTCAAGAGAGCCGGATGGCTAAGTCCTTCTCTGTTTGAAACTGACGGTACGAAAGTTGCACTAATTTTTCTGTACCAATATATATATATATATATATATATATATATATATATATATATATATATATATATATATATATACATTGGTCTTTATTATAGTGCGGAGGATTTTTCAATTAAACATAATTAATCAAACGGATAAACGTATAGAAGTTTTCTAATGTTTTTTTTGTTAATTAATCGATAATGATCGGTATAGGTTTAAGTGAAGTTCCTTTTAAATACTATTCTAACTGTTACAGGCAGACAGAAAATCGCTATTGAGGTATGGTAAACGGAACATTTTAAAAATCAAAAAAGCTTACTGCGATTTCACCATTCCTGTTGGCTTTTTCTCGTTTTTCCAATTCTTGTAAAAACGGGTCTTGTAGTTCTTTGCCGGCACTCGCCAAAGTTCTTCAAAACGAAAAAGAAATCAGTTATTTGTCAGGGTTGGGTTTTTTTATGGGCATGATAATAAAATAGTAAAATTAAAAGCACATAATACCGGACAAACAAGTAAACGAACAAATAGGAATTACAAATATTTAAGTTCTAGTCTGCTTGTTTGGTTGTTTGCTTATTTGTCCACGAATTCCTCCCGTTTAATATTAGTGTGTGTACCTTTGTTAGTAAACATTAGCTAGTGCTTATTAGCTGAGATATGTAGCAGTTATGTTGGAAAACAAGAAAAGCTTTCAGGAAAGTGTCACGAAGCGGTCAGTAGGATTATGATGCACCAAAATTCGTGCGAACGGGAAGTCGATAAATGTGGATGAAAATGACGTCGCATGAAATGATAGAGCTTAACCCTTACGCAATTTTGAAATGAGAACATACGTTTAAAACTGGTGTAACGAAACAATGCTATAATTTAGCAATGCGCTCAACACATAATTAACCCTTTTTCTTTCTCTCTTTCTCTCATTCTCTCTTTCCCCCTTGATATGTCAGTCATGAGACGATCATTTGGTTGAATAAAACCTCCACCTTCTATGAAAGTAACCACGATGGTCTTTTCTTTGAGCTAACGGAAATATCCTCCGGTCTGAAATGAAGGCAACGCAGCGACAACTGGTTACTGTTCAGGAAGGATGACGTGTCGACGACTTCAGTTAAATGTATAGAATTAATTTGATCATTCATATCAAATGACTATATAACACTTCTATGTGTTCGTAGAGATCCCTTAATAAGCATATATATTCTGAAACTAAATTAGCCATAGTACTTGGATAAGTATATTATATTTTAATCAAACGGGGATGCAACATTATCGTGGGGTCTCCGTTTCGTTCGGTTATCGATAAAAAGATGCATTTTATATTTATTTTATTTTATTCATAAATTTCATTTAACTCACAAACCCTCTCACCTAATCTATGCCGAGTGCATATACTGGACCTACCACAAATTAAATGGAAACATTAAAATAATAATAATGTGTGGTGTGGGGGGGGAGGTAAAAATAATTATAGTTATGATATCAAGGATATAAGAAAAAGTAATTTCTAATATACAAAAGAAAACTTCTAATACGATGGGGGGGGTGCTCGATATCATGAAAAGAGCATAATCATAATAATAAAAACATAAAACTAACAAATATATTATGTGTGAAAAAAGATTTGTTGAATTTACAGGTTCAGTAGAAAAGTTTTGTCTTGCTTCCTTATTTCTGGAAATTTTAGAATAATTATTATTTTTCACCAAAGGATGAATGCCTCAGAATTTAGTAAAATTGAAATAATTGTTTGAAAATTATACTTGGTCTTTCGATTGGGCGTCTAAAGTAAACCGATCTAATATTTCTGTTTGCTATATATATATATATATATATATATATATATATATATATATAAATAAAGTACACGTATTGTATTAGTTTCTGTAGATGTAAATTCGTGGAAACTCCAGTGTTTATAAAAAGTGTTCAATAACAAGTAGAGCTGTTCTTTAGTATATATTTTTTTTATTTATACAAAAATTATTGGTTACATATGTGCATACATGTTTCGGTTATACTCTTCACAGAGAGTCAACCTCTTCAGACCAAAGAAGACAATGAAGTGAGATGGATTTGGAAAACTTTCCCGTTAAGTAAATCTTTTTGGGGGATGAGATATGTTTATAATTTTCACCGGTCAAGCTCAGTATCGGATTACATTCTTTACTTGTTGACTCATTCAATTAGTTTCTATCTTTTTTTATATTTTTTTTATTACATACCGTTCCTTCTATTTCTTTCTTTTTTTATTTTTATTACCCACTTAGCTTGGCTTCCTTTCTTCTTCATTGAACACTCTAAAGTTTTAATCTATGTACATACATTTTCAAGCATAAATATCTGATCTACATATAAAGTACACACGTGCGCACAAATCTATAGATACACAAGTACACACATAAACATATATATATATATATATATATATATATATATATATATATACCACAAATATATACGCATATATCCATACACGGATATCACGGATATACACATATATACACATATATACATACATATCCACACGCACACACACACACGTATATATATATGTATATATATATATATATATATATATATATATATATATATATATATATATATATATAGCCAGAAACACGTGTCCATTGATTTTGTTTATGTACGCAGAAAGTAATTAATAATAATAAAAATAACTAATTAATAAATATATATGAAAAATAAAAATTGATGACACGTCCGATTGAGGCGACTGAATGCAGTACTCTGCATATTCTTAATCGCTTAGGTAACGGAAAAATACTTTAAAAAACACACACCGGTGTTTTATCACCAGTAAAAACAATTTAAAAAATTGCATAACATCATAAGCTATTAAAAAAAGTCGTACATATACGGACAGAAAGAGGGAGTGAGCTAAGGAGAAATTATACGTAGAGTTGCCGGTTGCGTCAGTAACGCTGGAGAATCCCAACCAGTCACACCGTTGTAATGTATCAAGTTACAGCCATTGGGTAAAGTTTTGGATTGGCCCAGAGGGCGCCTTTGTTGTAATTGTTGTTGTTGTGTTGAATATAAAAAGAAGGACTTTAACAGATCGGCACTTGGTTCAGTCTTGACACGGCAGTAAATGATGCAGACTTAATAATTGGCGACGAGGTAGTAGAAGAATATGCGAGGAAGGGATTTGGAAGATTAACACCAACATGTGCTGGAAGTTTTTAAGGGAAAAAAAAAGTAAACACACTCATTGGATGTGTTCGGAGTTCCCAGAAGCATAAAAAAAAATGGCGTTGGTGGGCACTTTACGGGAATGGAACGATGTTGAGGAGTCCTGGATCAACTACATTGAACGTGTGGAGTTTTTTTTTATAGCCAATGATATTGAGAGTTAAGGGAAGAAAAAGGCGATTTTATTATCCGTTATTGGTGCAAAAACTATGCTGTGTTAAGAGGTTTAGCAGATAATCGTCCGGAAAAGAAAACGTTTGATGAACTAGTTGGGCTGATGCAGAGACATATTAAACCAGCACCTAATGTGATTCATGAAAGATTCTTGTTCAACACGAGGAACAAAAGGGAGGAAGAGTCTATAAGTGACTATGTGGCCGCATTAAGGAACATGTCCGAACACTGCAATTTTGAAGAGAGGGTTGGTGAATACATACGGGACCGCTTAGTCTCTGGAATTAAAGATGTGAAAATCCAGGAACGCCTGCTAACCGAAAGGGATCTAACGTTGAATCAAGCTATTGAAATAGCAGTGTCAATCGAATCAGCCCGAAAATATTCTATATCAATGCAGGAAACATTTCCCGATTATGAAAACCCAATACACAAATTACCCTTGAGACGGGAGTGTTACAGATGTGGTAGTACCAGACACACGGCAGATAAATGTACATTTAAAAATAGTGAATGTTACAGATGTCATAAGACAGGACACACTCGCAGAAAGTGCAGGCAGCAACAAGGTAAATTCTTTAAAATAACTAAAAAGAGCGATCCAATGAATGTGGTGGATGAAGACCAGACAGTTGAAAAAGGATTCACTATGGCAAGGTTAAATCTGGATGAGAGGGAGGTTCGGCAAGAAGAATTAGATTTATACAATGTTTCTAACTTGCAAACACCACCGGTAAAGGTGGAGCTGTTGTTAAACAAAAAAAAGTGGTCATGGAGGTAGATACAGGAGCATCTTGTTCGGTCATTAGTCTAAAAAAATTTAAAGAACTGGGCAGGATTCAGGATTTTAAAAAAAGCACAGTAAAACTGACGACGTATACTGGTGAAATAGTAAAACCTCAGGGGACAACAATTGTAGAGGTATTACATGAAGGACAAGTGAACTGTTTACCACTACTTGTTGTGAAAGGAGAGGTACCAACTCTACTGGGTAGAGATTGGATGAAGAAGTTAAAGCTGGACTGGGAAAGGCTGTTTTGTTTAACAATGGAGAACCCATCGAGGCTTAAAAAATACTTACAAAATATGATGCCTTATTTAATGGAGAAATGGGATGTCTGAAAGACTTTCAGGTGAATATACCCATTGATAAAGAAGCCAAGCCCAAATTTTGTCGAGCCAGGCCTGTACCTTATGCTTTGAAGAAGGGGTGGAGAAGGAGTTAGACCGCCTAGAAAACCAAGGCATTTACAAAAGAGTAGAATATTCTAGATGGGCTGCACCTATAGTGCCCGTTGTAACAATGGGGGGGGTCCGAATATGTGGGGACTATAAGCAAATCATCAATGCAGCAGCTCCATGTGTCAGCTACCCTATTCCTCGAACCGAAGATATATTTGCCACACTGAGAGGGGGTGAAAAATTCAGCAAACTGGATTTAAGCCACGCCTATCAGCAGCTGAAATTGGAGGAAGGTACCCAGGAATTGTTACCTGTAAACACACATAGGGGTTTGTACCAACCCACAAGGTTACAGTTCGGGGTGCACAGTGCTACAGGCATTTTTCAACAGGAAATGGACAAACGATTGAAAGATGTTCCTTTCTGCAAGGTACGAGTGGACGATATACTAATTTCAGGTCCCGATGATGACAGCCACTTAAAGAACCTAGAGAGAGTATTGCATACGCTGAGCATAGCTGGGCTCAAATTGAAAAGAAGCAAGTGCGAATTCCTTCTTGAGGAAATAACCTATCTAGGGTTCAAGGTTAGCAAGGATGGTACAGCTCCTCTACCAGAGAAAGTGGCTGCGATGGCAAGAGCCCCCACACCCAGGAATGTTACAGAGTTGAAAGCCTATCTTGGGGCAGTAAATTATTATCGCAACCATTTACCAAATTTGCCCACACGACTTGGGCCACTGCACAGTCTTATGAGGAAAGGCACAGTTTGGAAGTGGGAAGCCTGCCAACAAAAAGCTTTTGAAGAGACAAAGAAAATGCTGTGTACAGCACCCCTTCTGACTCATTTTGACCCATCTAAGCCCACACTTGTACAAGTGGATGCTTCTCCTTATGGCTTGGGAGCTGTGTTGGCTCATAGGATGGAAGATGGCAGTGAAAAGCCAGTATGTTACATCTCCCGAACGCTCTCAGATGCTGAACAGAATTATGCACACATTGAAAAGGAAGGGCTTGCCCTGGTTTTTGCAGTGAAGAGGTTACATCAATATCTGTTTGGAAACCCCTTCACGGTGTTCACCGATCACAAACCGTTGTTGGGTCTATTTGCAGAGAACAAGCCAATTCCTGCTATGGCAGCTGCCCGGGTTCAGCGTTGGGCTCTATTCTTGGTTGCCTATAATTACAAACTAGAATATCGAACTGGAGCCCTCAATAGTAATGCGGACTGTTTGAGTCGCCTTCCACTGGAGGCTCAGGAAAAAGATATATCTAAATCCACTAATGGAGTATGTATGATGGACCTTGTGGAAGCTCCAGTGAAGGTTGAAGCTGTGAGAGCAGAGACTAGGAAAGATCCAATCTTGAGTCGGGTATACAAATTCACTATGAATGGCTGGAATGGGGTCAGTTGGAGTGAACAGTTAAAGCCCTATTTTAATAAACGGGAGGAACTGACCTGTGAAGATGGCGTGTTACTGTGGGAAAGCAGGATTATTATTCCTCCTAAGTTGAGAGGAAAAGTTCTGCAGCAATTACACCAGACTCATGTAGGCATTGTGAGGATGAAAGCATTAGCTAGAAGCTATGTATGATGGCCAAAACTGGATGAAGATATTGAGTGGACCGCCAAGGTGTGTGAAAGTTGTGTGCTAAATCAGAAACAGCCCAACAGAACTCCGATTCATTGTTGGGAATATCCAAGTCAGCCCTGGGAAAGAATTCACATAGACTATGCTGGTCCAGTTTTTGGACACATGTTCTTAATAGTGGTTGATGCCTACTCCAAATGGATGGAGGTTTGCATAATGAAGACATCCACTGCTGCAGCTACCATTGAGAAGTTGAGGGGAATCTTTGCGACTCATGGTTTGCCTCTGCTGGTTGTGAGTGACAACGGCCCTTGTTTCTCCAGTGATGAATTCAGGAGGTTTTTAGAGGCAAATGGGGTTAAACACATATTCACGGCTCCTTATCACCCCTCTTCCAACGGCCAGGCTGAACGCAGTGTGCGTACATTCAAGGAAACGATGAAGAGGATGGACAAAGACACAAAAACATCTCTTGAAACAAAAGTCAACAGATTCCTTTTTAACTACAGGACAGCTCCACACACAGTAACTGGGGTTCCTCCAAGCGACAATTAAGAACAGCCTTTCATCTGTTACAGCCAAACAAGTTTAAGAGCAGGGTGTATAACTACAAAATGGAGAAGGGTACTAAAATCATGACACCGTGCCGAAATCATGGGGTGAATGATCCAGTCCTTGTGAGGAATGTTGGCACTGGTCAACGGTGGCTGGAGGGCATCATTACGAGGCAGTTGGGTAATGTCAATTTTGAAGTAGAGACCGAGAGAGGAGTTACACGGAGACATTCAGACCAGATCATTAAAAGGACAATCCGGGTCCCAGAGGAGAATGTGACTGATATGAATGATGCCGCAGAGGACACAGTGACAACCAGTACAAGGGAGTCTACTGAGGAAGAAGGATTTCCTGAATTATTAAAACAGGATGAGGCTGAGGTGGAACCTATAGACTTCAAACAGAAAGCATCGCCTATTCCTCGGAGATCTGAGCGTGTAAGGAGAGCTCCATTTAAGTTAAGAGACTATGTTTAGTGATCCATCTAAGAATGGAGGAATGTAATGTATCAAGTTACAACCATTGGGTGAAGTTTTTGATTGGCCCAGAGGGCGCCTTTGTTGTAATTGTTGTTGTTGTGTTGATTATAAAAAGAAGGACTTTAACAGATCGGCACTGGGTTCAGTCTTGACACGGCAGTAAATGGTGCAGACTTAATAACCGTGATTCTCGTAATATATTACAAATGAACAATGCACACGAGGAAGAGCGCTAGCACATTAGGAGAACTGCAGTAGAAACATAAACATTGATCAGAATGATAATCCGAAGAAAGACAATGTAGACGATGTTTAACTAAATCTAAGCTAACATCCAAGATAAAATATAATGTTATTCTCATTAAGTATTAAATTTATCAATATATGTGTGTCTGCCGGTCTGCCCGGTCTCTGGTTAAGATTAAACTGGTATAAGAAAAAAAATTCCGTGAACATACATTTGCTGTGTCTTTTCCGCGATATGTCTCGCCTCGGCTGCCTGCTTTCTCGCTTCGAACTCTTTCCTCTTCATAACGTCGCCACATCTTAGCGAACCCAATTCAGCAAGTTGGCGGGCAACTTCTTTATCCTTCCAATCAGATAAGAAAAGAAAACGAGAAGTATAGTTTTCATCTTAAAAGATCAAAGAATTATTTTCTTAAAACAAAAACAAATAACAGAGAATAAAACAGGGTCAAGTGTGTGGGGGAGGGGGAGTAAAACAGCACGAACGGATATATTCTTAAAGATACGTGCATTCAATCTACGCGTTTAGTGATGAAAATCCTGTTTTAAATGTAAGCTTGATGGATTAAAGAAAATGCTATTTCAAACCTAGGCGTGATAGACTGGCAAACATCATATTTCCAACTTAAACTTCACACAGCCAAAAGAATGTTATTTCCAACTTAAACGTGACAAACCTACGAACATCTCATTTCCACCTTAAGCGTTGCAGACTGATAGAATCCTGTTACAAACTAAGGTTTGACATATCAAAGGGAATGCTATGTCGAACAGGCGTGTAAGACCGAGGAAAATTATATGTCTAACTATTATAATTATTATAACCAGGGTAAAATTGGACTAAGTTGTGATTTTCTTCTTGAGCAGATATGCTTTATTAATATTCCAATTGTGTGTTTTCTACTGAATTAACACACACACACACACACATAAACACACACAAACATATATATATATATATATATATATATATATATATATATATATAATGAAAATAGCGTGTGATAGTGGCTACAGGTGCGAACTGTTAGCTCGCCGTGCCGTTTCAGGTACGAGCCGAGTTCTGTCGAGACTAATGCATTCCTTTCACTAACATGGTTGCGCAATGTAAAAAGAAAACATATATCCTCTCTCTGACTATGAATTAAATAGTAGGGTAGACGGGACTCTCAGGCCGTAGTTTTGCAACTAGTTTACGAGAATGAATAATTCGACATACCATCAGTGTTCTGCTTCTAATCTCGGTATTGTTTCCAGTTTTCTTGTAACCTCCGACTTTCCTCGGGTTAATCTTTCCGGAATTGAGAACCTAATAGTCGAAGTTCGGCTATTCGATTTTGGTGTTCGAAAAGACGCATCTGAAGAAGGTCGGAGGTTACATCGACCATAACTTTGTGGATAAAACAACCAAGACTTGAATAGTAGTTAGAATCATATAAATAATACAGAATAGAGAACCCGATGGTAATCAGATTTTCCAATAATATTAACACGAGAAAAAAAAAAAAAAGATGCAAAGTTCTCATGGCAACCCAACGAACTAAATCGTTTCCAATAGACATATTTATTTACTCCTCTGCGGGAGTTAGGCACAAGGCCAGTTTTATCTTACTCCCACAAGTAAGATGTGACCACAGCTTGGGTCGAGTAAGTGGGGTTAAAAGCCAGCGCTCGAGAGGTGAGCACTCTGGCCATTTAAAAATTGCCTGGGCAGCCCCGTCGGCATTCCCCGGTAGGGGCGCCTCAAGCAGTAAGCAATAAACTTACTCCTCCCCAAAGAGGGGAGGCGAAGCCTGGGAGAGTGGACCTCCTAGAACTGCACAGGACAAACCCACAGACAGGTGGAATCAAGTCCCGAAGGACAAGACGACATCCGTCTATAGGGTGCAGTATCCATCGGAACAGATACTACACTTACTTCCTAGCGTGTGCCAGGTAAGTATATACATATTATTGATTCAGTCGAAGATATTAAATTGCGTAATAAGCTGTACATTTGAAACCGTGAAAACACAAAAGATGTGCGAACAGAAGAAACAAAATCACTAAATGATTTCGTTCCAGCTGATTAAACAAATATGAAGTTAAAACCGAACGACACAGATTATTTAAGGAAAAGATAACAAAATCATACAGTAACGCACCAAAAAACGACAAAAGCTTGAAGCGAGAGAAAGTGCAATTTAAACCAATCTCTTAAACTGCATAGTAAAATCAAAAGCCTTCATTACACTAAAAGATCGCAAGGATAGCTTTTTTTGTAGACTAATAGAGCCAGCAAGATTATATCAAAAATAATACTGAATTAAGAAAAACAACTAGGGATAAACCAATATGAAATATGCGTAATCGACAATAATAGACTTGTTCTGTAATATAAAAAGTAAGTGTGCGTTCATACAACTAGCCATAAAGGGATTCTAGTCATCAATTATGGAAAGCATGCTTAATAAAGCCATGGCGTTTGATAATATATATATATATATATATATATATATATATATATATATATATATATATATATATATATATATAATAAGGAATAGGTAAAATAAATACCTTTTGAAGCATTAAAGATGCGATATCAATTTTTTTTTTAAAGAAAAATAATAAATCGAAACCGATTTTTTTTCTTTCTTTATTATAAACTAGCATAATTTTTTTTGTTAGTTTAAAGTGATACAGATATTTCGTCAAAAACTTGGCATCATCGGTGTGTAATATATCCTGATGTCATCGGATGTGTATTTTTTTCCTAACAAAAAAAATGCTAGTTTATAATAAAAAAAAGAAAGAAAAATCGGTTTCGATTTATTATTTTTCTTTTTAAAAAAAAAAGTTGATATCGCATCTTTAATGCTTCAAAAGGTATTTATTTTACCTATTCCTTATTAAATTTAACAATAGATGCTTCTTAAAAAAAAATATGAACCTTAAAACACTTATATATATATATATATATATATATATATATATATATATATATATATATATATATATATATATATATATATATATATATATATATATATATTATAAAGGTATACTCAAAAAAGAATAAAAGGGAAATACCAGCAGAGTGCTCAATTAAATTAAATTAAGAGCGTAATATTTTTTTATTTTTAAATACAGATTTTAATCAGACATGAACCAGTGGTTTCTGACAAGAAAGGGGTTTAAATCCCCAATTCCGGTATCATCAGCATTGTCTGAAATAGTAAAATGATGGATTTTCTTCAAAAAAACATTTTTAACCGTTATGAAACGCTATGCACAAAGAATTTGAAATGAAGAGGCGGTGAGACGCTTAAATCAGAAAAGGCCGTTAAGTAAGAGATTCTATATTTAGAAGTGAGGAACAAGAGAGAAAGGAAGAAGAGGAGGGAAAATAAAATAAAATTAAAATTAAAATTAAAATTAATAATAATAAAAGTAAATTAAGAGAAAATTAAAAATTATTTATATATAAAACATGGTTAAAGGTACGTAACTCTAATTAATTAAATATCTAAAAAAGGGAAGGTAACTATTTATTATTATATAATATATATATATGTATATACATTTCACGATGGTTTCAGTTAATAAATATCAAATTAAAATAAAAATAAAAATATAAATATAAATAAATATATAAATAAAAAATCAATAATCAATATATAAATAAAAATAAAAAATCAATATATAATTAAAAAATCAATATATAAATAAAAAATCACTATATAAATAAAAAAAATCAATATATAAATAAAATTTGATATATAAATAAAAAATCAATATATAAATAAAAATCAATATATAATAAAAATCAATATATAAATAAATAAATAAAAATACGAAAAATAAAATTTAAAATTTAAAATTTAAAGAAGGTGGTGAGGAAGAATGGAGAAAAGGAAAAAAGAACTGTGATCAGGTTCGTAGAACGAGAAGTCTGCAGTTGAAGTATATAAGTGTCTGAAAAATGTATGTAAGGGGGCTCTGGATAGGCTTAAGTCACTCGATCCATCCAATAAATAATGAGTGCTTGTTTACGATGTATACAGCCCTTAAAAACCTCATCGCGCACATTTAGACATCTGGTGTTTGGGTTCATGATGGCCTTAAAAATATGGAACTTCTCAGCATTACACGAATGGCAAACTTTAGATATAGGTGAATAAATGGTTTTTTTTTATTTATATAGTGATTTTTTAATTATATATTGATTTTTTAATTATATATTGATTTTTTATTTTTTATTTATATATTGATTATTGATTTTTTATTTATATATTTATTTATATTTATATTTTTATTTTTATTTTAATTTGATATTTATTAACTGAAACCATCGTGAAATGTATATACATATATATATATTATATAATAAAAAATAGTTACCTTCCCTTTTTTAGATATTTAATTAATTAGAGTTACGTACCTTTAACCATGTTTTATATATAAATAATTTTTAATTTTCTCTTAATTTACTTTTATTATTATTAATTTTAATTTTAATTTTAATTTTATTTTGTTTTCCCTCCTCTTCTTCCTTTCTCTCTTGTTCCTCACTTCTAAATATAGAATCTCTTACTTAACGGCTTTTTCTGATTTAAGCGTCTCACCGCCTCTTCCTTTCAAATTCTTTGTGCATAGCGTTTCATAACGGTTTTTGAAGAAAATCCATCATTTTACTATTTCAGACAATGCTGATGAAGACGGAATTGGGGATTTAAACCCCTTTCTTGTCAGAAACCACTGGTTCATGTCTGATTAAAATCTGTATTTAAAAATAATATATATATATATATATATATATATATATATATATATATATATATATATATATATATATATATATATATATACAGTGAAGTATCTGTTCTGGTGCCGTGCTTCATTTTTTGTGTCCTCTGTCAGTGAAGGCAAGGTCTTTCTAGAGTAAAGCATTTTTTATGTTTGTCCTAATCCCGAGTGCCCCTTTTTGGGGAACTAGATTTTCCCACATTAAAAACCGATCTTGTGTGTAGGGGAAAGCAAGTAAATAAGGATTATAGCAATTAATAGAACTATGTTTGTGCGTGTAGAGAGAAAAAGACACAGAGAGAGGGAGAGAGCGAGATGCAGAGACAGAG
>OY744537.1:15225242-15352742 GCA_963556195.1 Sepiola atlantica
GTTACATTCATAGAACACTCACCCTTGAAGCCTTTCATAAGTGCAAAAGGTCAAAGCAACAAAATAAAATACTGATATTATTAAATCTCTGTGAAATACAGATGACACAACTGAAGTTCTGGGATTAGAAAACATTTAATTTTCGAAAATCAAACCATCATTATGGGATCTAAACATTATGAACATTTTCTATAATTTTGAGAATGGTAGAATTTTCCAGCTGTTTAGATTTCATTAAAATAAATGCGACAAACGTTGTGTGCTAATGTCCAAAGAATTTTAGTATTTACGAAGATTCCCGAGTCTTGACATAGTAGCTGCCGAACGTTCAGTGAACAGAAAAAAACATTTTCAAACAATTTCTTGTATATTTTTTCTTGATTGCCCAGAAGAGAGGAATGTTTTTAATTGTGTTTTCTTTTCTAGTGTCTTTTTGTGGGGGAAGGAAGACTGCAAATGGAGACGTATGCCGATGAATTATTTTTTATCATTATTATTTCGGGCTGTTTTTTGAAACGGGGTCTGTTACCACCTGGACAAAGGGTAAGCTTAAGGTTAAGATTAGCTTAGGGTTGGGGTTACTGTTAGTGTTCCAGTTCTTTTGGGTGGATGAGATTGCAAATTGAGAATTGATGCCGATAAATTGGAATTAGGCATATTTACGAAGAAGAAGTCGAAGAAGAAGAAGGGTGATGTTTCAATTTATCGTCTGCATTGCTCGGCCAAATCCGGAATTTGTCATCAAATGCGGGAATCTCTGTTAAATTTTTAAATGTCTATACTACCCAAGTACCAAGTTTTTTCAGTGGAGATTTTAGAGTTCTCTAGGAACCCCTTCATGAGAACATACATTTATATACGAAATACGATTTCTTGATCTTATTTGATCTATCACTTGAAAATTATAGAAATTAAACAATAAGAATAGAAATAGTAATAAGGGGTTCAGAGCTGGGAGCAGGGATGCACAGGGTCCCTCATTGATTATCTGTAAACTCCGGGTGTGCCTCAGTGGGGTTAAATACTAATTACAAGATAGCACGCAAAATCCACAGAGTTGTATTAATATATTAGCAGAACTACCCGACGTTGCTTAGAATTTAATGAGAAACACTACTATGTCCTTCTTTATTATGTGCATACCAATATGTTACTTTTTCCTTTTTTTACTGCCCTTCCCCAGTTTTGGCCCCTAATATAGTCGGAAGAAACTGAAATTTTGGAAACTCTCTGAATTCGTGTCTTATACATATGGCTCAAATATCATTAAAATCGGATACACCTATCTGAGGTTTTAATGGGAATCTGTTCCTATAGCTGCCTTAAAAGAGGCACACAGAGATTCAGCACATTGAGGGGGAACGTAGAGATTCGCGACAACTTCCATTGTCTTCCCCGGAAAATTTTATACATATGATTTAAATTTCATCAAAATAGGATGTATGTCAAGTTTTAAGAGAGGTTCTTCTCTCATGGCTCCCTTACGGGATCATTTAGAGATTTAGGACTCCTTCCATGGACTTCCCCGAAACGTTTTACATATAAATACACTTCTACTTTTCATGTAGGTTCTCTAACCTTTTTTTATACCGAACACACACACACACACACGAACAAACATTGACATTTATATATAGATTGCGACTCAACCATCTTATTACCCGTTGAGTCAGTGTTTCTTATGTATCTTATTACGT
Source organism: Sepiola atlantica (assembly GCA_963556195.1). NCBI lineage: Eukaryota > Metazoa > Mollusca > Cephalopoda > Sepiida > Sepiolidae > Sepiola > Sepiola atlantica. Next base: position 15,226,940 of record OY744537.1, read on the forward strand.
ATATAATTTCTTAGCTTTGAAATTGTTTGCTAAAGCAGCAACAGCCAGCAGTTACGGCCGCTACTGCTTCCAACTGAATATAAATGTCCGGAGAGCCGCTGATCTGGGACGCCACTTGTTCTGACTCCTTTTCACCAGCAAGGATTGCGGAATCCACGGTGAAGCCCGGCACGGCGGCTCTGCTCGCCGAAACAAGGAAGCGCGGAAAATACAGCTCGCTCACTGACCGTTTCGTCTTCCAACCAATTTCAGTGGAAACGTCGGGTGTGCTTGGCCCCGAGACTGTTAAATTTTTTCAGGACATTGGACGGAGGATTTCAACGTCTAGGCACGAACCCCGTGAGTCAGCCTGGTTGTTCCAACGCATCTCCCTGGCTATCGTTCGTGGCAACGCTATGGTCAGTAACGCGGCGTCACTTCCGTTCTAATCGTCATCTGTTGACTCTCTCTTTCTTTCTCTGACAATTGTTTCAAGCCTTATTGTTTGTTTTTGTTTTTTTTTCTCATCTAACATAACATTGTAATTTGTACAATAGTTTTACACAATAATAAATATTAAAAATGTCCGGAGATTTTAGTAACTAATATTTATTCTTTATGACGTCACACTGCTTTTGCTAATTACCATTCTCCTTTATGACATCATTCAGTGTGCACTGTGACAAGATGCACGCAAACAAAATGAAAAAGATCTACAGAGATTTGGGGTCACGGGTCGTCTAGATAAAACGTCATTAAGCCATGACGAGGATTAAATTTAAGAAAAATTAGATATAATCTCAAAATAAAGGGACAAAAATATTGATCGAGCCATCTGGTGGCCACCAAGTAAACTAGTTTAGCGGCAGCAGGAATATTAAGTTCCCGTTCGTGTTGTCCCTATCCAAAGGTGTGTCGGACCACCAGTTGTAAAAAAAATCGGCGCTCTACTTGTATATATATATTTTTCACAATATTTCGCGAAAAATCTTTTAATCACAGGAAATTTAAGAATTGTTATTGGACCTCTGTAGGGACCTCTTAATCGAACCATAGAATTGTCATACGTAATCAGTCTGTGTGTTGATTACATAGAATAGTGTGACGTAATCAGTCTGTGTGTTGATTACATAGAATAGTGATATGTAATCAGTTTGTGTGTTGATTACATAACTGCATACAACTGACTTTAATTGTTTTCATTTCATTGTGTTTCGGATGCTTCCTTGGTCTTTTGGCTAAGATCAAAGTGTAGTATCTGTTCCGACTGTCCTGTGCAGTTATGGGAGGTTAACCCCCTCCCAGGCTTTGCCTCCCCTCTTTGGGGAGGAGTAAGTTTATTGCGTACTGTCTGAGGCGCCCTGCCCAGGCAATTTTTTAAGAAACTCCGTACTCTTCCTCTAGAGTACAAATTCCCACCTTCTGACCTTGTGTCACATTCTACTTTGTGGGACGTAGATAAATAGGAGTTGCAGCCGATAACTTCGATACGTTGCTGCGTGGTATATTTTTTTTCAGTTTTATTTTCAAGAAAGATTGAAAAAAAAAACGAACATAGCGAAATTACTATTTTTTTTGTTTTTATTTTTGTAACAAAACAATGCTAAACAGCTGTTAATTAAGTAAATAATAATAATAATAATAATAATAATAATAATAATAATAATAATAATAATAATAATAATAATAATAATAATAACAAGCCGCGTATGCGTGGTCCCCCTCTGTATGTGACTCGATGTGGCGAGTGTAAAATGCAATAAATTTGGGCAATTTGGGGCATTTTTGATCCCCCCCTTTGACCCCCTGGGGGCGAGAACCAGACGTTTTCTGAGGTCAAGGATGCTAATTTTATATTCAGAACAATTGCCTCTACATTTTGGCCAAGTTTCAGAATAATTGAATGGATGGATCAAACGTTATGGGAGGAAAGGGTCATTTTTTGCCATTTTAGGGGGCTTTTGACCCCCTTGGGGCGCGAACCAGATTTTTTCCAAGGTCAGCGATACTTATTTTCTATTAGGAACAATTGCCTCCACATTTTGGCCAAGTTTCAGAGAAATTGGATGGATGGATGAAAAGTTATGGGGCAAAAAATGTCATTTTTTGCCATTTTAGGGCCTTTTGACCCCCTGGGGGGGGGCTAACCAGATTTTTTTTCAAAAATCGGAGAATGTCACTTTCTAACCTGACCGAAGTTACAACTTCGTGCAAAATTTCAGAGAAATTCAATGGATGGTTGCGGAGAAAAATCCGGACGGACGGACGGGCACATGGACGGACAGACGGACGGACGGAAATGCCTCAAAACATAGGTCTCCCGATTTTATAAATCTGGGGGACCAACAACAACAACAACAACACCCTTTCTTTCTATCAAGCGGCACATGTAATAGCTTTTCTGGGATTTTTTTTCTTTTCGTCAACAACTTTTTTTCCTGGCAGAAAGAAATGACTCCTTCGCGAGATTCAACTCTGCTACACAGCTCTTCGTAATTCATTTGTTTTCTTTTGTTTATGTTTTTTTTTTTTAAATTCAACAAGGAAGAAACATGCACTGGTTTTGATCAATTTCAATACTGATTATAAAAGTTGTCATCTGGTTACTGACAGCTACTCGGCATCTCTCTGTTCCTATTCGGCTCGTCATCTCTCACTCGGGTGTTTACGTAGCATGTCTGAACGCTGTCGACGCAAAGTTCACGGAAATTGGGTCAGGATCGAGAGCAGTACCGAATTCATTTATCTACCGACGAGTATATTTTTAACCTGTGGAAACTCTTTGTAAGACTTTTTTTTTTATTTCAGAATTTGATTTCGTTTAAAGGTGTATATTTGCGACAGACGAGAATATGAATATGACCGCCTATGCTTCCGTTCATCTTCGGTATTTGGCTGAGATATTCGCTACATTTCGGCAATTAGCGGAAATTGTCTTTCTTACTCACCTCCAGAAAATCCAAATCCATAGATGTTATTTCAGAGTCCAAATAATCTTCATATGTGCTGAACTCTGCGACGACGTCGTCACTCTTCGGAGGACAGTCCCTGTCCATTGTCTCCGCACACAATAATAGCAAACAATTTTTAAAAAATTAAGCAGTACTTCTGTCTTTTATTTTAGCAATAAACCTGACGTATCGCCCTATTTGGCGCGAATGATATTTCTTTTAGAAATAAAGTTAGCAAATTAAAAATACGAATTCCACACACTGATAATACGACTTCATCGTTGGGAAATTAGTTCAGAGTATTAAACAAAAAATCTTTTAATTTGATTTTTTTTTAATGATGACGTCTATTGTGTTAAAATGGTTGTCATAGCAACAACCGCTTCCAGTTTATCCCTTTCGATAAAAAATTGCTTTAATGAAACATGGTGAATTTAATGGTATTATGAAGGAGGTGGTGATCCCTGGCTTTGGTATTATTATTTTGGGACAACGGTAGCGTCATTTTGAGTTTAGCCAAGAACCACTCCGTCCATTTAATATTTAGAAGGAGGAAGGATAAATGTTCTATTATAGCGAAGGAAGAAACATTGGTATAAACAACATGCATGCATATTAAAGGAGGAAATACGTGTGAGAGGTGCATTTAATAACAGGCAACAGGGTTTTGTGAATGAAAGTGAGAAGACATTATTATCATAACATACATTTATATAGCTAGTTTTACATGAATTTAAAGATCAGTTCGTGTGAAGAAAGTGTTTATTGAATTGTTCATTTTTGGTTTATGTAACTCGTGGTCTTAATAGAGAAAGTTCGTTAAGTGTACTCGAGTTTTGATAAATGTCTGTATATATTTCCTAGAGTGAATATGCGTGTGAGCGTACAGAGATAATGTGGCACTGTGTAAGTATGTGTAAGAGAGTGTATATAACTAAGAGTCATTGTCGCATCGTATATGCGTGTCCTACCTTGTTCTGTTGGTGCGTGTGTCTGATACTGGTTGTTAGCTTGCTTCTTAAATGCGGCGAAAGCCGTGCGTCAGCATTGAAGGCTTGTACGAACGTTGTTTTTTAGAAGTCCTTTCCGCTCTGCTCGACTGGCCGAAAGGCGCAGGGGTGGTACGTTTGGGGTCTTGTTCCGATGTGTGTATCTTGGATCTTTGCTGGTCTCTGGCGTCTGCACGTTGAGGTTTTAACTTATATTAGGGGTCAAGCACTTGACGCAGGCTCGCTATCTGTTTTGGGGTTTAAATCAACCAGGATTCCATCTTATTGGCCGAAATGCTTATTTAGCCAAAATGTGTTAAAAGTTTCTTTGTTTCTCGAAAGTAGGGAGAAGAGCGTCTACCCAACGAACCAGGGAAAGAGGGTAGCTCTTAAAGCCATTCGCTTTTTTGGTGTTCGTTTGGAACGTTTGTAGATTTCACTACAGTATAATTATAGATTACTACTCTATGCTAAGCAACTCACAACCCCCCTGCCAAAATAAATGAGATTCTACTTTTTTAGGCGATTACGTGTAAACACCCTAAAACACTTGGCGGGAAGAAAAAAAAATAATTACTTAAAATTTTAGAGTGGGGGATCAGTTTTGCATATATATTTGACTTAAAATGATCACCTATTTACAGGTCAGTCTAGCGTGTTAAGGCAGTTAACCAACTTATCTATCACCATCACCATCAGGGTTTTTAATCACTCTTAGAGGAGGAACCTCTCCCTGGTTTCCGTTGAATGACTAAATTCAGAGGTTTTTTCAATAGTCGCCACGCTAGGCACTGCGGGTTGACTACGCTATTTATCCATAACTAGGTATCCATATACAGCGCCTGCTATTCTCAAATGGTCACCCATTTTAGTACTAGCCAGGCTCAATGTTATATATATATATATATATATATATATATATATATATATATATATATATATATATAGAGAGAGAGAGAGAGAGAGAGAGAGAGAGAGAGAGAGAGAGGGGGGGGGAGAGGGAGAGAGAGAGAATTAATTTGTGCGTTTTGAGGAGGGGAGGGGAGGGGAGTCTATTTTTACGCGATTACGTATGGTTTTATGGCCTTGCTACTCGGACTCAGGGTTAGTGGTAAAAAATTGATTAACTGACTTAAAAAGTAAGAATGGAATGACCCGAAAATTAAGGATTATTTTACGTTAAATTTATAGGCGAAACTGATCCCTCATTCTAAATTCTAAAATAATTGTGCGTTTTTTTGTTTTGTTTTTTATTTTTTGTTTCGTGAGTGTGAGAGTTTTTTCTACTTTCCGCCAATTTGTTCAGGGTGTTCACACGTAATCGCCTAATAAAGTAGAATCCCATTTTGAGGATGATGGGGTGATTCAGCAGAGGGTGTTAATCTACCGAATTCAATTTGCAATAATTACTCATTGTCCCTTTGAATACTTGGCAATTTTCAAGAATAGTTAACAGAAAAAAGGGGGAAAAAAACAAATAAGCAACAACAAAAATGTTACAAAAGGAAATAAAGTTACCTGGATATGTTTTTTTTAAGCGCTTTTTTTACATTTTTATCGTTGCCTTCAGAGTCTTGTAAACCTGACGAATTCAACATGGCGCCGGATTTTAATCGATTTGTAGCCTCGATAATCGACAAAAAATCAAAAATTAAACAAATATACAGCTAATAAAAATATACATAGCGGTTGAAACTTAAATTCTAACCGATTGGTGAGTTATTAGCTGTATTTTGTATTTTTTTTTTTTGTGTGTCTTGTTAATCATACGACATCGAGTAAAACCCGGCGTCATGTGTAATTCGTTTGCAAGACTCCGAAGGCAACGATATAAAATATAAATATAAGTATTTAAAAAATACTTTAAAACAGAAAAAATTAGGCAGGTAAGTAGAAAATTAACTTTTATTGCCTTTGGTAAAAGTTATTTGTTGACTATTTGTTTTGGTTTGGTTTGTTTGGGTGGGGTTCACTCTTTTTTTTCTGTTAACTATTCTTGAAAATCGCCGAATATTTTATAAATTTTAATCTTTATTCTTAAGATTTAAAAAACAATTTAAAAGCTCAAGGCTTTATTGTTCTAAGGGAGAACACTCTAAAATTATCAATTGTAAAGGGGGATAACTCTCTGCTAAAGATTCCGATTTGTTTAATAAAAAACTGAAATAATAATCTATTTCACTAAATATTACATTTTCCCTAGTTTGAGACTTTTAGTGCTACAGGGTTGTGTGAGGGAATCAATGTTTTCCTTTGGATTCCGAGCAGAAATGTATCATTCTACTTGACTTTTGCCTTTATGCCTGCGTGGAGTATTGTTGCCACATATGAGCTGATGCACCAACTACTAATATCTCCCGCTTGTACAGGGTACAAAAAAAAATCTCTAACCGAATAGGTGCCACACTGTTTACTAAGCTCCAGCCTCTGTCCCATCACCACAATGCTGCATCCTGTGCTTGTTTTACAAGTACTTCCACGAAATGTGCTCTGACAAACTTACTGCACTTATACACCCTCAACATAAATACACACAACAAATCCGACTAGCAGCAAAATCCCACCCCTTCACTATAGAGGTCCTCAGATGCCATAAAAACGTTCGGTGTGCGGACAAAATAAAAATAATTCAAACACGGACGTAAAACTAAAATAATTTTTTAAACTTTTTAAAAAATCTTTTTACATTTAAATTTTTTACAATTATCAATAACTCTTTGTCTGTAATTTTTTTCTTGATAAATTTTTTAATTTCATTTTTAAACATTTTTCCGGTACTTTGTAAATACTGAATTCTTTTCAAAATTACATCATAAAAAAACACGCACCCTTTTTACTACTAACCCTCAGTTCGGTGGTAAAACGAAAAGAAAAAACAACAATTATTTTAGAATGCAGATTGGGGGATCAGTTTTGCATGTAATTTATACATAAAATGATCCACCATTTCTGGGCCATTCTAACTTTTTAGGACATTAACCAATTTTCTTTTGCGATGGGAGATACATTCTATGACTTGTTTTTCGGATGGGATGGTGGGTTTTAAATTCTTAGCAAACCCTCATGCCAGTTTAAAGTTTTTTCTTTTCACCAATTTAAATGCGTCTAAATTCCTTTCAGATTTCTAAGAGTCACAAAGTAATTCATCCATTTTTTTTTCAACTATTAACAAAACATTAAAATGGCTGACTTGTTTCCGAATAACCAAAAATGCATTCTAGTAGATTCAAATTTGTAAGTATTATTATTCTTTTTTAAATCTGGATCTCTATAAAGTTATTTTTAGTACTTTACGCGCTAAATTAGATTTTTTGTATTGGTAAATTTCAGTTTCCGAAGTTCACATACGCCTTACCTGGCACACGCTAGGAAGTAAGTGTAGTATCTGTTCCGATGGATACTGCACCCTATAGACGGATGTCGTCTTGTCCTTCGGGACTTGATTCCACCTGTCTGTGGGTTTGTCCTGTGCAGTTCTAGGAGGTCCACCCTCCCAGGCTTCGCCTCCCCTCTTTGGGGAGGAGTAAGTTTATTGCTTACTGCTTGAGGCGCCCCTACCGGGGAATGCCGACAGGGCTGCCCAGGCAATTTTTAAATGGCCAGAGTGCTCACCTCTCGAGCGCTGGCTTTTAACCCCACTTACTCGACCCAAGCTGTGGTCACATCTTACTTGTGGGAGTAAGATAAAACTGGCCTTGTGCCTAACTCCTGCAGAGGAGTAAATAAATATACTCTTATCAAACGTTTTGAAATGTTCAATTTTTTTTATGGCGCTTCTCAGAGTTCACATTTTTGGGGACAGTGTTTTTTTTTTTTTGCTGGAGCTGCTCTGACCGTGGCTGTTTGTCCGGTCACCACGTATATATCCTCTGGAATAATTTAATGTTTGTTTGTATTTTTTTTCGTTTTGAAATTCTTTAAACCTAATTCTTATTTCCCTTTGAAATTGATTAAATCAATTTTCAATTCATGGAGAATTTGAAAAATCATGACTGCTAAACTATCTCTCAAATCGCTATTTTCACTGAATTTAGTTAAAATAGCACCGGTAAAAATGGCACTAGTTGATAAATAGGAAAAGAAAGTACAAGAGAAATATATAGATGAAAATCTCACAATGAGTTTATCAAAATCTTGGATACAATACATAAATGGACGACCTAAAAGTATCCCCTCCATAAATGAGATTCTACATGTGAACACACTGAAAGAAAAGCAATTATTCTCTTAATTTAGAGTAGGGGATTAGTTGCGCATATAAATTTAACGTAAAATGATCTGGGCCATTCTAACTTTTTACTAACTAAAAAGATTTTTACCACTAACCCTAAGTCCGACAGGCAAAGTCGTAAAACCACATGTAATCGCTTTAAAAAGTAAAACCCACCACCCCGCCGGAAAACAATGCATAGAATTTTTCTCCTTTTGCAAAAGAAAATGTGTTACCTGCCCTAAAAAGTTCAAATGGCCCGGAAATGGTGGATCATTTTATGTATAAATTATATGCAAAACTGATTGCCCAATCTGCATTCTAAAATAATTGTTGTTTTTTCTTTCCGCAACATGAGTAATACAATACATAAATTTTTAAAAATTCAGTTTTCGTTTTACTACCCGGACTTAGGGTTAGTAGTAAAAAGGGTGAGTGTTTTTTTTATGATGTGATCTTTTAAAAAATGCAGTATTTACAAAGTACCGGAAAAATGTTAAAAACTGAAATTAAACAAATTTGTCAAGAAAAAGAAATTACAGACAAAGAGTTATTGATAATTGTAAAAAAAAAATATATAATTTTTTTTTTTTTTAAGTTTTAAAAATTAATTTATATTTATGTTGGTGGGCTTTTGTCCGAGTTTGAATTATTTTGGTGGGTTTTGTCCGGTGGGCTTTTTTCCGGTTGGCTTTTGTCCTACCTGTCTACTCTCATAGCCTCTTTTTCTCGGACTGCTTGTCTTTAGAATTTCCTCCCTGCTCCCTGTTTTCCTGACTGTACCAACATGCAGAAATTTAAATGTAATGTGAACAAACATCCACCCCACTGCACAACTACGGATGTCCCCATCTGGCCTTTAATAACAGTAGCCCCTTAGATCGCTGGCCTTTAATCACAGTAGCCCCTTAGATCGCAGTGGCAATGTCCCTTGTTTGGGGTGACTAAAAGTTTTTTTTTTTTAATTAACTTATTTTCTATTCGACAGAGATTCCAAACTTATTTCCAAATTTCAGAATATCACAATAATAAACACAAGTCAGACATTTGTATCTATTACTAGTTGTAGCTACTTGGCGTTGCCAGGGAGTAATTTTGCTTTCATTTTCGTTTGGCTTTCTTTTTCTTTCTTTTTTTAAAATATGTCTTTGTTTGTGGGAGGTTAAATTATTTATTTTTATAGGATTTTAAAAGTTACATTCAATTATTACATTATCGTTTAACCATTAAATCATTAACTGAACCAAAATGTTATCAAACTATGACTGATTTTATTTTAATCTCTATTTATCAAATTATTAGATGTAAATAGTCCCCCAAACTGTCAATCTTTTAATACATGTGAATTTACTAAGGACTTTCATGTCAGAAATGACAGCTTAAATGCTTCCAAATTCCTTTTAAATTTTCAAAAAGTCACAAAGTAATTCATTTGTTTATCTTAACTATTGCCTAGAGATGAAAATGGCTGACTTGTTTACAAATAAACCGAAATGCATTCTGGTTGATTTTTAGAAGACTTTTTTTTATTGTTTTACTATTTAGGGAGCGATCTTTTGGGGTATCCTGTTTTAGGGAAACAGATTTAGGAAAACAATTTTTTAAGGGTTACACGAGTGTGAGAGAACGAGAGACATGTTATTTGATAAACGCGAACAAAATAATGAGTACAAAAGCATTTTTTCACAAAGTTCACACAAGAAATATTTTATATATATTTGAAAGTGGAAGTTTAGGAAAACACATTTTGAGAGTCCTTGCAGAACAAGGCGGGTGCATTAGCTGAGATATTGAGGAAGCCTTAGTAGATAACTTAAGGGCTGTGAATTATCCACAGGTCAGAAAATTCGTAATCAAAACTTCTCCACTCAATTACACAAATTACATTTGATTGAAAGTTATTAATAAGAGTTAATGTTCATTTCTTTTCATTGTAGAAAGTTCAGTGAGGAAAGTTATGTGTATTAAAATGAATGTTTATACATTTGTTGAAATTGGCAGACGACAGTGTGAAAAAGTTAAAGCATTGTGTGTGTGTGTGTGTGTGTGTGTGTGTGTGTGCGTGCGTGCGTGCGTGCGTGCGTGCGTGCGTGCGTGCGTGCGTGCGTGCGTGCGTGTGTGTGTGTGTGTGTGTGTGTGTGTGTGTGTGTGTGTGTGTGTGTGTGTCAGAGTACGTATGCATATGTGTACGCGAGTTGAGAAATTATTTAAGCCTTTCCAAGCCAGAGAGAGAGACGAGAGAAATTGGCATAATATAGACATAGATTTTGGCTCAAGATGTTTATTGAAGGAAAATCTGTCCTTATATTCATTCGAGGTGGATAAAGAAAGCAAGTTCGATCAATTAAGAGTGTAGCAGTTACCTCCTCCTTTCAAAACATAACTACACCGGTTTGCCGGTAGGTGGCGCTTTATCACCAACAGGTGGCGCTGTAAAGCGACACCAGAGTTATCTGCCCTTCGGACTATAAAACCCGGAGCCAAACGGAAAATCTCGCTCTTTTTCACCGACCAGCATCGGCAGAAGTGCGCTGGCACTAGCGTTCCATTTCACTCTTCTCTGGTCGGCAGAACGACGCTAATACACTAGCGTTTCGTCTCACGCTTTTCTCTTGAACTGGTCTCAGCAAAACAACTACCAGCACACGTTTCTTCCGTCAACACGTGGGCAAACAACGGTAAGAGTTCACAACTCGTTTTCTTTGTGTTACGGCTTTCAAAGACTTTTCCTACGCCGGACTCATTTCTTCTTATACCTTTTCAAGAACTGTTTTTCCATCGACACACATGCATACATCACACACTTCACCATTCCACGTACACACACGTTCAATAAACGTTATTTGAACTACTTCATTTTTGTTTATTAATTATTACTCTGTCTTTGCATGCAACAATTGCTTGATTTACTGAACACGTTTATAATCGGGGGAACACGACCCTCGATACTTAACAATTGGTGACCCCGACGTGATAGCTTTGTTGTATCTGACGAAGTAATTAATTTCGTACTAGAACAAACAAAAACAAAAAAAAAAAAACAACATTTCTCGTTTTTTTTCTTTCGTGTTGAAACGAATTACGCACTCATCTTTTTCCTTTTTTTTTCTACCCACGTGGTAGAAATATACAAACAAACAAAAGAAAAGAAGCCGCCATTATTTTTTTTTCTGCAACGTGGAAATACCCAAACAAGAAAAACAAAAACATTTCTCGGCTTCTCCGAGTATAAAACAAATTACAATTTCATTTTTTCTTCTCTTTCTTTACCCAAGTGTTGGAAAATTATATACAAAGAAAAAGACAAACTTTTGCCAATCCTTTTTTTTCTTTTTCGACGAACAAAAGGACCTTACAAGACGCCACTTCCTTTGTTTTGAACACGTGGAGTTAAAAAGAAAACAAAAGAAAACAAACGCTCACGCTGCCCATCTTTTTCGTGACCGCGTGTTGAAAAAAAAAAAAAAAAAAAAAAAAAAAACGTCATTTTTATCTCTCGGACCACGTGGAAATTAAAATTCAAACAACAAAAGAAAAAGAAAATACGAACCTTTTTTTTTCTTTCTTTTCGACAACAAAGGAAGCCGCCATTTTTTTTTTCCACGACCACGTGTTGATAAAAAAACAAAACAAAAGCAACTTCTTCCACCTTCAATCGTCACTATGGCTACCGCGGATACTAACGACGTTCTGGAAGTTTCTGCGAATTACCGTCTGCCCCCTTTTAACTCCAGTAACGTAAAGAACTGGTTCACCCAACTACAGGCATTATTCTCTGTGAGAAGAATAACCTCACAGAGAAGCAAATTTGCCAGCGTGGTGGAAGCCTTGCCCCCAGAGGTGGTAGACGAAGTAACCGACCTGTTGGACGACGTCCCATCAGTCAACCCATATGATGCCCTAAAAGACGCCATAATCAAAAGAATGGGTCGCTCCGAAGAAGCCATGCTACGGGACCTATTCAACAACATCAGACTCGACGACAGGACACCGTCACAACTACTGCGACACATGAAGTCACAGCTCGGAAGAAATACCATGTCCGAGAATATACTGCGACGATTGTGGCTGGACAAACTTCCCTCGAGTGCGACACAAATTCTGGCACCGATGCTAGACACCACTCCCATCGACATGCTAGCAGACTCGGCTGATCGAATTCTCGAGTCCAACAGTGGCCCACAAACGGTCAACGCACTCGCCACTCCTAGCAGTCAACACAGCGAGCTGCAGCAGTTAAAAGCTGAGATGGTTGAACTGAAGGCTATGCTAAAGGCCTTCCAAACCCAAAGCAGACCAAGGGGTCGTTCACAGTCCCGAGGCAGGTACCGTGGGAGCCGTAGCAGAGAGAGGTCCCCTTACAACCAACCCCAGGGTGGTATGTGCTGGTACCACTACACATTTGGCAACAAGGCCAGAAAATGCAACAGCCCCTGTAACTACAAGCCACAGGGAAACGCCAATCCCAGCCAGTAATAGCGACAACTGCGGCTGGAGGGAGAAGAAGAGGTCGCTTGTTTTATGTAAAGGACCGCAACAGCGGTCATTCCTTCCTGGTGGATACCGGTGCTGAGATAAGTGTTATCCCACCACAACCCGGACAAAAACCAACTCCTTCGACATTCAAGCTACAGGCAGCAAACGGTTCACAAATCCAGACATACGGCACTAAGGAACTCACCCTACACTTAGGACTCCGCCGTAACTTCGTCTGGAAATTCGTGCAAGCCAACGTCAGGATGGCCATCATAGGAGCTGATTTCCTTTCACACTACGGTCTGTCTGTCCACATGTACAACCAAACACTCTCGGACGATATGACAGACATTAGGGTGAAGGGAACATTAACACAGTTTGGTCCAACAGGAATTTGCTCAGCAACCCACCACACCAAAGAATATGTCAACGTCTTGGATCAGTACCCTGACATTACCAAGCAATTCAACATCGACGATAAAATTAAACACTCTACACAACATCACATAAAGACAACCGGACCTCCAGTCTATTCGAACCCTCGACGTCTGTTGCCTGAAAAGTATAAATACGCTAAGCAGGAATTTCAACAGATGATCGAGGATGGAATTATTGAACCCTCTGAAAGTCCATATGCTTCACCTCTCCACCTTGTTCCTAAACCAGACCAGAACACCCATCGTGTATGTGTCGATTATCGGCGACTCAATGCACAAACTGTCCCAGACCGCTATCCCGTACCGCACATACACGATTTCACATTAGGACTCCAGGGTGCAACAATCTTTTCCAAACTGGATCTGACTAAAGCCTTCTACCAGATCCCAGTAGCAGACGAAGATATCCCGAAAACGGCTGTGACCACACCTTTTGGACTCTTCCAGTTCAAACGCATGCCTTTTGGACTGAGAAACGCTGCCCAAACCTTCCAACGCCTCATTGATAACGTCCTAAGAGGACTACCCTGTGTATACGCCTACATAGATGACGTCCTCATAGCAAGCCCGGATGAAGCAACACATGAGCACCATTTACACCAAGTTCTGCAGAGACTATCACAAAATGGTCTGAAGATCAATGTAGACAAGTGTATATTCGGCGCCAAGCAACTTCAGTTTTTGGGACACCAGATTGATGAGGGCGGAATCACACCCCTTCCTGAAAAGGTAGAAGCGGTACAGCAATTTCAACCTCCAACCTCACTCCGTCAGCTGCGACGATTCATAGGAATCGTTAATTATTATCGTCGGTTTATCCCAGACTGTTCTAAGATCCTGTCTCCCTTAACAAATATCTTGCAGAACAAAGGGAGAAGACAGAAACAAGCCCTTACACTCACTGCAGAAGCACTTCATGCATTCAACGCAGCCAAATCCGCATTGACCAACTGCACCAAACTCACCTACCTCACTGACAATGTTCAGGCGACATTAACTCTAACAACAGATGCAAGCTCATCAGCCGTAGGCGCGGTACTACATCAGGAGATTGATAACACCAAGGTACCCATATCTTTCTTCTCCTCCAAACTCAGCCAAACACAGTCCAGATACGGCGCATTTTCTAGGGAACTCCTAGCAATCTACCTCGCAATTAAACATTATAAACATGTGCTAGAAGGTAGACAATTCATTATTTACACAGACCACAAGCCATTAACATATGCATTATCCTCACGTCCGGACAAATACTCACCCAGAGAATCTCGTCACCTGGACTATATATCACAGTTCTCCACTGAAATTAAATATATTAAAGGTGACCAGAACATTGTGGCTGATGCACTTTCTCGGCCAGACACAAACTCCATCACCCAGGATTTTCTTAGCCACGATTTGCTGGCACAGGAACAAGCATCAGACACCACCTTTCAACAAACTCTGCAAAACACTTCCTTGAAACTCACTCCTGTACCAACCCCTTTTAGTGACAAAGAGGTTTATTGCGACACAACAACGCCTACACCCAGACCATACGTCCCACCTTCACTGCGACGACGCATATTTGATCATTTTCATTCACTCTCTCACCCCAGCAAAAGAGCCACCCTGAAAATGATCAGTGACAGATTTGTATGGCCTGGGATGAACAAAGATGTCAGACTTTGGGCTGGCAACTGCATAAACTGCCAGCGTTGCAAGGTCTACCGACACACCAAGTCCCCAATAGGAACATTCAGCAATCCTGATGCCAGGTTCTCTCATTTGCATATAGACATTGTTGGACCCCTGCCACTTTGCCAGAACTACTGCTATCTACTAACGATTATTGATCGATTTTCCCGTTGGCCCACTGCAATCCCATTAAAGGACATCTCAGCAGATACAGTGGCCAAAGCAATCTTGAAGGAGTGGATAGCCACATACGGTGTACCCGCAGTCATTACGACTGACAGAGGCACACAGTTCCAGTCGAAACTTTTCGCCGAGTTCAACCTACTCCTGGGCACCAAGCATATACGGACGACGGCATATCATCCCTGTTCCAACGGCCTGGTCGAGCGATTCCACAGGCACCTAAAAGCATCTCTTGCAATGAGGCCAAACACAACCAACTGGGTTGATAACTTGCCTCTGGTCCTATTGTCAATTAGGAATGTCGTAAAGCAGGACTTGGGTTGCACACCGGCTGAAATAGTTTTTGGTACTACATTATCTTTGCCCGGACAATACTTTCATAACAAAGATAATGTACACCCTACAACTACATTTGTACAGGACATAAAGGCAAGGATGTCGAAACTACACTTCACCCCTACACGAGAAGTATCGAGACAAATCCACATACCCAAGACGCTATTTGACAGCGAATACGTATTCGTCCGCGACGATGCGGTGAAAAAGCCTTTATCACCACGCTACCAAGGTCCTTACAAAGTAGTTAAACGGGCAGAAAAATTTTTCACCATTACAAAAAACGGCAAGAATGACACTGTTTCCATTGACAGATTAAAACCTGCTCTAGTGGAAGAATCACAGTCAAGCCAACAGACACACAACTCTCACACAGATTCCGACACCACAGAGGAATCGAATGCTCCATGTGACTATGCCCCACCAGAACAAAAGACAAGATCTGGTCGGAAAGTAACATTCCCACACAACTTCAAAACTTACATATACTATTAGTAACATACAAACAGTTTCAAAACTTTCTCACAAATACACTCGAACACAATCAAAATAACCTCCGAACTTCTATTCATTCATCAATCAATTGCACAGACCCACTTGTGCTTATTCATCAACACCTGCACAGACTCACTTGTGCTCATTCATCAACACCGCACAGACTCACTTGTGCTCATTCATCAACAACTGCACAGATTCACTTGTGCTCATTCATCAACAACTGCACAGATTCACTTGTGCTCATTCATCAACAACTGCACAGATTCACTTGTGCTCATTCATCAACAATTGCACAGACTCACTTGTGCTCATTCATCAACAATTGCACAGACTCACTTGTGCTGATTCATCAACAACTGCACAGACTCACTTGTGCTCATTCATCAACAACTGCACAGACTCACTTGTGCTCATTCATCAACACTGCACAGACTCACTTGTGCTCGCTCATCAACACTGCACAGACTCACTTGTGCTCGCTCATCAACACTGCACAGACTCACTTGTGCTCGCTCATCAACACCGCACAGACCCACTTGTGCTCACTCATCAACAACCGCGCAGACCCAAGCACCAAACATTCACTGACAATCCAACGTTCGTTCATCAGCTCCGCATCACGCAGACTAATCAACATGAACAACGCCACCAACAAGTGCCAATTCACTTGCACTCAACATTTTTCGACCGCAAACTCACTTGCACTCGAACTTGATGCAGACCCAATTGCATGCAAACAACACGCAGATCCACATGCGTTACAAACACTCCGCAGACGCACTTGCGATCAATCATTCAATACAGATGCAGAAACAGAAATAAGTAGCGTGCACACTACTTTTTTTCTAATCTTCAACAGCAAAACAGACATACCCACAAAGAATGCTTCTCATCTACAACTGTATATATTGAATAATATTTTCAATATTTTTCAATCTGGGGGGGAGTCCTTGTAGCAGTTACCTCCTCCTTTCAAAACATAACTACACCGGTTTGCCGGTAGGTGGCGCTTTATCACCAACAGGTGGCGCTGTAAAGCGACACCAGAGTTATCTGCCCTTCGGACTATAAAACCCGGAGCCAAACGGAAAATCTCGCTCTTTTTCACCGACCAGCATCGGCAGAAGTGCGCTGGCACTAGCGTTCCATTTCACTCTTCTCTGGTCGGCAGAACGACGCTAATACACTAGCGTTTCGTCTCACGCTTTTCTCTTGAACTGGTCTCAGCAAAACAACTACCAGCACACGTTTCTTCCGTCAACACGTGGGCAAACAACGGTAAGAGTTCACAACTCGTTTTCTTTGTGTTACGGCTTTCAAAGACTTTTCCTACGCCGGACTCATTTCTTCTTATACCTTTTCAAGAACTGTTTTTCCATCGACACACATGCATACATCACACACTTCACCATTCCACGTACACACACGTTCAATAAACGTTATTTGAACTACTTCATTTTTGTTTATTAATTATTACTCTGTCTTTGCATGCAACAATTGCTTGATTTACTGAACACGTTTATAATCGGGGGAACACGACCCTCGATACTTAACAAGAGAAAAGCCTCTGGTTGGCTCAAAATGTTTTTATTTGTTTTATTAATTCAGGTAGATATATACGCGGAACCGTGTATGCAGAAACGCTTTTGATCGCTTTCAATTTGGGAACAGAATAGTAAACTTTGCTGCTACAGATTTTATTTCGTAATTAAATGATGTTTTTAAATAGGATTTCAGAAGTTCGTTTTATTTTATGCTATTGCATTTTTGATTTCAATAAATATTTGAGTTAAAGTAAATGAATAAAATCTAGTATCATTACTATATTAATATAAAGATTTACATATTTTAAAATGGGTGACATGTATTTTACTATCGTGTTATTTCGAAATTCGAAAGCAATCTTGAAGCCTCTAAACTGACCAACATTTAAAAGTAATTTATTTTCATTCGGTAATACCTGGTGTGGTAGTCACCCTGGAAAGGCATCCGTCTTCCACCGAAGGAGAAAGTTTCTAGGAAATATCAGATTCACATGCGTTTCTCAGCCGCACGCATGTATTATATAAAGTAATACATGGTGTGAATCTAGGCTTAAATGCAAGAGTCAAATATTATGATTCATTATTTCTGCAAACTCACTTCTGAAAAATTTCTCTCACTTCATTGTTTCTCTCATCAGATCACTGTTGGAGTATGGTGTACATACCTCTGCTTCATATTTAATACATTATATCCAGAATCTGGAGATAGTTCAACGACTGGCTACTCGAATGATGCAGAGACTATGGGATCTGCCTTACGAAAGCTGACTCAAGAAACTTAACTATTTCTCCCTTGAGCGCCGACGTTTACGTAGTGATCTCATTTTTGCCTAAAATCTACTCAATGGCCAGTATGATCCCGCTCAGGACCTACTATTCGCTCTTGCACCAGAAAGAGGTCTGCGTGAACATTACCAAAAACTGGTTCACTGTCAATTTTGATTCAACTGGAGGAGGGACGCTTTCTCAATCAGGATCCTTAGACCATGAAATCGGCTTACATGAGATATAGTAAATGCACTAATGACACAGCAATTCAAGGTGAAATTGGACAGGTGTTGACTCACTGTATCCTCTTCTGTGTAAATTTCTACCATCCTTTCCCTGCATGGCAACTAAAGTGTGTTTGTTTTAATTTTTTGCCAAATTGATTGAATTGAATTTTGCCGTCTTAAACGAAAGGAAAACGTAAATTTTATCAGGCGCCCCTGTCGTATCAATGATCCATTTTTATTTCCTTCTGACAGCCTAAAAGCTATAAAAAAATGCAAACCTTCACTTGGACCTGATAATACCACCAGCAGAATTAAAGGACAAGCTTATGTGATTTAGAGAGAATATCGTTGGGGTCTATAGACGTTATAGATTTATAATTTTACGATAGTGTCAGTAGATCAATTATGTCAGTTGAAAATAAAACGAAAAGCTACGAACAAGATGGAAAGTAATGAAAGAGTATCAGAGAGAAATCGGAATATATCCCGTGTGTAGCCGTGAACAGTTGGCGTCAGTCATGAGACAATCTTTCATTAAAACACCTGATGTGATGTGATGACTTTAGAGTCTGACTTTTCCCAAACGAACATTTCTTAGCACTTAATCAGATTATATGTACCAACACATTTGTAGAAGAATATGCATGTGAAAATAAAGAATAACAAAATCTATGCATACAAAATAATTAATTTTTATTGACAACTCAAGACAACAAAAGATAAAGATTTCGTAAAGAAATGAGAGTTCAAAGTGTCCGAGGAAGGTTCCTGAGTGAAAGAGTTGTTTTTCATGTAAAGAAAAATTGAGTATGCATGTTTGTTTCGGCTGGCGTCGTGTGCGTTTACATGTGTGTAAATAAAATTGGCTTGACGGTGAGTGTGTGTATATTAACGTGCCTGCTTTGTTAGTGAGAGTGTGTAAGTATGAACTGTGTGTGTGAGTTCGGTGAGCGACGTGTGTGCGTTTTGCCAGACATTGTGTTTAAAAGTGTGTGAAAGTCTCTCATTATATGTGTGCCGGTTTTTGATTCGAAAGGAACTCCACAGGATTATGTCGTGTGAACGTCTGTTCTCTCTGGAATAAAAGAGAAAAAAGAGAAAGATAGCTGTGTGTTTGGGTTTTATAGTACATGCAAGATTTCGGGACTTTTCTTTTTTTCTGGAAATTGCTCCAGAGAAGACATGAAGCCACTTTATGTAAGGACCTAAAAAAAAAAGTAGTGCTTCAAGGTCAAAAACTAGCCAACGATAAGTGTTAGACGGATAGATTCTGACCCAGAAAACAGCAATTCTTTCCCCTTTTGTCAGAAACATCGCTCATGAAATGTGAGGACTAAAGGACAAAATAAGGGAAGCGAGAGTTACGAGGCTGCCGAGAGTAAAGCGAAAGTTAGTCATTTTCTACTCTCCTAATGTTTCTTACAGTCTGATTGGTTGAAGGAAACTGCTGATTTTAACTTTTGTCAATCGAGAGTTAACACGTAAAAATAATATTCACTGCCGCTGCTACTTCCAACACATTCCCTTACACACTCAATACACCAAATAAATATTGTTTAACATTCTTCTCTCGTTAATCACTCCGGCCTCCAGAGGATTTTCCCTTTTCAGCATTCTCTGCTTCAAGATATTATTTGCATTTACTTCAGCGACCATCGTTGTTTGTGTGGCCTCAGGCAATGGTAGACAGATGACCATCTCACGACCGCCTCCCCCCCTTCCCGTATTTGTTTGTTGTAATCCTTGTCCTTATTCCTTTTTACTTTGTAGTGTAACTCCCGGCTTGGATGGGATTTAGACGATGGTCGCGTGTTTGGAATGTGACAAGACCCACGCTGACAATAAATATGGTTATAAAGTGGTGAATGACACGAGTAGTAAAAGTGTGTATGTCTATATGTTTGTTTTCTATCTGTGTGAATATGCGTGTGTGGGTAAATGATTCGTTGTGTGTATATGCCTTTGTAGCAGTCACCAATAGGGACTACTTTTAAATGCGAAATCACTGTCCTTGTGATCTGGCTTGTCCAATCAAATCACAGGGCGCAGTAATATTGTTAGTTCCCTAAGGGACTACTTATGTCCCCTTAGGGTTCGAAGAAAAAGATCAGACGACCTCCTGGCACCAGCTTGGACACATCGCGGAAAGCACCAGCGAGGAACGAGGAAACGCTCTCTCTCCCGCCGCTGTCGCCCACTGGACGACTACTACCATCTTCACTCAAAGAAATCCACGGGCAGCCCTAAGAACTCTTATATTCTTCCTCTTCCTCAGACGGACACTGTCTCACTCTCTTCTACCTATACCAAACTGTATAGTTAACCTTGAATTAATAAAACCCCTTTTTGTTATAGTTACAGAAATACTTTTCGTTGTTCCGTTTCTTTACGAGAAGATAAAAGGATAACCCCTTTCATCCCATCATCATCTTACACCTTTGTCATTGTGTGAATATATGTCTGTCTCTCCAAGAAAGATTGTACATATGCGACCTTTGTCAGTGTGTGAATATGTTACAGCTTGTGTGTGTGAGTGGAGTAGTTGTTTGCTTCTGTGTGCGGAAGTTTAGTATTCATTTTGACTCCCATGACCTGGAAGGACAGTGAGGGGGGGGGGATACGTTTCGGGCTTCATCAAACTCTATCAGCTGTCCTGCGTTTTCGGTTGTCAGGTTTTATTAAATTTAGCATTTCACACTGGTTCGTCACAAAAATCGTTTCAAACAAGTGGGAATCATTTTCATTGGTCGAAAATGTTGAGTTCTCACATTTATATGAAATCCTGTCTTTCTTTATTTCGGGGGCGGTGAAAAGGAAAGAATAAGCTACACCAACGAAGAAAGAAAGAGAGTAGCTTATACAAGGTAGATACTTTTTATATTCGTTCGCATCGCATCTCTGGCTCCCCACCACTGTACTACTGCTTAACACTTCTACCCGGTAATGGCTGACGGGACGAGAACAATCTACCCCCGTGGATTAAATAAAGTGTTCAGTTCGAAATTCCGTATGGATTTCCGAGTTCAAAAAGTTGCACTTGAAGAAAGTGAGAGGTTACATCGGCAGAAACGTTGTGAAAATAACAACCAAAATCAGAATTGTAGTCTGAATAATCCGAATAAAACAATTTTTTTTCAAAGGTCAAAAGTTTTCTGATTTTGGATAATTTTTGCCTGTTAAATCCAAAATAGCATTCATGTTCTTTTAGCATTAAAAAAAAGAAAAAGAAAACGGACATAGTTAAAAAGAAAAGAGAAAAAGTCATATTTTTTTTAGAACTTAAAACCGGAGAGACGATTATTTCATTATATTGACGAAGTACATAATGAAATTTTATAATTTATTATTTGCCATTAAGTATGTTCAATTTCACACCATTTTTTTGTTAATTCGATACATGAAGAAAACAAGCAAATAAACAACTCCACCAAAATAAATATATTTATTGTAAATAATAGATTATTTATGAATTTAAAACCTGTTAGAGCAAAGACAAAAAGGGGGAATAACTGCTATTTAGAAATAAAGGGGACATTACTCTGATTGACTTGTTCCTATTTACTTGCCTTCTCACGGAGGCGAAGTTAGACACAAGGTCGGTTTTTAATGTGTGGAAAATCCAGCTATCGAAAAGAGGCACTCTGGATTAAAATTTAAAAAAAAATTGCCTCAGTCTAGAAGGACTTCTCCTTCACTGACCGAATACAGAAAAGACTAAGTGTAGCATCAGAACTTATACTACACTTTGTTCCAAGACAAAAAAGAACTCTGATTGAGTTGTTAACAAATTTTTTAAAGTTTACGATTTTAGAGGAAAAAAAAAACATTGAAGATGCAAAATTCCAGGGAATACAAGACGTTTTTCATTTTTGAAAACAACAAAAATCAATACATTTGTCTGAATAAATTGTTACATAAAAGCAGTGTTTGAGTTTGGATAGTAAAGTTGAGGGGTGGGGCTTGATATAAGAGATACGAAACTGTGATTGGTTGAATAAGATAATATAACATCAGAGAGAGGGAAGCATTTTTGAAATAGTCAGTTAACTTAAGTTAGTTGGTGAGACATACAACTAAGAGTGGGCAAGGCGTGCAAAGGCGGCGGTCAACGAGGCGGTGGCGCCAGGCATTAAAATCATATTTAAACTATCTCCCTTTCTCATGACGTTTCTCGGTCCAAAGACTTATACTTGCGTCTTTGGGGCATTTTTAAAAATTATTTTGGTCACTACTTATCACGGTTCAAAGCCAAGAGCCACTCAAAGATAAGGGTAAATGAGATGGAATGAATATCAGCCAAAAGATGAGGAACACTATGGGAGTACTAACATTAATCAATAGTATGGACTGCATTTGATTACTTGTGGGTCAGTTTAGGAAAAGAATTTGTTGACATTTGATTTGAAGAGGACCTAGTATTAATCAGTAGGAAAGCAGTCCCATGGTAATGTGTTTCACAGGCTGTAAGCCCTTGCAAAGAAGCTCTGTCGATGGAAATTCCGCCTGACGCTAGGCACATGGAAGGAGAAAGGAAAGCATTTTTCCGTTGTCGTAGTAAGTCGAGTTTTTACTATGAATGTCTTACAAGGAGGAACTAAAGATTGGAGCTCAGTCGAGCACGTTCAATGGAAATAACGGTAGAGTAGAGAGAGACTAGCAACGTCCCTTATGTAAGAAAGGGGCTGTAAAGAGGAGATCTACAATCTACAATCAGCATGCCACTGAAAGCAGGTGGACCTAAGAATATTCATCTTATGGTCACTCGATGAAAGGAAATGAACAGTGTGTAGGAAGAAGAGGGTTTACCATCAGCTTAGTTAGAAGAACAAACGCTTCGCTTACATTCATTTAAATCAGGTTTTATTCATATCTTCGCTTCGCCAACAAACAGCAAGAAGCCATGAACAGCTTTAAGTTACAGCTTAAGAAGAAATCTCCTAGTGCTCAGAGTCGGACAAGCACACATACATCTACTCTGGTCGGGTCTTAAATCAAACTGTTCCATACATGCCACATGTACACTTGGCTTGATGTATTCAATACGATTGCTAAAAAGCAGGAAAAAGGTGTATATACAGTTTAACGGAAGTACCTCCCATGCAAAGTGTTCTGATTGGATAATGTATCAATCACTCCATGTAGAAACATAGGCATTTCTGTTTGGTTTTTTTGCTAAAGAGTCACGACTTATCAAGGCCTCAAGGCCACTCGAGGACAAGGGTTAATGAGTGTCAGGTGGACGGTAAGACAACACCGTTATGATCTGTAATGGTGGTGGAAGTTTAGAAGAATTTTATTATTAGGAGGACGGCTTAACAATAATTTGTTTACATTGGACTTGAAAACAACAATGTTTTAGTCAGCTGGGAAGCAACCCAGCGGTATTGAGTCCCACAGACGGGTATTTCTAGGAAAGAAACTTTGCTCATGGAAGTTTTGTTTAGTTTTAGGCATGGAGAGGAAGAAAGGGAAATTATTGACAGTGGTTGTAGCTAGAAGAGTTTTTGTTGTGAATGTTTTACAGGGAGGGGGGGGCAAAAGAAAATAGTTTGTCGACATATAACTGCTACTAGTGTAAAGTCCAAGGAAATTATAACCGAACCGACCCGGATAGAGATTTGTGGTTATAAATTAATCTATTCAGTCCAGCCACTATAAAGAACAGCATCCAAGATGATGAGCAAGAACCAGGTTCAACATGCGGAGTCTGGAAAAGTTATACTCACGCCTTCAGCAAAGGAAAAGTCTTTAAATTTTATACCGGATTCTGAACTTTCAGTTATAAAATCAAACTCTGTGAAAAAGAGAAGAAGAAGAAACATGATGAGTTGGTTTTATTTTTATTTGTTTACTTTTCACTGGGAATAAAGAGCTACCCAATCCAGCTGATGTATTTGAAATGAAAATAAAAGGAGTGACAATAATAGTATCGATAAAGAGGCGTGAGATGGGAAGTTGCCAGCAGAGTAGAGATCACAAAGGCTATAAGTGATGAACGCCATCTCCTTCATGAACATGAAACAACAGTCATACGTCTGAAGTCAAGGAGAAGCTTCCTCAGCTATGTCGAACCCCTAACAACATCTGAGGAATATACCAGACTACAGCTGTGGACCAGACGGCTAAAGAATGGCCCAACTTCTACTTACATGGGAATCTCTCCCCCCCTCCTTTCTGAGGCCCTCCCTCCCGGTTCAGAGGCACCCTGGCTCTAGTGGAAAACACTCAACCGCTTGAGAACAGGAATGAGGCAAGCAAAAGTTGCTATGAGCATATGAGGCTACAAAACTGACCGAAACATCTGGGAATGTGGAGAGGAGGACCATATGATGCAACACTGACTTGTCTACCCTTTACTTCCCAATCGATGCAGCTTGAAAGACCTTGAAGAGTACAACTATAATGTAAAGGACTGTGTAAAAAAGTGGGAAACTGTTGTATGACTACATGCTTCAAAGACACTGTTGTATGACTACATGCTTCAAAGACACTGTTGTATGACTACATGCTTCAAAGACACTGTTGTATGACTACATGCTTCAAAGACACTGTTGTATGACTACATGCTTCAAAGACACTGTTGTATGACTACATGCTTCAAAGACACTGTTGTATGACTACATGCTTCAAAGACACTGTTGTATGACTACATGCTTCAAAGACACTGTTGTATGACTACATGCTTCAAAGACACTGTTGTATGACTACATGCTTCAAAGACACTGTTGTATGACTACATGCTTCAAAGACACTGTTGTATGACTACATGCTTCAAAGACACTGTTGTATGACTACATGCTTCAAAGACACTGTTGTATGACTACATGCTTCAAAGACACTGTTGTATGACCACATGCTTCAAAGACACTGTTGTATGACTACATGCTTCAAAGACACTGTTGTATGACTACATGCTTCAAAGACACTGTTGTATGACTACATGCTTCAAAGACACTGTTGTATGACCACATGCTTCAAAGACACTGTTGTATGACTACATGCTTCAAAGACACTGTTGTATGACTACATGCTTCAAAGACACTGTTGTATGACTACATGCTTCAAAGACACTGTTGTATGACTACATGCTTCAAAGACACTGTTGTATGACTACATGCTTCAAAGACACTGTTGTATGACTACATGCTTCAAAGACACTGTTGTATGACTACATGCTTCAAAGACACTGTTGTATGACCACATGCTTCAAAGACACTGTTGTATGACTACATGCTTCAAAGACACTGTTGTATGACTACATGCTTCGAAGACACTGTTGTATGACCACATGCTTCAAAGACACTGTTGTATGACTACATGCTTCAAAGACACTGTTGTATGACCACATGCTTCGAAGACACTGTTGCATGACTACATGCTTCAAAGACACTGTTGTATGACCACATGCTTCAAAGACACTGTTGTATGACTACATGCTTCAAAGACACTGTTGTATGACCACATGCTTCAAAGACACTGTTGTGTGACTACATGCTTCAAAGACACTGTTGTGTGACTACATGCTTCAAAGACACTGTTGTATGACTACATACTTCAAAGACACTGTTGTATGACTACATGCTTCAAAAACACTGTTGTGTGACTACATGCTTCAAAGACACTGTTGTATGACTACATGCTTCAAAGACACTGTTGTATGACTACATACTTCAAAGACACTGTTGTATGACCACATGCTTCAAAGACACTGTTGTATGACTACGTGCTTCAAAGACACTGTTGTATGACTACATGCTTCAAAGACACTGTTGTATGACTACATGCTTCAAAGACACTGTTGTATGACTACATGCTTCAAAGACACTGTTGTATGACTACATGCTTCAAAGACACTGTTGTATGACTACATGCTTCAAAGACACTGTTGTATGACTACATGCTTCAAAGACACTGTTGTATGACTACATGCTTCAAAGACACTGTTGTATGACTACATGCTTCAAAGACACTGTTGTATGACTACATGCTTCAAAGACACTGTTGTATGACTACATGCTTCAAAGACACTGTTGTATGACTACATGCTTCAAAGACACTGTTGTATGACTACATGCTTCAAAGACACTGTTGTATGACTACATGCTTCAAAGACACTGTTGTATGACTACATGCTTCAAAGACACTGTTGTATGACTACATGCTTCAAAGACACTGTTGTATGACCACATGCTTCAAAGACACTGTTGTATGACTACATGCTTCAAAGACACTGTTGTATGACTACATGCTTCAAAGACACTGTTGTATGACTACATGCTTCAAAGACACTGTTGTATGACCACATGCTTCAAAGACACTGTTGTATGACTACATGCTTCAAAGACACTGTTGTATGACTACATGCTTCAAAGACACTGTTGTATGACTACATGCTTCAAAGACACTGTTGTATGACCACATGCTTCAAAGACACTGTTGTATGACTACATGCTTCAAAGACACTGTTGTATGACCACATGCTTAAAAGACACTGTTGTATGACCACATGCTTCAAAGACACTGTTGTATGACTACATGCTTCAAAGACACTGTTGTATGACTACATGCTTCAAAGACACTGTTGTATGACTATATGCTTCAAAGACTGTTGTATGACTACATGCTTCAAAGACACTGTTGTGTGACTACATGCTTCAAAGACACTGTTGTATGACTACATGCTTCAAAGACACTGTTGTGTGACTACATGCTTCAAAGACACTGTTGTGTGACTACATGCTTCAAAGACACTGTTGTATGACTACATGCTTCAAAGACACTGTTGTATGACTACATGCTTCAAAGACACTGTTGTGTGACTACATGCTTCAAAGACACTGTTGTATGACTACATGCTTCAAAGACACTGTTGTATGACTACATGCTTCAAAGACACTGTTGTATGACTACATGCTTCAAAGACACTGTTGTATGACTACATGCTTCAAAGACATTGTTGTATGACTACATGCTTCAAAGACACTGTTGTATGACTACATGCTTCAAAGACATTGTTGTATGACTACATGCTTCAAAGACACTGTTGTATGACTACATGCTTCAAAGACATTGTTGTATGACTACATGCTTCAAAGACACTGTTGTATGACTACATGCTTCAAAGACATTGTTGTATGACTACATGCTTCAAAGACACTGTTGTATGACTACATGCTTCAAAGACATTGTTGTATGACTACATGCTTCAAAGACACTGTTGTATGACTACATGCTTCAAAGACACTGTTGTATGACTACATGCTTCAAAGACACTGTTGTATGACTACATGCTTCAAAGACATTGTTGTATGACTACATGCTTCAAAGACACTGTTGTATGACTACATGCTTCAAAGACATTGTTGTATGACTACATGCTTCAAAGACACTGTTGTATGACTACATGCTTCAAAGACATTGTTGTATGACTACATG
This sequence comes from Sepiola atlantica, assembly GCA_963556195.1. Lineage (NCBI taxonomy): Eukaryota > Metazoa > Mollusca > Cephalopoda > Sepiida > Sepiolidae > Sepiola > Sepiola atlantica. The sequence continues at coordinate 15,254,650 of OY744537.1, forward strand.
CTTCAAAGACACTGTTGTATGACTACATGCTTCAAAGACACTGTTGTATGACTACATGCTTCAAAGACACTGTTGTATGACTACATGCTTCAAAGACACTGTTGTATGACTACATGCTTCAAAGACACTGTTGTATGACTACATGCTTCAAAGACATTGTTGTATGACTACATGCTTCAAAGACACTGTTGTATGACTACATGCTTCAAAGACATTGTTGTATGACTACATGCTTCAAAGACACTGTTGTATGACTACATGCTTCAAAGACATTGTTGTATGACTACATGCTTCAAAGACACTGTTGTATGACTACATGCTTCAAAGACACTGTTGTATGACTACATGCTTCAAAGACACTGTTGTATGACTACATGCTTCAAAGACATTGTTGTATGACTACATGCTTCAAAGACACTGTTGTATGACTACATGCTTCAAAGACATTGTTGTATGACTACATGCTTCAAAGACACTGTTGTATGACTACATGCTTCAAAGACATTGTTGTATGACTACATGCTTCAAAGACACTGTTGTATGACTACATGCTTCAAAGACATTGTTGTATGACTACATGCTTCAAAGACACTGTTGTATGACTACATGCTTCAAAGACACTGTTGTATGACTACATGCTTCAAAGACATTGTTGTATGACTACATGCTTCAAAGACACTGTTGTATGACTACATGCTTCAAAGACACTGTTGTATGACTACATGCTTCAAAGACACTGTTGTATGACTACATGCTTCAAAGACATTGTTGTATGACTACATGCTTCAAAGACACTGTTGTATGACTACATGCTTCAAAGACATTGTTGTATGACTACATGCTTCAAAGACACTGTTGTATGACTACATGCTTCAAAGACATTGTTGTATGACTACATGCTTCAAAGACACTGTTGTATGACTACATGCTTCAAAGACACTGTTGTATGACTACATGCTTCAAAGACACTGTTGTATGACTACATGCTTCAAAGACACTGTTGTATGACTACATGCTTCAAAGACATTGTTGTATGACTACATGCTTCAAAGACATTGTTGTATGACTACATGCTTCAAAGACATTGTTGTATGACTATATGCTTCAAAGACACTGTTGTATGACTACATGCTTCAAAGACATTGTTGTATGACTACATGCTTCAAAGACACTGTTGTATGACTACATGCTTCAAAGACATTGTTGTATGACTATATGCTTCAAAGACATTGTTGTATGACTACATGCTTCAAAGACATTGTTGTATGACTACATGCTTCAAAGACATTGTTGTATGACTACATGCTTCAAAGACACTGTTGTATGACTACATGCTTCAAAGACATTGTTGTATGACTACATGCTTCAAAGACATTGTTGTATGACTACATGCTTCAAAGACACTGTTGTATGACTACATGCTTCAAAGACACTGTTGTATGACTACATGCTTCAAAGACACTGTTGTATGACTACATGCTTCAAAGACATTGTTGTATGACTACATGCTTCAAAGACATTGTTGTATGACTACATGCTTCAAAGACATTGTTGTATTACTATATGCTTCAAAGACACTGTTGTATGACTACATGCTTCAAAGACATTGTTGTATGACTACATGCTTCAAAGACACTGTTGTATGACTACATGCTTCAAAGACATTGTTGTATGACTATATGCTTCAAAGACACTGTTGTATGACTACATGCTTCAAAGACACTGTTGTATGACTACATGCTTCAAAGACATTGTTGTATGACTACATGCTTCAAAGACATTGTTGTATGACTACATGCTTCAAAGACATTGTTGTATGACTATATGCTTCAAAGACACTGTTGTATGACTACATGCTTCAAAGACACTGTTGTATGACTACATGCTTCAAAGACACTGTTGTATGACTACATGCTTCAAAGACACTGTTGTATGACTACATGCTTCAAAGACACACAAAGAAGAAGAATAAAAAGGAACATATCCTTAATCAAAACTCCAGGGTTGTAGAAGATGCCAAACCAAAGTCACAAATCCAGCAAGAAAGAATGAAATATGTAAAGAGAACCCACAACGTCAACTTACTTTTTTGCGAACGCAGTTACGACTAAACTTTCTCATAAAAAAATAACGGTCTTTAACTGACATCAGTTTATGATTGGTTGTGATTTTTGTTGTTCTCGTTGTACTTGTTTGTTTGTTTGTTTGTTTATTTTTTTTGTTGGGCGAGTCAGATTATTGCACAGAGCTCACTATTATGCTCCGATGAATTGGCTACTCTGGTGGTGCCCCCTCGACGTAAATTCACTAGACCAACTCAACAATCAACTAAATCCCATTCATTCACTGTGAAGGTCCCCAGATGCCAGAGAGCCTTCTACTCAAATAGCTTCTTTCCTTGTGCTGCTGGCCTCTGGAACTCCCTCCCTGCCCCCTGTTTCCCTGACAGTACTGACATGCAGAAATGTAAAACTAATGTAAATAAACGGACATCTCGCTGCGCAGATCCCAATTTAGGTTGGCACCCCCCCCCCCCAACCTTCTCCCCTTTTCTTTCTTTTCAGTAGCCCCTTACGTCTACAGTGGCGGCCTGCCTTGTTTGGGGTGAACTACGTTGAAAAAATAAAAAAAGATCGTACCTCAGGATTGTCAGATCTGCATGAAGTATTCCTCGTTGGCCGCAGCTATTTGTTAACCTGCAGGATTGCCAGTGTTTACTCCAACACCAAGAACAGCATGGCTCGGTGGTTGCATGCGAAGTCTGAAAAGCTTTGGCTCAGAACACACAACAATAATGCACAGTAGCAACGTTGCTACTTTCACTCCATTGATTTACAGTTCTGCGCCTGACACGTCTTTACTTGCAACATGCAGAGGCAGAGACGACCGCAGGGCAACGGGTCCTGATATCAACTCCTCCTGGATTTTCACCAGAGCCCTGTTAGTTGGTTAGCTTTTACACTATCATGTTGCCACCACCCCGACCACGGTGAGGAAGGGTTGAACTTTGTAGAGTGCGATTGGTTGTAACAGACTGGGATGAGTGAGAAATAGCATATTATTTACCGTTTATAAAATTGCCTTGTCCTCGGTGTTACTTCCGTTTTTCTGCAGATAACACACAGAAATTGAAATCTATTATGGGGAAGTAAATTTATTTCCTTTGCCACAGTATTTTAAAAAACTGTTTTACAATCTATTATCTCCCTTAGTAATTACTAAGGGGGATAATAGATTATAAAAAGACGGCTCAATAATTTGATATATAAAGAGAAGCCGTGAATAGAAAAAAGGCGAAAAAGCTTAAGTGAACACAATGTTGAAAAGATAAGCTTCTATGATTGACCTTCACTCCAGACCTGAAATGGAAGACTTACATCAAATCTGTGGCTAATCTCCCTGGAAAAATGGTTGGATCATTCTACCGATCCAGAAAGTATCTCACTCCTGACGCAATCCTCTACCTGTATAAGAGTCAAATATGTCCGAAGATGGAATAGTGTTGCCACGTCTGGAGAGGTGCCGTTTAGAGCACCCTTTCATGCCTTGACAGGGTACAAAACTGACTTCAAAATCTAGTTGGGGATCTTCTCTTCTCTTCCCTACAGCCTCTTTCTAACAGAAGAGATGTTGTTAGTCTTTCTCTGCTCTATCGTTATTTTTATGGTAGGTGTTTGACTAAACTTAAATCCATGGTTCTCCCCTGTAAAAACCTTTACAACAAAAACTAAACCACTGTAAATAATTTTATTTTCTCCCTCTATGTACCTAAAACTAAACGGAACTTCCATGAGCAAAGTTTCTTTCCAAGAACTGTTCATCTGTAGAAACACAATGCTACTAGGCTGCTTCTCAGCTGACTACAACATGATCGTTTTCAAGTCCAAGTTCAAATTCTTATTGAGCCGTCTTCTTAAATAATCAAATTCTGGCTAGTTTCAACCATTGTTACAAATCTTAAAGATGCTGTCTCACCATCCATCTGACAAACACATTGACCCTTGATAAGCGGTAACTCGTCAGTGTATTAAAAAAATTTTTAAATAAAAAAGATTTTTGTTTTGTGAAAATAGACACTATTAACAAAATCTAAGTACCATAAAGCAAATTTTCAAAAGCATATTATGACATTAGTCAAGGTTGACAATGGTAGTAACAGTTTTGTGTTATCACTGTTTGAGGATGTAAAGCAGTTATGTAAAGTGGTTTGCCAAAATTCACACAATATGTTAAATAATGGGTGAGTAAGCCGACTAGTATATAAATTAGTTAGTTGAAAATAACAGGAAATGAATGCTCAGTCATGGTGAACTTGCTGAACTCGAGATTAGTTTTTACTCGGCTGTGGGAATTGATAGAAACAGATGTGACATAACATGGCTCAAAAGAGAGTGAGTGAGAGAAGTCAGCAATTCGTTGGGAGCATTACACGTGTGAACATGTTATTTTATAAATGCTTTAAGATATGATTGAATAGTCATTATCGAAATCCCTCTGATGTCACCTCACCCCGCTAGTCAGTGATTTGGAATGAAGATCAAGGCGAATAAACCTCTGCTGTCTTCAACACTTTTGTCCTGACTCAGTCCTGCTTTCGAGGTATGAAAGAACTTACTAGCGTGCGGCATTCCCTCAGTCTGGAAGGACAAGAGAAAGGGTGCATACAAGCAGCTAACAAGGTAGGATTATGAACTTTCATCCATGTATGGTGCAGGGTTGAAATGCAAAAAATGGAATGCCAGAGATGAAACATTTTGTCAAAGAATTTGTCAATTAGAGCACAGGAAAATATATGTTCATGTGACAAATATCTTGGTCACTAATCTGAAGCTAAAAAGCCACGTTGCCTTTGCATACTTTGTCTGCCTTTTTAAATATGGAAAAGACGCATGTGCAGGCTGCTTCACATTATATATACTAAAAATGAGCATTAGTCGTGTATATAATTTCACGAATTTATCAGCGGGGCAGTACGACCTTAACTGAGGTCAAAGGAGGCAGACTAGACAAAGAGAAAAGCATGGGAAAAAGAAAGAGAAAAGCCATTCTTCATCTGTTCATCACTTTGACCACTTATCACAGAGGAGGATGCTGTCCCAATCAGCCTGACTATAGGAGTTTATATTCGCATGGACTATGAGACAAACTTCTATAATATTTTGTAACAAAAGGGTTGTGAAAGGAAAACAAAGCCCTTCTATAAACAACAATATATGTATTTATTTAAGGGGCCTACACTGTCGGGTGTAGGTTGCCGAAAGGTAAAACAGTGTCAGAGTGAAGAAAGTAATGATAAAGTAAGAAAGTTCGGCCACTGAAAGTCTTTAAGCAGTATATCTTCCAGTGAAGAATAGCCTTGTCCGGCGTCATGTTGACTGGGGTGAGAGAGAAGACGTCTTTCTTCATTGGGTCTTGGAAGCTCTCTGCGACTGATGTGTACATAGTAAGGCTCTGATTGGTCATCTTGTGACCCAACCATCTCACAGGGACTGCTTTCCACAAGAGGAAAGAAATGTTAATGTTTATGACTTCTACACGACAACTTGTATATCTATCATTTTGATTCGTCCATTCAGCTGTCAGTTACGACCACCTGAAATTTCGTGACTGTCCTTATCTCTTAGCGATAATGTTGGATGTTTCGTTAGCAGTTCGCTTTTTAAATTCCAAGAAACAGAATTCATTTAATTTCTATTTTATCCCTAAGGATTGACACTATAATTTCTATCATTTTTAATTGGTTATGGGGAAATAACTTTTTTTTAATATTTACAAAGATATTTTCCTTTATTTGTATTATTGGTGAATGGGGGAAAGAATGTTTTGTTCTTTTTTTGCACGCACCATCGTTGTTCGAATTTAAAATGTGTGATGTGTTTACGAAACAGAAAGAGTGTTGAGTCTTTTCCATTTCTGTATTAATTCAGATCCGTACTAATTTGGTAAAATGATTTTGCACTTTTGAGAGGAAGATTGATAGAATTTTTTCTTGAATTTCTTAAATTAAAGGTCATTTTTTCTGACTTTGTAGCAGTCATAAATATTGAAATTTCTTTCCTTTTTCCTCTTGCGGAGAGCAGCCCTAGCGAGGTTGTTTAGTCATACAATGACCGAGCAAGGCTATCTTCACCTGAAGATATACTGCGCCAAGAAAATACTTTCGGCAGCCAACCTTTATTATTACTATTCCTTTCTTCACTGTTTTAACTTCTAGCAACCTACACCCCACGGTGTAGATCACATAAATAAATATATATAATTATGTTAAGATTAGCTCTTATAACTTTATAGTCACAAACTTGTCCCCTCATAAGGGGGTCACCAGATATGAAGAGGAATACTTGTTTTGTGCCTTTCAAGTGGTAACGCTTGTACAATGTGGGCGAATTTTCTCCTCTGTTATTGAACGCAATGCACTGCAAAGAGTCACAGGTCGTCTGGATGATTGATCTCTCCTCTCTTATTTGATGTTGTAGCAGTTACATAATTACAATCTATTTTTTTTTGCACTTGCATGTTCCCACTCGCGGAGCGATTGATGTGTTGTTCGGCCAGAACACTTTTGTGCGGGATAGCACTTCTGCCCAAACCTTTTCTCGCGATGTATGAACAGTCAGACTTTGAGCATCCATTTCTCGCATCTTGTCATGAATTGGGTGAGAGGCGAGATAAAAGACCTGAACTCTATCTTACTTGTACAGTACATGTATGTCTCCTGACTCAACATATTTTGTATTCCTGTTTTCCTAACTCTTTCCGGACCATGTTTGTTGTGTTAATTAAACTGTTTGAATAAAATTGATTTAGATTGTAGAAGAAGTTTGTCCCTTTAACCAAAACTTGGTAACCCGTTTTTCTTCATATCCAACACGGCCAAAAGGATGGATATCTATGCAGAAACCCCTACCACAAAATGGCGATCCCGATCTCGATCTCTCTCTCTCTCTTTCTCTCTTTCTCTCTCTCTCTTTCTCTCTCTATTTTCTCCCTCTCTCTCTCTTTCTCTCTCTCTTCTCTCTCTCTCTTTCTCTCTCTTTCTCTCTCTCTTTCTCTCTTTTCTCTCTCTCTCTCTCTCTTTCTCTCTCTCTTTCTCTCTCATTCTCTCTTTTCTCTCTCTCTCTCTCTCTTTCTCTCTCTTTTCTCTCTCTCTCTTTTCTCTCTCTCTCTCTCTTTCTCTCTCTCTTTTCTCTCTCTCAAGATCCACAGAGTTTTAGTAGATAGATAGATAGATAGATAGATAGATAGATAGATAGATACAAAATACTCTATATTTATATTTTGTGTGTCCACCCTCCTCCATTTTTCAAATTTTCCATTGTAGCACCTGAAAATATCTTATCGGCTCCCGTAGAGAAATCGTGTGCTATCGTAGCCAGCGTATTTTTTAAATTATTTTTGTGCCAATCCAGAGTGCCCCTTTTGGGGGAGCTGTATTTTCCGAACATTAAAAATTGACTTTGTCTAATTTTGCTCTTGTAGGGAGGCAAATAAATAGGGGATGTCAGTTTATATAGAGAAAAAACAAACAAACGGTAAAAAAAAACAACCAAAAATCAAACCAAGCGGTGTTGACTGTTGAAGGAAATTCGTTTCGTTATTCCTGACCTAATTTTCGTTGCAACCATCGAAACATGTGTTGACTTGTGTTTTTCTCGCCATTTCCCCATTTATAAAAAAAGAAGGTAAGACTACTTTATTTATTATCGCAGCAATTGATTGAATATATCTTCAAAAATACACACAAACTACATTTTCGGTTTGGCCCCAAAATAATAAGATTTAAAAAATACATTTTTCATAATGTGTGTTATTTGTGTGTCAACGCGATGGTGTTTCCGAAGTAAAAAGTTCGAAACTGTTTTTAGCTCTGATATAAAAACTTATAAAATGAAATTCAACTCGGATTATTTATTATTTACATTTATTTGTGATGGCGTCGCCATTTCTGTAAGGATCGATCATTTTCAGTTCTAATTGTTTAACACATAGAATTTTAAACGAACATTTCTATTTTTGAGTTTTTATAAAATGGCAAACGAAACGCACTTGTTTTTACTCCCGTTTCAGGATTTAAGTTATTTTCTATTCTTTATTTGTTTATATTGGCTATCATTTTTTTTTTCGAGACAACTATTTTAATATCGCGTGAACTTGCTGATGTTAATAATTTACTATTTTTAAAGTTACATGTTTTGATTTGCTCTTTTGTTTGTTTTTACAAAAAAAACATGTTTTTTAAGTAGAAATAAGTTGTAATGCCAATTACAAATAAGAAGCAACTGTACATTAGGAAATTTATTCACTCTGAAATGTGGTTGGTCGGGTTTCAGCACTATTTCCAAACAACTTATTGTTACTTTTTTTATGGGACCCAATTTATGTAAGAAGCTAAAAATAATTAAAGATAGTTAACGCAAAGACAGGAGATGCCTATTGCCGGGTGGCACTTTTATCCCCCGCCCAACACCGCTCACCGCCGCCCAGCCCCTGGCGCCAGCATTTTGGTACACGTGACTCAATCGTAGTCACTTATGAACAGAATAGTCTTCCGTATTAACAATTAGCATGTATCCCACCCCTAATACATTTTTTTTTGTTTATTAATTATTTACCTTACGAAATAGAATGAAGATTGATGGATTTTTGCCCACCGTCCCCCAGCGCGGTGGTGGGCAAAAATCCATCAATCTTCATTCTATTTCGTAAGGTCTATAATAATTAATACACAAAAAAAATGTATTAGGGGGGGGGATATATGCTAAGTGTTAATAACGAAGAATATTCTGTTTATAAGTGACTACGATTGAGTCAAAATGCTGGCGCCGGGGGCCTGGGCGGGGGATAAAAGTGCTGCCGCCTATTGCCTTTAATCTTGAAAAGACAAAGGCTATAAGTAGGAGGAAAACAGTCAGCAAGAAGAAGGTTCCACAAGCCTGCAGTTCTTGGAAAGAAGTTACTGGAATAGGAAAATGTATTATAACAGAAGTACCGGAGCAGCGAATTGATGAAGACCACTAGACCAACGAGCTGGAACAAAGGAAGCTGAGTATAAATCAGACAATTCTGAAGAACACATGCCGAAATAGTACTTATAGAAGAAACTGGAACTAACAACATTACATCTATGAGAGAAAGGATGCAGAGAAGACTAAAGGGGGGAGGGCAACTTAAAATCATGTTTTAGTAAAAAAAAAAAAAAAAAAAGTAGCAATCGGGTCCAAAATACATTAAATCAGTGTTTACTTTTAGCAAACATGGTGCTGACTTGATGAGTTGAAGTAACTGGAAATAGAGATCAGAGTTACCCCATTTTTCCATCTCCACCCTGTGAATTATATTTTCAGTTTTCAGACATCATTTTACTGAAAAATTACTTGAAATTAATTTACAACAAGGGCATTTGTTCAGAATGGTGCAGCACGAATTTAACAGAGATTCCCGAGTTTTGACGACAAATTCCAGACTTGGCCGAGATAGACAGACGATAAATTGGCCGATACAAATTTTTAAAAGGCAGTTGAATTCCCTTTGTTGCAGGAGCCGATTACTGGTGATTGGTCTTATAACTAAGAAAGGAGACACAGGTAAAAAGTAACAGCAATAGCAAAGACGAGAGGACGACAAAAGCAGATGAACGGTGTAAAATATAGAGATTGTATTTATTGCACCACAGATACAAAGGACAATAATGGAGAAGAACTCGAGGAATAGGGTTGGTGACGTCTCTGAAAGCAGGAAGGACAGGAATAACGTTCCTAGAACCTGGACAACAGGAAAGGCAGGAATGACATCTCTGGAACCTGGACAGCGTTGGATGACGTCACACAGAGTTTGATGTGTACGTCCCTGAGGTGTAATGAGGTGCCTCAAGTGTGAACATGGCTAAGAGATGGATCGGCAGAAACAAGAAAATGTAGGACGTCACTGGAAACTGGAAAGGCAGGACGTCGACCGACAGTGGAAAGGCCAGAGCTGATGGAGAAGCTAGAGATAGAGAGGCAGGGGCCGGAGCTACGGAGACGATCTGGAGCATGAACTGGAGAGGTAGGCTGGAAACAGACATCTCAAGAAACAGGCAGCGGTAGAGAATGGAAGTTTGATCACATTGTAGTATGTTGAAAGAGTTGCCCATAAAAGGGCAGTTTGATTGCTGCTTCATCTGTTGCTGGGCTCAACAACTGGTCACAGTTGGACGCTTGGGGAGAGGGAGAGGGGTCCTCCTGACCCCTTGGCTGGTTGTGTGTATTTATCTACCTCCCACAAGGTAAGATGTGACACAAGGTCGGGAAAGTTGGATTAGATAAGCCAGCGCTCGAGAGGTGAGCACTCTGGCCATTTAAAAATTGCCTGGGCAGCCCCGTCGGCATTCCCCGGTAGGGGCGCCTCAGGCAGTAAGCAATAAACTTACTCCTCCCCAAAGAGGGGGGGGGGCGAAGCCTGGTAGGGTGCACCTCCTAGAACTGCACAGGACCAGACAACCCCCAATAGACCGGCGTAAATCCAGACCCAAAGGCCCGGACAATACTGGTTTATTAGGTGGGGTAAAAATACCCCTGGCTGGCTTAAACAATACCTTGGCTGGTTGTGGCTGAATGATAAAAACCGGCTGAATCCATTTCTGAGCAGGCATATGACGTTTGATGGTCTCCCCAAATAAACAACAATGACTGGGGTAAATTACTTGCTGATCTTTTGACTGACATTTTGCTTCATCGTATTGGCATTAATTTTGGCCAGTCTTTAAAGTCTGGTATGTTGCTCTAGTAGGAGAAAGGATGTTGCGAAGCGTTTGTGACCGGCAGAAAACATCTTGCCATGTTTTTGTTTTTTTTCATGGGAAAATTTATCAAAAACAGGTGGGGTTTTTTCCATGGAGAAATTTATCAGTGACATTTGCTTCTTTTTGAGGACGTCGCTTTAAAGGACGTCGCTTTTAAATTAGTGATGTTTCTAATAAATAGGAGCGGTGTACAGGCACCACAAAACCTTCATTAACTCAACCACTAACCCTAAGTCAGAATTGGCATATTGCCATCTTGAACTTAATGTTAGTGGATGTGTTAATGAAATTTCATACAAGCCTCTATGCCTTCTTTCGTAAATAAAAATAAACAAAAGATTAACAAATAAAAAAACATTAAAATCTTACAAAGAAAACCCATTAAATAATATTAACAATGAAAATCAAGGTGTTCTTCTGTGCAATCAAGAAAAAGAACACAATTTTCACTAAATTGTTTGGAAAAAAGAAAAGTTTTTTTCTGTTTGTCGAGCGTTTGAGTATCTACAGCAAGACTCGGGAATCTCTGTAAGAACTGAAGTTCTTTGGTGCGCTATTCTGCATAAGTACCACAACAAGAAATGCAGTAGTGTACATTTTCAGGATGAAAGAGGTGATAACTTCGTATCTCTATTTCCGGTTACTTCAACTCATCAAGCCGGGCCCCATGTTTGTCAAAAAGTAAACATTCATTTTGCATTTCTCGGATACGATTCAACTTGCTATAAATTATATTTTTTAACGGATTTTTTTTTTTTACTAAAACAGTTTTAAGTCACAATATTTTGTTTGGGAATAGTGCTGAAAACTACCCGAACCCATTTCATTCACTGTTAATAATTTGGGTGACTAAAATAGGATATAACCGAAATTCAAACAAATGGAATCTCATGAAACGAAATATAACTGCTATTTAATTGTCTCTCCATGAGGGCAAAGTTCGAAATAATTTCGATTTCTAATGTGGAGAAAATCCGGCTCCCCAAAAGGAGGCACTCTGAATTGCAACAAAAAATAAAAATTGCTTCTAGAAGGATTTTCCTAATCTGACTGAGGACAGAACTGATACTACACTTTGAATTATTTATTTGCTGAAAATATTTTTAAAAGATTACATTGAAAACAAATTAGGCACAAGGCCATCAAAAGTGTGGGTCAATGGGTGACGTTGGTCATCCTTGGTCTAAAATGATAAAATCGCTATCCTATTCCTAACTAGAATCGTCTCAATCACCTAAATACCACATTTACACTAGGGAGCCGCCCTACTTAAGATAACCCAAAATTTGTTGTAAATTTTATTTTTTCATGAATATATTCATATACAAAGATTTCATTACTTTGATCCTAGCCTGAAGGATGGACATTTCGTTAATATAATCTGTCAAAATTTAGTTCATCTAGAGTTCTGCACCTTTCAGAAATTTTTTTTAGAGTCAGTCAGTGTTTAATCTATTCAAACACTAAGTGGACCAGCCTCAAATCCAAGACATGACTATTTGAATAAGAAATGCTGCCGAAAAAGAATACATTTTCTTTAAAAATAATTCAGGTCACAAAGAAAGATGAATTACATTATAAGCCTACTATTCATCCTTTATGACATCATCCATATATATATACTAGATTATATGATGGAAAAAAAAATGATGCTCCACCAGTGTTCGCACTAATATTCACATAAAATCATAGAATTACATCAGTAATTTAATTTTTCATCTGGAGAGGTGTCGCTCTGAGCAGTCTTTCCTGCCTTGACAGAATACAAAACCGACATCTACTTTTAAAAAAAAAATTTTTTTATGGAAATCGCTCAAGACAAGGTGTGAAGCTACTTGTGAGGCTAAGAAGAACGAAAGATGATTATCGCAAAGACAGGAGATGCCTATTGGCCTTAGTATTATTGAAAAGATCAAGGCTATAGGTAGGAGGAAAACAGTCAGCAGGAAAATAGTTCCACAAGCCTGTAGTTCTTGGAAAGAAGCTACTGGAATAGGAAGCCGTATTACAATGAGGTATCAAAACAGCGAATTGATGGAGACCAGTAGACCAACGAGTCAAACGAGCTGGAACAAAAGAAGCAGGGAATAGATCAGACAATTCTGAAGAACACACTTTGTCACAGAAGAGATGTTGCTTGTCTGTCTCTTTGCTCTATCGTTATTTGCATGGTAGGTACTCGATTGAGATCCAATCTATGGTTTTCCCCCCTGTAAAAAATTCACAACAAAAACTTGTCTAGCTACAACCACTGTCAATAATTTCCCTTTCTCTCTCTGTGTACATTAAACTAAACTTAAATAAGGAACACTACTATGTTCTTTTTCACTATACTCATACAACCATATTAGTTTCTTATTTTTTACTGCCCCCCCCCCTGCTAATATAGTCGGTAAAAACTGAAATATTAGAAAACCCTGACTTAGTGTCTTATACATATGGTTTAAATTTCATTAGAATCACATAATTGAAGTTTCAAGAGGGTTCTGCCCTATAGCTCCCTCAGAGGGTCACATAGAGATTACTCACACAGAGGGACATGTACAGATTTAGAATGACTTCCATTGTCTTCCTCAGAGAATTTTATGAATATGATTAATATATTTGAAGTTTTAAGGGAGGTTTGGCCTCCATAGATTCCTTAGGAAGACATTTCAAGATTCGGGACCACTTCCATTGGCTTACCCGGGAAAAACTTTATAGATATGATTTTAATTTCATCAAAAAGTTGTAAGGGGAGTTCTGCCCTTATAATCCCCTTAGGAGTGCACTTCGACATTTGAAACGACTTCCATTGTCTTCACTGGAAAATTTTACATACTTTTAGTTTTTATGTAGATTCTCTAACCTTTCTTTCTATAGGGAACACACACATTGTCATTTATATATATATATATATATATATATATGAAGCAATCCAACAAAAGATACAAGCGTCAACTAATATCTTATAATTAGTGAAACATCCGGATAAAAAAACTGAAGCTCAATATACTGGATAGAGCATTAATATTATAATATAAAATGAAGTAATAAAATAAGGTGTCAATCAAATTTTATTAGAATTCAAAGTTCATGCAAAGCATCCTTAAGTCCTTAGCTCATGAGTTTTCAAAGATAATTCTTCTCTTCAGAGGACCATTACCGCAGTTATACTACTACAGGTAATAAAATTACGCTTTGAAAATATATAAAAATTATATACACAAATATATAAAAATACATAACATCAAACATATCAATCCAAAAACATACTTTTGTTGAATCCATACAGTCCATCCAGGTCATACAAGTTGAGGAGCATAATCAGGAAGGACATTACTCCAAGATACAAACAGCAGTCCAAATATGTGAAATTGAGGGGGCCGGCAAAGTTATCCAGTCGCGAAATGTGTCCATATTACAATGTTAATGATAAATAAATCAATCAAAATAATACAAAAAGTCCAATCAAAGTTCCGAGATCCCAACATGTGCAACTCTAATCAAATCCAAATTCGTTGTTTAATTAGAAAACCCGCTAGATCCGAATTGAGCAAAATAAGACGGACTCCCATCACATCTAGCCAGAAGAGCGAAAAATATATAAGTGATCTTCTCTCCAGACATGACAAATCCCTCAATTTCACATATTTGGACTGCTGTTTGTATCTTGGAGTAATGTCCTTCCTGATTATGCTCCTCAACTTGTATGACCTGGATGGACTGTATGGATTCAACAAAAGTATGTTTTTGGATTGATATGTTTGATGTTATGTATTTTTATATATTTGTGTATATAATTTTTATATATTTTCAAAGCGTAATTTTATTGCCTGTAGTAGTATAACTGCGGTAATGGTCCTCTGAAGAGAAGAATTATCTTTGAAAACTCATGAGCTAAGGACTTAAGGATGCTTTGCATGAACTTTGAATTCTAATAAAATTTGATTGACACCTTATTTTATTACTTCATTTTATATTATAATATATATATATATATATATATATATATATGTTTATTTTAAAAATAAAATAAAGTATTTCCAAAATGTTTTGGAAACGACTGTACGCCATACTAGACTTGATGTTCTAATTCTTGGAACAATTGTAATGTTCTAATTCATTAAATCCTCTTATATATATATATATATATATATATATAGAGAGAGAGAGAGAGAGAGAGATTTCCCATCTGAATTTATTTTTGAATATTTTCTCCTTTTTTTGCTTACCAGGATTCACTGAATTCTTTGAATAAAAAGAAAACAAATATGAGCCATGTTAACTTGAAAGAAATGAGTGAGCTGTCTATGACAAGTGGTGATATCGATATTGAATTTGCAAAATCTAGTAGTGATGATGATGGTGATGATGATGATGGTGTTTGGGGGCAAAAAAAAAGTTTTCAACCACTGAAACCTTTTGGCATGCAGCACCCGAAGGCACTTCCTACCTCTCCAATTGTCATGCCTTCCTCATTTCCCGAAAAGAAAACGAATTCCTCCATGTTGAGACCAGCATCAAGAAGTGGCATTTCCATGCCGCTTACAAGGGGTCCCTCTATCTCCCAGTCATCTAGTGCTCTCAATCAGGCTTCTGCCCTACTTCAGAAGTTTCAGCGAAGAGGCTCGGTGGCAGAGACACGCCCAAAGTCGGCAATGAGAATCTCGTTTAATATCGAAAGTGATGAAGATTTGAAAAGCGATCACTCGAACAAGGAAAATTCAAATGATTCTGATTCCGAGAAGAAATTTCTTAAGTGTAGACAACGGTTTCTCAAGAAGACTAAACCTGAAGAACCGGCAAAACTCAAAGAGAGCAACAAGGAATCGTGCGAAAAGCCAAAACCTGGAAAACCTGCAGGTAAGTCCGCAACTTTTACCTGTTTTATTAATGAGGAAAAATTTGAAAGTGTTCACATATTGTTCCATTAAAATGGGTTGGTTGGGAGGGCACGATGGGTATACTTAATGACATGAACTATGGAATCGGTTGTGCTGTGTTCAAATTCTGTCGGATCTCTTGCGTTCACTTATATTTTAATACCATTAGAAAAGGTATGAATCCTAAATCTCCCCAGCTATGAGTAAAATAGAAACATGTTTCTTCTTCTTCTTTTTTTATTATTTATTTATTTTTGATTCACCCCAAATAAGGCCTGGTGATACCAGATCAGGCTGCCCTGTGGCTCCCTGAGACGAAATTCACCTACATTGACGTTTTTTTTTTTTTTTTTTTTTTTTTGTAAAACTTAATTATGTTCTACAAAACCAAAAACAAAAACAACAGCCCCTCTCCCTTTCTCCCTCCCCTTTTTTATTTTATTTTTAGAACTTGAAGCATAAATCTTTTACTATAATGACCAGATTCGGCATTAAATAACCCAAAAAGGGTTGATATGCCGTAAAACAAAACTACCAAACCAAAAACGATGATTAAACATTTGAAGATATAAAGAACTTGAAGCATAAAAACTTTTACTATAATGACCAGATTCGGCATTAAATAACCCAAAAAGGGTTGATATGCCGTAAAACAAAACTACCAAACCAAAAACGATGATTAAACATTTGAAGATATAAAGAACTTGAAGCATAAAAACTTTTACTATAATGACCAGATTCGGCGTTAAATAACCCAAAAAGGGTTGATATGCCGTAAAACAAAACTACCAAACTACCATACCAAATAAGGCATATTGCCACTGAAGCTTAAGGGGCTACTTTGATAAAGGCCAGATTTATAGGGCCACTCTGGGTGGGGAGTTAAGCAGCAAGAGGTTTGTTCACATTACATTTAAATTTCTGCCTGTTGGTACTGTCAGGGAAACAGGAAGCAGGGAGAGAATTCCAAAGATAACAGCATCTAGGGAGCTCTACTGTGAAGGGGGGGGAGGGATTTAACAGCTAGTCTGGTGGGTCGGACGTATTTTCGTTTATGTGGTACAGGTGCAGTCAGTTCATCGGAGCACATTCCGTGGCAGCACTTATAAAACAAACACACAGATGCAACTCTGCGGCGATGAGACAGGGCTGGAGCTTGGCAGATAGTGCAGGACCTATTAGGTTAGAAATTCCTTTTTACACCCTATCCAAGGGAGAGACGCTGATTGTTAGTGCATCAGCCCAAATGTGGCAACAATACTCTGTGCATGGACGAATCGTGGCTTTGTAGAAATATAGTCTACTGGCAGGTGTGAGAAATTTTCTAGTCTGGTAGAGGGAGGCTACTTTCGTTTACAATGTTTTTTTGTGTTTCGGCATTATAGTAAAAAAAAAAACAGGTAAACATACGGCAAAACTGACAAGCCAAAGCAAAAATGGTCTGATTCTCATATGGAACAAAATGAAATTCCCATTTGTACTGGGTAAGATAGAGGATGAACCCCTTCCCCCTAAAATAATACCACCCATTGAATCATTAATAAGATTCATAATCCTTTCTGAAATCCAACCATATTTGGAATAAATAAGCTTCAGTCTATGTCTGACTTATCCACCAAGTTCCAATCGTAAATGTTCAACGGTCTTTGTTTTTATCGCAGTTCAATAATATGCTACAAATATGCACCTCTGCAGTGCAAGCAGACCTGGATACAACGTGCAAAATTGTCAATAACTTAGAGATACTCCTCCATTTGCACTGCCTCGGTTTGGGCTATGATGGCCCTCTTCAGTTCAGCAATTATCTGGGGATTGTTTTGATCGAGATTATCTTTGAGATCACCCAGTTTAAGATCTTGAATTAGACAACACAAGATCTCAAAAGAATGGATGCTAAAACATGCAAACTATTGACTTGTTTCCCTCTCTAAACTTATCTACCTATACTTGATGGTTGAAAAGGATTAATGAAACTCAAGTTATTATCTTATAAAATCACGACTAGGTCTCGACCAATATCTGGAAACAACAACAGACTAAATGATGATACAGGGTGACCCAGAAAAATGCCACCCGTGAAATCGTTAGTAAAATTCACAACCCTTTGTGCAATCCAACCATATTTGGTACAAATAAACATCGGTCTACGCTTGATTTATCCACCATAATGATGATTATGATGTAGTAGTAGTAGTAGTAGTAGTAGTAACAACAACAACAACCTCCTGTGAATGTCAGTTAAGATACGGTTATTTTCATCGCAGCCATGAAGACGACAACACCTTCCCATAATAATTTGCCGAAAGAGTGTCGACAAGTGTTTTTGAAAAATTCCCAGGTGGATTTTGAACATGACTGGTAATCTTAGTAAGCAGTTATTCAGTAAAAATCAATTCAATTTTTGTAAATGTATCTTCAGTGTTTTAGGTATATTAGTTTAAAAAAAAAAAAAGAAAGATCGTTACTAAGATTACCTGTCAATTCCAAAATCTACTTGGAAATTTTTCAAAGAACACTTTGTTACCAACTTTGCAACGTAAATCGATTTAAAATAGAGAAATCAACAATAAAACACCAACAAATTTTGAGTAAATACAAATGTTAAACGAATTACCCAAGGGAGATAACTCATATTACTCAAGGGAGATAACTAGTATTAACCAAGGGTCATGATTCTTATTACTAGGAATCTTTGAAAGAGCATGAATAAGTTAACACTCTCAAGTGTGTTTTTTTTTTCAATTTCATTTACTAATGATTAATGAGTCACCACTTATCAAGGCTAGATGATAATGATTAATTAGCCGATAGATTGTCAGTTGAATGATGAAGAATATTATGAGAGCATTGAAAATTATGAATGGAATGAACAAAATTTGATTACTTATGAGAACTGTTTATGACAAGTGTGAAGATGACCATATTGTAGTGTGCAGGGAAGTTGTCCGACTAGGAAAGTTTTTTGCAAGAGATGCCCTAAAAAGGGCCACAACTCTAAAACGTGTAAATCTATTAAACAGACTTCTGCTCTAAATTTGGCTTTGATTATTGTAGACTATTATGTTGTCAAGTTTAAACAACTAGCCAATCAATGCCTTAATAGACAAGGGAGGCACAGAAAGCTTTATTAATGACCGTATTGTGCAACAACTTATTTGTATTGTCTTTCCTACAGCTGAAACTGTTAGTATGGCCATTTCATCTCTTTCTTCTAAAATTAGAGGCACTTGCCCGGTGGGTAACAAAAGTTACCCTGCCATAAAATTGTCCATCCTGCATGACTTATGTTGTAATATTTTATTGGGGCAATAAAGCGGAACACTTAGTAGCTGAAAATAGAATGAAATGTTTTGCATGTCGTGCATGCCCATCTGTTCCACTATGGAGGAGTACTAGAGTAAAACGACCAGCCACCCACTGTCACTTGTGTGATCATACGATCAGGGGGGGGGGGGTGACAATAAAGAGGAACACTTACCAGCTGAAAAGAGAATGAGATTCTTTGCATGTCGTGCATGCCCATCTGCCTGAGTAAAAAAGGGATTCTCTTCATAAGTGTAGACTTTTATAGTTGGGACTGATCTGCATATGTGAAGAACTAATTAGCATATGTAGAGGCCAAC
Organism: Sepiola atlantica; assembly: GCA_963556195.1. NCBI lineage: Eukaryota > Metazoa > Mollusca > Cephalopoda > Sepiida > Sepiolidae > Sepiola > Sepiola atlantica. Next base: position 15,273,918 of record OY744537.1, read on the forward strand.
TGAGATAAATGAAAGGACTGATGGAAAGCAGGGACTTGATTTTCAGAGAGGGCTGTCTCTGCTGGCATACTAAAGAAGCTGCACTGTAATGACAGGGCAATGGTCAGATGGATCTGTTTGGTGAGGCCTGAACAGTACGTTTCTTTTGAATCTCTGCTCTCACAGGTCAACTTGAAAAGCCTTACGGACATCATGCGGAAGAACAGACTGCGTTGGTAGGGTCACATTGAGCGTAGCGATGGCTGGATTGCTAAAGTCCGAAAGTTGAATGTGCCAGCAGAGAACATCACTGGCAGACCCAAGTTGACTTGGGAGGACGTAGTCAAACGTGATAGGAAGGCCATGGGTATGGATTCCATCAAACCTTGCCAAAGACAGGAGTGGAGAGGAAGACTTAGATTTCGAGACTAGACAATCAGGCCCCACCCTCATCAGAGGATTAATTGTGGCCTGATTCAACAAATAAACCGGTTGATGATGATGATGATGATGATGATGATGAGAGAGAAAGTGGTGGTGCTGGAAATCTGAAAGTTGGATTGCCTTTTTTTTTCTCATGGTTATATTACATTTATTGGGACATGATTTCTTAAGACGTCACTCTTCCATTTCCCTCTTATTTGAAAGACCCTTACCTAAACTAACTGTGTGTGGTTCCGTCTCCATAAGTATTCAATCTCTTTCCTTGTTTGCACGTTGCTTGCCTAACTGCAAACTCATAGCTCTCAAATAGATGATGTAGTACACAAATAAAATGTCTAAAATTTAAGGTTTAATTTGAAGGTGTCTTAAGAAGAAATTGAAATTCAGGGAATCTTGGTTGATTAGTGTCTAATGACTATGGATTAAATTGAATACAAATCTGATATATTTAAATTTTCAAATTGGAAGTTGTGCATTTATTATGACCGGTAAAAATTCTTTAAAATACTCAAAAGAAGTTTAAATATTGTATTTTGCAGAAATATTCTATTTTACAGAAATATTCTATTTTACTAATATACTGGTAAAATTTATTTATTTATTGATTATTTTTGACTTTGTTTTATTTTAATTTATTTATTTGTTTTTGTTTTTTGGATTTTTTTTTCATTTCTAAAATATAACTTCTAGACTAAATCTCTTTTTCTTATTGTTCTATTCTCTTAAGAGACTACAATGTAGCATATGTATTCATATTTTTCTCTTTTATTTTTTTGCTTTTCCATAGCTTTGCCTTGTGATATTGTTTTCTTAGCATTTGATAATATTGCTGTTGTCAGTTATTGAAATTTTGTATTAGCATTTTAACTCTTTAAGTAGCCATCCTTTTAACAAGTACAAATGACCATACATTTTTTCAGATTCTGTTCTTCAAAAACAACATTCTCTGCCTTCCACGAGCATCGTGTTGTCATCCGATGATGAAAGTATGGCTGAATTCATTGGCAAGTTGAGTTTGCCTGATAATCCGCCTGTTCAGAAGGATCCAGTCACGCAACCATCCGTAAGTTGCTCTGTATTTGTCTTAAAACTTTTTTTATAAGCGTCCGTGTAAAAAAAACTTTAGTAAAAAATGTAGACACAATCTGAACATTAAAAATATGAGAACCACTGAAACGCTTAAAAATTTATCAGCCTCCTTGATGTCCAAAAAAATGGAGATTGCAATCTTACTAAAGATAAATACCACTCTTCTTCTTTGTGTGTCTTTGAAGCATGTGGTCATATAACAGTTTCCCACTTTTTTACGCAGTCCTTTGCATTATGGCTGTACTCTGTAAGATCTTTTGAATTGACCGTGTTGGGTTATTGAATGATGCTTGAGTGGATGTAAATTTGAATATGTCAATGTGAGTTAATAAACAAAAATATGAGAAAGAATTTGAATGAGGAAACTTAGTATGGTCAAGAATTAATTATTTATTTACTTTTTACAATTGGAAGAAGAGGATTTACTAATTAATTGACATGTAGTGTGAGAGCTGAAACGATAACATCTTTAGAAAATGTATGTCTCCGTTGGAAGCCAAGGGGATGTAACTCTCCAAATCAATTGCAAGGGAAGTAACTCTGACAAGTTTATCTCCCTTTAATATGTCCATTCTGAATGTCTCATTATATTCTAACTAGAAATGTCTCTAGCTAACATATATAAAAAAAAACAAAGGCTAATTCTGTGATTCTCTTTAGGGAAGACTTTCAAGGAATTCAAGTATGGAACGAAAGCCTTCAATCTTAAAACGGTCTCCATCTCCAAGACAGATTCATAGTCCGTCCCCGTCTTTACGGAACCAGAGTTCTCGGTCACCCTCTCCAGCTTTTGCCGCGCGGACAGTGAAGCATCTACATTCTGTTACAGAAGACCTGACATTGGCTGAATCACTACCGGCTGAAATAGTTGAAGAAGAGGAAGAAGAATCAGAAGGACGTGTGGAAGTGGGAGAAGATGAAGCTAATAACAGCAGATCAACAGGAAGGGATTCGAAAGGTATGCATTTATTTGTTAAAACTCTTCATTCTGATAAAACAACGAGTCAAAAAGCCACACTCTGGGAAGAATTTTAGTCTAGCTCCTCCTCATCGTCTTAGCTGTTTAACCTTCAAGTAATTTAAAAATCAACGTTAAGAGAAGAAAAGAAACTTACTTGTGAGGGTGGATTGCCGAAAAATGGTTTTCAAAGTGATACATTTCGAAAGATAATCTCTCTACTACTAGACATTTATTTAAAGATATGGCCACATATTGGTTGTTATTTTTTGTAGCCTCGTTAACAGCCAGAAATAAACACACAAAGAGGAATTGAGTAAAAAAATATATTAAAGAACAGTCGTACAAAACATACAAATAGGAGGGTTACCAGCGAGAGTGTTCGGTCCGACTGTCAGGGCTGTCTGCTAGAATATTGACTTTTTCTAAGAGCAATACCTGCTGCTATTTATAACTGGGAGAATTCATGCGTGAATGGGTAAATTACCATAACACTAATATAACCTATGCCTTTCTTCTTGTGCATCTTCAATTGTGCATTTAAACTTGAGAATTGTGAACTAAACCCATGATATAATACACAGGGGTAGATTGTTTTTGTTCTGTCAGCCATGAACAGATAGAAACGTAAATTGTTATTATTATTAAACATTATTAAATTATTTTAATTAATGAAAATAATCTGTTTAATTAATTGAATTTATGAATATATTTAAACACATGAACAGATTAATAAATTATTAAATTTTTTAGTTGTATTCAAGCATTTCTATGAATGGTGTCGTGGATTAGTAGGTTGATTGATTGGTCTGTCACGTTAAGTTCAAAATTGCATTTTCATTCGTTAAATGAACAGATTGAATCGACATATATTGGGATGCCCAAAAAGTGTGTTCGTTTTTTGAATGTCATCTTTCTGGCCTACTAAAGACTAAGCAAAGGACTACCGACATCTGATGCTTTTTTACTACAGAAAAGAAAATAAAGCTACAGAAACCTAAAGATATGCTGTGTGTATGGGGAGAATGCTGTGCCAGAAATGGTTTGCTCGATTCCGAAAGGGAAATTTTTCAGTGAGAGATACTCCTCGCTCTGGTCGGCCAAAGATGATCGAGAGTAACCAAGTGAAAGGCGTAGTTGAACAAGATTGACAACCAGCCAATCGCAGACATTCTCAAGATTTCCAAATCGAGCGTGGAAAATGAATTGCATTAATATCCACTTTAAAAAACGAACAAACTTTTTGGCCAACCCAATATTTATAATACCTGCTCTTATTTATTAATATTTATTAATTACTAGCTGCCCCTACCTGACGTTGCCCGGGAGTCTTTTATCTGACCCAAAATATTCTTTAAAATAAGGTTCAAATGTAGTATAAGAATGTTAAAAAGCTGAACCTATTTCGCCGAAATTGCTTGAAAACATCATGGCCGCCAGCAACTAAAACATTGAATTTAAGTTACTATTTGATCTTATTAATCTGTTATTTAATTATTAATTTATAAATAAAAATGAATATATATTTATAATAATGAATATTTCGACGTATGATTATCGAATTTATGTTGAGGGAATAAATATTTTTTTTAATAATTCCCAAAAAGAAATTGCTACTTAAGTTTTTTATTCTTTTGGCAGAGGTATGGTGCTTAAATAATATTTATTATAAAGATGGTTACTTAAGGTTAAAGGAGAGTACTGAATAGCTTCCAAAATTTTAATCTTTTAGTAGCAGAGGATTTGCTAAGAATTTTAAAGCCAATTAATTTCTATTTGCCTGTTTAAATGTTTCCAAATTCCTTTACAAAACGTCACCAAGTAATTTATTCTCTTTTTCAACTTCAAAGATTTAAATGTCTAAGAAAGGAATAGAAAGAAATCAATTTGCCTGGGCGATAATGTATGTATGTGTGTTCGTGTGTGTGGGGGGGGGGGGGGGCTTTTTTTTAACTTCCAATTTACTCCACTGAAGAAAAAGCCTAAAAGGAAAATTTAAACACAATTGCTAAATATTTGTCCACGAAATATTCTTAAACAAAACTATTTGTTATATTAAAATCAAAATAATCATTGAATTAAACAATAATACCAAAGAATAGCTAATTAATAAAATGTCGTTTTGCAAAGTAATATGTAAATTAGTTAACCTTATGACTTAGATCGTATATACATAGCAATATATGTGAAGTTGAATACAGTGTTTTAATCTCATAGTGCGAGCCTTTTGGCTAAGATCAAAGTGTAGTATCTGTTCCGATGGATACTGCACGCCTGTCCTGTGCAGTTCTAGGAGGTCCACCCTCCCAGGCTTCGCCTCCCCTCTTTGGGGAGGAGTAAGTTTATTGCTTACTGCCTGAGGCGCCCCTACCGGGGAATGCCGACGGGGCTGCCCAGGCAATTTTTAAATGGCCAGAGTGCTCACCTCTCGAGCGCTGGCTTTTAACCCCACTTGCTCGACCCGAGCTTGGGTCACATCTTACTTGTGGGAGTAAGATAAAACTGGCCTTGTGCCTAACTCCTAGCGAAGGAGTAAATAAAAAAAAAAATCTTATAGTGCGAGAAATGGGCCAAACTGTATAGATATACAGATTCAACTTTTTGGATTATTCGGACTACTGTTCTCATCTTGGATGTTATTCTCACAACGTTTCGACCGATGTAACCTCTTCAGGTGAATCTTGTCAAACTCAGGAATCTTTATGTCGAACTCTGAAATCTGTACAGATCTGTGGTGCAACGGATAAGAGTGCTAAGTATAATCAGTTTTAAGGGACAGTCTTCTGGAGGTTGAAGGTTCAATCCTCAGTATGGATGATACTAAAAATATAATTACAAATTACTTAAGACTTCGGTCATGGCTGATGGAATGAGAGTAAGCTACCTCCATGGATTAAATAAAGGATTCCATCCAAAATTCCATACAGATTCCCGAATTTGACACGACACATCTGAAGAAAGTCGGAGGTTACATAAGCCAAAAGGTTGTGAGAATAACATCGAAAATGAAAACAATAGTCCAAATAATCCAAATAATACAAATCATCAATCCTCATCTCAAAAATTTAGAAAGATTTCACACTGTCCGTTAATTAGTAAAGAAATATATCACTATAACTGCTGCAGTCATTTTTTATACGAGTATTTTAACAAATTATTTATGTCGTGTTTGTTGTTAGGTTCATTGTATGATTTCCATTTCTGATTTCAGTGAACCTGTTCAGTGTTGAAGAACCAAGACCTTCTTTCCGGGAGTCCAAAGTGAAAAATAAGACCGAAAAGACTAAAGAGAAGCCGGAAAAATTGAAGGGGAATAAATCTCACCATTCTAAATCATCCCGACACTCCTCCAAGCACTCGTCACGACCCTCCTCCAAGCATTCAAGCAGAAACAGTTCCGACAAATCCATAACAGAAGAAATCCACAGCAAGGATCACAACATCTTTGCCGCATTTGGCCTCCATACAGTCGACGACCTCCTACCTCCGAGCCATCACTTACCAGGTCAGCATCGATCGGTTAGTTTTGATACGGGGTCGCTTAACGTGACTAGTTCACATAAAGAAGAGTCTGTCAGTGAAGTTGTATCTGATATCCAAACACAAAGATCAATCACAATATCGAACAGGAAGCATTCATCGCACTCCTCAGTCGCGGATGCTTACACGGAGGACTTTATGTCGACGAATGTTTCAGAATCTGATCAAAATGTTTATACAGAAGATTTTCATACAGACTCGGAGATGGAGACGGCAAATTTGTCCTCTGATGCTTTCAGCAGTGAAACAAGCGCGTAAGTTTCTATTAAACACTTACAAAGATATTTGGCTTCTTATATCTTATTTCTAACATGGTTACCCAGCGTTTTCCGGGTATTATAAAAAGAAAATAACACCAATAATGTACAAATTTGATATGAACACTATACCGCCCCCCCCCCCTATTTGTCATCATCATCATCATCATCATCATCATCATATTTGGTTTAACATCTTTTTTACATACTGGCATATTTAAATGTTATTTATAAATGTCATACTTACAGAACACTACAATTAATATTCGTAGCGAAATGAAAAAATTGAGTAAAAATATTTATATGGAGTTCAGAGGTGGGAACATTAGTTTCCTGGGTTCTTCGATTTTCCAGGGAAACACCCGTGCCCAGGTCCTGCTAGTATGTAAATAAATCAAGGATATAGCGGAGTATTAGAAGGTTATCACAATGTCAGAAATGGAAATATGCTGGTGTTGAGAAGGAAGACAAAAACAAGTGATTTTTTTTACAGTAAATCTTATTTTATTAGTCAAAACTTCTACACTGTGATCAAATGTGTGTGACTGTGCTTCATAATATATTTTGAGGAAAAACCTCTTTATCAAATGGTAGGTGTTTCAAATCTCCTGAAATCCGTGTGGACCAGTAATGTTGTTTTATGGTTATACCGCAGTAAATATCAATGTAGCCTGCAGCAAATAAAATAAAATTAAATTAAAATTTCTTTATTTTATTTAAGTGATGAAATGGTTTTAGTCACATTTATTTAAATTTTTTTTGGGGGGGAGGGGAGGGTAACTGTGAATCTATATACTAAGTGTGTTATTCTATTCATTTTTTTATATTATCTATTTATTATTATTTATTTTTATGGGGAGGGGCTTAATTGTAAATCATATACTAAGTTTGTTATTCTATTAATATTAGGATTTTTATTTTATTTGATTTTAATTATTATTATTTATTTTATCTAATTTATTATTTATTTTTTCTAATTAACCGGTAATTTTTTATAATTTTTTTATAATTTATTTTTCTAATTGACCGCGATAGTTTTGCTCTATTTCGTACCGCTGTGTAGAAGGTAAGATTTACTATAAAAAAATTTTTTTTAAATCACTTGTTTTTGTTTGACATATTTCCATTTCTTGCACTGTGATAGCCTTCTAGTACTCCTCTATACACATATTACACATATTACACGCAATGCTTCAAGCAAACTACATCTCCTTATTAAATAAAGGATGTTTATTTATCTCTTTAGAAATTAATTTAGCTGCATCAAATCCTGGTTAAGGTAGTGAATCATCAATTTGGTTTAACGTCCGTTTTACATGCTGGCATGCATTAGATGGCTTTTAGAAATTGACTTACAAACTAACCTATCTCTGCCCAGGTCTTTATCTATCGTTCTTTCTCTCAAGTCCATTCTTATCACTTCCTCCTATGTTTTTACTTGGCCTTACACTGCGAATGGAACCTGCTACCTCAACTGTTCTACATCGATTAACCCAAGAACTCTTATCCATTATTTCAACATGGCCACACAACTGAAGCAATTAAATAAATATTTTGCTCACATATCATAAATTAACAGAACTGCCAATGAGATTTTAACATTTCGTCCAGCAAAGTATAAATATATATGTAAAAAAGATAAATAAAATATTTACTTTGTGTAATTACAAGCCATAAAAATGGAACTAGAAATGATCATTGGCTCAAGGAAGAGAAAAATGCATAATTTTCTTAGACTCATTCATTTTTACATTTTTCTTTTGATTTAATTTTTTGAAAATGTTCAAATTATTACAATTTCTTCGGTGCTTATTTATATTGAGACTAAAGTGAAATATGGCATTCAAACTAAAATAACAAGAAAACTTCTGGTAATAATTACTTATTAGTGAAAAATATTAGTGCACACCAAAAATTACGGAAAATTATCGAGTAGAATTGTGATAAAAAATAAAATGAATTTACTATTCGGAATGAATCGACAAACTCCGAACAACATTCAAGAAAAGCTTGTCATAGAAGATTATCTCCCTTCTTCTAATATGAAGATGACACGCTGGCTTGTCATAGAAGATTATCTCCCTTCTTCTAATATGAAGATGACACGCTGGCTTGTCATAGAAGATTATCTCCCTTCTTCTAATATGAAGATGACATGCTGGCTTGTCATAGAAGATTATCTCCCTTCTTCTAATATGAAGATGACATGCTGGCTTGTCATAGAAGATTATCTCCCTTCTTCTAATATGAAGATGACACGCTGGCTTGTCATAGAAGATTATCTCCCTTCTTCTAATATGAAGATGACACGCTGGCTTGTCATAGAAGATTATCTCCCTTCTTCTAATATGAAGATGACACGCTGGCTTGTCATAGAAGATTATCTCCCTTCTTCTAATATGAAGATGACACGCTGGCTTGTCATAGAAGATTATCTCCCTTCTTCTAACATGAAGATGACACGCTGGCTTGTCATAGAAGATTATCTCCCTTCTTCTAATATGAAGATGACACGCTGGCTTGTCATAGAAGATTATCTCCCTTCTTCTAATATGAAGATGACACGCTGGCTTGTCATAGAAGATTATCTCCCTTCTTCTAATATGAAGATGACATGCTGGCTTGTCATAGAAGATTATCTCCCTTCTTCTAATATGAAGATGACACGCTGGCTTGTCATAGAAGATTATCTCCTTTCTTCTAATATGAAGATGACACGCTGGCTTGTCATAGAAGATTATCTCCCTTCTTCTAATATGAAGATGACACGCTGGCTTGTCATAGAAGATTATCTCCCTTCTTCTAATATGAAGATGACACGCTGGCTTGTCATTCGGAGTTTGTTGACTCTGAATGGTAAATTGATTTTATTTTTTATTATCAAATTCTACTCGCTTATTTTCCATAATTTTTGGTGTACACTAATATTTTTCACTTATAAGTAAGTATATCCATAAGTTTTCTTGCGATGAATGCTTCCTGTTTTCCTGCTATTTTATTTTGAACTGCCATATTTTACATGTATCTTAATATAAATAAGCACCCATAAATCTTCTCTAATATAATAATTGTCTCTGTTTCAATATCTATATGTATAAATAGCTATTCATATGCATCTAATACTAAGGAAGATAATTCAGTATATATTCAAGAAAAAGCAGAGCATCAGCAGCAGCTCGACCCCTAAAGTTCAACCCTTCCTCGCCGTGGTAACCAGGTAGCTCTGACACAATCACGTTGACGCTGACTCGTGTCAGAACTACCTGGTTAACAGGGTTATAGTGAAAATCTATAAGTCAACATCAGGATTCAGCATTCTCTGGTTGTCTCTCCCTCTGCGTCTGCAGCAAACAAGGATGTGTCATGTGTGGAACTGCAAATCAAATAGCTACAGTCAACAAGGAGGACTTCATGCAGACCTAACAATCCTGAGGCGCAATCTTCATGAGCTCTGTGCAGATGTCTGATTCATCCGACAACAACAACAAAATCAGCAACAGCCGTCTAAAGTATTAGTATTGTTCATAATGTAAAAAAAAAATGACAACTGTTTTTTCCAAGTGAATTTAATTACAAAAATATAATAATATGTAAGTTGGGGAAAAAAATTTACAGAGAAAACGATAGTTAAGTTTGTTTTGTTTTTTTCAAAAATATGTTTTTTAAGTAGTTAAATTTTTTATTTAAATATGTATGTGTTATTTCTAGTGGTGAAATATGTTTGTTTATCATGCGTATTTATCTGTTCACCAAGTAACATTATATCAAGCATCAACAGCAGCTAACTTGAAGTATTATTATTGTTTGTAAACAAGACAACAGCCACATCTCATTTCGGACTTCCTGTCCATGACATCACACCCTAATACGTAGTCTTAACCTCTAACTTAACTTTTAATGGAAAATTCCATTTTTTTGTTTAAAGAAACCTTTTCAACCACTGATTGTCATGGTTAATAGCACCCTTCCTTTAGAGTTCATTATTCAAACTCCTCGGCCTAACATTTGTAGGCAACATTAATTGGAACAAATATATAGAAGATATTGCCAAGGCTGCTGCAAAGAAAGTGGGCTCCCTCTCCCATGCTAGAAAACTTCTGACACCTGTCAGTATCCTATATCTCTAAAATCCACCATTCGCCCATGCATGGAGTATTGTTGCCACATATGGGCTGGTGCATCAACCACTGGTCTCTCCCTATTAGACAGGATCTAAAACAGAATCTATGTCCCGCACTGTCAACCAAGCTCCAACCCGTGTCCCAATGTTGCATCCCTGTGTTTGTTTTACAAGTACTTCAATGGAATGTGCTCCGATGTATTCGCAGCACTGGTGCCCCCTTGACGTTACTACCCCGACCAGCCCGACAATCAGCACCCTTTCACTGTAGAGGTCCCCAGATGTCAGAAAACTTTCTACTCTAATAGTTTCTTCTCTCGAACTGCAAGCCTTTGGAATTCCCTCCTGTTCCCTGCTTCCCTATTATTATTCCCTGTATTAACATGTAAAAATTGTAAATATACTGTGAACAGACATCTCACTGCTTAACTCCCTACTTAGGATGTCCCTGTAGGTATGGACCCTAATTCACAGTAACCCCTTACGTCTCAGTGACAATGTGCCTTATTTGGAGTGAATAAAAGTTTTTTAAAAAACTAAGAAAGACTACCCGTACATAGAATTTTCCATTTTTAACCTTATTTTTACACACCCCAGACGAATATCGCTACATGATGTGGCTTTACTTGGGAAACATGATTTTCTTTTTAGTTTGAGCAAACCATTTTAAATAGGAATCAGCAAACCTGTTTGTCTTAATAGTGGACATTTAACGTAGCTGGAGTGTTCTTCAATCGCCACGGTACGTCTACTTAGTCGACAGAATCAACTGGTCAAATCTCTGCAATCACACTGATGATATGGTAGCCAAGATTTCCATCTCCTTCGCTCTGTTATTGTAGACGTCTTCTTCTTTTTTCAATAACAGCTTTTAAACGTTACTAATAAAGAAACATCACAACTGCACTTGCTTTTAAAAATCTCTTTGAGATTTAATTTTTTTCTTTATTTAAATTTTTGTTTTTACGATTGAGTCACCACTTATCAAGGTCCACATGCCACTCAAGGATAAGGGTTGTTGAGTTTGTCGGGTAGATGGTGAAATATTGAGGGGATTAGTAACAATGGTTGTAACTGGTCAGAAAGTGATTATTTAAAGGAATGGTTCAACAAGAATTTATTTACATTGGACTTGAAAACGACAACGTTATAGTCAGCCAGAAAGCAGCCCTATGGTACTGTGTTCCACGGACGGGCAGTTCTACGAAAGAAACTGCCATGAAAATAACGATAGAGCCGAGAAAGACTAGCAATGTCTCTTCAGTTAGAAAGAAGCTGAAGGATGGAGAATAAATGTATACATATAAAACATCTGGGAGGGAGAAAGCAGTTATCCAAAAACCTAAATTCTCTGGTGACTCAGTGAAAATAACAAGATCTTCCCAGCTCATTCTCCACAAAAGACTCGCTGCTTCCTGTCCCTGTGACGTCATGTAGCTCTTAAGCGAATTCTACTTAGAAAATTCCACTCGACTTAATTTCTAACCTCACGTAGAAAAATTTACTATGCTAACCATATCTTCACACATTCGCATCTAAATATTGTTACAGACTTTTGCTTTGTCTTCTTTGCAGTGATAAGCGCTCAAAAGAGAAGATCCGAAGCAGAAAGTCAAGAGGAAAAAAAACGACATCTCGTTCAACGCCAAAAGTGATCCGAGTTTGCAATGAAGGAACTCAGACAAATGAGATTGATTTCATCCAGGATCAACTCCAAGCTTCACCTTGGAATTCTCTGTATGCAAGTCAAGACTGGAAAGGTCGGCCGTTAACGACTGGATCAACAAAACCTGCCGCGTCTGCAATGCCGCACGTGTGTGGCCATACCTGTCTGAACGGTAAATATAGTCAAACATTGGTAGATATTGTATTGTTATGATTTCAATAATTATTTGAAACTTTTAGGTAAGATATTTTATCACAATTAAATGATAGCATCCCTCTTTCTCTCACTCAAAAATACTTTTTGGATGACTATCTATTAAGCACAAAATTATCATTACTGTATTTGGTTTAAGGTCTGTTTTACATGCTGGCATGCATTGGACAGCTTTTAGAAATTGATTTCCAAACTAACGTATCTCTAGCAAGGTTTTTATTTTCCCCTCTTTCTCTCAAGTCCATCCTTATCATTTCCTGTTTTCCTTGGACTTCCCCTGCTAACTGACGCTACTACCATAACTGTTTTACATTTACTAACCGAAGACGTCTCATCCATTCTTTAAACGTGGACATATTATTATTGTTTATATAATTGGATTGTTTGAAATTTATTCATACTAGAAGTAATGGGCTCTACGGTCCCATTAATTCTAGTATATAGAAATATATGAATTCATGTTTATATAAATTATTATATCAATAAATGAATTCATGCCTTGAAACGTGACGTAAATCATAAATCTATGATGTCATGCCAAAACTATGATTATTTTGTTAAGGTAATGTTTTAAGCTCTATTTATAACAAAGTTCAAATAGACTGAAAATCTCAAGGTTTCAATTTTGATTTCCGGTCATGGCATCCGCTTTATTTGTTGGGAATTTATTATTTACTATTAATGCAATATTTTACCTTTCTAAAAAGTAGTAAAGATTTCTGATATTTTGAAATGAGACAAATTCTCAATGTATTTATTATGTTTGAAAAAATTGTGAGAGAAGACGGACAGAATCTCTATTCATATAAGATAACTGGATTTTTAACAATTTTCCGTTTGTTCACATTACCTTAGTTTCCAGAATAAATTATTATTTTATCCCGTAAACTCTTTTGAGATTTTAATCTCTTTGTACAATGTCTTCTTTCAGCTCATCTTCCGTCTCACTCAAATCTTCAGGCTGTACATGAAATCATGAAGCAGCAAGTAGAATTCACTCGTCAATTCTGCGAATCACAGAAATATCTTTACCATTCTCTCGTTGAGGCTCTCACTCCTGATTATGTCTACACAACTTTGGAAGATACAAAAGAGGTAAGTCAACAGTCGACAGCAAAGTCATAAAATTGTATAGGATGAGTTCACTTGTCAACAACAGCATATCCAGGTTTCTTATTTTTATGCCAACAGATCAACCCAGCATTGCCTGAGAGGGAGGAGGGGATAGTACCCTGAAAGATTTTGTTTAAATTTATGTAGGTGACTTATGTTTAGTATTATACCGTTGCAACTACACAATAAATTAAATTCCTCAAAATCCTATAAAATTTCAAAGTTCATAAAAGAATATTAAATTATTATCATTTTTATATGTAACTAGAAAAACAATGTCACCCGATGGATCATCCATTCAGCTCAGGTTAGATTATTTGAATCAGAAAAAAGTGAGTTTTGATTTACTCCTCTCCAGGAGTTAGGCACAAGGCCAGTTTTTATCTTACTCCCACAAGTAAGATGTGACCCAAGGTCGGGTCGGGGAAAGTGGGGTTTAAAAATTGCCTGGGCAGCCCCGTCGGCATTCCCCGGTAGGGGCGCCTCAGGAGGCAGTAAGCAATAAACTTACTCCTCCCCAAAGAGGGGAGGCAAAGCCTGGGAAGGTGGACCTCCCAGAACTGCACAGGACAGACCCATTGACCGGTGTAAATCAAGACCCGAAGGCCAAGACAACACCAGTATGGGGTGCAGTATCCATCGAAACAGATACTACACTTTGATCTTAGCCAAAAGGCCAAGAAAGTGAGTTAATGATAGAAAAAAGACAAAATCTCAAATAAGTCATTTTTTGCTCGCTACTTCTCTCCAACCCTCCCACCACTCTATCTTTCTCTCTCGGCTATGGGTTAAATAGTTTTACTACTGTGGTGCTATTCCCTTTTGTCTATTTCAATATTTTTATTCTTCCCTTTCTTTATTACACTCAACTGTTAATAAACAATGAGAGAAAGAGACGGAAGCAACAGTGATAGAAACGCTATAAAACAAGAGGGGGTGGGGGGTAATGACAGGAGAGAGTTATAGACAGAAACTTAGTAAGAGACAGGTCAGTTGGGGAGGTAATTGCAAATTAAAGCTAATTAGAACGATTAAAATGGATCTTTTATTCAAACATAGCTCAATCCAAAAACTGAAGAATATTTTTACATGTATTTTGTGTGATTAAAATATATAGGAAAAAGACCTTAGGGAAACAAACGTTGATTAACTCAGCTTTAGTCTAATGATAGATACTAGGGCACCTTTTGACCTTTCAATAAATGCAAAAGTTGACCCCCAAAATACTTAAATGCAAATTTTTTTAAAAATGTTGTTATGTGGCAAATTAAGAATTTAACATAAGTGAATTATTGGAGATTAGATGTTTGTTTATTTTGTATTGTTAAACCCTCATTAAAATGATTGCACTTTGTTCAAATGTTCAGAATCAAGATAATTGTTATGATGTTTGAAAACACATAGTTCACTTAACAGACATCCTAATGGAGTGCGGGATTATTGTATACAGGCTCTTTATAGGCAATAAAGCCCGGCTATGGCAATTGCTGTATTAGCCAAACCAGCCGTATTACAGTAATATTATGTAATTCAACTATTGTTTAAATCTCATTAAAATAAAGTAAACACATTTATTAGGGGCGGGGGGGGGGGCATCATCGCATAGAAGAAGAAAGACCCGACATTGCTCGGGATTGAATGGGGATCACTACTACACACTGTTTCACTATGCTCATAACTTTGTTACTTTCTTTGTTTTTACTGCCCCCCCTCCCCTGTTTTGCCCCCTAATATAATCGGAAGAAGCTGAAATGTAGGAAAACTCTCTGAATTTACGTCTTATACATATGGTTTAAATCTCATTAAAATTGGCTGTACATATTTAAAGGGGTTCTGTCCCCATGGGTCACTGAGAGGTGGGGGCACGTATATATTCGGCACATAGAGATTCACAACCATTTCCAAAGTCAGGTGTTAAGTTGAAAAGCTAGTGCATTAGGATTAGTGCACTATGACCAAGTTGAAAAGCTAGTGCATTAGGATTAGTGCACTATGACCAAGTTGAAAAGCTAGTGCATTAGGATTAGTGCACTATGACCAAGTTGAAAAGCTAGTGCATTAGGATTAGTGCACTATGACCAAGTTGAAAAGCTAGTGCATTAGGATTAGTGCACTATGACCAAGTTGAAAAGCTAGTGCATTAGGATTAGTGCACTATGACCAAGTTGAAAAGCTAGTGCATTAGGATTAGTGCACTATGACCAAGTTGAAAAGCTAGTGCATTAGGATTAGTGCACTATGACCAAGTTGAAAAGCTAGTGCATTAGGATTAGTGCACTATGACCAAGTTGAAAAGCTAGTGCATTAGGATTAGTGCACTATGACCAAGTTGAAAAGCTAGTGCATTAGGATTAGTGCACTATGACCAAGTTGAAAAGCTAGTGCATTAGGATTAGTGCACTATGACCAAGTTGAAAAGCTAGTGCATTAGGATTAGTGCACTATGACCAAGTTGAAAAGCTAGTGCATTAGGATTAGTGCACTATGACCATCAAAAAATGCCTTAGAAGCTCTGTCGGCATTCCCTGCTAGGGGTGCCTCAAGCAATTTGCGATAAACTAACCCCTTCTCAAAGAAAAGATAAAGGTTGACCTCCTGGGACTAAACAGAACAACACCTGAGCCTGAATAAAACAAAGTCACTGTCGAACTGATCACCAAGAACATATCCCTGATGTGTCTGAAATAAGTTGATAGTTTAAATTTCATTAAAATCGGATACACGTATTTGAAGTTTTAAGGGTTAGGGTTCTATCCTCATGGCTCACTTAGAGGTGGAGGCGCATAGATATTTGGTACATAGAGGGTAGCATAAAGATTCTGGATCGCTTCCATTGTCTTTTGTATACATATGATATAAATTTAATCAAAATAGGATACATTTGAAGTTTTAAAGGGGGTTGGGTCCCCATAGCACCCTTAGGTTAGAATGGCACTTAGAGATTTGGGACCACTTCCATGATTTAAATTTTATAAAAATAAGGATAATTGAATTTTTAAGAGGGTTATTCTCTCATAGCCCCCTTAGGGTAGCGCTTAGAGAGTCGGGAACACTTTGATGTTCTTCCCCGGTAAATTTTACATAGGAATACACTTTTAGATTTTATGTAGATTCTCTAACCTTTCTTTTTATAGGGAACACACACAGACAGATATTGATTTATATATATATATATAATTTAGAAAATTTTATGCACAACATTTCTTGTGAAAACTTATAACTGATTCACTACCTTAAATACTATTTTGTGCAGCCATATTCATTTCTATAGAGAACAGATACACGCAAACTTCTTTTTTATATATACTAGAATGATGGGGCCTAAATGCCCAAATTCTAGTATATATTAAATATTAAATTGTTTTAACACCAATACATAGTTAAAGCAAAATAAATTGATTTGGATTATTAAAATGATTTCAAACACTATTGATAATGTTTACCCATTCATTTATTTATTTTTTTTATTGTCGCTTATGTTTGAATTCATGTTTTGAAACATGACATAAATTATAAATATATGACATCATGCCAAAGCTATAATTATTTTGTTATGGTAATTTTTTAAGCTCTATTTATAAGAAAGTCCAAATATGTCAATTGGTAGAACCTCAGACTGAAGCTCTCAAGGTTTCAGATTCGATTTCAATTTCCGGTTCTTGCATCCGCTTTATTTATTTGGAATTTATTAATTACTATCAATGCAATATTTTCCACTCCTAAATGTAGTTCAGATCTTTGATATTGACATTTTGAATTGAGACAAAATTTTGCAATGTATTTACGTTTAAAACAAAGTGTGACTGACGGACGGACAAAATCTCTATTTATGTAAGATAGAAGATGGAGTGTGTTAATAGCTTTCCCACAAATGCTGAAAAGTGTGTAATTTTGAACTGCAGTTATTCCCCTTATTCTCAGATATCCTATCTCCTATAATAATAATCTACTGTTCTCATCTTGGATGTCATTTTCACAACGTTTTGGTCGATATAACTGCTGACATTCTTCGAGTGTGTCTTGCCGAACTTCGGAATCTGTCCGAAATTTTTAACTGGACCCTTTATTTCATCAATTGATATATATTGTTTTCATTCTAGTTGTCATGACCGAAGTCGTAAGTAATTCTTAATTATATTCTTAGTATTGTCTGTACTGAGGATTGAATCTTCAACCTCCAGAAGACTATCACTTACAACTGATTATTACTTAGCACTTTATCCGTTGCACCACGGGTCAGAGTGTGACAAGACACACCTGAAGAAGAGCAAAGGTTGCATCAACTGAAAAGTTTCAATTTACAATAATTCTATATAATAATCTCTGTAAATATAAAACATCCTAGGGTTGCTTTTGTTTTTTTAATGGTGGGTGAAGTTACATCTTCGAACCAGAGTTATCTACCTTGATAGAATCTTTTCCTGATTCTTCTCTTCTATGGTTTTATTTTGATGTTGGAGCATAATTAAATTACATAAATCAACAGAAATTTTTTAGCTGAGTTCAAATTTAAAGAAACTTTTGTCATATATTAAATATATATGAACTTAATTGGACAAAAGGAGCTTCAAAAATAACATTTTTACACATTAGGTGTTCAGGCAGGTGAAGTTACATCCCTTATACCAAAGTTACCTACTTGGTCAAATTTTTTAAGATTCTTCCCTTTCGTGGTTTTATTATGATGTTGTTCTGTCATGTGATTGAGTCTTTGACGATATGCATATTTTTGCATCAGATTTAATATGACATTTAACAAAGTAATGTGTCAGGAGATACGATTGATAAAGTGAATGCTAAAAATTAAAATTTCTTAGAAACGCTTTGTGAATTTGTTTCTCTTTTGCTTCTATTGTTTTCCAGTACATCAAAAAACACCGCAGACCAAAACTGACAATGAAGAAAGCTTTGGAAATGGTTGAACTGGAGATGCAGACTAGTTGAAAATCCTGAAAACCTTGAATCCATTTTTTATTAATCAACACATCTCACTTTTCTGTCAAAATTCAGGAAATTATACCAAAGAACAAAACCAGCCAAAATAAAAAAAAATCCGTCCATTTTATTATAAGTTTTTATTCGTAACAAAATTAAAAAAAAAAAAAAGATTTTAATTTAAAAAATCTGATTTCGTCAGCAGCAATATTTTTCCACAAATTTTTTTTTCTATCATTTTTATTGAACTTCCTCAGAAAACCTTCTACAGTTCCAACAATCAACCCAGTGAAAATTGTCACAAAAGCTGTCTGAAGATTTAATGTTGATCCCGGACTTTCATCACAAATTATTCTATTCAATCCTTTGAGACAAAAAGATTTTTGTTCGGATAGAAAAAAAAATTTCCACCAACTTTCGTAATATAATATGGCAGTTACATTTATCAAAAGACAAATTTAAATATTTTTATTTTGTAATAAACTCAATCTTGAGTAAAACAATAAAAAATGTGGTTCATATCATCAAATTTTCTTTCTTTTCAAAACTTGTTGTAGAAAGTCTCAGATACTTTCAACAAACATCGATCATTTTCTAGAGTAATTTGAGGAGTTATCTTTTTATAGTAAAGTACTCAAACTTAAAAAAAAAATCTTCAGATAATTTTAATATACTTGACCCAAACAGCAAACATCTTATAAGTTTTGTTTATTTTTATTTAATTAATTTATTTATTAGGACCATATGTATATTCAGCACCCTAGTTACCTGGGTAAGCTAAAGGAACAAGGTTTAGCATGGAACTATATTGCACATCAATCTCATGCCAAATATTCTAAATATAAACAAAACATTGACCCAAACAGCAAACATCTTATAAGTTTTGTTCATTTTTAGACGTGTTGCGCACCTGGGCAGAAATTAATACAGCGATCTGAATGAGATTTTCTAGTTTTACAAGTAGTGGTAGTGTTGCTACACCAAAAGTATTCAACTATGGGTCTTCTTTCTGACTAACACATAGAACTTTATGAATGACACTTATATACACGCATGGTGGTATTAATAGAAAAGTTAACCTAAGTGCGGTTGTAAGAACATAATATATTTTTATATATAAATAAATACACAAACTTTGCCTTTCATAATACCCAGGGTTTTGCAAAGGACTGCTCGCTAAACCAATGGTTTAGAAAATAATGGTCTTTGTTCCTCAGTTATTATTTACTAGTTTCACTTCCTTTGTATTTAGTCAATTGTAACTGAGGAACAAAAACGATTGTTTGCATAAACCAGCGGTTTTAGACAGTGGTTATCATATCATTATATTTGCTTTAACATTCATTTTAAATGCTGGCATGTGTTGGACGGTTTTAAGAAATTGACTTCCAAACTAACCTATCTCTGCCCAGGTCTTTATTCATCCCTCTTTCTCTCAAGTCCATCCTTATCATTTCCTCCCATGTTTTCCTTGGTTTTGCTGACCATGCTACCTAAATTGTTCTACATCTACTAACCTGAGAACCCTCATCCATTCTTTTAATATGGCCATATCATCAAACTCTCCTGTTCTGCACACATCTCTCTGTAATGTCCAAATTTAATTTTCCTCTGAGCTCATCAGATCTAAGCCTGTCTTTAAGACTCACATTACACATCCATCGTATCATTCTCATATCATTTCTCTCCATGCAACGCATGTCCTCAACCATCACTAACCAGGTTTCACTTCTATACATTATCACACTATGTACACATGCCTAATAGACTCTTCCCTTGGTCGACAGTGGTAACCTTCCATCCAAATATACTTTCTGTACATCTGAGTTATCATCCGTCTCTATTGTCTTACACTTCTTGTACACAAACTGGTTATCATCTCTGAACCTACCAATAATTTCACTGCACTTCTTTTGTACCCAATGTTTAAAAGTAACCAGAAAAAATTAAGAGTACATCGACGTCTTTCACAAAACCCTGGGTATCTGTGTCCTATCATGGTGCTGATGAAAAGTAGATTTCATGCTGTTCCTTTTCATGTACATGATTTGATTACATATATTTCAGTCGATGAGTTGTCTGCTTATCCAAAACAATTGCTACCTGATGTTGGCTAGAATTTGGTTGGGCTGCTGTGGTTGATACACGCACATTTCAGTGACCTCAGGTGCAGTTATGATATCCATTTTGATGCCTCGTTTGGGGTAACAGTGGCGTCGTTTGCTATACTGCTCACTGGGTAATGGTTATCCGTCATCCTCATTAGAAAAAAGTCAGTGTCGGCAATAATTTCTGTTGTCTGTCTTGGACTTTACTATGATGTGAATGGCAACTTTTCGAATTGTGTTTTCAAGTCAGCCTACAAAATCAGTAAGTTTTCTACTGTCTTGTCTTTGGAGATCCCAGATTCGGCTGAGTTGTTTGAAGTTTGAAGGGTTGCTATAAGGTATGGCGTTAGATGCTCAAAGGTGGAGATGTCATGTTGAGTATCATTCATCTGCTTAAATATGATTTTGTTAAGAAGTTGTTTCGCAATCTTTGTCTTGGCAAGCGCTGATCTAACATGGATTGCATATACTTTTTTAAGGTTCGCAATAATAAAGTGTTTGATATCACTGTCTGGTTTGGATTTTTATTTTATCTTTCTCGTTGCATCGCATATGGATTATTACCACATGAAAAATAGTAGTTTTTTTTAGTTGTAAGCTGTGTGTAGTTTGATCGTTTGTTAGAGCTGCTGACATCTGTAGTTCTGACTGGAAGTTTTGAATGATCGATTTTGTCCGGTGTTCATCTGTTGTTTTAATGAGTTAATATCTAAGATCTTGATTCCTTGATGAAGTCGAAGGTTTCTGCATGAAAGACGATAGTTAAATTAATTTTTTTTATGCATGCTGAAACCAGTTCTTATATACTATGTATGGTTGTGAGAAAGCGAAGTAAAAAAATAACATGTCCTGATGAGGCAAATGAAAAGATACAAGATACAAGATTTCAGTTACAAAAATTAAATTGTATTCAAACAGATACATTATTATCGACTGGAGAGGTGATGGAATGCTCATGGAAGAGGTAGGTTGAAAATCAGTCGATACAGTGAGGTAGTTGAACGGATGTGTATCGGCAGAGAGAGGTATTTTGAAGTTGTGTACATGCTAATGTGTGGCACAAGGCAATGAAAGCTGCTCATTTTGCACGGTCTTGGACCTAATTTGAGACTGATGGAAATAACAATATTTTCACAACCCAAACATTATTATATCCCTCATCAATGAAAACTCCCTCCACCTCTTGTTAGCAGAAAGCAGTCAGATTTGTTATCAAAATAATCCAAGTTATTTAGTGCTAGAAAATTAAAGGTTAAATCATCTGCGGGCTGACAGCTAGTAATGGTGACTGCCAGCAACGGGCTTGGGTGTGGGAGCCAGTGGGTAAACCGCCATGAGTCACTTTTGTTCTTTCTCACTTTCTTTTTGTTGATCTCTCTTTCTCTTTTTTTGTTTTCACAAGAAAGAATGGCAGGCACTAAAGACCGCCACATAGACGAAATGCACATTACGGCGCCAACGATTTGAGTTTTGTTTGTTTTCAAAATGCAGTGAGAAAATAAACAATATTTTTATAAAAGTTGTCTTGTTCACTTTTAATCAAATGCTCAATTTTCAGCTGCTATAGTCCCTTATCCAAAAGTCAAGATAATTAATTCTCTACAGGGAATTAATTATTAACACCTAATGTGACTGGTAATTACTCATTCAGGCAGGCAGCAGACAACACACTCTTGTAGATTTAAATACAATGTGGGCTCAGGACAATGGTCAACCACTGTTTCGAATGGAAAATGTGTCTATAAACCAGAACGGATGATAATATTACATTGAAATGAAGTTGGGGAAACATTAAATTTAGTTGACAAATGAGTTTTACTTATTTGCAAAACTCGGATCATAACAGTTTTTGTCAATTGATTTTCTTTAAGACAACATCTGTAAAATCAAACATTTTAAGGACTAAGATTCTTCAAATTTATTGGTTATGAAGCAGTTGTGTTGCAACAAGTTTCTGATAAATTGTTCTGCTGATTTAACTTTTTTGGGAAGTTGCTGACATCCTGTTTTTTAAGTAAATAGTAGGGTTCCTACTATTTATGTATTTCACTATTATGGACTGACCGTTTTGTTTGAAAAAAAAATTAGGGAAAAATAAATACAACAAATAAACATTCATAGCTTTATATATAAGTATCACCCATTAATAAGTACATACAAACCAATTTTTTAAACACAATATCTAACATACCCGGATATGTGTGTATGCATGTTTATCTGTAATTGTATCAAATCAAATAAAAATGAATATCTGCTTAAATCTTATCTGAGATGTCTTGTAGGCCTACAGAGAAAAATCGTCTGTTCAATTAGTAATTTTAAATTTGTTTATAGACATGCACATACTTACTCATCCAGAAGAACATACATACATTAAAAACATGTATATATGCATGTGTTTGTGCATTCACTGCACTAGCCATAATCGTCGCCACATATTGTGCATGTCTAAAGGTTGTTGTGCAATATCGTGTCCGTGCTGTAACAAAGACTATCATACCAAGTAGAATCACAACTCCAGTCTATAAACAAGTAACAAATTTATTTGCTTCAGGTTACAAATGAAACTCGTGTTCCCCAGACTTAATGGCAGACTTGCAAAACGAGACCTTCCTTCCTGACCAGAAAATGAATAAGTCCAGCACAACCTCTTTAGCTAAGAGACCTAGATGGGCCATTCTGCCTCCAAGGGCACCCAGCTTAAACTCAATTCCAGCTCTCCCAAAAAACCCGACTTCCTGTCCTGCCCAGTGGGCCAGGTCTAACCCCTCCTATCCCTTTGGGTCATTTGTCTCTGGTCAGTACTGAACCACCCAAGCTCTTGCCACTTAAGATTTAAACTTGAGATAACTTGTCAGGCAGTTTACCCAGGGCGGCTTTATCATGGAGACAATCTGAACATCACTTTTGTGTTTCAGCATCATTGTCTTTTTTTACGCGATACTTAATTCACTTCAAAGTGAAACAAACTTCTGGGGCGGCCTGAAACAAAACCAAAGGCATTTTCACTTTCTTTTGTGCCCCGCCTAGCTGAGCATCTAACACTTGCAACATCTGCCATGTATATACATCACTAAAAAGAATGCAGCCTACTGCATTTTTATGCATACATACATAACTATCTGTCTCTGTTAACGTGGATATACATCAGTGTATCTCTATCTATCTATATATGTGTGCATATCTTATTATAAGAAACCTTACCACCAACCGATTACCATAGCTGATAGCATCCTTTCTGAGAGTCCAACATTCAAACTCCTCGGCTTAATATTCACAGGTAACATGAATTAGAACAAATATAGAGAAGTTACTGCCAAATATGCTGCAAATAAGGTAGGTTCCCTTTACCGAGCTAGAAAACTTCTCACACCTGACATTATCCTATATCTCTACACAGCCACCATTCACCCATGCATGAAGTATTGTTGCCACATCTAGGTTGGAGCATCAACCACTAGTCTCCCCCTCTTAGACAGGGTCCAAAAAAGAGTCTCTAACCCTAATAGGTCCCACAATGTCTACCAAGCTACAGCCTCTGTCCCATCACCACAATTTTGAATCTCTGTGCTTGTTTTACAAGTATGTCCACAGAATGTGCACTGATGAACTTGCTGCACTGGTGCCATCTCGACGTAAATACCCCTGACCAGCATGATAAGTAGCAAAATCACACCCCTACATTATAGAGGTCTCCAGATGCCGGGAATCTTTCTACTCTAATAAATTTTTTACTCGACCCGCTTACTTTTGGGTATTCCCTCCCTGCTTCCCTGACTGTAAGATCATGCAGAAATTTAAATGTAATGCGAACAAGCATCTAGTTGCACAATTCTCCACTCAAGATACCCCTATTAATCTGATCTCTAGTTCAAAGTAGCCCCTTACAGTGTGCCTTATTTGGGGTGAATTGATGTAAAAAGTAAAAAATAAATAATAATAATAATAATGGAGTTACTGTGTCTGTCTGCTATTGAAACTATATCACAATTCTGATAAGTTTTGTTTTACCTCTTATGACAAATGAGTGTATTTTTACATTTTAATCATCGATTACAGAGTAAATGGTAAATGGCTATTGATTAAAACTGATTTGAATAAATAAGTTTTGAGTCTTAAGGATTTCTAAATAATTAAAGGAAAGCAGTAAAACAAAACTGTAATTTGTAATTATCTACATTTTTGAGTTTAAAAGTTAAATTCAGTAAATATCAATGAAATATCAATAAATCAGAGCAACAATCTTCCATACACGAACCAATGGAGGCTTTGTAGAGATATAGGATACTGGCAAGTGTGATAAGTTTTCTAGCCTGGTAGAGGGAGCTTACCTTCTTTGCGGCAGACTTGGCAGTATCTTCTCTCTAGTTATTCCACTTCATGTTGCCTAAGAATGTCAAGCCAAGGGGTTTAAATGTTGGATTCTTGGGAAGGATGCTATTGGTCATGACAATCAGTGGCTGATATGGTTTAAGCATTAATTGTGACCATCCATTTTTGTCTCCATTCTACTACAGACTGGGGATCATTTTTCAAGGGTTCAGCCATTGCCTTGCTTGTGTGGGCATTCGATTTGCCCTCATGTCGGGAATAGAGCATAGTGCCATCAGCAAATAAACCCATCTCAGATGCGATTGCTTCAGAGAAGTCGTTTATGAAGATCAGGAATAATATAAAAACACCCGGCAAAACTAACTCCATGTATTTTAGCCTGAAAATTCCCTCCGTTAATGAAACGCGGGAGCCTCTGTGTAGCTTAATTGCCATAAATATATTTTCGTAACTTACTATATATATATATATATATATATATATATATATATGTAGTAAGAGGCTCCCGTGTTTCATCCCCGTGGGTAATCGTCAAGCTATGTAGCTTAATTGCCATTAATATATTTTCATAACTTACTACCTAGCTCTACTTACGTAGTATCGAGCACTGTTGAAGTAAATACTGAAAATTGATACATAAAAAATGATATCTCCTCATAGCATTTTATGTGGATACATGAAATAGTAATACATATATATATATATATATATATATATATATATATATATATATAGGGATACATCCTTGACACTCAGTTCGACATTGGTTTTGTTGCTCAGACTGAGGTATTGTGCTATTCAGTCCTATGAGGTTCATCCTTTCAGGCTTTACATCCTCTCTGAGAAGTGATTAGTTTATTACTAATCGCCTGAGGCACCCCAATCGGGGAATACTAACGGAACGACTCAGGCATATTTTGTAGGCCAAAGTACACTTCAGCTAGTGCACTGGCTTTTGAAAACCCACCTGACCTTGTGTCTAACTTCCTGCAGAGGCGATATATATATATATATATATATATATATATATATATATATATATATATATATATATATAGCCTGACGATTCCCTATGGAGATGAAATGCGGTAGTCTCTGTGTAGGTTAATTACCATACATATATTTTCATAAGTTACTACCTAGCTCTACTCATGTATTGAGCACTGTTGAAGTAAATACTGAAAATTGATACATAAAAGATTATATCTCCTTATAACATTTTATGTGGATACATGAAATAGTATATATATATATATATATATATATATATATATATATACAGATGAAGTTAAAAAAAAACTCAAACCAATATTTTAAAGTCATTTTTACTATAATTTATTTTGTCCATGAATGGGACTCTTCAGGTACATTTTTTATGGCTTACCACTCGTTTACTGATAAAATAGAATATTGACACCGTTAAATGTTTATGATTTATTTATTGGAATTATATTGTTATTATATATATATATATATATATATATATATATATATATATATATATAAAAATAATGAAGAATGATAATACTTCTATGTAATAATAATTAATAATAATAAAGATAATATAGAAGCAAAAAGACTTTTATTTTTAGTTATGCAAGAAGAATGTCAGCATTTATAAATTTTCAAATGAAATCAAAGTAGAATAAATAATGGTAATAGTTGTGACCAAACGGGTCACGGGTACATCTAGTTTATTTAATTTGCTTTAATTCCCCGTCACATGTTAGAATTTTATCTATATCTGAGTGGGGGGGAGATTTTCGGGTTCATACCTTTCCCTACAGTGTTTGTACTCACAATAGATCAGATAGGAATTGAACGCAGCATAGCTGATTTCATAGTCCACAACGCTATCTATTATGCTAGCCACAAGACCCTTAGAGCTGTTGTGTCTGTAATCACAGGTTTTCACTTGAAATCGTTGAGATAATTTTAACTTAGTCGTTGACCCCTTGTATACATGAAATCAATTGATTATCAACATATGAGAAGTGTATGCTGCATATGTGTGTCTGTTGCGTGCTTGTGTGTACCTGTTGACTTCATTCTTACAGGTGTACTTCACCGTTGTATCACATGATTAGTGTCGCACTTTCATCTCGCTACTGTGTTAATTACAAACAGAAATACTCGGAATGGGTAAGTTTGCTTATTTCCTTACACTATTTAAAATAATATAGAATATACAATAAGTATATATATATATATATTTCTCTATCTTTATAAAGTTAGGTATGTTTATATGTTTATATATTTTTATGTACCGGATTCACTCCTAAACTAATTAACTGATAACTATGAATTTTGATACACAACTGCTAGGCGTCCAAATGTGAACTATATTTAGTTTAATTTAGTTTTATGCGAAATGGGTAAAAAGGAGGTGGAAGCCCCTCGTGAAAATCCAGATACTCCGAATTTTGTGAAATTTTAACAATAGCCATGAATTAATAAATATTGCCCAAATTTCAGTTTCTTTCTAAAGGGTTTTTAGGTGACATATTATGGGCGCACCCTCTCATTTATAAATTAAAATATTTCAGATTTGCATTGAATTTGTATCCATAGTCATTAGACACCAATTAAGCATGATTCTCTGAATTTCAATATCTTCTTAACATGTACATATTATTTAGAATTCAAATCATTTAATAGGTTTTGATTAAAATTGGCATAAGGAAGCGGGCTAGCACTCCGCTAACAAATGAATAAAAATATTTTTTCATGTCATAGACATACCAAATCAGTCATTATGAAAAAGTCTTAGAATAAAGACGAAACCGTGATGAATATTTAAACAATTTTCGGTTTTCCTTTTACACACATATATATATATTTTCATGGTAAACAACTGATGATCCCTTAAAATAGTGTTAGAAACAAACTAATATAATAACTGTAAAAAATAAATTGACTTACATGAGTGATTTTCCACCGAAAGACTTGGGACTAAAAGTGTTTGTTTTTTTTTGTTTTTTTTTAAATATAGTTTTAATGGTTGAGAAACTTCCGAGACTATATATATATATATATATATATATATATATATATATATATATATATATATATATATATATATATAAGTCAGTTTATATTATATTCCAATAACCATGGTTTTATTTTATTATTTTTATTTTTTCACATTTCCAAAAACATAAGATTTCTGTGAGATATATTTTTTACGGTCCGTTTCATTTGTCTTGTGCCAAACAACATTTTTATGTTAATAGACAAATGAAACGGACCGTAAAAAATATATCTCACAGAAATTTTATATTTTTGGAAATGTGAAAAAATAAAAATAATAAAATAAAACCATGGTTATTGGAATATAATATAAACTGACTTATATTTTGCTCTGTTATCAATAATTGACAAACATTGAGCTGTATCCTCAAGGGAGACTACAAAGTAAAAGGAACTGATGGTATATGGTAATACATATATTGTCATTAATAATCATATATATATATATATATATATATATATATATATATATATACACACCCACACCCACATAGTATGCCCTGCTATTCATGGGGGTTACATTCCATACACACCCGTGAATAGCAAAAATCTGCAAATAGATTTTGATGACTCAAAGTCAACTAAAAATAAGATTTTTGTACAATAGCATGTGTTTTTTGGCATGAAAGCCACAAAATTAAGGTAAATTAGCCCTTTCTGCTGGCAATTTGGTTAATTTTCAAAAAATACTTTAATTTCGTATTAAATTCGCGACAATTTGGATTACCAATGCTTTTGTATGAGCCGCATTTAATATGAATCCTACGGAATAATTAGCGTTTGTAATTGTGTTTTTTTTTTGTCATATTCGCCTAAGTTGGACTTAAATGATTATCCTATTTGTAAGTTCTACCGAATTTATGAAGACAATGTTTAGTCAATGCTTATGCTGAAAATCCGCGAATTTGTGAAACTGCAAATGGTGAGTCCGCGAATAGCGGGGATCCGCTGTATATATAATTTATTATTATTTCATGTATGCACATATACTATTATAAAGGGATATAATATAGAATGTATAGATGTTTAGTATTTACTTCAACAGTGCTCAATGCGTGAATAGAGCTAGGTAGTAAGGTAATAACTAAAAAATTAAAAATACTCGAAGCCATCTCCATGAAAACACAACAACCTAAATTTAATAACATTGCATATGAAACCAGTGGCAACATTTTAAAATGCTTAACGTAATGCGATTTTGTTCGGTGATGCCACTCCAGTGTTGCTGAATTGATTTGATGAACTTGCTGCTCAGGTGCCCCCTCGGCGTAAATACACTCGACCAATCCGACAATCAGCTAAATCCCATCCCTTCACTGTGGAGGTCTCCAGATGCCGAAGAGCCTTCTACTCCAATAGCTTCTTTCCTCAAGCTGCCGGCCTTTGGAACTCCCTCCCTACTCGCTGTTTCCCCGACTGTACCGACATGCAGAAATGTAAAACTAATGTGAACAAGCATCTCACTACACAGCTTCCAATTTAGGATGACCCCCTAAACTCTCACCCTAATTCTCAGTAGTTATTTACGTCTACACTGGCAACCTAAACTAAGTTAAAAATAAAAAATAAAAATAAGTAAATTAGGTTTTAATTTTAAACAATTCCATTCAATTTACTGTAACGATCAGCGATAACTTTTACTCAGTGATTTCAATAGATTTTCAAATGAATATCTTATTCATTGAAGACAATTAACGAGAAATCATGTTGTAATTGAACTGAATAACATTTAGTTAAAATAAATTTTTATTTTATCTGAATTATATATTTTGACAGAGCTTAGGAATAGAGACTGCACCGTGTTTAGGCGTTTCAAAAATATATCATCATAAAAACTGTAGGTCATTACCAATTACCACGTTCAAAGCACAATTATCGAAAATAGATGAAAACATATTTTTATACCCAGAGCTGTGTTTTCACTTCATTGTAAAATGGATGCTTATTTTATAGCCAATGTCATTGAAATCAATTTTAGATTGTAGAACGCAAGGGGCGTGAAAATTAACGATATCAACGGCTACTAGGAAAAATGTGACCCGTTGGGTCACAGATTGAACTCGGGTTAGAATATTCAAATCAGAAAAAAGAGAGTTTGTAAATCCAGGAGAAATAAAAAATAAAAAGACAAAATTAAAAATTAGTCTCTTTTTGCTTGCTATCTTCCTCTCTCTCTCTTTCTCTCTTACGGGTTAAATAGTATTATTGCTTGTGGTGATATTCCCTTTTGTTTACAATGAAGTTTTCCAATCGTTTTATTCTGTACTTCTTTATTACCTTCTGCTGATAATTAACGCAGAAAGAGAGAGAGAGAGAGAGAGAGAGAGAGAGAGAGAGAGAGAGATAGAGGGAGAGGGATGGAAGCGAGAGTCGTAGAGATGTATATAATAAAGTAGGTCAAACAACGTACAGTGAGAGAGGGTGAAAGTGCTAGATATAAAGTTAGTAAGAGATGTGTCACTTGATGAGTTAATTGCAAATTACGGCTAATTAGACAAATTTGAAATAGATTTTTTTTTCAGGCATAACTCAATCTGAAAACTGAGGAATATTTTAGCATGTATTTTGTGTGATTAAAATATAATAGGAAAAAAAAGCCTTAGAGGGGAAAAAAAACATTGATTAACTCAGCTTTAGTATAATAATAGATAAAAGAAGTGTCCCATGAAAGTATAGAGAATAAAGAAATGCATGAAAATATATATTTTTTAATCTTCTTTTTTGATAATTGTGCTCGAAATTAACAATGATCTGCCGTTTTGCTTAAATGTTTTTTTTTTATAAATGGTCTAAAAACGATGCAGCCTGTCAGCAAGACTGTCAGCATTTTTCTCGGTTACAAGTTCGTGAAACATAAAAGGCCTCCTTTCAGTCTTAAGCGACAATGGATACCTATTATAGGGGTAGCTGCACAAGGAGTCTATAGCAAAGCAAGGGTTTCACAATCTCTAACCACACCTCTTCTAAACTGATATCACTTGAGTTTAATGGCAAGGATAAATCCAGGATGACTGAAAACAATGACGAGATAAGCAGAGAAAGACTGGTGTAAACTAGCTACCCAACCAAGGCTTGAAAGTCTAGACTACCCTACTATTTAATCCATAGCTGGAGGTAGAATATATGGATTCATACCGTTCCTAATGTTAAGCATAATTATTTTTATTTTAATACATAAAACATAACATTAAACCTTATTAAATATTTTAATTTTAATATTGGTTCATCATACCGTGTTGTTAATGTTAATATTTTTAATTTAATACAATACATTATTACATTAACACTTTTTATTCTTAATTTGTATTATTTATGATATTTCATTATAAGTAAATTGTGTGTATATATATATATATATATATATATATATATATATATATATATATATATATATATATATAGTCTCGGAAGTTTCTCAACCATTAAAACTATATTAAAAAAACAAAAAAAACAAAAACTTATAGTCCCAAGTCTTCCAGTGGAAAATCACTCATGTAAGTCAATTTATATATATATATAATTAATTATTAAAGACAATATATGTACTATCATATATCATCAGATCCTTTTACTTTGTAGTCTCCTTTGAATATTCAGCTCAATGTTTGTCAATTATTGATAACAGAGCAAAATATAGAACAGTTTTTTATTATATTCCAATAACCATGGTTTGTTTTATTACTTTTATTTTAATTTTTTTCACATTTCCAAAAATTCCAAATTTCTGTGAAATATATTTAACGGTCCGTTTCATTTGTTTTGTGCCAAACAACATTTGTATGTCAATATCGTCTCTGCAACACTACAAAATCATCAGAAAAAGTTCACAAATAATAAAAGAGTTCTTAGATTAGAGTGTCTTGAAAAACACCCACATCATATATCAGTTTCATTTTACGGTGAAAATAAACAAAAAAACAAACAAAATTTTTTAGAGCAAACACTCACACGTGTGCGATCAAACTAATCCGCCATTTTGATTTTGATTTTTTTTCGTTTAAAGTTAGTATCTCCTAAAAGAATTAGTGCGAACAATTTAAAAATATTTAATTCGGTAATATTTGCTAAAATATTTAATATGTACTATAATTTATTTAGAAAGTTCCAGTTTATATTTGCTTAAATGAGTTTCGCACCCTAACGACTTAAATAAACATTCAGGTAACTTTAATAAAAAAAAAAATTATCTTCATATAAACTGGAACTAATAATATAATAAAAAACCGTTCTATATATATATATATATATATATATATATATATATATAAAGAGGTGTACTAAAAGCGAACTTTTAGGAAAGGTAAAACCCAATTGTGAAGAGTATACAGCTCAATATCCAGGATAGAGCAGGTAGAAATGAAGAAGAATGGAAAGGAATTAGAGAAAGCAAAAGCTAAATCAAAATTCAATTCAAAAGTTCAAAGAAAGGTATATTCCGCAAAAAGGCAATTTATTCAAGTTAAATTTTCCTTAAGCCAGGCTTTTCAAAGATCAAAATCTTATCATCAGAGGAAGTCGCTGGGATAGATAAGTTGGCAATGGCCAAGATTTAAAATTTGAAAAAATGAAATAAAAGTTGTAGGGAAAGAATATTTTCCACCTTAATCTCCTCTGACGCCTGCCTGCATCATCGAATGTACCTCTTATTGGACTTTTTACCCTTTTTGGATTTTCTATTTTCGCCGTACCTGAAGCTGTGGCTTCTTGGAATTTAACTTTGAAACCTCTCTCATTACTTCTCGTGCCCCTAACGACCTACCTATCTACATCTTATTCTCTCCGCTGGACTCTTCGACACCGGACTTTTTGGCAATCGGACATTTGCTTGCACCCTGGCACAGTTTTGCCCTGCGTTTCTTTCCCTACAACTTTTATTTCATTTTTTCAAATTTTAAATCTTGGCCATTGCCAACTTATCTATCCCAGCGACTTCCTCTGATGATAAGATTTTGATCTTTGAAAAGCCTGGCTTAAGGAAAATTTAACTTGAATAAATTGCCTTTTTGCGGAATATACCTTTCTTTGAACTTTTGAATTGAATTTTGATTTGGCTTTTGCTTTCTCTAATTCCTTTCCATTCTTCTTCATATATATATATATATATATATATATGATTTAAAAGATAAGACACTGGCATGTCGATGTTATCGATCAACAGTTACTATAAACAGATCTCATCAGGCAGAGTTAGAATCCGATCTTAACCTCAGATCATATTTGGAGAGAATGAAGTGGAGGGGTAGAGAAAGAGAAGAAGAAGGAAAGAAATTTAACATTTCAAAAATTAAAGCCGTTAAAAAATTAAAATTAAAAATTAAAAATTAAAAAATCTAAAAATCTAAGATCTAGAATCTGAAACAGACAGGGCAAATAAATAAATAAATAAATAAATAAATAAAAATATAGCTCTATATATAAAGCTCTATTTTGATATTGAGCACTCTTTATAAACCCGGTTAAAATTCTCTGGATTACCACCCTGTGGATATTTTTCACCTGGATTATTACCATTATTATATATATATATATATATATATATATATATATATATATATATATATATATATATATATGAATAGAAACGGAATATATTTTTATAATTATTTTTTTATATATTAAGTATTGATTATTCTGGCAGAATTTCAGTCTTTTTAACAGACGTCATATGAAAAATGCCAGAGATAACTGTTGAATTTTTTAAACAAACAAATCAAGCATTAAAAAAAGGCAAAATTTCACCACAGTTAAATTTTTCTTTAATCAATTAACTATTAAGACTAGATGAACAAAATAGCTTTGATTTTTATTATAGTTTAGGAATTATAATCGAATAATAAGAAAAGTAAGTAAGTTTATAGTGTTTTACTTCCCTGAGTTCGCATGTAAAACATCTATATTTATGTTTTGTGATTCTGAACTAATTAGACTGGAAAATAATTTATTATCTTTTTTAGAAGGTTTATTTACTTTCCTATTTCCATTTAAAGTAGAATAGTTATCCACTTCCGGAATAGCAAGCGATAATGATAACTCACTTCCGGGTAACCATATTGTTCATTTGAAGAAGCTTTGACATACATTGAGGAAGGGGGCAGTAATATCAAAATTTTATTTAATCGGCCATTAAATAAACAACTGTAAACCTGAAATAGTACAAAATAATTACAGTTTTACGTGTCAATAAGCTGAGGCGAAACACTCATCTCTCTTAATTAACACATAGTCTATAAGAGTTATTATTTTATTATTAACAGTATGCAAAATAATGGCAGACATACATCATACAAGTGAATGGAAACGATACTGATTTTTCGTTATTCTGTAATTTATTTGTCGATGATGAAGTCGAAATCAGGCTCTCATTGACCCCAACACTAACCCTTAATCCGAGGTGGTGGTATAAAATGCCAGGATCGTGATTAAGACCCTAAAGTTTACTTCGCCTTACTTTACAGAAATGGTGGTTGAGACAATTTCGTTGAGTGATAGATAAATTTTGATAACAGCAATGCAATAACATGGTGTCCAATGCTGGCTGCAGGAGGACACAAAGTTCTTCATGAATTTCCTGGAAACGCTGCTAGTATATCTTTTTCCGTTGACAGTAACCACTATCTGTGGCAGTATAGTCTCACACACCTTTTCAGAAGTAAAGGGGCGACTACTGGCGTAATAGCACCCCTTTACTCGTTTCCCTGAAGTGAAAGGCAATTCCTACTAATGTGCCCAACCTGGCCACACCGGAAACAGATAACACCCGGCCTTGGTTCACTACAGTCTCTCATCAGGTGGAACCCCTGACATCTAAAACATTTTCCAACAAATTTAGGTCTCCTCACTATCTGCACTTCTTCAGACTTGTTTGCGGTAGAGGTTGCAATTGCCCCCAGTTCACTAGGACGTTTCGCCATCACCCTGGCATGCCGAAATAGCTTCTGGTCTGTCCATAAAAGGAAAGTTTTTGAAAAATAAAAAATCTGTGAATATTCTCTCTCTCTCTCTCTCTCTCTCTCTCTCTCTCTCTCTCTCTCTCTCTCTCTCTCTTAAATCCACCCCTATGCAAATTGATTCCCCACCAGAGCCATCCAGCGGTTAAAGACTCCAAACAGCCAAAAGGGGGATAACTCAAATAGCACTTAACCACAATATAGATACATAAATACTGAAGATAAACATATGAAAAGAAAGAACATTTCAATAAAAACTACACTAACTCCTTTACCTTTTCTTCACATGTATTTAATTGTATTTACAATATTAAATCCTCAACGTATATAGGAATTAGTTTTGGGACGATTAATCGTTTTTTGGGGGGAGGGGGGGTATCGGATTCGGAAAAATTTGTGCCTATTTTCCCATGCCCAAAACGATTCTTTTAATTGTTGTTTTTTTTTTGTTTGTTTTTGCTTAAAACTGTATTTTCCATTGCTGGTACTAATGACAAAATGATAAATATTTATTGATTTTAAACCACAAGTAAAACTAAAATCGATAGATCACCACACCACAAGTTTATTTTTATGTTTACGAAAATATATGCACATATTAAATGTTCTTTTATGGTAATCCGAAAAAAAAACAACCCAAAAAAGCAACTCTATAGCTAAATATTTAGATATTTTAAAAGAATCAGAATAGGAATTGTTAATTGTATCGGAATCGGGAATTTAGAACAGAATCGGTAATTGTATCGGAATCGGGAATTTAGAACAGAATTGTTAATTGTATCGGAATCGGGAATTTAGAACAGAATTGTTAATTGTATCGGAATCGGGAATTTAGAACAGAATTGTTAATTGTATCAGAATCGGGAATTTAGAACAGAATTGTTAATTGTATCGGAATCGGGAATTTAGAACAGAATTGTTAATTGTATCGGAATCGGGAATTTAGAATAGAATTGTTAATTGTATCGGAATCGGGAATTTAGAACAGAATTGTTAATTGTATCGGAATCGGGAATTTAGAACAGAATTGTTAATTGTATCGGAATCGGGAATTTAGAACAGAATTGTTAATTGTATCGGAACCGGGAATTTAGAACAGAATTGTTAATTGTATCGGAATCGGGAATTTAGAATAGAATTGCTAATTGTATCGGAATCGGGAATTTAGAACAGAATTGTTAATTGTATCGGAATCGGGAATTTAGAACAGAATTGTTAATTGTATCGGAATCGGGAATTTAGAACAGAATTGTTAATTGTATCGGAATCGGGAATTTAGAACAGAATTGTTAATTGTATCGGAATCGGGAATTTAGAACAGAATTGTTAATTGTATCGGAATCGGGAATTTAGAACAGAATTGTTAATTGTATCGGAATCGGGAATTTAGAACAGAATTGTTAATTGTATCGGAATCGGGAATTTAGAACAGAATTGTTAATTGTATCGGAATCGGGAATTTAGAACAGAATTGTTAATTGTATCGGAATCGAGAATTTAGAACAGAATTGTTAATTGTATCGGAATCGGGAATTTAGAATAGAATTGCTAATTGTATCGGAATCGGGAATTTAGAACAGAATTGTTAATTGTATCGGAATCGAGAATTTAGAACAGAATTTTTAATTGTATCGGAATCGGGAAAAATATTGGAATCGTCTCATCACTTATAGGAATGCAAACCTTAATTATTTAAGATACTTAAATAAATGTTAATGAGTATAACATTAAAAAATAGCTATTAAAAGCAGGTTCATTTTTAATAAATTATATCTTAATAAGACCCGGTGGGGCTGTAGAATATGACAACCGCACCTTTACAGAGGGCCAAGACCGACTCTTCCAGCAACGGGCCCACCTGTTGGCTGTGGATGGCGACTTGTGATGCCTGAGGAATAAGATTCTATTAGTTGAGCAGTTGATAACTATTGAACCAAAAGGCTATTAGCTGCAACACTACTTTGGCCCTTACTTGAAGAGGCCCGATCGGATCAATCAACTAGTCATGCCAAGACTTGTCATATAACCCATAACTAACAGCTTACACTTCGCTCCCAGTCCATCACTGATACCACTAACACACATTCTCAAATATATGATGGAAAGCGGTGGCTGAGAGTCAATCAATTTGGAAGATAGGAACTTAACATAGCTGCTAAGCCCACATTTATCAACAAAGAAATGTAAGAATTTAAGTCGAATTGAATATATAACAGCAAAAATTCGTTTAAATTATTACAATGTTTATAAATGGTTCAAAGGATATGTTGTATTTTTGCTGTGCTTAAAAATGACGACAAACACTGATGTATAAAATATAATGATATATCTTTAGTGTGAACGAGTGGGGATGGGTGAGGAAGGAGTATTTACAGGAATTGACAGGTGGTTTTCACGGACTAGATCGCCAGTTGACTATCAATATTAATTTCAGTTTAGTTTATATAATAATAATGTAGCCATGCTCTTCGTGGGTTTATTTAGCAATTGGGTATTTCTGTTTGCAGTTAACCTTTTTTTGGATAGCATAACTTTGCAAGTGGTTTTCAATTAATACTCAATTATTTTATTTCTGACAATCGACTGCTGTTTGTTTCTTCCGACCATCGACCATGTTTTGTTCCTTCCGGCCAGGTGTATGTCTGTGTCAAGAATGTTTTATTTCTGCCAGGTGTATGTCTGTGTCAAGAATGTTTTATTCCTGCTGGGTAACATTTCCTGTAAACCCAGTCCAGATATTCAACAAATAGAAAATTATTTATATTTTCCCAGCGACAGTTATCAACAGCAAAACTTTTAAATTTATAGGTGATCGTGCATAACTCATGATTTTGAAGGTGTACCCATGTTTGTGGGTGAATCGAACTTCTGCACAGAACTCATGAAGATAGTGCCTCAAGATTGTCTTCTTTGCATGAAGTCCTCCATGTTGACCGTAGCTATTTTTTATACCTGAAAAATTGCAAGGTTTTACCACTGATACCCAGAGCAGCAAGATCCAGCTGTTACATACGGAGTCAGGGAAGGTTTGACTCAGAACACACAAAGGAATGGTGGTAGCACATGTGCAGAAACAACATTGTTATCCTTATACTATGGATTTGCGGTTCCATGCCTGACATTTCTATTCTTGACACACATAAAGGTAGAGATTACTAAAGGACAACAGATCCTGATATTAACTCCACCTGGATTTTCACCAGAGCCTTGTTAGACAGATAGCTCTGACAACACCATTTTGCCATCCCCTCTACCACGGTGAGGAAGGGTTAGACTTTAGGGTGGAGTCATCCATGTACCGATCAACTGAAACAGGACTATCGAGTAAATTTCAAATTCCAAATTTTGCGTTGAGTATTAAAATGATCGTATTCACACACATGAGCTTGATTCACTCGATCATTAGTCGAGGTGTGAGCTCTATATAATAATATTCACACTGACATGTCAAACAATAAGTTACTGATTTTTTTCAGGGCTATGCTTATAGATCCTATGCTCGACAGTGCAATGTTCCATGCAAGTGAGACCTGACCTTTGGCCAAATTAGACTTGCACCGATTGCAACACAACGACAGGGCAATGATTAAACGGATTTACAATGTGAAGCTAGATGTGACGACTGTACGGTCACAAGATCTGCTGAAACAGCTTGGTCGCATGTAATTAATAGAGATAAAAGGTTTCATTGGTATGGGCCTGCGGAACGCTCGGGTGGTGCCATCAAGATAGCTTGAGATTTGGAAGTCTCCAGTAGGCAGAGAGGCCGAACTAAGTTGCCTTGGAAAGAATTGCTGCAGAAAGATTGCATAGCATATAAACTCTCTGCAGTTGATCCTCATGATATAGTTTCTTGGAGATGTGGAGTGAGATCTGCTATGCATGCAGCTAGCTACCTGGACAAGGACCTACCAGTGTGGATGATGACCCTCAACCTACACGTTAATAAAAAAAAGTACCAATTACGATGATGATGAGAGGGGCAATATCTTTCTTAACACTAACGTAATTTCACAGCAAGAAGACATTGGCCACTGCCTTAGTAATTTGATTGGAAAATCGTAGACTCGCATTACCAGTCAAAGACAATTATGGTAAAGATTTCATCGAATGCATACATTTTACTCTTCCAATTAAATTCTAACATTACTCCTCCGATGATTGTTTGTCGAAAGAAGATTTGTTTAGGAAAAAAAAAATTTACCAAAATCGACCCGATTTTAGTAGATACTTGCTTGCTTTGCCAGTGCGCTACTTGAAATACTGGAGACATTAATTTTAAATAATAAACATTTCATTCATAACTTTGTTGTAAACATGAAACAAAATCTTTCAAATTTATTCATATAGATAGGTAATAATTAACAGTCTGGTAATTTCGAAACAAATTTATTTATCTTTTAAAGCTGACCGTAAAGAAAGGAAAAGAAAGAAGAAATTAATTTGTTTTTCCACTTGCAATTTAGAAATAGATCTTAACTTATTGAAAATCAAGTCGGTCCCTCTAAAGAAGGGAACAGTGTAACACGAATGTCCAGGAAATAAAATAATATTGCAAAACAAAACTATTTGTTGTATTAAGATAAAAACAATCATTGAGTTAAAAAAACAATAACAAATAATAGTTAATTAATAACGTGTCCTTTTTCAAAACCAATATGCAAATTAGTTAACCTTGCGACTGATATCGCATATGTGTAAGCAGTATATAAAAATGGTGCGTTTATTGTGTAAAGTTGAAATGACTTGAAATAAGGTGTTTTGACTTTACCATTAGTGCAAGAAATGGCCCAACTTTCACGTTTATTTATTAAAACTAGTCATACGTACTTGGCATAGCTCGGGAATGTTGTTATTGTGTGTTTTTATTTTGTATTATTTTTTATTCACCAAGTCGACTGAAAGATACTATAATATTTGAAACTGAATCCTATGCGAAAAAAAAAGCTAATGAAATAATGAATTAAAATTTTGGTAAACTTTAAATTCAACATCCGCGTTTCATTTCATAAATACATCAATTTCCTAAAAAATGTGACGTTGATGATGATCAGTCGCTTTAGGGTCACCCTCACAAACTCAGAAGGAATTAAATTGATAAGAAGATCATTATTTAATTAAAACAAAACCCATTTCACTCTAAGTAATTTAGGTGCCTAAAGTAGGAATTGACCTTGAGTGTTTTAGCGTGAAAAGTAAATATGAAAAATCCTCATGTATAGAAAGATTAAATGCTTTAAAATTATTTTCCATCCAATAATTATATAGAGATTGAAAAAACATTATGTTAACAATAATTATCTATCTGTTTATAACAATATAGTTTCACCATCCGCGGCTAATTTAGTAAACATGTACTGTTTGTGTTCGTTTATTTCCATCGGCAATATTCGTCTATGGTAAAAGGGAAGTTCCACAAACGAGTGAAATGAAGGTGTATTTATGAAATTTACGCTGAAAAGTAAACATGTAAATCTAATGAAGCCTGTGAATCTGTTGCGATCATTTTTGCTGAAGAATAAAGTCTATTTTTAGTTGATGAAAAGGGTTTGTTATTACGTGGTTTCAATCGGGAAGCTATAAATATTTCCACTTTCCTTTTTATATTTCTCCTTAAAAATATTGACACCCTCACGGCAGTAGAAATATAATGATAGAGTCAAAGGCAGCGATGGTGATCAATTCGTCATGAATAAAAAAAGGACCCTTGTAACCTTAAATATAATCTACTCGCTGTAGCATGTAATATAAACACACGTGTAAGTAGAAGTTAAAATGAAAAATATTTTCCCTAGTATTATGATAAACAATTAATTTAAAAAAATAGTTTAATAGCGGAATTCTTTAGAGAAATTCGAAACTTTATTTTTTAATAAGTTCATGCTTCTGGTTAGGTGAGTACGGGAAAATGTCTTCATTCTAACAGAATTCTTAGCCGGAATAAGTATTTTCAGAAAAACTAAGCGACATGAATTATATTCACGCAAATGCCATAGTGAAAGAAACAAACTAAAAGTACGCTAGTTCGAATCAAGTATCCATATATGTAGATGGATTGCTATTTGGGTCAGACTCTGAAAATCCGACAATATAACTTTATATGTTAGATTTTAATTAAGATATATGTATGAATAACATGTATTGTATTTTCGTTTTGCAGAGACAAGGGCCGTTTTCTTGTGGTTCCTGTGTTTAATTTTGGCGAGAACTGGACTGTGTGAGTACCTTTTGACCATTAAGAATAGCAGGCTATTTTTTAAATTTTGTATATTATTTGCCTTAGAGTTATATCTTGCTTATCACAACTAATTTTTGTTCAAACGTGTAAGTTACTTGAAACGATATCAATCACAAATAACCTTTTAAAATCTAAACTGGCTATAATTGGTTACTTGAAACGATATCAATGACAAATAACATTTACAAATCTAAACTGGCTATAATTGGTTACTTGAAACGATATCAATCACAAATAACATTTAAAAATCTAAACTGGCTATAATTGGTTACTTGAAACTATATCAATGACAAATAACATTTAAAAATCTAAACTGGCTATAATTGGTTACTTGAAACGATATCAATGACAAATAACTTTTAAAAATCTAAACTGGCTATAATTGGTTACTTGAAACGATATCAATGACAAATAACATTTAAAAATCTAAACTGGCTATAATTGGTTACTTGAAACGATATCAATCACAAATAACTTTTAAAAATCTAAACTGGCTATAATTGGTTACTTGAAACGATATCAATCACAAATAACTTTAAAAATAACTAAACTGGCTATAATTGGTTACTTGAAACGATATCAATGACAAATAACTTTTAAAAATCTGAACTTGCTATAATTGGTTACTTGAAACGATATCAATGACAAATAACTTTTAAAAATCTAAACTGGCTATAATTGGTTACTTGAAACGATATCAATCACAAATAACTTTAAAAATAACTAAACTGGCTATAATTGGTTACTTGAAACTATATCAATGACAAATAACTTTTAAAAATCTGAACTTGCTATAATTGGTTACTTGAAACGATATCAATGACAAATAACTTTTAAAAATCTAAACTGGCTATAATTGGTTACTTGAAACGATATCAATGACAAATAACTTTTTAAAACTCTAAACTGGCTATAATTGGTTACTTGAAACGATATCAATCACAAATAACTTTTAAAAATCTAAACTGGCTATAATTGGTTACTGTAAACGATATCAATGACAAATAACTTTTTAAAACTCTAAACTGGCTATAATTGGTTACTTGAAACGATATCAATGACAAATAACTTTTAAAAATCTAAACTGGCTATAATTGGTTACTGTAAACGGTATCAATGACAAATAACTTTTTAAAACTCTAAACTGGCTATAA
Organism: Sepiola atlantica; assembly: GCA_963556195.1. Lineage (NCBI taxonomy): Eukaryota > Metazoa > Mollusca > Cephalopoda > Sepiida > Sepiolidae > Sepiola > Sepiola atlantica. The sequence goes on from OY744537.1 coordinate 15,316,041, forward strand.
TTGGTTACTTGAAACTATATCAATGACAAATAACTTTTAAAAAATCTAAACTGGCTATAATTGGTTACTTGAAACTATATCAATGACAAATAACTTTTAAAAAATCTAAACTGGCTATAATTGGTTACTTGAAACGATATCAATGACAAATAACTTTTAAAAACTCTAAACTGGCTATAATTGGTTACTTGAAACGATATCAATGACAAATAACTTTTTAAAATCTAAACTGGCTATAATTGGTTACTTGAAACGATATCAATGACAAATAACTTTAAAAAAATCTAAACTGGCTATAATTGGTTACTGTAAACGGTATCAATGACAAATAACTTTTTAAAACTCTAAACTGGCTATAATTGGTTACTTGAAACTATATCAATGACAAATAACTTTAAAAAAATCTAAACTGGCTATAATTGGTTACTTGAAACGATATCAATGACAAATAACTTTTAAAAAATCTAAACTGGCTATAATAGGTTACTTGAAACGATATCAATGACAAATAACTTTAAAAAATCTAAACTGGCTATAATTGGTTACTTGAAACGATATCAATGACAAATAACTTTAAAAAAATCTAAACTGGCTATAATTGGTTACTTGAAACGATATCAATGACAAATAACTTTAAAAAAATCTAAACTGGCTATAATTGGTTACTTGAAACGATATCAATGACAAATAACTTTAAAAAAATCTAAACTGGCTATAATTGGTTACTGTAAACGGTATCAATGACAAATAACTTTTTAAAACTCTAAACTGGCTATAATTGGTTACTTGAAACGATATCAATGACAAATAACTTTTAAAAATCTAAACTGGCTATAATTGGTTACTGTAAACGGTATCAATGACAAATAACTTTTTAAAACTCTAAACTGGCTATAATTGGTTACTTGAAACTATATCAATGACAAATAACTTTTAAAAAATCTAAACTGGCTATAATTGGTTACTTGAAACGATATCAATGACAAATAACTTTAAAAAAATCTAAACTGGCTATAATTGGTTACTTGAAACGATATCAATGACAAATAACTTTTTAAAACTCTAAACTGGCTATAATTGGTTACTTGAAACGATATCAATGACAAATAACTTTTAAAAATCTAAACTGGCTATAATTGGTTACTTGAAACGATATCAATGACAAATAACTTTTAAAAAATCTAAACTGGCTATAATTGGTTACTTGAAACGATATCAATGACAAATAACTTTAAAAAACTCTAAACTGGCTATAATTGGTTACTTGAAACGATATCAATGACAAATAACTTTTAAAAACTCTAAACTGGCTATAATTGGTTACTTGAAACGATATCAATGACAAATAACTTTTAAAAATCTAAACTGGCTATAATTGGTTACTTGAAACGATATCAATGACAAATAACTTTTTAAAAATCTAAACTGGCTATAATTGGTTACTTGAAACGATATCAATGACAAATAACTTTTTAAAAATCTAAACTGGCTATAATTGGTTACTGTAAACGGTATCAATGACAAATAACTTTTCAAAACTCTAAACTGGCTATAATTGGTTACTTGAAACTATAGCAATGACAAATAACTTTAAAAAAATCTAAACTGGCTATAATTGGTTACTTGAAACGATATCAATGACAAATAACTTAAAAAAAATCTTAACTGGCTATAATAGGTTACTTGAAACGATATCAATGACAAATAACTTTTAAAAATCTAAACTGGCTATAATTGGTTACTTGAAACGATATCAATGACAAATAACTTTAAAAAAATCTAAACTGGCTATAATTGGTTACTTGAAACGATATCAATGACAAATAACTTTTAAAAACTCTAAACTGGCTATAATTGGTTACTTGAAACGATATCAATGACAAATAACTTTAAAAAAATCTAAACTGGCTATAATTGGTAGTGTCACAAGAGCGGTGGTACAGATAACGATGGTTGGTCATCCAGTGTACAACGAGTCCTGCTAACAATAACAGAATAATTGGAAAAGGATGCAATGATCAAAAAGTGAAATAATAAATAAATAGTGGTTGTAAATGTAACAATATTTTATTGACCGAAAGAAAAGCAAGATGTATGTTCACATTTATGCATGTTTCTACCGTCAGGGAAACAGGGATCAGCGAGGGATTTCCAAGGAAAGAAGCTATAAGCGTAAAACGTTTTCTGGTATCTGCGGATCTTAACAGTGAAGGGGTGGGATTTTGCTGCTAGCCGGGTTGGTCGGACGTATATACGTTGAGGAAATGCAAGTGCAATAAGTTTGTCAGAGCACATTCCGTGAGCACTTGTAAAACAAGCACAGGGATGCAACATTGCAGCGATGGAACAGTGGCTGAAGCTTGGTAGACAGTGCGGGACCTATTTAGGGTTTAAAAAAAAAACGAGTTCAACTTTTTGTTTCATACTAATGAGTCTGGCAAAAAGCCACTCGAGGATAATTGATAACGTATGTAGGTGTTGGCTTATAATACTTGTCAATTGTAAGGAGAAGGGAGGTTGTGGATTGCGATACCCTTGTTCCACTATGAACTCCTCATCATGCAGACCCTTTTCACACGAAGGACAGAACTGTTTCCTTACCTTTCTCTCAGAATAAGATCAATAAAGTATTTTATCTGTTTAATCAGTGGTGTATCGATAGTCAATACTTGGTTACTTTGAAACGGACAAATAAAACTTCACCTTTGATAATTAAATGTTAATTATATCTTTGTTATTGCTGATAAGCAATATCTCGTTGAATAGATTCGTTAAACGAATGCTTAAGTTCATCGCACGAGCAATAACAGGGAAACAATAAAGAGGTTAGTTTGATATCTTCTTATCTGAGAAGTCCAAACTTTAAAACTCTTAACATCTCAACTCAAAGCAATGTTATTGATAATGAGTTAACCAATGAATTTGACACACTTTCACCTTTCTAACCCAAAATTAAAAAAGATGAACTTCAAATTAAGAAGCGATCAAGGTGAGCTTCTTTCTTTTTCAATTTGCCGGTGAAAAGGTGCATCTGCGTCCGTGGAAATCACAGGGGTTTTAGATAACATAATTGGTAACGTATGTAGGTGTTGGCTTATAATACTTGTCGCTTCTAAAGAGAAGTGCGGTTGTAGATTGCGATACCCTTGCTCCGCTATAAACTCATCATCACTCAGGCAACCTTTCAAAGAGGGTCAACACAACACATTCATGTTTCCTTTAGTTAACCAATTTTTATCTGGTTTCTCAAGTGATCCAATTCTTTTAAACTAGTTGTTCCTAGCCAGCGTTGCCCGGGAGTATTTTTACTTTCATTTTTTTTTTCTTTTACTAATTTCATTTCATCATTTTCCATTTAAAAATCCCAGTTTCATTTTTTTTATCACCAGTCGTCACTTACCCAGGCCAAAAGCCACTCGAATATAATTAACAATTAATCAATTCAAATATCAGGTTCTTGACGTGTATACTTTTTGTTGCTTATTCACAAGGGCTGAGGACATGTGTTGCATAGAGAGAAATGCGATAAGAATGATACGATGGATGTGTAATGTGAATCTTAAAGACAGGCTTAGATCTGATGACCTCAGAGGAAGATTAGATGTGAACAGTATAGGGAAGTGAGTGCAAAACAGAAGCCTTCGATGGGATGGCTATGTTAAAAGAATTGATGAGAGTTCTTGGGTCAGTAGATATAGAACAGTTGAGATAGCAGGTTCAGTTCACAGGGGAAGGCCAATGGAAACATGGGAGGAAGTGATAACAATTGACTGAAGAAAAAAAAGGGATAAATAAAGACCTGGTCAGAGATAGGCAGGTTTGGAAGTCAATTTCTAAAAAATGTTCAATGCATGCCAACATGTAAAACTGACATTAAACTGAATATGATGCTGCTGCTACTGATGATGATGATTCAGCAATTTAAAGGCTTCAAAATCACTTTCAGATAAAAATGGCTGGCACTGTGATTTCTATGTGATTATGTGATGTTAATGAAATAGATTTAATTAATTTTTATAACGTAAAAGAATTATAGATAAAAATAATTCAAAGAGAGAAAAAATTGTCAAGAGAAGTGAGGGTGTAGATTGCAATATCCTTGCTGCACTATAAACTCCTCGTCACACAGGTAACCTTTCAGATGGAGGCCTAAATGCATTTAGCTTCATAATTTCCAGAGGGAATAGAACATAGACGCATCTATGTAGCTTACTTGCCATAGATATATTTTCACACTACTACCACTAAGCTCTACCCATGTTAGATGTAAATACTGAAAATATATACACAATATGTTATATCACCTTATAATATTATACGTGTATATACATGAAATAACAAATAATATATATATATATATATATATATATATATATATATATATATATATATATATATAATTATATATATAATTATTTTATAATTAATAGTCACACTATTTCCATAATGAAGCCTTTTCTTTCTTTTAAATATATAAATCAGCATTGTTTAGAAAGTTAACAAGTAATTAGTTAGATTCATGTATTATTCAGTTCAAAAAAACATGAAAATGCGAAGAAAATATTTGAAAGTTAGGCCTATTTTATCAAATCAGTTGGTCAGCTAGGCAAGTATTAGGCTTTGATTAAGGTCTGTACTCCCCTTTAAATAAAATTTGGAATTCAAACTTTTTAGAACTCGACATAATAATTTAAGTAAAAGTTCTAAGATATTTATTGGAATTTCGACCAATTAGGTTTATAGTTTTAGAAATATACTGGCGGGACATGCGGAAATGCTACACTTTTATCCGTTATCTGTTGTATATTGCTGTCGTGCTTCAAAATATTTCCAGTCTATGGACGTCTGACATAAACGCAGACCCCACAATATTATTGTACTACCTTTGTTCAAACTGAAACAGACTTATCTAAATACTCTTGTTAATATAGTTTCAGAATATATCTGCTTATGGGGTCTATCTGCAAAACCCTTGTAGTAGTTTGTGACATATTTCCATTCTATGGACATCCGGTGTAAACAGGTACTACACTTGCATCCTATCCAGAAAACCAGGAAAGTGTATATTAGTTTTAGTTTCATGTTCGACACAACAACGACATCAGATAAATATCTTACATTGCCTTTTCTGCAATCGGACAATCATTTCTAATTGGAGGGTGATGACGTATAAACATGAAATTGCCTTAGAGTAGTATTTTAGAAATATATGCGATAAAATAAATGTGATGATTGCAAAGGAAAAAGAACATAAAACAACTTTTAAATTAGAACACTTCATATGTGAAAAGCAGGGTAGAAAGAGAGCGAGATGGAAAGATATATTGTGTTGCAAACGATTGGTATTGCAGGACTTATCTTGAGATGTGAATATTTCGTCCAAGTAACAGTTCTTGAGTTCTTTGTATATTCTGTGTAAATATATTTAGGTGAGAAGAAGGAGTGTTTGAGTTACCCGTTTTTTTTTGTTGCTGATTCTACCTGACAAATTCCACAAGCATGTTAAAAACCTGTTATAGCAGAGCGATGTTGAAGCCCATCTTGCTTCTACGAATGCAAAGAACACAAAATAAGAACGATATTCAAAGCCACGTAGGATTTTCGACCAACTGGCTTTGTTAGATAACCTGTGATTGGTTCTATCTCGATGAACCATGGGCATTGGTACAAATGGGGCTCGTTCAAAGATAGGTGACTCTGAATGTCGTAATAATTTTCATATATTACCGTTTTTATAACTTTTTTTTTCAATGCAGCGGACGAACTTCCAACATTACCCAGTTCGTACCAATCCATTGTCGAGATTAATGTTGACAATAAACATTATTCCGTGTTGCAACGAGAATTTAAAGATGGAGACGGAAAGAGGAAAATGATATGGCAATTGCGAGACAACAAGAGAAGTCGAGTCATTGTGGACGAAAACAACAAACAAGTGTTTCATGTACAAGGTAAGAAACATCATCCGAATTTTCTCTCACTCACTTATTACTTACATACATGCTTAAACACATATATATATATACAGAGTGTGTAAGATATTTGAGGATATACTGACTATAGCAGGATTATTATTTGACTTGAGAAAGAGGTCTGTGTGGCCATTACCAGAAATTGTTTCACTGCCGATTTCTACTGAACCGGAGGAGGGACGCTTTCTCAATCAGGATCCTTGGATCTGTGAATGGACTTTCAGGAGATGTAGTAAATGCATAAACGATGCAGTAATTCAAGACGAAATTGGATAAATGCTGGGCTACTGTATCCTCTTTAAATTTCTCCCCCCCTTCGATATATTGCAACTGAAGCATGCTTGTTTTATATTTTGCCAAATTCATTGAATCGAATTGAACTGAAAAATGAAGATAGCACACAGTTATGAGGACTACAAAGGCTGACTATAGCAATTGAGCAATAGAACCATTTTGAAAAGTCGTCTGATCTTTTTTTTATAAAGTTCACAAAGAAGTAAAAGCTTGAAATGCAAAGGTATCACCATTATCAAAACATAAGAGACGTTCTAGAAACACTGGTTGCAGTAGAACACCTAAACTCATCGTTGGTGGAAATCCTAGAAGATCCATAAGTTCGATTGCAAAAGAACACAATGTGTCAAAATGGAACAATGTTAAATACTGTCTGCAAAGACATCATAAAAATCTTATACGACGAGTAGAGATCATTTTACATCAGAAAAGGTAAAGGAACCACCATAAAAGGTTCACAAAAGGCAGAAATGGATGGGGGAAAATTATCATGATCACATCACTCCTAACTATTCAGATTAATGACGTGATATCATGACACATATCCTTAGTTCTAATCTTTAACTTCGAATGGAATTTTCCGATTTCTCCTTACTCTAGCCTTATGTAGAAACATTCCGTTTTTAACATTATTTTTACACATCCTCATTCAATCTTGCTGCAGTAGTAGTAACAGATGAATAAAATGTTTTAAGTGAAAATTGGTGTCGCATCCTTTATTTATGAATGTACCAGCTACTCGAAAAGGACAAAGCAAGAGAACATTGTCACTCTTGCCCCTTGGCCCCTCCCGTCAGCCTTTCTCCGATGTTGCTATTTCATACCAAAATCAGATACACAGTCTTGGGCATTCTGTGATAGGGTGACCTTGTTCTCTGTCGGTCTGAAGTATGGTCCTGTGCAGTTCTAGGAGATCCACTCTCCCAGGCTTTAGCTCCTTGCTCTTTGAGAAGGAGTTAGTTTATTGCTAATCGCCTAAGGAGCCCCTACCGGGGAATACCACGGAGCTGCCTAGGCAATTTTTGTTCGGCCAGAGTGCTCTTCCTCTAGAGCACTGGCTTTTCAAATCAAACCTTCTCGATCTTGTGTCTAATCTTCTCGCCATGAAAGTGAGATAAATAACTTGCCCTGGCCGCTCTCCCGAAAGGAGGACTATATTCATAGTATTCATTAAAGGAACATGCAACGGTAATTAAAATCCATTTTGATTCATAAACTTTCATCTACAAAATAAAAACATGCATTCGTACTCGACTGATTATTCATTCATTACGAACCAATAGATTTCAGAAAAATATTAATTAATTGGTTGATGAAAAATATGACCAGTAACTGCAGGCAAACTGAATTTTGAAAATTAGTTTGCTGAAATTACTAAAATAGAAAAATTGCTTTTGGCATCATAGCAGACCATGTTGGTTTTTCCACCACTTGTCTCCCACGAAAGGGAAAGACCTTGTAAATATGCCTGTTCGGTTATTTTTATGTCCCTTTTACCTTGGTCAGGGGTCAGATATGTTTTGATATTTCGCAAGCTCTCCCTCCAATCCTCACGATTCAGTAGATCAACTGTAAAGGAACCACCATAAAAGATAAATAGATCAAGTCAGTCCCCCAGAAGTAAAATGAACGAAAAGGACTGGAGAAGACAATGCTTAACCTTTATCCACAATATAAAAGATATTCATGAATACATATATTTGGTATACTTAAATTTGTAGAAGTATGTGTTATATTAAAGTCAAAATAATGATTAAATTATAAAACAATAAAAACGAATAATCGCGGGTTAAATGTCTCAGCTTTGCCCAGGAAAAATTGAGGAAAACAAGAAAATCCTGCTTCCAGAGATATCTTTTTTCTAAGCAATATACAAATTAGTTAACTTTATACAACTTCGATCGCATACAAATGATCAGTAGATTAGAAATATATTGTCCTTCTATTGTGTGAACTTGAATTTGCTGTTTTAATCGAACTGTTAGCACGAGAAATGTCTCAATTTTACAAACATAAACTATAAATAGTTATGTTTTGGAACTTTTTATATGAGGATTGATAATTTGTATTATTTGGATTATTCAGACTGCTGTTCTCATCTTGGATGTTCTTCTCATAACGTTTCGGCCGACACATGGAGCAACGGATAAAGGTGTTAAGTATCAATCAGTTCTAAGTGACAGTCTTCTAAAGGTTGAAGTTTCAATCTTCACTGCAGGCGATTATAACTAAGAATAAAATAAAAATGACTTACTTAAGAGGTCATGGTTGACAGAACGAGAACAATCTACCCCGATGATTAAATAAAGAGTTCAGTTTGAAATTCCGTATAGATTTCTGAGTTTCACACGAAGATTCCCGAGTTCAACAAGTTACACGTGAAGAAGGTCGGAGATTATATCGTCCAAAACACTGTGAGAAGAACACCCAAGATGAAAATAGTAGTCTGAATAATCCCTAACGACACATATCTATGTTTGTACAAAACTATTCTGAATTGAAGAAAGCTTCATAAGCTTCATGTTGTGCTATGGTTTTATTTTATTTTAATTCAATTTCATCTGTTGGAATAAAGTAATGATCTCATGTATTTTTCTGTTTTTTTTTTATAGATTCTAACGGCACTTGTACTGTAACAGATCTTAATGTATTGAATCCCAAAGAATTCCCATTTGGTGGAACCAATAAAGCTACTGGACATTTTCTTTATTCAACTGATAAAGTCATGGAGGTAGCCAAAAAAAATGGAATCAAGGTGAGCATCTTAATTCATATATATATATATATATATATATATATATATATATATATATATATATATATATATATATATATATATAGTGTTATAATGGAATAATTCCAGGAAGAAATCCGGGTAAGAGAGCTCAATGTGGTAAACAGAGCAATAACGTAAAATATAATAACACGACAATCATGTAATTTCGTGTTATTATATTTTACGTTATATATATATATATATATATATGTGTGTGTATGTGTAAAAATAAAAATGGAATAAAGGATAAGCAAATCAACAACTAGCAAAAATAAACTCAAAAACACATATTGAATAGTTCTACCAAAATATGTCGATTGTTAAAATACAATCATCATCGATTGGTAGCAGAACTTTAATTAAAAGCAGAAAAGTTTTCAAATTTATACAAAGAACGCAATTTGGGAAAAAAATAGTCACGTGTAATAAACAGTAGAAAGGGAGAAAGAAAGAAAGAAATGTTAAAAAAGAAAAAGAAAAAGAAAAAGAAAGAAAGAACAACATCAGCAGTTGGCATATAAACGCCGATCGGAAACGCCGTAAGTTAATAAATTAGTAGTAATTTAAAATGACAGCAAGGAATTAAACCAATAAGGAGGAAAAAAAGGAAGACGGACTCAAAGTAGTAAAAGTTATCCGTTATCATATTGGTTTAGGTTCATTTCGATTAGAATCGATCTGGCAGAAGACGTAGAGATATTATAGAATCCTGGTCTTTGAATAATTGTGTTATTATGACGTAGGATTAAACACGATTCTATGATACGACAGAGTTTAGTGTCGTGGATATGTTTTATTAAAATCGCCCTCTGTGTATTGAAATGATGACCAAAAGAAATCATGTGGGTACATAACGCGATTGAGGTGTCACAGTTTTTTATAGCACGATTGTGTTCATAAATTCGTTTGTTTAACGGACGTTGTGTCTCGCCAATATATATATATATATATATATATATATATATATATATATATATATATATATATATATATATATATATATATGCACACATTGTTAAAAATAACAGAATTCGTCTGTTTGATTACACGTTTTTAATTTTTTTAATTTTTTGTATTGAAATCAAAAAAATTAATGAATGTTCCATACGTTTCACAGGTTTCACAGGTTTCACAAACGTTTTCGATTCTTTGTCGAATCATCCTCAGGTGTCAAAATCAAATGAACAAAAAAGCTGGAGAAAGAAGAGAATTTTAAAAAAGACGGCAGAGAAACGCACAGAGAACGTTTTCCGCATTGTTCCAGGGAGTCGTTGGCGATTTTAAATTCAGTCATGCTGGATGGCATCACAGAACGAAATTAAGCATTTTAAAATGTTACTACTGGTTTCATATGTGATGTTCTTAATTTTAGGTTGTTGTGTTTTTATGTAGATAGCTTCGAGTATTTTTAATTTTTTTAAATTGGTTTCGGAATGTGAACCAAATGTTCTCTGCGCGTTTCTCCACCGTCTTTTTAAAATTCACTTATTTCTCCAGCTTTTTTATTCTATTTGCTTTTGACACCTGAGGATGATTCGACAAAGAATCGAAAACGTTCGGGAAACATGTGAAACCTATGGAACATTTATTAATTTTTTTTTATTTTAAAAGACCACCAGAAAAATTGAAAAAAAAAAGGTATAATTAAATAGACGAATTCTGTTATTTTTAACAATGTTTGCATAAATGAGAAAATGCTGCCTAAATACACACACACACTATATATATATATATATATATATATATATATATATATATATATATATATATATATATATATATAAGGTATGAAACTAAAATCAGGATGTATACTTTTAGAAATTAGAACCTATTGTGAAATGAATAAAGCTCAATATATAGGATAGATAAATGAAAAGAAAGAAAAAATGTAAGAATAACAGATCTATTTCATCTTCAGTTTTTCAATGTAAAGTGTATTCAATAAAAGCATGTTTATTTTTTCTTTCCTTAAGCCAGGTTTTCTAAAGATTTGAATCTTATCATCAGAGGAATAACATAGATAGATAAGTTGGCAAGGAAGTAGCCAAAATTCAAAATTTGAAAAATTTGAGAAGGTAATAGAAGGTAGATGTACGTGTGTGAAAAATTTGTCAAAATGCAGATTATGTCCAGATAGAAGAAAGTCCAATGAAAAGGTGTCCAGTAAGGAAAAGGGTAAGAATGGAAAGACAGGAAAGACAAAAGAATTCACTGTTTAAAGTTCGTAGAAGCTGCATCAAAATAAATAAATATGATATGATATAATATAATATATATTAAGATTGAGCCTCCTTTGTTTGCTCATGAAAATAGATTTGCATATGTGATTACTGAAGTGAGCTATATACACGTACATTCCTTTTTATTATAAATATTATATTGATTTTGACTGGATCTGAAAGACACTTATATCTTATATTGAAATAAAAAGAACTTTAAAACAGTTTCAGAACTTTAAAACTATGCAGCTCGGTAGAAAAGTAAATTTTATTGCGTTTGGTTAAAGTTATTCATTGTATTTTTTTTTCGATTTCTCTACTGTTAACCATACAACAAGATTACCAATCTTACATTATTGCTAGTTGACGACGATATTCTTGTGATGAAATATTATCATTATTTTCATGTTTCAGACTGTTATCCGCATCTTGGTGGTCATAACGACCACCAAGATGCGGATAAAAGTCTGAAATTTCATCTGTTGGAATAAAGTAATGATCATAGAATTTCAGTCGTTGTCCTCTCTTTTTGCCATTTTTTGGCCTGGAATGCCGTGAAGTCCTTTTAGTTTTTAATTTGTATTTATTTGTATATTTTTTAACTTAAGTTAAAAAAAACTCCTTTATATTCTTCAATTTAAAATGAGTTATCCCCATTGCTGCATTTTATTTTTAGGTGATTATTTAAAAATGTTGCATAATAGCAATCGTTTGTTGTGGACTGTGCACATAACTGTGCTGATAAAGGTATTTGTTAAGAGATATTCTAACGTAGTTAAGTCCTTGGCTAAGCATTATGTATATATGTACCTAGATAGATATGTAGATCAATATGTAGCCGACAGTGATAACATATCGATTACTCATGGCTCATTTTTATTTTTACAGGTTGTCAATGACAGCGCAGTCGTGAGGGGAATGGCGGTCAAACTATGGAGCACAGAATTTGTCTTCAACAACAGGAACTTCAACCTTCAAATGTCTTTTGCAGGTTTGTATCCTCAGCATGCTTTATGAATCTATGTAGGTTTATAGAAGATGAATATGGGTTTTGGAAAGAAGCTGACGTCTTAATCGGTTTACAGCAGGTAAAAAAAAAATCATATATATCAATGTATGGCTGTGCATTACACGAGAATTAAGAGATACAATGTTTTATTTACTCCTCCCCAGGAGTTAGGCACAAGGCCAGTTTTATCTTACTCCCACAAGTAAGATGTGACCCAAGATCGGGTCGAGAAAGTGGGGTTTGAAAAGCCAGCGCCCGAGAGGTGAGCACTCTGGCCATTTAAAAATTGCCTGGGCAGCCCCGTCGGCATTCCCCGGTAGGGGCGCCTCAGACAGTAAGCAATAAACTTACTCCTCCCCAAAGAGAGAAGGCAAAGCCTGGGAGGGTGGACCTCCTAGAACTGCACAGGACAGGCGTGCAGTATCCATCAGAACAGATACTACACTTTGATCTTAGCCAAAAGGCCAAGAAGCCCAATTTATTTAGGCAGGTGAAATGTCTAGTCAGACAACAAAGGGTAAGCAGACAAATGAAAGATATCCAGGAACAGCATCCTAGTCTATGCCCGAGAAATTCGAGTTCCGGAACCAGTACAATAAAACTTCAGTTCATCTTGGTGTGTTGTATATTTTATTCTTGACAAAAAGAACTGATTTCAACAATAATGGGTTCAGAGCAATGGCAAAGGCGCCATCACATGTGTCCTTGTGAGTAGTGGAATCGGACCAGTCAATTTTTTAAAAACTTTTATTCACCCCAAACAAGGCATATTGCCACTTAGACTAAGGGGCTATTGGTATTAGGGGCCATATTTATAGAGGCATCCTAAGTAAGGAGTTGTGTAGCCAGATAGTTGTTCACATTACATTTAAATTTCTGCATGTTGGTAGTCAGGGAAACATGCAACAAAGAATAAAACTCTTCCTTATGCAAGAAGGTTCCTTGGTGGTGGTGGACGCATTCATAAAACTATTGTGTTCCTATTATCTAAAGCTTCTTTAAAACCTATTAAAACACATGCAGCTAAAATCCTGTTCAACTTATAAAGACTAAAACTATTAAAACGCATATTGGTAAAAGATTAGCGCAGGGAAAGAACCATGCAAAAGTGAGTTATAGAAGAGGAGAGGGGCTATGTACAGACGTAATTATCCAAAGGTCACTGACTGCAATGCATTCAGTGTCGCTTTAAACTGTTTGGACGTCTGTGGGCTCACCAAGGCTTTTGACAGCTTGTTCCATGGCCCAGCGATCCATACAGAAAAAAGAAGCCTTCCAAAGATTCAGTCGACATCGTCTCAGGTACTGCTTCTGTGAGTCTCCATGAAGCCCTCTTTGTGGAACCGGTATGAAGAAGAGGTCACGTGGCACATTGTAGTTGATGCACATGATGTTAAATGATAAGGCTACCATGCAACTGCCTATGCTCCAGCGAGTATAGTTTGAGAGCGTCCAGTTGTTGATCGTCGGACTTTGTGTGGAGCCTGTGGACCATCTGCATCACCAGCCTTTGAACTCGCTCCAGGTGCTGGATAATCTGAATGAAAAAGAGGATGAAGCATAGATGCCATATTCAAGAATGAGTCGCACGAAGGACGCATACGGTGGGAAGAAGATGTAGGTTTTACTAGGAAGATATAGGCTTTACTAGGAAGATGTAGGTTTTACTAGGAAGATGTAGGTTTTACTAGGAAGATGTAGGTTTTACTAGGAAGATGTAGGTTTTACTAGGAAGATGTAGGTTTTACTAGGAAGATGTAGGCTTTACTAAGAAGATATAGGTTTTACTAGGAAGATGTAGGCTTTCACAAAGGATCAATAGATGAGAAAGAGCATACTGCGGTCTTTATTTGTCATCTGAATGTGGAACGTTTTGCAAGAAAAATGTAGCGAGGAAATTGCATGCATGCCTAAACATACTCGGATATAGTTATGCCACCTTGTTAATAAACAGTTATGTATAGGTTCCTAAGTTCACCTGAAGATGGTCAGAGGTTGATCGAAATGTTGTGAAAATAACAACCAAGATGAAAATAAACCAAATAATACAAATCATTAATCTTCATCTTAAAAATTCTGGAACCGAACATTTTTAATTTGTTTTATTTTAATGTGAACCAATACTTTTAATCTATTTTTTTCAAAACAAACCTTTAAAAAATGATATGTAACACATCATATTTGATATCTGTTTATATACGTCAACCCAATCTTTGAAACCATCAATAACGTTTAATATTTGCGTTATACTTCAATGCCACTAAATAAAGATACTAGAAAAACGTAATAATGATACGCATTTATATAAAACTATCTTTTTTAGCAAGATGTTTGTCCACATAACGTTTACATTTCTGCATGTTGATACAGTCGGGGAAATAGAGAGCAGGGAGGGAATTCCATATTAAAAGCGGTCTGAGGGAAGAAGCTATTAGAGTAGAAAGTTTTCCAGCATCTAGGGACCTATAGAGTGAAGGGGTGTGATTTTGCTGCTAGTCTGGTAGGAGTATTTACATTGAAGGTGTACAAATGCAGTAAGTTCATTGGAGCACATTCTGTGGAAGTACTTGTAAAACAAGTACACGGATGCAACATTGCAGCAATGGGATAGAGGCTGGAGCTTGGTAGACAGTGTGGGACTTATTTGGTTTGCCCGGAATGCAGTGAACTCATTTTAGTTTATAATTTTTTATTTATTTGTATAATTTGAAACTTAAGGTAAAAAACTCCGGTTATATTTTTC
The DNA here is from genome assembly GCA_963556195.1 of Sepiola atlantica. Taxonomy (NCBI): domain Eukaryota; kingdom Metazoa; phylum Mollusca; class Cephalopoda; order Sepiida; family Sepiolidae; genus Sepiola; species Sepiola atlantica. The sequence goes on from OY744537.1 coordinate 15,331,054, forward strand.
AATTTAAAATGAGTTATCCCCTTATTTAAAAATGTTGCATAATAGCAATCGTTTGTCTCGGACTAAGTAATTTAAAAAATAAATCATATTTAAGTACATTATTATATTACCAATAATGTGGTATAAGAAATAAAAATTGTCTAGTCAGAAGCAAACTTTGATTTGTCAGCTCAAATACTATTTGAGTCTGATTTTGGGAATCCGACAACATAACTTTATATGTTAGATTAAAACTCAATATAACAGCACGTTGTAATTTATCTTTGTTTAACCCTCTGAGCGTTGAAATCTTTTTTTGTAGAAAAATGATTTTTTACACTGACATTTGTAGCATATAAGTAGGACTATCAAAATAAATTGTAAAATTTGACTAATTTGTATATTGTGATGGCGGCCATCTTGAATTTATAATGAGGTTGACCATTCGCTCATGGAAAATTGTCATTTTCTCATGCACATATTAGTCAATTGCTGAATTTATTGTGTGTATTTGTGTTGTTGTGTGTTATATTGCAAATAAAACCAGTTTTGCATGTAGTATTGTCTGTTGTTAATGGTGGTAGACTTATTGCAATTTTGTGACAAGCGTGCTAAGAAGGTTAACAATATCATATATGTTTCAGTTCCCACATGGAAAACGGCAGGTGGTTATGAAGAGAAGCCAGTCAGGTTCGTTCTATCAGAAAACAGCACTTCACCAGACGCCATCAAACACAACTATGAATATTATACATTCTATCCTAGAATCAGAGACAATCCAGAAACAATATTTGAGGTAAGTGAATTGTTTCTCTTTGGTTAATATATCCACATTATTATTATTTGTTCTTCTCTATAATAGCGATTAATATTAACTAGAAAACATATGCCCCCACCCACACACCGTTAAGATACATGTTGCCTCAATTTTAAGCCGCGTGAATAGTAATGTGAACTAATTTTTAACTGCAGGTTTTTCCAAAACAGAATCTTGAAATTCTCTCAGATAAATAAAAGAAACTTTTCATCTGGAAGTTATTTTATTGACATTATTTTCTTATCAACCTAAGAAAACCCGACCTTATTTTCTTACTAACCTCTTATGACCACAGAGCAGATATTACACTACCTCCTTCAGACCAAGTGAAATAGTCTTAAATAGTATAGTTTCGGCTTCATGTAGACGGATACGAAATCTCCATATCTTAATCTAACACATGCTGGCATATAAAACAGACGTTAAACTGATGATGATGATGATGATGATGATGATGATGATGATGATGATGATGACGACTACGACGATGACGATGATGATGATGATGATGATGATGATGATGATGATGATGATGACGATGACGACGATGACGATGATGATGATGATGATGATGATGATGATGATGAAGATGATGATGATGATGATGATGATGATGATGATGACGATGAAGATGATGACGACTACGACGATGACGATGATGATGATGATGATGATGATGATGATGATGACGATGACGATGATGATGATGACGACGATGACGATGATGATGATGATGATGATGATGATGATGATGATGATGATGATGATGATGATGATGACGACTACGACGATGACGATGATGATGATGATGATGATGACGATGACGATGATGATGATGATGATGATGATGATGACGATGACGACGATGACGATGATGATGATGATGATGATGATGATGATGATGATGATGACGACGATGACGATGATGATGATGATGAGGTGGGGTATTGGCTCACACTTTTTTAAAAAGTGCCTCTGTGAACGTAACACAGGCCCATGGGACGCATGCAACCTTTCACAGGCAAACTTGCATAAAAGTGTAAATTCGTCATTTAACAGGCAAAATTGCAGGTTTCATCATTTCAATGAGATAAATATGTACCGTTCACTCAAAAAACGGCGTGCTTTTCTTTATTTAGAACGTTTCTTTACACTTAAATATAATATATAGTTTATTTATCGATTTCAAAAGCAAAAAGATACACAAATTTATCTGCGGGGTAGATATGGCTTAAATTCCACGTTTTTCTAACACTGAAAATGTCAGAAAACTCAATGAATAAAACTTTTTGTAGTGTACTGTCAAAAGAAATGATTGAATAAATAGCATCAGTTGTTTACATATTCTATGTTTGTAAGGGACAAAAATAGTCTGTCATAATTTTATTAAACGACTTCAAATAGTCGTGTGCAGCCCTCGTAAAACATAAATTGATCCATGTAACCCTTAGTGGATCCTGAGTTTTATTTATCTCCCTCCCACGGTGGGAAGATTAGATACAAAGTCGGGAAAGTGAGATTTAAAGCCAGCGCCCTAGAGAAAGAGTACTCTGGCCAAACAAAAATTCACTGGTAGGGGCGCCTCAGGCGATAAACAAGAAACTAACCCCTTCTAAAAGGGCGAGAAAGTAAAGCCTGGGAAGGTGGACCCCTTAAAACTGCACAGGACTATACCTCAGACAGATAGAGAATAAGCCATCCTCAAAAATGGCAGAGATTCTGCGAGTCTGATTTTGGTATGAAATAATCCCAGAGGGTTAAGCCTGAGTTTGACATGCCTGATGCAACAGATCCGATGAGAGATGAACCTATCTTCCTGATTCCATATTCTAAATCAATATCCATTACGTCACTGTTGGCTGTTCAAAATGACTCATTACCTGTGAAAAGCTAGAAAATTTACACAAAATTTATTAGTATATCTTCTATTAAGACAATTTTTTTAATGCAAATCGCTCCAGACAAAGCATAAAGCCACTTGATGTAAGGAGCAAACAAGAACGAAAGATGATTATCGCAAAGATAGAAAATGCCTACTGGCCTTAGTCTTAAAAAGACCAAGGTTATAGGTAGAAGGAAAACAGTCAGCAGGAAGAGAGTTCCATAAGCCTGCAGTTCTTGGAAAGAAGCTACTGGAATAAGAAGCTGTATTACAATGAGGTATCAAAACAGCGAATTGATGGAGACCACTAGACCAATTAGTCAAACGAGCTGGAACAAAAGAAGCAGGGAATAGATCACACAATTCCCAAGAACACATGTCATAATAGTATTTACAGAAAAGAATGAGACTAGCAACATCACGTCTGTGAGCGAAAGGGTGAAGAGAAGAAGAAAAGGTGAGGCCAATCAAATTACAGATATGTGTCTGCACCTTATCAAGAACCCTCAAATGGGACAGAAATTCATCAACCCAAATATGACAACAATTGGAAAATGTTTCAATATTTTAATCAAAACTCTTGGGGTTCAATTTCATCAGGTTTGTTTGTTTTTGTAAGCTCCCAACTAGCCCCTTAGTCAGTCAACTTCCACGCCAAGTGTCTTTCATATCGGACTTTCGAAATTGCAAGGTGGGCACTCTGGAGGACTTCACAAAGTAATTCTCCAACACACAGAATGCAATCTATGCACAACAAAAGCAACTGTTTTTTAAGTTGCACTCTAGATGTTTAAGTGTGTACTATCAGATCTGGTGGTGCTATGGACGTATATTTGTTAGCTATTATCTCGGACTCCTCTCTCTCTCTCTTCTATCCTCATACTCAGCTCCATGTCTGACCCATGTACCCTCGTGGCTGCTGCTCTTAACCTTGAAAAATGATGATCTATATATCAACTATCCTTAGAGAGAGGGGGAGGAAGGATTCTTGCGCTTGTCTTTCCTTTAGGGAAATATTCCGTATCTTTACATTGTCAATCGCACGTCTTATCAGTTCGCCCTCTGAAAACAGATTGAATCAAATTCGCTTCTCACGAGAACGAGTCACGTCATAGACCCCTTTGATTCCCACGCAAGGCCCGCGAAATCACAGAGCCCTTCGCAGCTGCAGACTGACCTCTCTGAACTGAGGTCTCATCACTCGGTAACCTTGTCATGTCTGCCAGCTCCGACTGTGAGAACAAGCCCTGTTCTGCACTCGACTGCCCCGCGTTAATTCGCGCAAGTCAAACCCGACTTCCACAGATGCGTCCATCTCTCACAGGGCCATTATCTAACATCATAACCAAATGCTTATCAATAAAATGACATCAATTTTGCTTTTTTTATTTTTGCAGACTCCATCAGGAGTGATATGTAAACAACGAAAAGGAAACAAAAAGATTCCCAAGTTGCCCATGTATTTTTCCTACAGACAAGAAGCGGTCTACGATGATTATATAAAGGTGTCTGATGTAAGTAAACATTTGAACATTTATCTTATACAGACAAAGGCATTTTATTTTTATTTTATTCTATGCTTATTCTATTTCTCTCTCTCTCCCTCCCCCTCTCTCTCTGTATATATATATATATATATATATATATATATATATATATATATATATATATATATATATAAATGCTCTGTACCCTGTAATCGAGTATCATCGAGCTTTTTTTATTGGCCTAATCCCGGTCTTCACTGAATAAAATATCTTCTAAGTGAAACATCTAAATCTCTCTCTATATAGATATATATAATAATAATAATCCAGGTAAAACATCCACAGTGTAGTAATCCAAAGAATTTTAACCGGGTTTATAAAAAGTGCTCAATATCCAATGGAAAAAGTCCCAACCACATGACTCCCTAATTTTGAAATTTAAATTTCTTTTCTTTTTCTTTTTCTTCCTTTCTCCATTTCATTCTTTCGAAATATGATCTAGGGTTAAGATCGGATTCTAACTCTGCCTGATGAGATCTCAGTTTGTAATAGCTGTTGATCAATAACATCGACATGCCAGTGTCGCAGATTGTGTACATGTCTGTGTAAATAAAAATAATCATATATACATATATATATATATATATATATATATATATATATATATATATATATATATATTTATAAATAAATGTTAAATTATCAATACCTACAAACGCTAGCGTTTCCAGCTTATTGCTCTCATCAGTGCAGGAAAGTAACAATTTGAGACGGTCGGGAGGTGCAAACCCGATTCACAGAGGCAGCCTAGAATCTGCTAGCAGTCACCATATCCACTCGGCCAACAGAAACTGTCACGTACTTAAGAGAAATTAAGATCTATATGCACCTAGAAGCGGGCACAGATAGAAGACTAGTCGAGAGTGTTCTACGAACGTATTCAGAACTTTGGATTAGAGCTTTTTGACAGTCTATTTTTAACATCCCCGAGAGTTCTCAGCTATAATTTCTTAAAGGGGTTTAGTATAATATATATATATATATATATATATATATATATATATATATATATGTATATATATATATATATATATATATATAGAGAGAGAGAGAGAGAGAGAGAGAGAGGGAGAGACAGAGAGAGAGAGAGAGAGAGAGACAGAGACAGAGACATACAGGTATCCACCGAAATATGAAAATAAAGAAATTGTAAGAATAAGTGAAAAGTATGGTTTTGGATTGATTTTTCCTATGATCATTGGAATGCAACTATAAAGTATATATTTATATATATATATATATATATATATAGTATAAATTTTTATTTATACAAACATTATTGGTTGCATATGTGCATACATGTTTCGGCTGTACTCTTCATAAAGAGTCAACCTTTTCAGACCAAAACGTGGAATTGAAATGAGATAAAAAATCTTTTTTTTTTTAGTTTATTTTCTAGGTTGGGATGTGTTTATAATTCCACGGGCAAGCTTAGTATCAAATTACGTTGTTTACTCGTTAACATTTTCAATTCGTTTCTATTTAAAAAAATGTTTTATTATTGTTTGGCCTGACTCCCAACCTAGAAAATATACTAAAAGAAGAAAGATTTCTGATTTCATTTCAATTTCTCGTTTTGGTCTGAATAGGTTGACTCTTTATGAAGACTACAACGGAAACACGTATGCACATATGTAACCAATAATGTTTGTATGAATAAAAATGTATACTAAAGAACAGTTCTACTTGTTATTGAGCACTTTTTATAAACACTGGAGCTTCAACAGAAACTAATATAATATGTGTACTATATATATATGTATAGATAGATAGATAAATAGATAGATAGATAGATAGAGAAAGAGAGAGAGAGAGAAAGAGGGGGGGTAAGCGAGAGAGAGAAATAATTATCTTGTCGGATTTTCAGAGTTCATCATTGATAGTAATTAATCTGCTAAATCAATATTTGATGGTTAGTAGACAATTTTTCTTTTTTCCTCTTGAACTTTTAAAAGCCCAAATCAGCTTACATAGTTAATAAACACTAACTTTTTATCATTGCTGTTTAAATATTTATGTGCCATTTGTAATGGCAAAATATGTTTGTTTATGTTGCTATATGTATCTGTTCACCAAGCGATATCATACAACGAATCAACAGCAGCTAACTTGGAGTATTAATACTGTTTAAAAACAAGATGACAATTGTTTTGTTTTTTTACATTTAGCTGTTAAAATTGTAGATCAGATTGGGAAGCCGTCATACTAGTTTTATAATAACACAACAGATTTTCAAGTTTTTAAATTGAAATCTTTTTTTTTTTAATTTGAGGTAATATCGTATCTGCTGCTAAAATTGCTGGATAAAGGGTTGGATCATTCTACTACTCTAGAAAGTATCTGACTGCTGATGCATTTCTCGATCTATAAAACAGAATAAAGCGCTGCTGGCATATCTGGAAATGTGCTGCTTAGAGCACTTTTATCTGGAAATGTGCTGCTTAAAGCACTTTTATCTGGAAATGTGCCGCTTAGAGCACTTTTTCTTGCCTTGACAGAGTTCAAAATCTAGCGAGGGATGATTTCTTCTGTTGTTGGCTTGGACGCATCTAATTGAGACGGGTTTGACTTGCGCGATTTGTGACGGAGTCATTCCGTCCAATTCGGTTTGATGTGTTTTCCCACAGTGCGCGTCGACGATAAGTAACCTGAGGGTTACGAGAGGTCAAAGTTGAGATCACACCTGCGTGTTGTTCGCGAGATTTGGAGGACGAGAGTGTGCGTGGAAACGTTGAATTGGGTTGGGAATGAGATTTGACTTGGATGCGAGAGAGTCAAGATCACCAAAAATGTAACTGTACGAGAAAGATTCCGAATGATGGAAATCTAAGAGCCAATTAGTAAATCTCAATACTCCACTCTCTCTCGGTTAATTAAGAATATTAACTAGTGAAGTTAGTTAGCGTAAACTCTCTCTCTCAATCAATGACTTGTTCAGGTCGGCCAATTAAAGTAATTAAATAAAGGCGGCTCTTTAAAACAGAAAAAGGCTTGTTATACTTTAAGAAATTGATTTCAGAGAGCGAGGACAACAGCCCGTTAAGAATGAGACAACGACGCCTGCGGAGATGAACAACGAACTATAGAAGTCCCGACGGCAAAAAGTTGCAGAAAAAAAGGGAGCGCAAATAGTCACAGCGGCAGGAACAAGCAATGCGACAATGGTTTGCAGGCGAGAAAAGGCAATACGAATATTAACGACCACAGAGACTGGTGCGACGGCGATTTGAAAAACAGATCTAAGTAAATACGACGTATCGTCCCCTTCGAAAAGAGTTGGTGAACTTAATAGCTAGTAATCACGAGTAATACAACACTGTTCTCTAAACTCCATTTATCACAGAAGAGACGTTGCTAGTCTTTCTCTACTCCTCCCTAAACTCCATTTATCACAGAAGAGACGTTGCTAGTCTTTTTCTACTCCATTTTTATTTCAATCGAAAAGGCTCGACTGAGCTTCAATCTTTGCTTTCTCCTTGTAAAACATTCACAGCAATAACTCGCCTAGCTACCACCGCTGCAAATAATTTTCTTTTCTTCCTCCGTCTGCCTAACATCAAATAATCTTTCCAAGATCTTCCAATCTGTGTAACACGTTACCACAATATTGCTTCCCTGAGGACTACAACATGGTCATCTTCAAATTTAATGTCAATAAACACTTGTCATAAACTGTCCTCATAAGTCACTAAATTTTATCCATTCCATTCATTATTTTCAATCCTCTCATAATATTCATTATTATTCAACTGTCAATCTATACATCTCATTAACCCCTATCTTTGAGTAGGTTTTAGCCTTGACAAGTAGTGACTCATTAGTAAATATTAAAAAAATATATTTGAGACTTAGGACGTAGTTTTGGTTACAGGCAGAAAATAAAACACCACTATAGTACATGAATAATATCAATGAATGATGGTGATACTTATTAATCTGGGGATTTAAGGTAAGCGAATTCTTTTAGTTTGTGTATTTATTTATGTATTTTAACTGTATTTGTATGGCTCTTAACGTTATGAAACCATTTCGATTTTTTTAGATATGGTATGACGAAAATGACAGACTTTTGAGAATTGATTACCGGCCTGGAGGAATAGAGAACTCAATGTCGGCTGCTCTGTCAGAAATTCATGATTACAATACAGGTTAAAATCAGATTTGATACATTATTTTATAGAACTATTCACACACATTCCTTTCTCTCCGCCATCTTCTGACTCATATGATTACATTTTAAATGCTATAAATTTAATTCAACAATTCATTTTAAAAAGTTGTTATTTATCGAGAATTCATATTTGAAATGACATCGTCTTAATACTAAAAAGTTTTTTTTTGTTTGTGTTTTTTTTTGCTTCTAACCAAATTCTCTTCCTATTCATTTAACATCACATTTCCATTGTCCAGGGGTCAGAGGTATTTTGATATTTCGCAAGCTACTCTCTCACCCTCACGATTTAGTGGGTCAACTGTCTCTAAATTTCACGTGGTACAGCCTCGTCTAATCACTTGCTTTCAAATTTTCCTTGGTTGGCCAACCTTGCTGCGATTCAAGACATCCATGCGTCTGCAACAGTTGATCCAGAAGGATGAATGCGCCACATGACCCTACCAGCACAACCAATGCATCCTTAGGATAGTCACTATGCTGGTCAAATGTGGTGTTTTCAGCAAATCTTTTGACCTAATGTATTGGGTCTGGTCAGATTTCACATCTAATCATGGATCTGTCATTGCAGTTGGGTGAGAGATAGGTGAAAGCTCAACATTCACTGTCATATAACATGACGTTCCTGACACAGCTGCTATACAACTTACCCCAAATAGAAACGGGGACGGCTCGTAATGCCATCAGCAGCAATAGCTCACGAAATTTCGCCCATGCTGTCTTCACTGTTATGGTTCACATCTACAACCTGCGCTCAGCATATCTCATAGGTAGCAGAAAGAGTTACTATGTCCAGGGTGTTGTCATCTAGTACCATCTTTTTGTGTATCCGTTCTAAGCATCTCCTACACTTGAAGTTGGAGGTTGAAGCTAACTTACCATTCAGGTCACTACACTTTTTATGGACTCACAATAGGCACAATTTACATTGTATCTATCGCACAATAGGTATAATTTACATTGTATCTATCACACACTAGCCATAATTTACATTGTATCTATCGCACAATAGGCATAATTTACATTGTATCTATCGCACAATAGGCATAATTTACATTGTATCTATCGCACAATAGCCATAATTTACATTGTATCTATCGCACAATAGGCATAATTTACATTTTATCTATCGCACAATAGGCATAATTTACATTGTATCTATCGCACAATAGGTATAATTTACATTGTATCTATCGCACAATAGCCATAATTTACATTGTATCTATCGCACAATAGCCATAATTTACATTGTATCTATCGCACAATAGGCATAATTTACATTGTATCTATCGCACAATAGCCATAATTTACATTGTATCTATCGCACAATAGGCATAATTTACATTGTATCTATCGCACAATTGTATCTATCGCACAATAGGTATAATTTACATTGTATCTATCGCACAATAGCCATAATTTACATTGTATCTATCGCACAATAGGCATAATTTACATTGTATCTATCGCACAATAGGCATAATTTACATTGTATCTATCGCACAATAGGCATTATTTACATTGTATCTATCGCACAATAGCATAATTTACATTGTATCTATCGCACAATAGGCATAATTTACATTGTATCTATCGCACAATAGGCATAATTTACATTGTATCTATCGCACAATAGGCATAATTTACATTGTATCTATCGCACAATAAGCATAATTTATATTGTATCTATCGCACAATAGGCATAATTTACATTGTATCTATCGCACAATATGCATAATTTACATTGTATCTATCGCATTGCATCCAACAACCATCCAACACACAGAACAAGAATACCTAACATAGTTCATTAGAGATTGTAGCCCACACCATCACTTTGTTTTTGGGTAAGTTAACCCTTATGTCTTTGGTCTCCAGACCGTTTTTCCATATTTTCAGTTCATCCTTTAGCTGTTCCAAGAAACCGGACTCATCAATAACAACCAAATCATGAGTATAAAATAACTCCCATGAATCCTTCTTTCTAAAACAGGCATAAGTTATGAAAGGGGGGTTTAGGGGAGGGGGATAAATTGTACAGACGAAAAAATGGTTATTTTCAGGACAAATAATTCTGTTTTCAAATTTCAAACTTTACTACATTGACGTGGTATATTTTACATTGTTAAACAATAGAGGACAATATCCAGACGAAAGAAAATTCTTAATTAAGTCCCACTTACTAGAATTACAAATTTTCTGCAGAATTTAACATTTTGAAAGATGTTGGTCGGTGTAAGCATGATTGGTTATTTATTTTCATTCAAAATTATTAACCAATAAAATTAGACCGTTTTACGGGGTAATCTATTTCAAACGATTGTTGTAAATTCCAACAAATGAAAAAGTTATCAAAACCCTAGCAGATTATCAACAGAAAAGGTCATGTCCACCACTAAAATAAGTGAGTAAATAGTTACTCTTTTTGTCTACACGTTATTAGATACAACAACATAAATTCAACAAACATTTTGTCTTCAATTAACATCATTACAAGAAATCGTGAATGGACAAACTCTTATTAGCAGTCCGATGCTATGATGACCAGATATGTTCCAATTGTTTGCTCTACCAATTGTTCTGCCTCCACACTATGTTTAAAAGTCCGATGCTATGATGACCAGATGTGTTCCAACTGTTTTCTCTACCAATTGTTCTGCCTCCACACTATGTTTAAAAGTCCGATGCTATGATGACCAGATGTGTTCCAACTGTTTTCTCTACCAATTGTTCTGCCTCCACACTATGTTTAAAAGTCCGATGCTATGATGACCAGATGTGTTCCAACTGTTTTCTCTACCAATTGTTCTGCCTCCACACTATGTTTAAAAGTCCGATGCTATGATGACCAGATGTGTTCCAACTGTTTTCTCTACCAATTGTTCTGCCTCCACACTATGTTTAAAAGTCCGATGCTATGATGACCAGATGTGTTCCAACTGTTTTCTCTACCAATTGTTCTGCCTCCACACTATGTTTAAAAGTCCGATGCTATGATGACCAGATGTGTTCCAACTGTTTTCTCTACCAATTGTTCTGCCTCCACACTATGTTTAAAAGTCCGATGCTATGATGACCAGATGTGTTCCAACTGTTTTCTCTACCAATTGTTCTGCCTCCACACTATGTTTAAAAGTCCGATGCTATGATGACCAGATGTGTTCCAACTGTTTTCTCTACCAATTGTTCTGCCTCCACACTATGTTTAAAAGTCCGATGCTATGATGACCAGATGTGTTCCAACTGTTTTCTCTACCAATTGTTCTGCCTCCACACTATGTTTAAAAGTCCGATGCTATGATGACCAGATGTGTTCCAACTGTTTTCTCTACCAATTGTTCTGCCTCCACACTATGTTTAAAAGTCCGATGCTATGATGACCAGATGTGTTCCAACTGTTTTCTCTACCAATTGTTCTGCCTCCACATTATGTTTAAAAGATCTACATATATTTGATGTTGATGCAACTTAGTTGGATATTTGGGTAACTGGTCGATTCAGTCAGCAACCCCCAAACAAACGGTAACAATATTTATTGGAACACAGTCGTGTCACAATAATGTATACAAAGCAAAAAAGCTATGTTGCTCTTGTAAAGTTGAGAAATCTGACTGGTGCTTAGTATTGCTTGAAGAACTTTGGAGTTTTTCTTCATACACTTTCTGTTTAGGTTTTTACTTTCTTTGTATTTGATCAGTTCTTATTTCTCTCTCCTGAGAACCTCTAAACAATTTGTTCTTTTATAGAGAATGTTCACTTGAGCTAACTATTCTAATTGGCTAACTATCCATAAATCATTTCGCTTATTTCTACTATTTACGATTAGTCAGTCAATCGAAGCTTTCATTTCACGTATGTAGAAAGAGCCTCTAGTCAACCATAATATAGAGTCTTGGTCTCTTACAGGTACTAGCACGCCTTTTATTTTTGACAGGTAAACTGATTATCCAGCGTGGGATTGGTGCACTCAGTAAGCTTTTAAATTGTAAGCCCACATTTGATCACCTACGTTAGTAAAAACATAATTGTTTTGAATAATCCTGGACGATTATTGTGACCGTTTAAGTTGTAAATGAAAATAACGTTTTCAAAATTATTGTTTTCATAATTCAATCTAATAACTATATATATATATATCACTTTCATACAACAAATCTGACAAAACTGTCTACACTTCTCAGTAAAAAGTGTGTTGACCGTTCTTTCTTTTAATACATTACTTCTATTATTAATTCAACTTAAGTAACCAACTAATATTGCTAGTCAATAGTTTACGCCAATCATCAAGTTCGTTAATATGTATGTACCTGTGAAATACCTCATTGTGTCACATATTTATCACATTTTAAGAGTCTTTCTTATTTTTTGTTTAATATGTATTTATTGTATCTTTTTCTATATAAATTCAATAAACATTAAATATAAATATACATGAGCGAAATCTTTTCAATGCTGTAGAGGATGTTTAATGTGAATGAAGTTGCTACTTAAGAAGAAGAGGAGCATAGTATTTTCGGGAAAAGTCGTAGACGTGAAAACAAAAAGTGCAGAAGAACCAAGACAGTAAAACATAACGCATGGCTCAAATGTGAGATGCGAATGTGTTAGCTGGTCACCAATTTATTTAGCCCTATGCCTCAACCGGAAGCGGTCCTCATCTGATGACGATGGCAATCGTGATGATGGTCTCCCAGTCCAGTATCTTTAATTCGAACGGTGCTTGTTGATCACATTGGAAGAGACTGTTCTCAAAGTAAAACACGAGACCACACAGATACGACTGACTAGTTTATTTAAGCTCTCCAGAAAACTACTCCCAGTGAACCATGGCTGTTTTAAGTGCCCCAGAGAGAGGAGCCATCCCAGTAACCTAGACACAAGACGCTGGCTGATATGTCCAACAACGTAATTTAGATTAGGAAGAGGTGAACAAACCGGAAAACGAAAGTTACTTTACTCATGATGTCATATTCTCAGAGTGGAAGGATGACAACTCATGCCCCCCCCTCCTTTACATTATCGGACAAATGTTTGAATTTACATCATCCGTTTTTCCTAATAGAGAATTTATATTCCCCTCAATAAAATCCTCCTTTGAGGTTGTCTCCATAAGAAAAACAAAAAAACAAAAACTATTTTTGCATTAAAGAAAGTTAATGTTTTTGTTACTATTTCACATAAATTTCTTTTGCTAAGAAGTCGACAATATTCATAAACGTCACCGGCGTTTTTTGAAAGTTTTCTGCTCCCATTCTCAACAGGCCTTGCTAAGTCCTTTTGGCTAAGATCAAAGTGTAGTATCTGTTCCGATGGATACTGCATCTCATAGACTGGTATTGTCTTGGCCTTCGGGGCTTGATTTACGCCGGTCTATGGGTCTGTCCTGTGCAGTTCTAGGAGGTCAACCCTCCCAGGCTTCGCCTCCCCTCTTTGGAGAGGAGTAAGTTTATTGCTTACTGCCTGAGGCGCCCCTACCAAGGAATGCCGACGGGGCTGCCCAGGCAATTTTTAAACCCCACTTTCCCGACCCGACCTTGGGTCACATCTTACTTGTGGGAGTAAGATAAAAACTGGCCTTGTGCCTAACTCCTGGAGAGGAGTAAATCAATACTCCCTTTAAGGATGCCTACAAGAGAGGGGGGGTCTACCAAGGGTTACGAAATCACAACCGTACCTCTCTTGTCATCAGTATTGTTTGAATCCAGTGGAAAAGAACAAATCCAGAAAAAAATGCCGATATAAGCAGAGGAAAACTAGTGTTGTTTCAAAGTTTTCCTTCTCTTAGACGAATTGCACAATCAAGGCTTGAGACTCAAGTCTACCCTAATATTCAATCCTTAGCTTGAGGAAGGATAGATAGTTTCATACCTTTCCAAAAATTATTAGTGAAAGTGATGCAGAAGTTCCAGCAGAATTTTAACCCGGCATACTGACCACGGAGTTTGCATCTGTAACCATTACACTACTTCACTTCCATATATTAAGTAACACCCAAATCAATTGTGAATATTATTATGTTTTTTTAATTAAAGTATAGCTTTCTATGATTGTAAAATGTAATTTAAATTAGCCCCACTCCTAATTTGGGCGGATGAATTTACTGATTTTGTTTTTAGAAAGAGAAAGTAAGTTTAAAAGAAACATATGCCACAAAATAAGGATTTTTAAATAGTAAAGATGTCATTTTTCGGAATTTTTTTAAAGGAGGATTGATAATTTGTATTATTCGGACTACTATTCTCATCTTGGTTGTTATATTCAAACGCTTTGGCCGATGTCACCTCCGACTATCCTCAGCTGCATATTTTCAAACTTCGAACCGTAATAGTCGAATTTGAGAATCTTTATGTTGAACTCGGGAATCTTGAACTGAACCCTTTATTTAATTTACAGTGGATTGTTTTCATTCCGTAAGCAAAAACAGGGTAGAAGTGCTAATTTTATGTTATTCTAACGTTAAGTTATCTCCCGTGTGTTGAGATATAAGAGTTCTATTCCTTTGTGATAAGTTTTTAGAGTGATTGTTGTTGTTTATTGGCTGGGTAAACAAAGATGGTGGTTCGGACAAACGAACGTGTATGTAATGAATAAACTAACAGACTGAACCATCAACCGCCAGAATACTCTCATCTAGTACTGATTGTTAACCAATGCTATTACCTATTATGCCACATGTCCTGTGAGGAAGCCCGAGAGTTGAAGAGAATGAATCCCCTCATGAACATGTGGTGTAACAGGTAATAGTGTTGGTTAACAATCAGTTGTCAGTGACAATAAGTCCGTATGAGGGTAGTTTGGTAGTTTGGTAGTTTTGTTTTACGGCATATCAACTCTTTTTGGGTTATTTAATGCCGAATCTGGTCTTGTTTTCTTCTCTTTTTTGTTTCTTTCCCCTTTTAATATCGGTTTCTATTTAACCCATAGTTGGGACCCTAACAGGTACTACCACTCCGGGTCAGGGTGGACCTGGGAGCAATGGTAATTAAGAGGAGGCTCCACATTCCCCAAAGTCCGTAAGCCGGATCTCACCATCGGATGTAGTTTAAGGTCATATCCAGGACCGGGAGTAGGGTAGGAAAAATAAAAATAAAAAAGGGGAGGGAGAAAGGGAGAGAGGCTGTTGTTTTTGTTTTTGGTTTTGTAGAACATAATTAAGTTTTACAAACAAAAAAAAAAAAAAAAAAAAAAAAAACGTCAATGTAGGTGAATTTCGTCTCAGGGAGCCACAGGGCAGCCTGGTCCGTATGAGGTTGAAGGTTCACTAAGAATAACATAAGATTAACACTTCTATCTGGTCATGGCTGACAGAATGAGAACAATCTACCTTTGTGAATTAAATGAATGGATTCAGGGGAAAATTCCGTACATTAACATAAAGATCCCCAAATTCGACTATATGAGGTTACTTCGCAAAGACGCACTTGAAGAAGGTCAGAGGTTAAATCGGTCGAAACGTTGTGGACCTAACAAGCAAGATGAGAATAGTAGTCCGAATAATCCACCTAATACAAAGTAAAGACGTTGTGAATGTTTTCAATTCTGTTTCTTGTAGGCGTTCTTTATCAGAAGAATTTGTACCTGGGAAATTGTTCTACTTCAACTCTCAGCAATTCATCGTTTGGAACTGAGCAGAACGCGACAAGTTGGAAGAAAGACAAATCTTACGAAATCATGCTGAAAAATCCACTGCAGTATTTTTACCTGGATTCCAATTATGTCTACGTTGGAAAGGTGCGCGGAAGTTTAATCTCTCTTTGTCTTTTATAAAATAGCGTTAATAAATAATAATAGATACTTGTCTAAGCGTGATGTATTTTTTTTTCTGAAAAACGCACCTGCTTCAAAGAATTATATATGTTTTTATCGGTATGTTTTCTAAGTAAACACACCTTTAACCTTATTTAGGATTCATAATTTAGTTAAAATCAATAGCAAAGCTTTATATGGCACAAGAATACCTGTTACAGAACGGATAAAATGAATTCCTGGAACAAAACAGTTTTGCACCACTTTTATGTCTACTTCTGAAGATTAAAATCAATATATATTTAACCTTATGTCTATGTTAGAATCCGTATTCTAATTTTGATCCATTACATGCTTTTGTTTCCAGAAAATATCTAAAATATAAGACTTAAGCTTAAGAGGTCTTAAGAAGAAATTGAAATTCAGGGAATCTTGCTCTATGGATCAAATTTAATGCAAATCTGAAATATTTGAATTTTCAAATGGAAGGTTGTGCTCATATTATGCCCTTTAAAACCTCTTTAAAATATTCCAAAGAAACTAAAATTTAGATATTTATTAATTGATGTCTAATACCTATTGTTAACATTTCACAAAAATTGGAGGTATCTGAATTTTTACGAAGGGCTTCGATCCTTTCTTTACCCCCTTTGCATAAAACTAAAGTAAAATAAATATAACCTTCATTTCGATCCCTTACGCCAAGCGGCTGTGTTCCAAAATTCATAATGATCGGTTAATTAGTTTGGGAGTGCATCCTGTACATACAAATATATAAACACATACACATACGGGTGGGCCAAAATAAGGGTCCTATCTTTAAATTTGAATAACTTGAATTTGAATAACTTCCACAAAATAAAAGTTAAACTCACCAAACTTTATGTGTGTGAAGACTGACCCTTTCGAGATTTTTTGAAATAAACAAAACAAATTTTAGCCGAAAAACACTTCTTAAAACTTACAAAAACTAAAGTATTGTTTTTTACACTGTTTTGAGTTTTTTAAGCAAAAATAATGTTTTCTAAATGAGGGTGCGTTCCTTAGGGCTAATACGGCTCATGCTTGCTTCGGAAGGGGTCCTTTACTTATTCTAAAAAAAAAAATTTTTTAAATCAATAAATAAAAAAGTTATGAATTTTTAAAAATAGGACCCTTATTTTTGCCCACCCTATATAAATAGAGATATCTTATTTTTCAGAATACTATCCAAGTAATAAATAATGAGTGTTCGTAGAATGGGAGAATATTTGAAATAAGCAATAAAGTATGCAAAAAGATTTTGAGTACTTTTTCGAACCCCACCTCCCAAAAGCCCAGAATATAAAGTTAGACATTAAGTCATTTCAATTGCTCATAAGTATTTAATTTTAATCATCTTTTTCAGAAAAGGGCTCGTTCTATTGATTGCGATGTCTTTGCTTCGACTAGAAAGTCTTTTCCGATGCCCAATGGGAAATCCTATCCTGCTGTTTTGGAGTTCTATTTTGCAAGCGTAAGAAAGCTATTTTCTATTCTCATGTTCACTAAGAGGGTACGAGTGGTCTACAGCTTATTGACGCACTCTGTAAAATCGGCAATCAGAGTTCAAGTTCTGTCAATGATGTTACAATTATTTACGTATTGATACACTCAGGTAAAGGTATAAACGTGTAACATAATCACTGAATTAATCCTTATATTTGTCTGATAATTTCAAAGTTTCAGGTGTAGGGAGACAACACAACTTGTCTTTTCCTTTCTCATCAGCGCAAGAGTTACTTCCCTTGGTATAAAATACAAGACAGTTTTGTTATAAAAATGATTGCTTTTATATTTTTTTCGTTCAAATTATTCACGGATAAACAAACAAACCTCGAAGGGATAATATCTTTGACTTGCTTTAAAATACCTGACATTTGGAAAAGCCTATTCTTACATAAGAGCATTCAGTTGTTATTTGGTTTGATTGGTCAGTTTGACATAATAAGTGCCAAACAGCGGAGGACATGTTAATAGATTCAGTCGATTTTGATGATATAGCTCACTGGTATGAATGCGCTATTGGTCGCTGATTGATAAACACTTATTTATGTAGCTGGTCTGTAGCTCAAACACCAAGGGCTAGTATAGTATAGTGTTTTTGTTGTGTGATTCGTGGTATTCTTATAACGATTTACCCGAAGCTTCACAATCACTTTGTGTAATACCAGCCAAAGCTGGTGGCCACAACATATGTGTGTATATTTTGTATATATTTTTTTTTTTGGGGGGGGGAGGAATTTCTGACAATTTCAGTTCCCTTGGGCTCGTTTCCCAACCAACCTAATATCTAAGTGATGAAAACTTTCTTCTCAGATTTTTTAACTGTTGGAAACTAAACTCTTCATAACTTAAAATATTTAAAGCTGTCCTTATTCCCCTACTAGGGAGTATCATCTTTGCATATTACATTGTTTTATTATAGGATGTTATTAATTTTCGTTTTTTAGGATGACTACGAAATATTGCCTGATCAATCGAATAATATAACGTCCCGGGTTCCAGTGATGCTTTTGGTGTCTAGTCAGGATAAAAGTGTAAGTATGTCCCTCCACCCACACGGTGTCCGTATTTCTCGTGAAACAACATCACCAAAATTTCTTACAAAGAATCTTGATAATGTTTAATTTAAACCTCCAGAATAGTGCACTAGTTATGGGCAAAATCTTCCCCTATTTTACTCCCCTCCTAAAAATAATAAAGTAAAACTCATAAACTAAAAATAATTCAACATTATTTTTGTTATATTATGAAAAAGAGCTGAAAATAAATATCATAGAAAAATTATTTCTGTTAATATATTTTTTAAATGTTATATTTTATAAATACATTATTTTGTGCTGAAAAATTAAAATGCATCAAAATGTTATCATGCAAAAGCGACATCGAGGATAAGTTAGAAAATTATACCAAAAAATCAAATAGTCGGTTTTTAAAATTATTTTACAGCCTTATTTAAAAAAGTAAAAACTCTATATAGATGTAAATATAGTATTTAACTTTTTCTAAAACATTGAACATCAGCGATTCGTTGAATATCTGGGCATATCTAGTAGAGCACACACTTCCATGGTGACACCATTTTGGACCATCCAACTCAGAAAAACGAACATTCAAAATTAAGGCCTACTTCAAATCAACTATAACAATGTTAATATTCTCCAAATATTTGGCAAAATACAATTAGAATTAATTCATAACCAAAGAAATGCCAACCTCAGAGGTCACATATTTCAGGTCAAATTAAAGGTAACTGTCGCCTTTTTTAAACCAGACTTTTACTTTTGTGTTTACAAATATTTTTTATTGGACTTTTGATTGGATGTGTATGGTTTATTTATTAAATGAGCGAGGGGATACGTGTTCAAACTTCACTAAAGTATGGAGAATTTATTTCATTTAGAATAATTCTTTGTTTATATATATATATATATATATATATATATATATAGTAGAGAATGGTAGTTTGCTTGAAGCATTGCTGGGTATAGTAGTAGTAAGTTTTTGAAAGGCTGTGGGCAATGCAATTCCGGGTAAGATGCAAGTTGAAAGGAAAGGAACAAAAACAATAAATCGAATACGATATAAGACTTACTATTTATTTTTCCTTTTTTTTTTTTCTTTTTCTTACATAACAGCAAGAGTGTTTTAGCTGTTCGTGTGATGTCCGGGTGATTAAAAATCACTATTTGATATTTCGGGAAAAGACATCCCTTTTTCAAAAATAATTAGACCAGAAGAAGAATATTTTTTTTCTTCTCCGACTGTGTAGAGAATAATACAAAACAAAATGGCTGCCAGATATAGACCGCAGTAAATAAAGCAGTTTCGCAGGGAATATAAATTTAATTAAGTTTTATTTTAATATTATGTTAAATATATGATTTGGTGTTTAAAATATTTGTGTAATGTTGGTTAGATGTATGGTGCTCGATAAACTGTTAGTTTTGATAATATATATATATAATTTTTTTTTTTTTTTTTTTTTTATATTTGAATATTTATTTAGTTTTATCTTCGTATTTTTTATTTTGTTTATCTTTCTTTCGTAATTTAAGAATTTTAATATAAAGTAAAGTAATTAGTCTCATATTTTAAATATTCTAGATCTATCTACTTATCGATTATCATCTATTAAAGAAGTGTTACTAATTACTAATTGTGAGTTTCGTCAAATTAGATTAACGAATTAACTTATTAACTTGATATATTTACTATAAGATAAAGGGGAGTAACTCTGGATTTTTTAAATATTTTTTTTATAATTAATTTTATTTATTTATTTTTTTTTTTAGGTGGAGATCTGTATAACAATATTAGTATATATATACAACATATATACACATAATGCATATATACATATATATATACATATCTATGTATTATTGTTTGTTTAATTTTTTATCTATATATATTCATCAATTTCTTTAAATATTTGTTTGTTTGTTTTTTTGTTTTTTTGTTTTTATTTATTTATTTATTTATTTTTTTATTATTATTATTTACTTGTTTAATTTATTTTATGAATTATTTATTTAATATTTGCATGTTATTTGTATACATTCTATATGTGTATATATATATATATGAAATAAAGGTATGAAACTCAAAGTAGAACGTATACTTTTAAAATTTGAACATATCATGAAGTGTGTAAAGCTCAATATACAGGATACAGCAATTATCTATATATTAATACGATAACGTGTGTGTTCGTGTGTCACGCTTTCGACAAAAGCTCTGCGCATGCGTGCCGCACCTAGATTTTGAAAAACATTCAACTCGCCTAATTTTCGAAACATTTTCAAGTATTTCCCTTTGGCGCAACGGTTAGCGACGTAGTATTTTTGACTTCAGCCAGACTGGTTTATTGTTCGATCCCAACCAACCTCTAAGATTTTTTTTCTACATTTCGAGGGGAAGGGGAAGAGAGGTAGGGAGGGGACGACCGGGAAAACACATATTAATACAATAGCGTGTGTGATTTTGTGTGTCATGCTTACATAAAAAGCAACGACCTTCCGAATCTTTGTATGCTACGCATGAATTGGATTGGCCTTTTGGCTAAGATCAAAGTGTAGTATCCGTTCTGATGGATACTGCACTCCATAGACTGGTATTGTCTTGGCCTTCGAGGCTTAATTTACGCCGGTTTATGGGTCTGTCCTGTGCAGTTCTAGGAGGTCTACCCTTCCAGGCTTCGCCTCCACTCTTTGGGGAGGAGTAAGTTTATAGCTTACTGCCTGGGGCGCCCCTACCGGGGAATGCCGACGGGGCTGCCCAGGCAATTTTTAATGGCCAGAGTGCTCACCTTCTCGAATGCTGGCTTTTCAAACTCCACTTTCCCGACCCGACCGTGGGTCACATCTTACTTGTGGGAGTAAGATAAAACTGGCCTTATGCCTAACTCCTGGAGAGGAGTAAATAAATATTCATGAATTGGAGCCAAATTTAACTTAATCGAAAACATTTACAAAGTAAGGTTTAGTCGTCGAAATATTACCTTCACTAGAAATATTGTATATA
>OY744537.1:15357742-15422742 GCA_963556195.1 Sepiola atlantica
AAAAAAAAAATATATATATATATATATATATATATATATATATATATATATATATGTGTGTGTGTGTGTGTGTGTTATTTCGTTTAAGTAGAATAAAAACAAAGTGTTCGATTAGGTTTGTAAAAGCATATAATATTATTGTAATACTTTACAGTAAAATTTTTATAAGATATTGATTGATATCGGCAGTTCGGGAGGAATAGATAATCTGGCTCGTTTGGCTCGGAATACAATACATAACTCTCTTGTTAGTCAGTAGTCTGATGACGAAAATATGGGACAGTGGAATTCTTCATAAATTAAGATGGTAGGCAGACGAATCCTCGAGTACACTGGTGCCATGATATTGACGAGTTATTTCTCTTTATTGACCCTAAGAGTGTTCGGTAACGTTGGACGTCTCCAATTTCAGATCCAATAGAATGAAGAATATCTAGATTATTCAGATATCCATATCCTACCATAAAGGGTAGAGAACTGCAACTATGTGTGAGTAAAATCTACATATATTAATGTTGTGCATAATGTTATGTTTACGGTTTTTATACGTTGTCAACTGTAAATAAATGTGAATTTTTACTTGACATTCATTTCTCTTAATATTTTTTCTTATAATATTTATGTTTCGGACTTCTACTAAATATAAATTTACAAGGTAAAATAACCTCTTATCTCAACTAGATGAAAAAAAAAAATGAAAATAAATATAAAAAAAAAAAATATAAGAATGAAAAAAAATAGTTAAACTTAATAAAATACAGGGTGGGCCAAAATAAGGGTCCTATCTTTAAATTTGAATAACTTGAATTTGAATAACTTCCACAAAATAAAAGTTAAACTCACCAAACTTTATGTGTGTGTAGACTGACCCTTCCGAGATTTTTTGAAATAAACAAAACAAATTTTAGCCGAAAAACACTTCTTAAAACTTACAAAAACTAAAGTATTGTTTTTTACACTGTTTTGAGTTTTTTAAGCAAAAATAATGTTTTCTAAATGAGAGTACGTTCCTTAGGGCTAATACGGCTCATGCTTGCTTCGGAAGGGGTCCTTTACTTATTCTAAAAAAAAAAATTAAAAAAATCAATAAATAAAAAAGTTATGAATTTTTAAAAATAGGACCCTTATTTTTGCCCACCCTGTATATATATATATATTTATTTTTAATAACGAAGATATTTTTTTTTATAAAATATTTAGAAAACCTTGCACAACGCAGATTATTTGTTTTTAAAAATAAATTATTTATTCATCTTAAAAACATTTTTTTTTTTTTTATAAACTTGAGTACTTTCGGTAAATCTACCATTTTTCAACTTGACCACGAGAATGTCTCAACCAAGAGGAAAAAAGAAAAAAAAGAAAAAGAAGAAATATTCTTCTGAAGATGGTAGATTTACCGAAAGTACTCAAGTTTATAAAAAAAAAAAAAATGTTTTTAAGATGAATAAATAATTTATTTTTAAAAACAAATAATCTGCGTTGTGCAAGGTTTTCTAAATATTTTATAAAAAAAAATATCTTCGTTATTATTGCCACCCACCCAACGCTTCAAAATGTGTGACTTTTTAATATATTTATTTTTGTTTTGTGATGCAAAAAGGTCAATATGTTGAGTCAACAAAGGAAGAAATTATTGGCGAGGGTCAAGTGTTGATAGCCGATTTTATGAAGATACAGTACAACCGAGTACAGAATGTCCATATATCACATGATGCATCGACCATTGCTCTCTACGCCAGCATTCTGGATCGTTCACCTTCGACAGGTAAGTAAACTTACGTTTTTAAAAAATATTTTTTAAAACAAGAATCACAAATATAACATCACGTATCAATCGACGCTGCACAATTTTCATTCTTTCTTTTCCTTATAGGAACATTACATAATATATAGAGAGATAACAAGTTGGTATGTACTGTGCTAGTTTTGTACTTACTACTGAGGGCAAAAAGTTAAGAACAATCAACAGTAAAGAAGAGACCAGGTTACACATCTGATTGCATGTTATTTTACCAGTTTCTGATGGGTGTTGTTACGATGCAGGAAATCTGGTAACATTCTCTGGCGTGTAGAAAAGGATGCTGACTTACTATTGTCGGTGCAATATATTCACTCCTGAACTGACCATTATTCCCAGCTCATAGCCAGTGGAATGTTTTTGGATTCTGAAAGTCATCGGTCATTAACCCTTAAATGCTTTATTTTTTTAAATATTGGTCTGACATCGAAAGTACTGATTACCTATTTAGCAGGTGTGCTGATGCAACATCATACTAATACTTACTCACATTTGCCAACACGCTCGTTGCAAATGTGAAACAAGTTGTAGTTTGACACATTTTTGTCGATTTGACACAATTATTATTATCATTTTTGATGAACTAAAGACAAAAGAACACCCACCATTAAATTTTGTTTCAGCATGATGGATTTCTTTATGAATTTGTTTATGGTGGTGGGGGGAAAGTCTGAAGTAGTTTTCTGATCTGCTATTTTCTTTTTCGCTTCCCCTCACCACTTGAAATAGTTTCATCCGGGGGCTAGAAAAATGCATGTGTTTTACTTGCTAACATTTGCGTGACAGGATGGAAGTACACACACCTATATATATATATATATATATATATATATATATATATATATATATATATATATATATATATATATAAGTATTTCATGTATCCATATAAAATTTTTATAAGGAGATATCATTTTTTTTATGTATCAATTTTCAGTATTTACTTCAACAGTGCTCGATACGCAAGTAGAGCTAGATCTGTGTAGCTTGATTGCCATAAATATATTTTCATAACTTACTATATATATAGTGTTTATCATGGGTTTCTTTATGAAATGTATTGAGGCAGTCACCCATATATATATCCTTTTGTTGCAATTTATCTGTAATGCCCTGTTTAGGAACGGCTCTATTCTCAAGGACGTCAGCAGGAGTGGAAAAAGTTGCTTCGAAAGTACAAAAATTGCGGGAATGGGATTAGCAATTTCCGTGCCCTATCTACACTAAAAACAGAGTTAAATATGTTGAGCATGATCATAGCTATGTTGTTTACAGGCTGTCCTTCTTAGTTTGATTAGTCCTGGAAAGACGTGATGTTAAGAGGAGGACTATCTAGGGCAACGTTTAACATGGAACACGGTATCATCGAAAAAATTACCATTGATTCAGCGCTGACTAATTGAGATCAGTTCAAAGAAATTGAAAGGGTAGATCATCAATATCAGAAGGCTGTCTTTGAATCTGTCAGTTTCTGTTCTTAATTTTGGTTCTGGATCTGATTTTTGTAAGTTTACCCCACTGCTACAGTGGAACCAAACGGAATTAGGTAAAAGGCTTAAGGTATGTCCAGATTTATGTGTCGGGTTATGGCTAATATATGAAATAGATTTCAGATTTATATTATTATAGCTATAGAGGCTTCTGATTTTTCCTTTAGTTTTTTCGATCTACTTTTTAAAAATAATTATTTAGAAAATCTTAAATCTTATAGGGAATAAAGTAGATACAAACAAAATGGCAATAGTGAACAAAAAAACAATGTGACTTTGGGCTATGGCAAGGTCACCCTTTATTTGTTTGACCAACTTAGAAAAAAAAATGCCAAAACGTTTCTTAGACAAAAAGGAGAAAAGTCATTAGGTAAAGAGTAACTAATAGGTAGGAAGGGGTAATAAAATCAAGGACTTTGATTGGTTAGAAGTTAATTATAAAAACGATTCTAGAATGTAAATCCATGGACTTAGTCTGCTGATGTCCATTTTGAATGAAACAAAAACAGGTCTATGTAGCTTACTTGTCATAAGTATATTTTCATAATATATATATATATATATATATATATATATATATATATAGTCTAAAGAAGCTTTAAGTCATTTTAACAAAAAAAAAAAGAAAAAGAAAAAGTAAAATGCAGTTTAAATTCCCAGAGAAACTAACTAAATCCAAGATATTGCAGACTTAACATTCGTTGGAAAATTCATAAAAAAAAAAAAATAAGTAAATAAAATAAAAAAATAAAAAGGTGGGGGGTTAAGTATCTAACAGTGAAACAAAAACAGGAGACCTTAAGCGTCTAATATTAACACGGGGATCATCAGCTGTTTACCATGTAACTGTTTCGGAGATTTAAAAACAGGACAGTTATAATATTCATGGCTCTCCAATGGTACTGATTAAACTACCATTTCCCCAATAATCAAGTGTCGAAATAATTCAGCTTAAATATATAATGAAGTGATGAAGTGGATAAAATTTGTACAGCTTAGAAATTTATTAATTCATCAAGTGTTTCATCACTTCATAATCAATATATAAATGCTCTATCAACTATATTGAGCTTCACCCTATCTTGATAGGATCTAATATAATTCTTGTATAGCTATTAGATGACTATAATGCAAAAAGTCTTTATATCCGTAAACATAAAAATATGGTAATTTTATTTGTGTAGTTGTGAATAGCTCAAAGAATGTACAAATTATCGACCCCTCAACACTAGCCCAGTGCAATATTTGTTTGAGGAAATGCGTTGCATAGAGAGAAATGATATGAGAATGATATGATGGATGTCTAATGTGAGTCTAAAAGAGATGCTTAGTTCTGATTACCTTAGAGGAAGATTGAGTCTGGGCAGTATAGGTAGATGTGTGCAGAACAGGAGACTTCGATTGTATGGCCACGTTGAAAGAATAGATGAGTAGATGTGGAACAGTTGAGGTAGCAGGTGCAGTTCACAGAGGAAGGCCAACGAAAAGATGGGAAGGAGTGATAAAAATGGATCGGAGCGAAAGAGGGATAGATAAAAACCTGGGCAGAAATAGGTAAGTTTGGAAGTCAATTTCTTAAAGACGTCAACACATGCCAACATGTAAAACGGACATTAAATCGATGATGATGATGATGATGATGATGATGATGATGATGATGATGATATTTTGGAAAAACGAAAAACTTTATCTTGCACGTTTCTTTCTGATAAAACATCTTCACAAACTAATAAACCATTATTTAATTTAATTTATTGCGTGTGTGCATATGTGCATGTGTGCATATGTGCATGTGTGCATATGTGCATGTGTGTGTGTGTAAGCGAGCCTAACTCTTAAAATGAATATGTATGACTAGTGATGAATATTTTCTTTTTATTCCAGCTCAATTTTCGCATATTTCGATCAAACCGCAGAAAGTTGTCGGAGATGCAACATTCAAAGGCGTCAACAAGATGCCTGATTGTGCCGACAAGTGCCTGAAGAGCAGCGACTTTGTGTGCAACGGTTTCTATCTTTGCGGCAATGACTGCATTCTCAGCAAAACGCATGTCGCCAAGCAGTCGACCGATGGAGGAATGGTCATGTGTAGCCATTACTCAAGTAAGTTTCTAATGGAAAAAACACATAAAAAAAGAATGAACGTCAATTTGTCATTGATTAGTGTCAATAATTTATCACTATTGAATCAACACTTTTTTTTCTGAACTCTCATGATTGATATCAGCTTTATATTTTAACTAGCTTTACCTAGCCGTGAGTCAAAGGAATAATGACTGTCGTAAATTAATTTCGGTGATTTTAATTTTGTAATCAAATAATTTAGTGAAATAGAAATTTCATTTAATTAATATATATTTATTTTTGAAGAACTTAAGGGAGAGAACCGTATAATTGCACATGATAACTTCTCTTAAATCTGTTTCAGTGAGTAAGGAAAACTGTCTTCACTCTTATGGGAGTTCTGTCAGTTTATTATTATTATTATTATTATTATTATTATTATTATTATTATTATTATTATTATTACGATGTACTCACTAGGAGTTCTCACACTGGTCATCATCAGTGATTTCTAACTTATAAATACTGGTGGTGTTCCCTGGAGTCTGAGTGACAACAAGTCTGCCTAGATTTCTAGTACTCTCCACCTCTTTCGATGACCATTACAAATGACTTTGTGTTATCGTAACAGCCGCTTACCATTGATTTCTCACTGGCAACGACCATTGGCCTTCTCTAAGATTTGGCTTGCAATAAGCCTCCCCAAGGTCCCAGTATTACTATTCCAGTGGAGGTCTGGTTAGTGCTCTCCTTCTTCGATCGTTCCATCCTCCTTGATCATTCACAATTATTTTGTGTCGTATCAGCCGAGTTTGACGCCATTCATTTTGCGGGGAGGGGGGGGGGGAATTTATAAGGTTTTTCTTGCAGTTTCAGTTCTCTCGGGTTCACTTGGTATTCCGTCCACGTTTTTGTTTAATTGTTATTGCAACTTTCACATGGGTTTACTATTATTATTATTATTATTATTATTTACTCACTAGGAGTTATCACACTGGTCATCGTCAGTGATCGGCCACTGCCAACAACCTGTGGTATTCCCTGGAGTCTGAGTGACAACAAGTCTCCTCAGACTTCCAGTATGCTCCACTTCTTTTCGCTCATCACCGCTGATGACCTTGCGGTAATCGCAACAGCCACCTACCAACGATTTCCCGCTGATAAGGGCCATTGGTCCCCTCTGGGGCCCGAGTGGCAACAAGCCTTCCCAAGGTCCCAGAGCTGTCCGCGCTCTTCCAGTGGAGGTCTGGTTTTGCGCTTTCCCTCCTCGACCCTCTGTCCATAATTTTCGTGGCGTCAGCCTATGCTTGCGCCTCTCGTGCGGTTGTATTTTCCCCGGTTCTGTTGTTTTGTGCTTCCATGTGTTTTTTCTCCATTCGTTGCTTATGTGGGTTGGTTTCCGCATTCGAGGACATTTCTCAGGATTGTAGCTGTTTTGATCATTACTG
Organism: Sepiola atlantica; assembly: GCA_963556195.1. Taxonomy (NCBI): domain Eukaryota; kingdom Metazoa; phylum Mollusca; class Cephalopoda; order Sepiida; family Sepiolidae; genus Sepiola; species Sepiola atlantica. The sequence goes on from OY744537.1 coordinate 15,364,546, forward strand.
TCCTTTGTATGGTCTCAGTTATCCCTTTGATTCCTATTTCTCCTAGTCTTTTCTCCATGTTTTTGGGGACTGTTCCTAGTGCTCCTATGATTATTGGTGTTATACTGACTTTCTTCATGTTCCATATTCCTTTCAATTCTCTGGCAAGTTCAGTATATTTGCTTCTCTTTTCCGTCTCTTTGATCTTCACTCTGTGGTCTGCTGGAACGGCAAAGTCTACGATTTTGCAGGATTTTTCTTTCTTGTTGATTATTATCATATCCGGTCTCCTTGCTGTTATGCGTTTGTCTGTTTGTACATTCATATCCCATATGATTTTGTGTTTTTCGTTTTCTAGTACAGTTTCTGGTTTGTGTTTGTACCGTTTTCTTGCATATTCTAAATTCAGTTGTTTGCACATTTCCCGGTGTACTTCTTTCCCCATGCTGTCATGTCTGTTCTTGTATTCCCTTTGTGCTAGCTTGCTGCATTCACTTATTATATGATTTATCGTTTCGTCTCTTTGTCCACACAATCTGCATTTGCTGTTTTCCTGGGTTTTATCTATCTTTGCTTTAATAAAGTTTGTCCTAATCGCATTGTTCTGTGCGGCCGTTAGCAGAGATTCCGTTTCTCTGTTCAGGTTTCCTTTTCTTAGCCATGCCCAGCTGTTTTCATTGGCTTCATCGCTTGTGAGTCTTATAAAGCGTCCATGTAGTTGTTTTTCTTCCCACTTTTCCTTTCTTGTCTTTTTGTTTCTGGGTTCAGTGCTTCCGGGGTCGTTTGTTGGGCTGGTGTCTCTTGCTGTGGTGATCAGTCTTTCCGTGTTCTGGGTTACATATTTCTCCAGCTCGTTTTTGGTGTCTTCCACACAGTCTTCTATACTTACCAGTCCTCTACCTCCTTCATTTCTTTTCACGTAGAGTCTGTCCGTGTCGTCTTTTGGGTGAAGTGCATTGTGCATAGTCATTAGTTTTCTAGTTCTTTGGTCAAGGTGCCTGAGTTCTTCTTTGGTCCAGCCTATGAATGGTCCAGAGTATCTTATTAGTGATACAGCCCATGTGTTTATCCCTTTTACTAGGTTTCTGCTATATAGTTTAGTTTCTAAGAGTTTCCTTGTTCTTCGTAGATATTCTTTTCCAATCTTCTCTTTCATTTCTGTATATTTAATTGTGTCTGCTTCCAGAACTCCCAGGTATTTGTAACTATCTTGTTCTCCTAGCGCCCTCATCTCCTCTTGGTTGGGGAGTTCTATACCTTCTGTAGTCTCCAGTTTTCCTCTTTTGATCTCTAGCAGTGCACATTTTTCTATTCCAAACTCCATTTGGATATCCTGGCTGAATATCCTGGTTGTGTTTATCAGCTTTTCCAGTTCTTTTTTGTTTATTATTACCGATGCAGACTATGTAATCGGCAAGCTGAATTCAAATCTCATCGCTCAAGTATTAATTAAATATTAATTATGTTTAGTTATGCATTATTAACATTGAAAAAATGTATTAACCTTCAGCTTCCCCCACTTTGGGATGAAGGGTTGTTCAATCGCCACCAGATGGCCCATAATCATTTTGTTGACAGAAAACAGTAAAGTCTCTAGTTGACGTGTTGTAAGTAGACAGCTCCATCGATAATGACGTCTCTCAACAGTCATGGCAGTAGCAGTCGTAGAGATGTTGATCTTTTCTTCTTTTTCCTCTTTGTCGCTGCAGTAATGGAAGCAATTAAAAGAACAATAATAACGCCATTATTTGCTCTGGGATTTAATTTACTTTCTACAACATTTGGCAAAAAATACATCTACATGAACTGCAGATTCTTCTTCCAACCCTTAGGGATGGTGGCAGCCTAAATAACAGGCATTCCATGACTTTAACACTGAACTCCCAAGATTCAGAATCGATCTCGTTTCTCTGCAATATCGATTTCCTCCTATGACGTAACTTCCTGTGCACGTTGTTCTAACCTCTTACTCGACCTGTAATGGAAAATTCTATTTTCTAACTTAATCTAACCTTACGTGGCGATTTTCGATTTTTGACATTATTTTTTACACACCCAACATCCCATCTTGCTACATGCGTTAAACAATACTTCGTTTTTAATGAATAATTTCGTTGAAGATGCGTTTGGTATTAATCGACGAAATGTTTCATATGTAGTAAAACAAACAAATAAATTGGCAATTATTAAAATCAGCAGGGCTACCCGGCGTTGCCCGGGGGAGTAGAACGTAATTTATTTTATCAATAACAATTGATGTTCTACTAGTTTCATACGCAAGATAAATCTTAGTGCAAAAAAACGAAACAACTAATCAAGATAAAGCTTACATAAAAAACGAAACAACTAATCAAGATAAAGCTTACATAAAAAACGAAACAACTAATCAAGATAAAGCTTACATAAAAAACGAAACAACTAATCAAGATAAAGCTTACATAAAAACGAAACAACTAATCAAGATAAAGCTTACATAAAAAACGAAACAACCAATCAAGATAAAGCTTACATAAAAAACGAAACAACTAATCAAGATAAAGCTTACATAAAAAACGAAACAACTAATCAAGATAAAGCTTACATAAAAAACGAAACAACTAATCCAGATAAAGCTTACATAAAAAACAAAACAACCAATCAAGATAAAGCTTACATAAAAAACGAAACAACTAATCAAGATAAAGCTTACATAAAAAGCGACACAACCAATCAAGATAAAGCTTACATAAAAAACGAAACAACCAATCAAAATAAAGCTTACATAAAAAGAAACAACTAATCAAGATTAAGCTTACATAAAAAACGAAACAACTAATCCAGATAAAGCTTACATAAAAAACGAAACCACCAATCAAGATGAAGCTTACATAAAAAACGAAACTACTAATCAAGATAAAGCTTACATAAAAAACGAAACAACTAATCAAGATAAAGCTTAGATAAAAAACGAAACAACTAATCAAAATAAAGCTTACATAAAAAACGAAACAACTAATCAAGATAAAGCTTACATAAAAAACGAAACAACCAATCAAGATAAAGCTTACATAAAAAACGAAACAACTAATCAAGATAAAGCTTACATAAAAAGCGAAACAACCAATCAAGATAAAGCTTACATAAAAAACGAAACAACCAATCAAAATAAAGCTTACATAAAAAACGAAACAACCAATCAAGATAAAGCTTACACAAAAAAGAAACAACCAATCAGGATAAAGCTTACATAAAAAACGAAACAACCAATCAAGATGAAGCTTACATAAAAAACGAAACTACTAATCAAGATAAAGCTTACATAAAAACGAAACAACTAATTAAGATAAAGCTTACATAAAAAACGAGACAACCAATCAAGATGAAGCTTACATAAAAAAAGAAACAACTAATCAAGATAAAGCTTACATAAAAAACGAAAAAATTAATCAAGATAAAGCTTACATAAAAAACGAAACAACCAATCAAGATAAAGCTTACATAAAAAACGAAACAACTAATCAAGATAAAGCTTACATAAAAAACGAAACAACTAATCAAGATAAAGCTTACATAAAAAACGAAACAACTAATCCAGATAAAGCTTACATAAAAAACAAAACAACCAATCAAGATAAAGCTTACATAAAAAACGAAACAACTAATCAAGATAAAGCTTACATAAAAAGCGACACAACCAATCAAGATAAAGCTTACATAAAAAACGAAACAACCAATCAAAATAAAGCTTACATAAAAAGAAACAACTAATCAAGATTAAGCTTACATAAAAAACGAAACAACTAATCCAGATAAAGCTTACATAAAAAACGAAACCACCAATCAAGATGAAGCTTACATAAAAAACGAAACTACTAATCAAGATAAAGCTTACATAAAAAACGAAACAACTAATCAAGATAAAGCTTAGATAAAAAACGAAACAACTAATCAAAATAAAGCTTACATAAAAAACGAAACAACTAATCAAGATAAAGCTTACATAAAAAACGAAACAACCAATCAAGATAAAGCTTACATAAAAAACGAAACAACTAATCAAGATAAAGCTTACATAAAAAGCGAAACAACCAATCAAGATAAAGCTTACATAAAAAACGAAACAACCAATCAAAATAAAGCTTACATAAAAAACGAAACAACCAATCAAGATAAAGCTTACACAAAAAAGAAACAACCAATCAGGATAAAGCTTACATAAAAAACGAAACAACCAATCAAGATGAAGCTTACATAAAAAACGAAACTACTAATCAAGATAAAGCTTACATAAAAACGAAACAACTAATTAAGATAAAGCTTACATAAAAAACGAGACAACCAATCAAGATGAAGCTTACATAAAAAAAGAAACAACTAATCAAGATAAAGCTTACATAAAAAACGAAAAAATTAATCAAGATAAAGCTTACATAAAAAACGAAACAACCAATCAAGATAAAGCTTACATAAAAAACGAAACAACTAATCAAGATAAAGCTTACATAAAAAACGAAACAACTAATCAAGATAAAGCTTACATAAAAAACGAAAAAATTAATCAAGATAAAGCTTACATAAAAAACGAAACAACTAATCAAGATAAAGCTTACATAAAAAACGAAACAACTAATCCAGATAAAGCTTACATAAAAAACGAAAAAATTAATCAAGATAAAGCTTACATAAAAAACGAAACAACCAATCAAGATAAAGCTTACATAAAAAACGAAACAACTAATCAAGATAAAGCTTACATAAAAAACGAAACAATTAATCAAGATAAAGCTTAATAAAAAACGAAACTACTAATCAAGATAAAGCTTACGAAAAAAACAAAACAACTAATCCAGATAAAGCTTACATAAAAAACGAAACAACTAATCAAGATAAAGCTTACATAAAAAACGAAACAACTAATCAAGATAAAGCTTACATAAAAAACGAAAAAATTAATCAAGATAAAGCTTACATAAAAAACGAAACAACTAATCAAGATAAAGCTTACATAAAAAACGAAACAACTAATCCAGATAAAGCTTACATAAAAAACGAAAAAATTAATCAAGATAAAGCTTACATAAAAAACGAAACAACCAATCAAGATAAAGCTTACATAAAAAACGAAACAACTAATCAAGATAAAGCTTACATAAAAAACGAAACAATTAATCAAGATAAAGCTTAATAAAAAACGAAACTACTAATCAAGATAAAGCTTACGAAAAAAACAAAACAACTAATCCAGATAAAGCTTACATAAAAAACGAAACAACTAATCAAGATAAAGCTTACATAAAAAACGAAACAACTAATCAAGATAAAGCTTACATAAAAAACGAAAAAATTAATCAAGATAAAGCTTACATAAAAAACGAAACAACTAATCAAGATAAAGCTTACATAAAAAACGAAACAACTAATCCAGATAAAGCTTACATAAAAAACGAAAAAATTAATCAAGATAAAGCTTACATAAAAAACGAAACAACTAATCAAGATAAAGCTTACATAAAAAACGAAACAACTAATCAAGATAAAGCTTACATAAAAACGAAACAACTAATCAAGATAAAGCTTACATAAAAAACGAAACAACCAATCAAGATAAAGCTTACATAAAAAACGAAACAACTAATCAAGATAAAGCTTACATAAAAAACGAAACAACTAATCAAGATAAAGCTTACATAAAAAACGAAACAACTAATCCAGATAAAGCTTACATAAAAAACAAAACAACCAATCAAGATAAAGCTTACATAAAAAACGAAACAACTAATCAAGATAAAGCTTACATAAAAAGCGACACAACCAATCAAGATAAAGCTTACATAAAAAACGAAACAACCAATCAAAATAAAGCTTACATAAAAAGAAACAACTAATCAAGATTAAGCTTACATAAAAAACGAAACAACTAATCCAGATAAAGCTTACATAAAAAACGAAACCACCAATCAAGATGAAGCTTACATAAAAAACGAAACTACTAATCAAGATAAAGCTTACATAAAAAACGAAACAACTAATCAAGATAAAGCTTAGATAAAAAACGAAACAACTAATCAAAATAAAGCTTACATAAAAAACGAAACAACTAATCAAGATAAAGCTTACATAAAAAACGAAACAACCAATCAAGATAAAGCTTACATAAAAAACGAAACAACTAATCAAGATAAAGCTTACATAAAAAGCGAAACAACCAATCAAGATAAAGCTTACATAAAAAACGAAACAACCAATCAAAATAAAGCTTACATAAAAAACGAAACAACCAATCAAGATAAAGCTTACACAAAAAAGAAACAACCAATCAGGATAAAGCTTACATAAAAAACGAAACAACCAATCAAGATGAAGCTTACATAAAAAACGAAACTACTAATCAAGATAAAGCTTACATAAAAACGAAACAACTAATTAAGATAAAGCTTACATAAAAAACGAGACAACCAATCAAGATGAAGCTTACATAAAAAAAGAAACAACTAATCAAGATAAAGCTTACATAAAAAACGAAAAAATTAATCAAGATAAAGCTTACATAAAAAACGAAACAACCAATCAAGATAAAGCTTACATAAAAAACGAAACAACTAATCAAGATAAAGCTTACATAAAAAACGAAACAACTAATCAAGATAAAGCTTACATAAAAAACGAAAAAATTAATCAAGATAAAGCTTACATAAAAAACGAAACAACTAATCAAGATAAAGCTTACATAAAAAACGAAACAACTAATCCAGATAAAGCTTACATAAAAAACGAAAAAATTAATCAAGATAAAGCTTACATAAAAAACGAAACAACCAATCAAGATAAAGCTTACATAAAAAACGAAACAACTAATCAAGATAAAGCTTACATAAAAAACGAAACAATTAATCAAGATAAAGCTTAATAAAAAACGAAACTACTAATCAAGATAAAGCTTACGAAAAAAACAAAACAACTAATCCAGATAAAGCTTACATAAAAAACGAAACAACCAATCAAGATAAAGCTTACATGAAAAAGAAACAACTAATCAAGATAAAGCTTACATAAAAACGAAATAATTAATCAAGATAAAGCTTACATAAAAAACAACAAAAAACAAAATAAAATACGCGATTTAAATCTTGCTTAAAGAAGAAATACGCAAGTAAAGTTTTACAAAAAAAAAAAAAAAATATGCGAATCTGTACAAAAAGCATCTGCGCCCATAGATTTATTCAGATTTTAGTCACAAAAATATCGAGAACAAGATAATATATTTTGTGTGTTTTATACACACAAAATATATTATCTTGTTCTCGAAATAAATTATTTTCTTTATTTTTTATTATGAGTTATAAAGATTAAGCCTACCTTTCTTTGCCCATAAACATTTAATCTGCATATGTGTTGATTCTTTCCTTTCTTTATTATTATCAGTTAGTATTAAGATTAAGCCTCCCTTTCTTTGCTCATGAAAATAAATGTGCATACTTGATTATTGAAGTGAACTGGATACACGTATGTTCACTTTTATTATATAGATAGAAGAATCAGTTCATTCCTGCAATAATTTCCATTGCATTCTTGTCAAATTCGATGATCCTATGAAACGAATCATTTGAGTTGGCCGATTCTCTCAATCAAGCTTTTACTACTAAAATTCTTACTGTTGAAATCGGTTTTCTTTCTTTTCATTCAGGAACCGTTGATGGTCCACCGATCGTGGAAACCAGTCTTAGTGCAGCATGGAATAATCTTCGAGATGCCATAGGGAAGGGGACATTTTTGTTGGATATCCCAAACCAAACTGTGAGTAGAAACCATTGATGCATTTTGCACACATATACACATACATACACATATACACACATACACATACATACACATATACACATATACACACATACATACACATATACACACATACACATACATACACATATACACATACATACACATATACACACATACACATACATACACATATACATACACATATACACACATACACATACATACACATATACACATATACACACATACGTACACTGCCATTCTCTTTCTCTCGCACACACACTTTAAAAAAAAAACTTAGTCAAGGATGACAGATGAACTCACATGAACTTATTTTATGAAAGTGATGACGAGCCTTCTGATAAACGCACGAAATAGTTTCAAGCTCCCTGCATGCCCTGAATCGGGATCAATGATGGCAACGAAGATTACCCGATGAGACGTCAAGAAGGAATCGATCTCCTTCTCCTTTTTCCTTTTTCCTCTTTCCCTCCTTCTCCTCCTCCACGTCATCATCATCGGTTCTATTTTATCAGGTTGAGAGGCATCATTCACACTGCTGGACCCCTGTTCAGGTAGCTGGCTAGCTACACACATAACAGATCTCACTCCACACCTCCAAGAAACTATACCATGGGGCTCCATCATTGTATACTATAAATATGTCAACAAATAATCATATGATATAATGAACAAATAATTATATAATATAAATATGTGAACAAATAATTATATAATATAATAAACAAATAATTATATAATATAAATATGTGAACAAATAATAATATAATATAATGAACAAATAATTACATAATATAAATATGTGAACAAATAATTATATAATATAATGCACAAATATTTATATAATATAAATATGTGATAATAATTATACAATATAATGAACAAATAATTATATAATATAAATATGTGATAATAATTATATAATATAATGAACAAATAATTATATGATATAAATATGTGAACAAATAATTATACAATATAATGAACAAATAATTGTATAATATAAATATGTGAACACATAATAATATAATATAATGAACAAATAATTATATAATATAAATATGTGAACACATAATAATATAATATAATCAAAAAATAATTATATAATATAAATATGTGAACAAATAATTATATAATATAATGAACAAGTAATTATATAATATAAATATGTGAACAAATAATTATATAATATAATGAACAAGTAATTATATAATATAAATATGTCAACAAATAATTATATAATATAATGAACAAGTAATTATATAATATAAATATGTGAACAAATAATTATATAATATAAGGAATAAATAATTATATAATATAATGAACAAATAATTATATAATATAAATATGTGAACAAATAATTATATAATATAATGAACAAATAATTATATAATATAAATACGTGAACAAATAATTATATAATATAATGAACAAATAATTATATAATATAATGAACAAATAATTATATAATATAATGAACAAATAATTATATAATATAATGAACAAATAATTATATAATATAAATATGTGAACAAATAATTATATAATATAATGAACAAATAATTATATAATACTAGGGGATACCGGCGCCCGGCGTTGCACGGGAGAAAATACTACCTATTGCATGACGTCGAATAAAAAAGGAAATGGCCTATTTTTTTCTCCCCCCCCCCCCGTCTACTGTGTTGGCGAATGTTTTAAATTTAAAAAAAATATAAAAAAGTGGTAGAGTAGAATGGGATCGAACTCTAAAACAGGCGGTCATGAAACCTGCCTTCTTAACGACTGCACCACGGATTCGGGTTAACAGTAGATGTGAAAATTGGTGAATTAAGCTAATAATAAATAATAACCGGTGTTTTGTGAAAATTAAACTGTGTGTATTAGTTCCCGGTGTCGATGAGTAGAGTGACAGTACAGAATTGTTAGAGAGAAAAGTTTTTGCTACCACCTGTATGGAGTTGGTTTTTCGGAGAGACGTTGATAGTGGGCAAAATGTAATAGTTAGTGTTAGGTGGAAAAAAATAATGACACATTTACTAAAACACGCTCGAGTGAATAAGTGTAGTATAGTGGTGAGTTTAGTAGCCTGTGATGCATGTGGTTATTTTCCTATACTCCGAGAAGGTAGAGGGGAAAAATCGTCTCTACTTTATATATTAGATAAATACGTGAACAAATAATTATATAATATAATGAACCAATAATTATATAATATAAATATGTGAAAAAATAATTATATAATATAATGAACGAATAATTATATAATACAAATATGTGAACAAATAACATATAATATAATGAACAAATAATTATATGATATAATCAACAAGTAATTATATAATATAAATATGAGAACAAATAATTATTTAATATAATGAACAAATAATTATATAATATAATGAACAAATAATTATATAATATAATGAACAAATAATTATATAATATAATGAACAAATAATTATATAATATAAATATGTGAACAAATAATTATATAATATAATGAACAAATAATTATATAATATAATGAACAAATAATTATATAATATAAATATGTGAACAAATAATTATATAATATAATGAACAAATAATTATATAATATAAATATGTGAACAAATAATTATATAATATAATGAACAAATAATTATATAATATAATGAACAAATAATTATATAATATAAATATGTGAACAAATAATTATATAATATAATGAACAAATAATTATATAATATAAATATGTGAACAAATAATTATATAATATAATGAACAAATAATTATATAATATACTAGTAACAACCAGGCGGTACGCGGGAGTTAAATATAAAAAAATAACTGACCTGTGTATGAAAAAATGGAAATTATTTCTTGTGACTTTAATTCCATAATCAAATTATTTTATGAAATAGGACAACGTGTAATTAATATAGAGGCGAAAACACACAGATACACTCACAGACATGCTTGAAGACGTATATTTTAATTAATATATCTATTTATTTTTGAAGAACTCAAGAGAGAGAACTTTGTATAATTGCACATAGAATACTTTTCTTTAATTTATTTTGTTGACCAAGGGAAATTGTCTTCATTCTAAAAGATTTCTAAGCTGAAATAAGTATTTTCAGAAAAATACTGAAGCGAATTAAATATATTCGTACAAATAACATTGACGAAGGAAAAAACAAAAATACGCTAGTCTGAATCAAGTATCGATATGTCATACGTATAGCTATAATCTGACTTCGAAAATCCGAAAAGAACAACTTTATATGTTTGATATTGCTTTTATAAATTCAGTTGAAACGAGAGTAAATTGTCAATTAACGATCTAAAATTTTGAATTATTGAACAGTGGTTCGCCATATTTGGTTGAGATTATCGTAGTGTTTCTGTGTTTCCTGTTCACAGTATTTCACGTTTAAAATAATGTACACCTTTTCCTTTCATTTCAGGGAGATTCCCTTTATAAGGCAATTTATGCGAGACTGGATGTAGGTAAAGTGATTTTTTATTTATTTCTTACGTTGTTATTTATAATCGCTGACATGCGTGTATTTAGCAAACGACTCCCGCCCAAATGATACGTTTATGTAAACGTTTCCGTTTCTGAAATTTGTCTTCAAAAAACTGAGTCGAACTAATTATTTAACAACTGAAATCTGAAATCCATAGTAAAACGGTTCGAGTATACTTAAAAGGAATATGTACAAGCGTTTGGAATCTAACAAAACCCACGTGATACTTGTCGTCTTGCGGACTATAGCAAGAACAAACAAACTTATGGAAATAAAATGACACTGGTCGCAGCATAAGTTAAAAGTGACCAAAATAAACCCCAAATCGACTTGGATATGTCTGAATGAATAAATGCGAAAGCTCGAACCATTTCTCGCACTATTTCAAGTTAATTCAATTTTACATAATCAGGACCGGCGGGACAGTTATAAAAGTGGGTGGGGCTCTCCTAAAAAAGGGGGGGGTTAAACACATGCATATATAACTTCATTATTGATGACCGTAAAGTGTGGGGGGCAAGTCAAAAAGTGTGTGTGTGTGGGGGGAGGCTTGAGTCCCCCTGCCCCCCCCCCCGGTGCCGCCGTCCATGATAATAGACGCATTATCTTTTTTTATATATACTGCTTATATATATATATATGAGATATCAGTCGCAAGATTAAGTAATTTGCATATTGGTTTTGAAGAACGACATTTTATTAATTAACAATTATTTGTTGTTGTTTTTTAATTCAATGTTTGTTTTGATTTTAATATGAAAAATAGTTTTGTTTTGCAATATTGTTTCCTGGGCAAATACGTAGCATTTGTGTTCAAATGTTCCTTTCTTTAGAAGGACCGACTTGGTTTCCAACAAGTTTCGATCTATTTCTAAAGTGCAACTGAAAAAGCGAATTTATTTCTTCTTTCTTTTCTTTTCTTTATGGTCATATTTAAAAGATAAATAGATTTGCATCGAAATTACCAAAATGTTAATATTTATATATTCATATGAATAAATGAGAAATGTTTTGTTTCGGGTTTACGACACACTTATGAATAAAATGGTTATTATTTCAAATTAATGTTTAAAGCATTTCAAGTCACGAAATTTGCGAAGCAATAACGAGCCAGCAAATCAAACTAGTTTACTAAAAACTTGGGACAGTTTGAATTTCGAATCTATCAAACTCGTACAAACGTAAAAGGAATAACAGAATCTGTTGTTCTGAAAAGACAGGTTTAAATTTAAAATTCAATCTCTCTCTCTCTCTCTCTCTCTCTCTCTCTCTCTCTCTCTCTCTATATATATATATATATATATATATATATATATATATATATATATATATATATATATATATATATTTATATATATATATAATGTTTTTTATTGGTTTATATATATACGTATGTCCAAGTGAATAAATGAAAAAGATTTTTTTCATTTATAACACTTATATTGCCATCAAAATAGCTTACTGTTATTTAAATCAATAATACACCATCGTCTTTTGAAATATTGTATGTATAGTAGAGACGAAAGACCCAAACGCAGCTATTTGTATGCCTAATTTTCATAACTATTTTTGAATCAGTTCATAATAAATTAATGTTTGGTGTTATTCATTTGTAATTTTATTTGCCTATTTTACTATATATATATATATGCAATATTGAATTAACATTAATTACTCAACATGATTTAATAAAAAGTATATGTTCATTAACTTTAAAAAAAAAGGTCCCCCCCTCCACACATCATTATAAATTTTCCCTTTCCTAGACTAGTTGCCGCTTGTGAAGCTCTAAAATCTACTATATATATAGTTGAAGTCAAAAGCATGTCAGTTAAATTGACATGATTTGATGTTTCATGTTTGTCATAAATGAATAATTGAAACGCATACTTTTTTCTTCGTATGTTTTAGGTGTAATTTTGAAGCTTGACGACATTCCTAAACTCAGCAGTGATATAAAATACAAAGAGGAAATCGTTTCCCCCTCGCAGAAAGACATACAACCCATTTCCGTAAGTTACTGATTCATGCGCACGTGTACGCACGCACACACACACACACACACACACACACACACACACACACACACACACACACACACATATATATATATATATGTGTGTGTGTGTGTGTGTTTAAGGTTTACCAAAGCATTTCGTTCAAGAAATCATTCATCACAACAAAAGACTTTTTCCGTTCATAGTTTATTTATTTTTCAGATTTTTCAAAGTTAAAGAATTTTTTCCCTACACGTGTTTCTCTACTCAAGCAGGTTCTTGCTTGGCAGTTCACCAGGGGAATTATATACCTGGAATAAGGACCCCAACAACTGACAATACCCAATATGGTGTTGCCCTAATTGAGGCCATTTAAGAAGAAAAAAGAAAAAACCTCTTAAGAAAGTAGTTCAAGAAATGTTCACAGTATGGTTACTACTACTGAGTCTCAAATCTTTCAATTTTTGGTTTATTTTCAAGATTATAAAAAAAATTTCTTACGCTGATGATGACACGTTCATGTATGAAAGGGAAATATAATTATGTCACATTTTTTATTTTCCCATAAACTCTAATCATTAAAATCACATGAAATATTTTTTGCAATGATATTATTGTTTTGGTGAAAATATTGATTAAACAATGCTTTATCCAATAATAATATCGCTAATTCAAAAAATTTATTTTTCTTCGAGTTATAGTGATTTTATTAACACGATATTTAGGGGCCTTTTTTGTAATATATACGAAATATTTAAAAAAAAATTTAATTGTTAACATCTACAATGCTGTATTTTCATAAAAGACATAAAAAATCCATGCATTTTTAAAATTAATATATAAAAGTATAACTTTAGTAAAGGTGTATTTTGTTTTAAAAATAGAATACATTTTCACTAAGATTTAAAAATAAATAATGGTTTCATTATATTCCGTGATTGTTGATTGATAAATATTGAAAATTTCATTAAAATTAGTTGATTTCCTGAATTTTAGTGAATTCTCAAGTGAAGGGAGGGTCAAAATGATTTTACATTTTGGGGATCGGCCATTGATTTTGCACGTACCTAGTATTTTTCTAATATGTTACACTCGGCTTTGCTTAATGTCTCCTGAATCTTGGCGAATACTAATGCAACGTTTGCAATATTCTGCAATATCTTGAAGCGTTTAATCAGGTTCATTCTCTATTTTATTAAAAATTCTTCGTCTGATTTCCGTATCCGTATTTAATGGTAAACCATATGCTAAGATTAGGCATTTAAAATTGTAAGCGCTCAACTCCGAAAATTTGACATCATCGCAGTGTGTGTTAACTATGCTAGCGAACTTTGTGTAGTCTTCGTCTTATTTCCTTGTGAAAGTCATACATTTCGACCTTTTATGAAAACGAGACGTTTTAGGGCTAAATAATTTAGTTATTAACTAAATTATTTAGCCCTAAAACGTCTCGTTTTCATAACGTACCGCTTCAACAAATGTCAGGTTGCCGTTTATTGTGGCAATATATAATTGACGAATTTGATATGTTACACTGTACCCAACTTTCTTAATAGCAAATGAACCTTTTTAAAATAACTGTGATTTCTTTTCATTTTTCATTTATCTTTTGTAATTTGTAATTAATTGATTTGCTAAAAGTTTGCAACGTGTAGTAGCATATTATTAAATGTTTCGCTCTCTGTGCGACCGTATTGTTGTCTCCACATGAATTCATCCAAATGGGATGGCAATGTTGAAGACAAGGGACAATGCATGGTTTTGAATTCTAAACATCAATAAATGTTCTATCAATATACTGTTGATTTTCTCAAATTTTTATATTTTGTTTTACTTAATGCTATTCGCACAGTTGATATTATAAAGGTCTTCATTTCATCTAAAATACGAAGCAAACATCATTTTTTTTCACGGTTGGAAGTAAAATTATCGATAGCGCTACAAATAGTTTTGTGAAAATGCATATACATCCTCAACATTTTGACCCCTATTCTATAATTTGTATCTTTGTTCTGTTCTTGTTGTGTATCTCTTTTAGACGAAGTTGTTATTCTTGTGGGTGTTTAATTTTGTCCAACATAGCACTTTTAAATTCCTCTATTTTGTCACATAAAATAGGCTACCGACTTTTTCGTGTTTTTTGTTTCTTTGTTTTTTTTACACGGTCGTAATTTTTCCCACTGGAAGAAAAATATTTCACTTATTAGCGAGAGAAAAAAGTAAGCTTGTTTAAACTTATTCTCGTGTTCCTGATTAAACAATAAAAAAGGAAGAAAAATCGACAGACCTTTTGTTGTTTTTTTCCGTAGTCAAACGATTTAGTTTTCAAAAACCTTGTGTTGGGGAATGACTTGAAATCTTTTTCATCCACCTCAAGAACGAAAACCTTTTCTTTTAAATCCCATTTTTTGACGTTGGAGACTTTCCTTTTGCAGATTTCGTACACCTTGTGTGTTGAAAATCCAGTATGGCTTTTAAATTCTCGCTGTTCCTGTTGTAATTAACAATTTTTCAAGCACACCACCTAAGTCTTTTTTGAAAACCCAACATCGCCAATTGTAGTAATGGTTATGTTGTATCCGATATAAGTCCGAGTTTTCGTTAGCAGTATTATGTGCGGCATAAGTTCGGGTTATGTTGTGTCCAAATAAATTCGAGTTCTTCATCGCCAGTGTTGTGACCTTGAAGGGCAGATCATAAATAAGACAACACAGTGATACATTTACCGAATAGTGTGTTACAGAAAGACTGCCCCGTCTTCGTCGTAGGCCCCTCTATACATAATGTCTATAAAAGTCCATATAGTCACAAATATAAAGGAGATAGCCATCACACCATAACACTATCTATATACTATTAAAACTCTGTGGATCTTGTGTATTACTTATGTATTTTGTTTGTCTGTTTGTTTGTTTGTTTGTTTGTCTCCGTACTCACTGGATAACGTCACAAAAGGGATGACATCACCAAACTATGAAGTCATCCACTTAAACAAAGGTGGAAGACATTGGGCAAATCCTTTAAAGCGTCGCAGAGGAATGATGTCATCCACTAAAACAGGTTTAAACACCAGGAAGAAATCATTTCTTACCCCATAAATGCTGAAGTAACAAAGGGATGACGTCATCCATTAAAACAGAGAAAATAAATGACCCGTGACTCTTTGACCCTTTCTCACACTTGACTGCAGTTTATAGTAAATCCGATCATCAGAAGTGTATTCCCATCTTAATAGATTTGAATGTGAGCTCAAACTAATCTTTGTTTGTTTTCAGGTGTTCTACTCTGCCCCAAAGAATCTGACCCGTTTTGACAGTTGGAGAAGCCAGCCAGCCATGTCTAGTGGCGGGCCTGTCGAAACTATTCAAGATTTTCAACTCGGTAAGCCATTACAGCTGAATATCTACGTAGGCTTTTTGCACCAAAACAAACCCGTGTTGGGAGGTAGAGTTGCGATGCGAATAAATGTAAAAAGTTTCTGGGTTATATAGCTACTCTCTTTCTTTCTCCGTCTGTTTAGCTACCGTTTCCCTTTTCCTGTCTAAGAAAGTAAAGATTTTATATAGAGGTGACAAACTCAGTATTTCCGAGAAACGGAAATGATTCCCGATCGTTTGAAACAACTCTTTTAATGAGCCAGTTTGAAAATTCAAATCACAATAAAACAGATAACAAAAATAAATCCCAGGATGAGAGATCGAGTCTGACTAAGCACGAAAAAAGACCAGAACACAGCACGACATTACGCCCCCCCTCACGCATTGTGTATGTATGGGCTTACCTTTGTTTTGTCAGTGTGTGTATATGTGAGAACTTGTGTGAGTGAGTAGGCATTTGCTGTTGAGTATTCTTTTCGCTCACCCGCTGACCTCCCCTAAGTAAATGATTACTCACTCACACAAGTTCTAATATACCCACACACTTACAAAACAAACATACACAATGCTACACTATCTATTACTCACACACGCATATTCACGCTGACAAACATATAGATATACATACTTTTAACATACGTGACTTCTTACACACTGGAATATTCTCTACCAAACACGAGAATATAAACTTTTCTAAAACGAACAATTAATCACTGAGATTAACTTTCATATTTTTGTAAAATTAGAGATATAAAAATGTTTTGTTCTTAAATTCAGTTTTTCTTCAATCTTTTATTCACAACACCCTGTTGGTGTATTTTGTAAGCATTTGCTAAATGACGACCCTTTTATTCGCGACACCCTATTGGTGTATTTTGTAAGCATTTGCTAAATGACGACCCTTTTATTCGCGACACCCTGTTGGTGTATTTTGTAAGCATTTGCTAAATGGCGACCCTTTTATTCACAACACCCTGTTGGTGTATTTTGTTAGCATTTGCTAAATGACGACCCTTTTATTCACAACACCCTGTTTGTGTATTTTGTTAGCATTTGCTAAATGGCGACCCTTTGATTCGACACTCAATCATTTTTCTATTTTCATAATACGCACGTTTTAATCCATTTTATTTCTTTGTCAGTTTATAACCATATTAATTTTCAGCATGATATTTGGTACATTTCCAAAGATGCCATCGCCATCTATACCCTGGTCAAGCCTGGAGCCACGCTACACCGGCATCACGATAACAAACATGTTTTCCCCATGCAATATTCAAAGTATTCATGTTAGAAGTTTAGAAAAAAAATGTTTATCATAAATATATCAGTCGAATCAACCCTTTGAAATGCTCTAATTATTCAAATACATATTGTAAATCGAATTGAAGTATCCGGCGTTGGAGGATGATAAATTTGTCGTATTATTGTAGAATTTAAATACGAACAAAAATCAACTAGCTTTGCATATTTGGTGCACATATCCCGTCTCCGTGCAGATGTCTGTGCAAATATCCATCTTATGGGCGTTCATACAGACAACTTGTAAAAAGAGATGTTTTCTTTGAAACTTAAAATAAATTAGATATTTAAAGTACTTAAAATAGATGAGTTTGAAAACAGTCACCCTGTACACCTACCCAATTGCTTCATCACTCTTTGGACAAGTCGAGAATACGTCCTCGACAATCAGTCCGACGGTATTTTTGTTGCTGTTTAGCTGAGGTATGGTTCTGTTCATTCCTAGGAGGTCCACCCTCCCAGGCTTTACCTTCTCTCTTTATTGCTAATCGTCTGAGGCGCCTCTACCGGGGAATGACGACAGGGCTGCTCAGACAGGTTTTGTAGGCCAGATTTCACTTCATCTTTTCAAAACCTCACCTCACCTTGTTTCTACTCTCCTGCAGAGGAGATACATAAATATACTTCGTTACTAAAATATTTTGTTTTTAATGTGTAATTATAAGTGGTACTTGTAAGGAATGGGTATCCAGAGGATTTCAGTACTTACCCAGTCAGTCCCGAGTATCGACCGAGAATCCCGAGCTAGTCCCAACAAATGGTTGAAGAAGTTTACCTTCAATTCTTTTTCTTTTCTGAGTAAGTTTTTTTCAACTTTTTTTTGAGGGGCTAAACTCATTTTTACCTCTAAATCTAACTTAAACCTAATCTAACTCTTCGCATGTTTAGTGTCGACTGCCTTTTTATAATTTAAAAAAAATATTTCAAATAGTGAACGCCATGAAAAAAATGTAAAAAGGCAGTCGACATTGGGCATGCAAAAGGTTAGATTAGCATTATGTTAGAGTTAGGGTTAGGGTTAGAGTTAGGGTTAGGGTTAGAGTTAGGGTTAGGGTTAGAGTTAGAGTTAGGGTTAGGGTTTAAACAATTTTTACTCCCTCAAAAAGAAAGTTGAATAAACTTCCTTAAAAAAAAAAGAAAAGAAAAGAAAGCGGCTTTCAAATCGTAAATTGCTTAGACCATTTCCGGAACTGGCTCTGGATTCTCCGTCGATACTCGGGATTGATTGGGTAAGTACTGAAATCCTCTGGATACCCATTCCTTACAAGTACATTATTATAAGTATAGTAAAAAATATAAATATGTCGACAAAAGTTATTTTTACATTAATTTTATGTATTTTAACGTCTTTGTCAAATGTAATGATAATATGATAATATGATGAGTTATTTATTTATTATTTATCATAACGTGTATTTTCCTTGCTAATATATTCGTTGAATTGGAATTTAAAAGAAGCTCATATATTCGTTGAATTGGAATTTAAAAGAAGCTCATATATTCGTTGTATTGGAATTTAAAAGAAGCTCATATATTCGTTGAATTGGAATTTAAAAGAAGCTCATATATTCGTTGTATTGGAATTTAAAAGAAGCTCATATATTCGTTGTATTGGAATTTAAAAGAAGCTCATATATTCGTTGTATTTGAATTTAAAAGAAGCTCATATATTCGTTGTATTTGAATTTAAAAGAAGCTCATATATTTGTTGTATTGGAATTTAAAAGAAGCTCATATATTCGTTGTATTTGAATTTAAAAGAAGCTCATATATTCGTTGTATTGGAATTTAAAAGAAGCTCATATATTCGTTGTATTGGAATTTAAAAGAAGCTCATATATTCGTTGTATTGGAATTTAAAAGAAGCTCATATATTCGTTGTATTGGAATTTAAAAGAAGCTCATATATTCGTTGTATTTGAATTTAAAAGAAGCTCATATATTCGTTGTATTGGAATTTAAAAGAAGCTCATATATTCGTTGAATTGGAATTTAAAAGAAGCTCATATATTCGTTGTATTGGAATTTAAAAGAAGCTCATATATTCGTTGTATTGGAATTTAAAAGAAGCTCATATATTCGTTGTATTGGAATTTAAAAGAAGCTCATATATCCGTTGTATTGGAATTTAAAAGAAGCTCATATATTCGTTGTATTGGAATTTAAAAGAAGCTCATATATTCGTTGTATTGGAATTTAAAAGAAGCTCATATATTCGTTGTATTGGAATTTAAAAGAAGCTCATATATTCGTTGTATTTGAATTTAAAAGAAGCTCATATATTCGTTGTATTGGAATTTAAAAGAAGCTCATATATTCGTTGAATTGGAATTTAAAAGAAGCTCATATATTCGTTGTATTGGAATTTAAAAGAAGCTCATATATTCGTTGTATTGGAATTTAAAAGAAGCTCATATATTCGTTGTATTGGAATTTAAAAGAAGCTCATATATTCGTTGTATTGGAATTTAAAAGAAGCTCATATATTCGTTGTATTGGAATTTAAAAGAAGCTCATATATTCGTTTATTGGAATTTAAAAGAAGCTCATATATTCGTTGTATTTGAATTTAAAAGAAGCTCATATATTCGTTGTATTGGAATTTAAAAGAAGCTCATATATTCGTTGTATTGGAATTTAAAAGAAGCTCATATATTCGTTGTGTTGGAATTTAAAAGAAGCTCATATATCCGTTGTATTGGAATTTAAAAGGAGCTTATATATTCGTTGTATTGGAATTTAAAAGAAGCTCATATATTCGTTGTATTGGAATTTAAAAGAAGCTCATATATCCGTTGTATTGGAATTTAAAAGAAGCTCATATATCCGTTGTATTGGAATTTAAAAGAAGCTCATATATTCGTTGTATTGGAATTTAAAAGAAGCTCATATATTCGTTGTATTGGAATTTAAAAGAAGCTCATATATTCGTTGTATTGGAATTTAAAAGAAGCTCATATATTCGTTGTATTGGAATTTAAAAGAAGCTCATATATTCGTTGTATTGGAATTTAAAAGAAGCTCATATATTCGTTGTATTGGAATTTAAAAGAAGCTCATATATCCGTTGTATTGGAATTTAAAAGAAGCTCATATATTCGTTGTATTGGAATCTAAAAGAAGCTCATATATTCGTTGTATTGGAATTTAAAAGAAGCTTATATATTCGTTGTATTGGAATTTAAAAGAAGCTCATATATTCGTTGTATTGGAATTAAAAAGTTGCTCATATATTCGTTGTATTGGAATTTAAAAGAAGCTCATATATTCGTTGTATTGGAATTTAAAAGAAGCTCATATATTCGTTGTATTGAAATTTAAAAGAAGCTCATATATTCGTTGTATTGGAATTTAAAAGAAGCTCATATATTCGTTGTATTGGAATTTAAAAGAAGCTCATATATTCGTTGTATTGAAATTTAAAAGAAGCTCATATATTCGTTGTATTGGAATTTAAAAGAAGCTCATATATTCGTTGTATTGGAATTTAAAAGAAGCTCATATATTCGTTGTATTGAAATTTAAAAGAAGCTCATATATTCGTTGTATTGGAATTTAAAAGAAGCTCATATATTCGTTGTATTGAAATTTAAAAGAAGCTCATATATTCGTTGTATTGGAATTTAAAAGAAGCTCATATATTCGTTGTATTGAAATTTAAAAGAAGCTCATATATTCGTTGTATTGAAATTTAAAAGAAGCTCATATATTCGTTGTATTGGAATCTAAAAGAAGCTCATAGATCAGTCAATGTGGTGGTGGTCCCTTATCTTTTTAAAGGTTGCGCAGATTGGTCACAAGGTAAACCCAATTAATGCACATTTAGGGGTAACATGAGCCGGCCTATATAAACTCAAATGATTAGGGTCCGCCTCTTTTCCCATTTTCACTATTATGATCGATGTCAGTTAACGGTTGACTGCCTTACGACACAAGCCCCAGAGGGCAGTCGCAAAGCCTTCCTCCTACGACTGAAGAGCCAATAACTGCTGCGGCCCGAAGCATACGCACCTATTAACAAAACATTTTTGCACATAAGATAAGTTCTGCGAATGCACGTGTTTGAAAACTCTTTTTCTATATATTCACAATTTACTGTTTTTTATATTATTGTTTATTACTTACCTATATAAAACTGTTCGATTAATATACACGGTTGTTATTCCTTTTCTTTGAAAGCTGTCGCCCAAATTCAACTTTCTGCTCTTATATTTTAGTACATATTCTTTTTTTTCTCGTGCCAGATCCTAACATTTGTCTAGCTTCAGATTGTTATTTATCCGCTTCTGCATGATTCGTGAATGTATTTGGCCATTTGTGCCAAATGTGGTCATGATCAGATAAAAAAAAAAGTGACTTTACTTTAATACAAACGTACAGGGTCCATGCTTATTATTAGAGATGACTCATTGAATAATCAGGAAACAACAAGAACAATTTGGAATTTAGTTGGATTTTTCTTTAATGTTTTTTTTTGTTTTGTTTTTTAATTTCCAGGTGTGCAATACGTCATTAATACGATCACTGGTGAGTGTCATGCCGAACATATCCAGTCGGATACATTCGACGTCATAAACGAAGACCCTTCCAAGCAAACATTAACGAAAATGAAGGATGTTATGAGTTTGTTTTATCTCAATGGAAGCTACTCTTTTGTTGGCCAGGTAAGCAATAGAACGAAGAAAACCACGCATGACCATTGTTTCTAATTATACAGTCCTTCAATACAAAATGTCTTCAATTTCATTTCATATTTTTGGTTCGGTTGTTTGTAAAGTCTGTTTGAATCTGAGGTTACAAAATCGTAATCTATATATACAGGGTGATTCATAAGTCACTTAGTTATTTATTTTTGAAATTCTAAAGTTAAAAAATACGGTAATACAAAACAGAAAGGTTATTCAACAAATTCATTTATGGGAGTTTAAGATTACAGCAACTTTTCAAAATTTCCACCTTCGTTCTGCATACATAGCTCCATTCTTTTTTGCAAGGAATTTACGACTCTTTGTAGCATATTTGATTGATTATGAAATAAATAGATATAGAAACAAATATATAAAAGAACAAATTTAAAATAACAAATAGCAGTAATTAGAGAGTAAGATAACAATCATCAAAAGTTCATAGTCTGTTTGTGCTTCATATGGTAATCATTTTAAATAGCTAAGTGAAGTGACTTATGAATCACCCTGTATATATATATATAAATGTCAATGTATATGTGTGTGTTCCCTATAGAAAGTAAGCTTAGAGAATTTACATAAAAACTGAAAGTGTATTTATATGTAAAATTTTACGGGAACGAAAATCCGAATCTCTAAGTGCTCTCATAAGGGAGCTATAGGGACAGAAGAATCTTCTTAAAACTTCAAAAATATCCTATTTTGAAGGAATTTAAATCATATGTATGAATTTTTGTGGGGAAGACAATGAAATTGGTCCCGAATCTGTATGTGAACCTTTTCAGGGGTTATGGGTGCAGAATCCTCTTAAAACTTCAAATACGTATATATTTCACATGTTTGTTGCGTTGCTGAAACTGTTGGAATAAAATTGATTTAAATCGTAGAGAAGAAGTTTTTCCTTTTGATCAACACTTGGTGACCCTTTTCTTTGTATCCAATAAAGCCAGTAAGATGGATATTAATTCAACGACCCCTACAAAATGGCGATCCTGACATATTCTTCCTCAACTCCACAAGTCCAAGAAATCGTATACAGTGATTCTTATGGGAACAAGGATACTGTAATATATTTCTGATTTCTTTTTCGATAATAACAATAGTTTTAAAATTAAAAGAAATAACCCGAAGAGGAATTGGGTTGCAAATTTGAAAGAAAAGATACGACATTTTGATTTTGGTCCGAAAGCTTTAAAACAAACTTCTAATGTTCGTCTGAACTTTTAGTATGAGAAATTAACTTCAGGCTAATTTCCTTATCGTTGATATGTTTAGTTCGCTTACGTTTCGGCCGATATGCTCTCCGACCTTCTTCATGTATTTGCTCATTTTATATAAGTAGCATACACTCTCTATCAAAAATGATGGGGAAAAAGTTATGCTTCGACAGTATTTGCACTAATATTCATATAAAATCATAGAATTATGCCAGTAATTTAAGTTTTCATTTATAAATTATTATCATTTCTGATGATTTAAAAAAAAAACATCTACCATTGACTTTTATTTAGAGTTGGCGTTTCTTTCCGAATTCATTTAAGACGATGGGGATTGTCTGACTTGCTATTTGATTTTTCGCTTCCTCTCTCCACTTTAAATGGTTTTGTCTGGAGGCTAGCAAAAGGCACGTTTTTCACTTGGTTACTTTTGTGTGACGGCACGGATATATATTTCTTTATATAAAAATATACAAATAAATACACATAGGTCTTTATTACAGAGTGAAGGATTTTTTGTTTGCAACGTATGTTCGAATTAATTACTCAATCAGATTATTTTTTTTGTTCACATTAATTGGAGTTTTATGTTATGCATGAATTTATATACTTTTCATGTCCATTTACCCAGAAAGATGTACGTGGTATCATGACTGACATTTTCGAAGCTTGGCGAACAGATTTTTCTGGAAGTAACCATGCCTTGTTCCGATATCATTTCCTGTCTGTAAGTAAAACGAATTGTTTTTTTGTTTTTTCAAATTTATTTTAATTAGAATTATGGGCCTGTATATATTAAATATTAAATTGTTTTTAAAACCAATACGTAGTTAAAGCAAAATAAATCCTTTTGGACTATTAAAAGAATTTCCAACGCTATTGATAATGTTTACTCATTCATTTATTTTTTTTTATTATTATAGTTTATGTTTGTAATTCATGTTTTGAAACATGACGTAAATTAAAAATCTATGACAAAACAATAATTATTTTGTTAAGTGTTGTGGAGTACAAATCACCCCTATTGGAGAACTGATGGTATCAACCAGGTATAATAAATACCACTGGTTGCAGAGACTCAGGAGAGACTTTCATACCACGTGTAGTATCTGTTCCGATGGATACTGCACCCTACAGACCGGTATTGTCTTGGCCTTCGGGGCATGATTCCGCCGGTCTGTGGGTCTGTCCTGTGCAGTTCTAGGAGGTCCACCCTCCCAGGCTTTGCCTCCCCTCTTTGGAGAGGAGTAAGTTTATAGCTTACTGCCTGAGGCGCCCCTACCGGGGAATGCCGACGGGGCTGCCCAGGCAATTTTTAATGGCCAGAGAGCTCACCTTCTCAGGCGCTGGCTTTTCAACCCCTGCTTTCCGACCTTGTGTCACATACTCCTATTGTGGGTAGGCGTTAAATAACGACTTTCATACCATATTTTACCGCATGTTATGAACCCGTTCATCTCCTACCACATTAGTGGTGTTCTGTATTGCTTTATGATAAATACATTGTTATATTTTAACCCTGTCACTATTTGTGGTTTATTTCTTTGTGACCCCTAGCACGGGTCTACAACATTAAGGTAATGTTTTATGCTTATCAGAAAGTCCAAATCGTTCAGTTGGTAGAAGCTGAGACTACGGTTTCGATTTCCGGTCATGGCATCCGCTTTATTTGTTGGGAATTTATTATTTACTATTAATAAAATATTTCCCATTTCTATAAGTTCTCTGATATTTCGAAATGAAACAAATTCCACAATGCATTTATTACGTTTAAAAAGATTGTGACGGACAGACGGACAAAATCTCTATTTATATGGGAAGATGCAATTATAAAATAAACAAATAAAATATGACCCCCCCCACACACACACACACACAAACTTGATTATCCATAGAAATATTGACTAACAGAAAATACTGAATAATTATTTTCAAATATTTGGTATATTTATGTTATCATCACTATCATATTCGGTTTAACGTCTGTTTTACATGCTGGCACGTGTTGGACAGCTTTAAGAAATTGACTTCCAAACTAACCTATCTCTGACCAGGTCTTTATTTATCCCTCTTTCTCTCAAGTCCATTTTTATCATTTTCTCCAATGTTTTCCCTGTTAACTAGATCTGCTACCTTAACTGTTTTACATCTACTAACCCAAGAGGTACCACACATTCTTGCAGCATGACCATACCATCGAAGTCTCCTGTTCTGCACGCATCTCCCTATACTGTCCAGATTTAATCTTCCTCTGAGTTGATCAGAACTAAGCCGGTCTTTAAAACTCACATTACACATCCATCGTATCATTCTCATATCATTTCTTTCCATGCAACATATATCCTCAACCCTCACTGGTCAGGTTTTGTTTCAATTTATCATCATACTGCATACACATGCCTGGTAGACTCTTCCCTTGGTCGACAGTGGTAACGCTCTGCTGGTTAGTAATGACAGAAGATCTGTAAACATACTCCACCTACTCCTAACTCTTGAAATCAGACTAGCACCTGCTCCACCCTGTGCTCTAATGGAATCATAAAGATAACAAAATTTCTTGACTACCTCAATAGCTTAGCCATCTAGATATACTTTACCTCCACACCTGAGTTCTCAACCATCTCCATTGTCTTACACTTCTTACACATAAACAGATCATCATCTTTCAGCCTACCAGTAATTCCACTGTACTTCTGGTGTACCCAAATGCTTACAAGTACCACAAAAGATTGAATTGCCCCAGACCCTCTTTCCACAACTGAACTCTTTTGGGGAGCTTTCCAACACTACAACCACTGATCATCACTCTCGAACCTTTAATCTCCGTAGCATTTCTCCAAGTCTTTAACTTAACAAGTAGATCTTCCATTGTTTCACAGGCAAGTACTAAATCATAAACATACAGCATCTTTTTCATACAACCCGTAAGACACTCCCTTGACAATGCATCTAAGACACAAATGAAAAGCATTCAATAACTGATTTCACTTATTGCAACAATGAAAAAACTTAGAAGAGTATTTTTTTATTATTGACTCAGACATGATTTTTTTTATTTTAATATCATTTTATCACGATAAGATAGTTAACTTGTTTCGCTTATTGTTCAAAATCTATGTACATTTTAACAGTTACTTTGTATGGTTGCTTTGATACGATTTTTGTTATAAATTTTGCAAGCTAAATATGTTTGTAAAAACACATAAAATTATTGAAATAGTTATTAATAAATTAAGTCGTCGTAACATGTATTGGTTAAAGATATTGTCTTTTAGGTCATCCATAAGTTCTGTCTTGATTTTAATTCTCTGAAATTTAATAGGAAATGAGAAATAATATTTATTTATCACAAGGCAGGACGGGTAAATAGAGCATTATTTCCAAATTTTAATCTTTTTTCTTTTTTCTGGGGTATGGTACGGTTTCGATGGCAGCACTATAAATGGTAAAGCTTACAAAAAAATTATATATATATATATATATATATATATATGAATGATAAAAAAATTATCATACGAAAACAATGTTTTAAAAATGTGTCGATATACTTCTTTATATATATATAATATATATATATAATATATATATATATATATATAATATATACTAATGATAATAGAATTAACGATATGTGAAGTATCGTAAGGTGATCTATCGCGATACAGTAAAGCTCGATACATTGAGTAGAGCAATCAATTTTAAAGAAAGGAAGATGAAGATAAAAAAATGCATAAAATTCCATAAAATTGCATAAAGTTACACAAAATTGATACAAATTTTATTACATCAAAAGTTCAGATGCAAGGAGTTACATTAATCCTTAAACCATGGTTTTTCAAAGATAAAACTCTTCTTGTCAGAGGATAGAATTTGGTAATGTGGTATTTATGATAAATCGATATTACCTAGTTCCATTTCACTTTGGAAAATTGAAGAATAAAACTAGAAAGGTTAGGGATAAAGAAATAAATGGCCGGGAAGGGAAAATTAGCAGTATCGAGTAGCCATGTTCAAAGATAAAAGGGGGCGCTATGGTGTAGGTAGCAAAATAGCAAAAGTTTGTAGAATTGGAGAGTTTTTAACAATTTTTACAGAGTTTCAAGTAATAGGTAGAGGGTTAAAAAATATCTCACTTGGTCTGTATGGATTCGTACTCCGTTATGTGTATAGTTCCGTAGAGTTACAAGTAAAAATCCTGGACTGGTATTTTAAATATCCAATTCGGCAAATCCGCCTTTTAGTTACAAGTTACAAGTAAAAATCCTGGACTGGTGTTTTAAATATCCAATTCGGCAAATCTGAGGTGAAGATTGTCTGTTGAAAGGCGCTATGTGGAAAAGTTCATATCTGCCTTCAAAAACCTGGTTTCCTCGGCAGAAAGATGTTTCAAAAGATTTATATATTATCTTAAATATTCTGCTTATGGTAGGAAGCTTTAGAACCGGATCCACCGAAATTAAAAAGCTTTGAAAATATCATATAATGTTATTTTCAAAGCAAGACATTTCTTTTTTGTTTTTCCTCATTTTTGTCTGATGTTATGTAGACTTGTGGGTTCAAAGAAATGCCGGTAGTGTCAGCATGGTTAGGTGATTATTTTGAATAAAGAATTATATGGACGCATGATAATTTTTTTTAGAAATTTGAAAAAACAACAACAACAATATATTTTCTGTTAAAATAAATAAATTAATTTATTTTAAGTTTAGCTTTCAGCATGATTGCTATTTTCAAAGCAAGACATTTCTTTCTTTTTCGTTTTCCTCAAAAAAAAAGTTATCATACGAAAACAATGTTTGAAAAATGTTTCATTATACTTCTGTATTCAAAATAGGCATTTAACTGTTCTGACATTACCAGACTTACTTTGAATCCACAAGTTTACATTACATAAGACGAAAACGGGGAAGATAAAAATAAAGAAACGTCTAGCTTTGAAAATAGCATTACCCCGCCTAATAAACCGGTATCGTCCGGGCCTTCGGGTCTGGATTTACGCCGGTCTATTGGTTGTCGGTCCTGTGCAGTTCTAGGAGGTGCACCCTCCCAGGCTTTTCCTCCCCTCTTTGGGGAGGAGTAAGTTTATTGCTTACTGTCTGATGCGCCTCTCACGGGGAATGCCGACGGGGCTGCCCAGGTAATTTTTAAAAAGCCAGAGTGTTCAAATTCTCGAGCACTGGTTCTTTCCCACTTCCCCGACCTTGTGTCACATCTTACCTTGTGGGAGGAAGATAAATAGAAGCATTATATGCTGAAAGCTAACTGCATTGTTTTTTTAATTTTTTTATTTCTAAAATTGAAATTATATATATATATATATATATATATATATATATATATATATATATATATATATATATATATATATATATATATTTCTATGTGCAGGATAATCTCCTAAAATAATGAATGGATCAAAATGAATTTTGGAATATATATTTTAGGCAACACGGTCAGTAACATGGGTGCATTGTTTTGTTATGTTTTGTAAATTTTAACATTTAGAAGGTGCATGTATATAAAGTTAGGCATGTATATATGTGTATATATATTTCATTGTACAGGATAAACTCTTAAATGAATGCATCAATCATTATAAATTTTGGAACACAGCTGCTAGGTGTAAGCGTGGGTAATATGGGCTATATTTAGTTTAATTTAGTTTTATACAAATGGGGTTAAAAGTCCTTCATAAAAATTAAGATACCTTCAATTTGTGTGAAATTTTGACAGTAAGTATTAGACATCAATTAATAAATATTCCCCAAATTTCGGTTTCTTTGGGGTATTTTAAAGAGTTTTAGGGGACATAATATGAATACATTTGAAAATTCATATTTTTTCAGATTTGCATTGAATTTGATTCAGCAAAATTCCCTGAATTTCAATTTCTTATTAAGACCCCTTTAAGCTTAAGCCTTCAATTTTAGACAGAACTAAGGAGTATTTTGTGTCATTATAGTCTATACAAAAAAGTGTTAAGGAAACAAACGTTGATTAACTCAGCTTTAGTATAATAATAGATAAAACTTGTTGAATAATGAAAAATTAGAGACTGATTAAACATATTATAAAAATGAGTCATCGTCATCGCACAAAACTAATAAGATTCTATCTTGTAAGCTTAATGCTCTGAGTTCAATCCTCAGTGGACGACACAACCCTCACTCTTTTTTGTTGTGGACCCGCATGATAGCTGCACCCCCCCCCCTGATCTTTTGATCACACATGATGCAGGGTGGCGGTAGCCTTTTGATCTGTATGCTTCTTTAAAGTTGGACATGCATCCCAGTTTCTGCTTCCAAATCGTCCGACGAAGTTTCTGCTTCTGAATTTGCAGCTCCATTCTCGTGAGGATCACTGGCGTTACCTTTTAATAGTTCAGCACCAGACGACTCATTACTTTCCTCATCATTTTCCCTTCTAGTTGTTGAATCATCCGCCTCCAAAGTAGGGCGGAGGTCGCGTACGTGACATGGGATTCTATCAACCAGGGCATATTGCTGATTGACTCACCCCCGTTTTAATTTGGTGGTACAGCGACAGCCTGGTGGTTTTACCCAGACATGAAGGGAGAGAAAACGTCAAGTTGACCGCATTATTTTTGACTGAGGTAAAAAGTCGATTATTTTCATTTAATTCAGTGAAAATCATCTTTAATGGTACCATTAAAGTCAGAATGAAAACGCTTCTCTGATAGAGTTTCAACCCTCTTTTACAGAGTTGAAATCGTAATCTTCACTGACCTATTTAATAGATAAATCATTGATTGAATAAAAGACCCAGTTCCAATTTCCCAAAAGATTACCGTCTAAAAATGACCGTGGAATATAGCAATCGAAACGTTGTAACCCTAACCCAACCGAAATCAAAATATCAGTTAGCTTGCAACTAATGCCATTGAACCGAAACACACAGTCATTTTACTAGTAAATTTATGCTCATCAATTTTGCAGATTATTTTTTTAAGGTTTGGTAATAAAAAAAATGCATTTAAATGAATCAGAAGAAGGGCACAGAATTTACCGCAAGAAACGTGTTATTGGTATAAAGTTGGCTGATGGTATGATTTTAGTCAAAGTTATGGTTCATCAGTTCTTTGAATAAAGTTTTTTTTTTTTTTACTAAAAATTAAACTGTTTTTAACGTTTCCTTATTTCGTTAACAGAAAAATTGGAATTCCGTTAGCCATTCTATTCCAATGAAATTGGAAATTGTAGCTGATCTGGTAAGTGTATTGTTTTATAATCTTGCTCAAAATAACCAACAAAAACACCAACAATGTAACAGAAGTACAGGGAGATCCCCCACCCCTAAAAGTGTCACCCATGGAATCGTTAATAAATCTTGCAATCGTTTCTGAAATTCAACCATATTTGGTACAAATAAACATAAGTCTACACCTGACTTATCCATCAAGTTTCAGTTATGAATGACCAAGAGTCTTTATTATATTACCATTCAGTAATAAGCACACATGGATACGACATGCAAAATTGCTCCGGTTTCGGCTGTGGTGGCCCTCTTCAGTTCAGGAATTTTCTGGAGATTGTTTTGATAGGGATTATCTTTGAGATAATCCCACGGATAAAAATGTGGAAGTTAAGGTCCGCTGAGTTTGAAGTTTATTCAGGATCACCCCCTCTTACTGATTAGACATGTTTCTGCATATCATTGCATGGCAATGAAATAAAGACTGTTGGATATTCATGACTTAAACTTGGTAGACAAGTAAGGCATAGACTGGAATTTATTTGTACGAAATATGGTTGAATTGCAGAATAGATTGTGAATTTTATAAACGATCCTACGGGTGGCATTTCGTTTTTTTTTGGGTGAGGTCACCCTGTATTTGCTCAGAAAGAAAGGAAATAAGATTTTGTTAATCAAGGTGCAGATTTATTTTACTAAACATTGTTAAAATGGTCTAAGTAACGAGAGAGAGAGAGAGTGAGTTGTTATTGTTTGGGGAAAATAATAATGTTAAAAATCCAGTTGTTATTTATTTTAAATATTATGTGTCTAACGTAAGGAGGTTAGACACAAGGTCAGGTATGGGTTTTGATGAAAGTGTTTCTGTGGAATGAACTGGATTCGAACCCAGCACACCCAGGTCCTTAGTCCACGTCGTTAACCACTTAGCCACTATGCAATCCCTGTGTCATGTCAAAGTAAGTATTACAATCTCACCCATTGAGTATTATAAACTATAGGTTTCATAATTTCAATATAGTTTCATAATGTTTAATAGGCGAGACTTGAAAGAGTTAAAGTTCACATTTTATCTGAGTTGGTAACTCTTGCTTGACAGACGTTGCAGTAATTCTATCAGATTGGCCTAAGAAGAGTCAGTTACAATCTGTGGTCATCCAAAGGGTCTGATTACGTATAGTTAATGTTCACCATTATCAGTGAACTTTAAATATCTCAACTCATTTATCTGTGCCTGTCTCTAAAAACACTTATTCACATCGAAAACTTCAAGTGGCCAAAAAGAAATTTAACAACAAAAAAAAAATCTTTTTTTTTCTTACCATACATATAGAATAACTTCTTATTTATAGCAAATATAGCTACCCGGAAATCGCATTTTTTTTTCTAGTTTTAAGCTTAGTAAATAATAATTTAAATTGATTTTTAATCGCATAAAAAAATGTTTATATTGAAAAACTCCTCAAATTTTCTTTGGAAAATAGAAGTAAGTTTGTTACGTCAAGCAAATGAATATTACACTAATTCTTTTACCATAACTAGTTCGAGGTCATACTGAATGGGTAAAGTTTGTGTTTCTGAGTTTTAGTCGAGTAAACAAACAGACAAATTTACTTTTTATTATGATATAATAACAGGGTAGTAACATATGGATAACTAAATATAAGATTTAAAAAATAAGTGTGTGTAATAAATATGGCTCAAATAAAGCAGTAATTCAAGTGCACAACAAGAAGAAAAAGGAAAAATAATCCTGTAAAAAACAAGTGAATTGTCCTTGGTTTATATATCCTCAGTCTCGATACTTTTTGATCACACTTCATATTTTGAAAAAACGTAAAGTTTAATCCATTTTTATTGGTTAATACATGCTGAGTCTTATTACTTTTTGATGAAATCTCCTATTGAACAAAAAACGAACGTTTAATTCATTGTCCTTCGTTAATACATGCTCAGCCACGTTACTTTTTAACACTCCTCGTATTTTGAAAGAAAAAAGAACGTTTATCTTGAGCTAATAAATTCCAAATCCCGTTACTCTTAAAAGACAACTCGTATTTTGAACCCTGGAAGAGTCTGGTCGCTCTAGTATCGAGGCTTTAATTGTTAAAAATCATTTGAGATTGGCTGTAAGGATGAGCGACCAGTCATATCTTAAGAAAATATTTTATTCTCGACTAAATGTGACGGCTAGGAGGGTTGGAAGACAGAAGAAGCGGGATAAGGATTGTTTGAAGGAGGATATGAAGAGGTGTGGAATTGATCACATAACATGGGAAGGGAGTACACTTGGGAAAACGGAGTGGAGGAATGGAATAAGGGAGGTTGAAAGTGAACGGCGTCATCACGCTGAAGAAGTGAGATCAGCAATAATAGCGTGCCGCAAAAATCAGTCACGTGCACAATGACCAAATGATAATGTATGCCCGATTTGTGATTGGATATGTGGATCTCGAATTGGACCGTTTTCTTATATGAGAACTCACGAATGAAACCTCTGTTAACGTTTCATTCATTGTTCTTCGTAAATACACCCACAGTTTAGGTATTTTTTGAAAACATCTCGTATTTTGAAAAAAAAACATGAAAGCTTATTGTCCTTGATTAATAAATTCTGAAGATCTATTAAGCAATGACGATTAATTGAATATTTATTTGTTCAAAATACGACGTGTCTTCAAAAGAGTAATGAGACTTAGCATGTATTAGCAAAGGATGACGAATTAAAGAGTAGATGCTAATGTAATTCAGTAGATTCTTGTTATTGGGTCATTTTTCCTTTCCTCTTAATGTTTTATTTTAGCCAAATATGTTACACAGATTTAAAAAAAAAATTTTTTGCCATCTATTCACGAATTCAATGATACATACAAAATGGTGACCATTACTTGAAAAACCTTAAAATATGTGAAGTCTTTCAGTGGCCAGAACTCCTTGAATAACAAAGTGTGCGTGGCCCCTATGCGATTACTATGTAACTAATATAAACAAGTAAACCATGATTGGTCCCCTTGCGATCATCACTAATTGAATACTATAAACAAATAACTTTGATTCTGTTCAAAATCTAACAAATGGATTTATGGAAATTTCAGAGAAATTACATTTTTTTCTCCAATTTGAGAGTCACTTGAAGCACCCGGTTCACCAGCAATAAATTATTGATGTAAATAATTAATAATTCTTTTTCTTTCTTTTTTTTTTTTATAAAATAATAAAATAAAATAAATCCATATTCTGGTATCAAATAACTAAAAAAAAGTTGATACATCAAAAAACAAACAAACTAAACCCAATTGTTTGAAATTATTTTATTTTCATTCATTTCATCTTAGGACACATACTATTCGGTGTACAACTTCTTCGAGTTCATGGAAGAACCTGTTGCCATGTCGAATTTTGACGTTACTAATTGTTATCGCGAATCGAATAAAGTCAATGATTTTCAAATAACATTCGAAGGTAAGTGGAAAAACGCACCTGACTTGATACTTTTAACAATCAATTATGAACTAGCTAGAGTATCCGTCCACACTAGGGTACAGTTATAATTTTTTTTTAAACCCCAACATTTTTACGTTTATTTGCATCATGTTAATGCCTCCTTTCAGTCTCGAGCGACAATGGACACTATCAGTAAATGTATATGTATGTGGAGTCTATAATGAAGTAAGAGTTGCGCAATCCTTAGAAGTATAAGTAGCAAGAAAAGCTCCCAAACGACTGAAAACAATATAGGGATAAGCAAAGAAATACTGGTGTTATTTCGGAGTTATCTTTCTTCTCAACTAGTTGCACAAGCAAGGCCTGAGAGTCTAGTCTACTCTACTATTTTAATCTATAGCTGGACCGAAGATGTATGGATTTATACCTTTCTCAATGGTATTAGTTAAAGTGATGCAATAGCGCTGACAGAACTCAAAACTGGAACGCCAAACCCCCAGTCATGTAATGTCATATAGCACAGGGAGCCAAATACAAATAGGCACCATGCTGTGACTTGACTCTTGTCTGATGACGTCGATAGTGATCATCATAATAATCTGATTCTTCCAGTCAGCCATTTTGGATTTGAAATGTATGTGCTGTCAACCTGAAAAAAAAATGCCTTCAAAGAAACAATAACATGTTATTACGTTTCACATCGTTTATTATAGTTCTCCGGAAAATGAAAGCTGTGAACTGAAGTTGTTTTAAGTACTTCAGGGAGGATGAACGCACCCCTCAATGGTCTAGACACTGGCCGTCAGCAAACGCATCCGTCACCTTCAAAATCCAAGAGAAAAAGTGTGAGAACAAGATGGAAGCGGAAGTAACTTCATCCTTTTCTGACTCTGAATTCATCACCCTGATTCGGTTGCAGAAAACCTATTGTTCCCTCAATTATAGTATTTAACAGTCGAGGTCGATTGTTGATCTAAAAACATTTCAAACTATCGATCTCTTCACAGAATTGCTGATCTTTTACCAACCTATTTATTTTTTAAATAAAAACTTAACATGTTAAATAATTGCATTAACAGACTTAAGAATTGACGGAATAAATTCAGGGAACTTCAGCCATTACTAACCAGCAGAGGGTTACCACTGACGACCAAGGGAAGAGTCTATCAGGCATGTGTACGCAGCGTGATGATGTATGGAAGTAAAACTTGGCTAGTGAGGGTTTAGGACATGCGTTGCATGGAGAGAAGTGATACGAGAATGATATGATGGATGTGTAATATGAGTCTTAAAGACAGGCTTAGATCTGATGACCTCAGAGGAAGATTATATCTGGACAATATAGAAAGATGTATGTTTAACAGGCGACTACGATGGTATGGCCGCGTTATAAGAATAGATTCTTGGGTTAGTAGGTGTAGAACAATTGTAGCAGAGTCAGTTGGCAGGGGGAAGGCGAAGGAAAACATGGGAGGAATGATAAGAATAGACTTCAGAGAAAGAGATAAGTTGGTTTGGAAGTCAATTTTTAAAAGCTGTCCAACACATGCCATGTAAAACAGAAGTTATATCGAATATGAGCATATGATCAATAGTAGAGATCAGACATCCACATCCAGATTCAGCAAATTTGAACAAAAAATAATTACAAAAAATTATCATTGGAAATTAATGAAACAGAATGTCAGATGAACAAGCATGATACTCACATTCTGACTAGCCAATTTTCATGTGTTATCGTTGTACCATGTTATTGGCAATATAATAACATGCTTTGCTACAATTTATTTAAGAAATTATGTAGTCCGGCACAGACGACTGGTAATATCGAAACATTTTAAAATAACCACCTAAAAATATAATCAGCAGGTGTAATAATATGTAGATGCATGTGTGTAAATATAGGGTGAGTATGGTAAGTTTCCACATAAGGTAAACAATTAAATAGAGTGTAATTTTCCAATTAGAAATCGAGTAAGAGCTACATGGATTGGCAGTGACGTCACAGAGACAGGAAGATGCCAGTCTTACGTGGTGAATGAGCAGGGAAGAACTTTTCTGTCTCCACTTAACCACTAGAGAGATCAGTTGGGTTTAGATGGTTGCTTCTGATTCCCTCACATACACACGAGGGAAGAGTTGAATGTCGTTTAATACATATACATGTATGTTATAAAGAAAGAATAAAACTCCAAAGATATTTTAAAAGCCCAAATGTATTTGTAATGTTCCTTTATTAATAATGTTTATGAAAGATGTTATTGAGAAAAACAAGAAGTCTACAAATGATGGAGAGAAGAGAAGATGAAAAATTTAGCTGCCACATCACCACTGTGTCTACGGAAATACGACCAACACTTTCAGTTAATGAAGTGAACACACTGTCGGGATTGAAATAAAAC
The DNA here is from genome assembly GCA_963556195.1 of Sepiola atlantica. Classification (NCBI taxonomy): domain Eukaryota; kingdom Metazoa; phylum Mollusca; class Cephalopoda; order Sepiida; family Sepiolidae; genus Sepiola; species Sepiola atlantica. The sequence goes on from OY744537.1 coordinate 15,401,458, forward strand.
CCAGCTACGCTACACAAGGGGGAGGTAACTCATATTTTTCATTGAATATATCATGAGCTGCCGAAATTTTTCGTTTGTTTCTACCTTTGTCCGTCCATTAAACATTTATATTTAAATGTGTTTCTCTCTAATTTCAGGTGGTTATAAACAACAGCCAACGAACTTCATTTTCGCAGTGATCAGTCTCATCAAGCAATACACACATGTCAGCGGAATTCGAATCCAGGAACCGGAATTGTTTTCCAACAATAAAAAGACATTTTTCCAGGCTTCACTTTTGGAACCACCACCCTCCATCGGTAAAAAAAACACATAAACCACAATTCTTCCTGTACATACATTGAAAAGAAAGACTTTTGAAATTTATTAAATAACACATTTCGACTTCCACTTCGTAAATTAAATTTATATTAAATTAAAACAAAGGTATTATCCCCCGAACATACTTCCCAAAAGCAATTATATATTGGCATATGATGACTCCAAAAAGGGTGACCAAAAAAATGCCACCCATGGAATCGTTAATAAAATTCAAAATCCTATCGGAAATCTAACCATATTTGGTACAAATAAATTTCAGTTTATGATTGACTTATCCACCAAGTTTCACTAATGAATGTTCAACAGCCTTTGTTTTATTACTGTTCGGTTATATGCTCCAAATGTGAACATCTGCGTTGCAAGCGTATCTGGATACGACGTGTTAAATTGTCATTAACTCCTCTCTTTGCACTGAATGACTCTTTTAAAAGTGTTCCATTGGCACGGGATTTGGCAATCCACCTGTATATGAATGTTTTGTCTGCGTATTGCCTATGTCGAAATTTTCTCTTCAACCGAACATGAACATTCACCATTGATTTTGTCTTTTCTGGAACTCTCCAAGACATTTTTTGAAACTACTCTACTTTAACCTTCTTAGCAATTCTTCTTCTTCAGAAATCTGAAATATTAAAGCAATTGCTCAATTATTTTGTGGACGGTTTCATGGCTAGCAGTTTTTTAGGGGGTTAGAGTTTCATGGCTGACATTCCTTTTAGGGTTCATCCTGTATTAATTCGATGTGGTTCTATGACCGTTACATAAATCATTTAGTGACTATAAAAGATAAGTGCTATAAATAACGTATGAGTTTACACTTTAGTGGTATATATGGTAGCTTAAAAATGAAAAGAGGACACCAAATATATGGTAGCTTAAAAATGAAAAGAGGACACCAAATATATGGTAGCTTAAAAATGAAAAGAGAACACCAAATATATGGTAGCTTAAAAATGAAAAGAGGACACCAAATATATGGTAGCTTAAAAATGAAAAGAGGACACCAAATATATGGTAGCTTATAAATGAAAAGAGGACACCAAATATATGGTAGCTTAAAAATGAAAAGAGGACACCAAATATATGGTAGCTTAAAAATGAAAAGAGGACACCAAATATATGGTAGCTTATAAATGAAAAGAGGACACCAAATATATGGTAGCTTATAAATGAAAAGAGGACACCAAATATATGGTAGCTTAAAAATGAAAAGAGAACACCAAATATATGGTAGCTTATAAATGAAAAGAGAACACCAAATATATGGTAGCTTATAAATGAAAAGAGAACACCAAATATATGGTAGCTTAAAAATGAAAAGAGAACACCAAATATATGGTAGCTTAAAAATGAAAAGAGAACACCAAATATATGGTAGCTTAAAAATGAAAAGAGGACACCAAATATATTGTAGCTTAAAAATGAAAAGAGGACACCAAATATATGGTAGCTTAAAAATGAAAAGAGGACACCAAATATATGGTAGCTTAAAAATGAAAAGAGGACACCAAATATATGGTAGCTTAAAAATGAAAAGAGAATACCAAATATATGGTAGCTTAAAAATGAAAGGAGGACACCAAATATATGGTAGCTTAAAAATGAAAAGAGGACACCAAATATATGGTAGCTTAAAAATGAAAAGAGGACACCAAATATATGGTAGCTTAAAAATGAAAAGAGGACACCAAATATATGGTAGCTTAAAAATGAAAAGAGGACACAAAATATATGGTAGCTTAAAAATGAAAAGAGGACACCAAATATATGGTAGCTTAAAAATGAAAAGAGAACACCAAATATATGGTAGCTTAAAAATGAAAAGAGAACACCAAATATATGGTAACTTAAAAATGAAAAGAGGACACCAAATATATGGTAGCTTAAAAATGAAAAGAGGACACCAAATATATGGTAGCTTAAAAATGAAAAGAGGACACCAAATATATGGTAGCTTAAAAATGAAAAGAGGACACCAAATATATGGTAGCTTAAAAATGAAAAGAGGACACCAAATATATGGTAGCTTAAAAATGAAAAGAGAATACCAAATATATGGTAGCTTAAAAATGAAAGGAGGACACCAAATATATGGTAGCTTAAAAATGAAAAGAGGACACCAAATATATGGTAGCTTAAAAATGAAAAGAGGACACCAAATATATGGTAGCTTAAAAATGAAAAGAGGTCACCAAATATATGGCAGCTTAAAAATGAAAAGAGGACACAAAATATATGGTAGCTTAAAAATGGAAAGAGGACACAAAATATATGGTAGCTAAAAAATGAAAAGAGAACACCAAATATTTGATGGAAGATTCAAACAAAACTGAAACAAAATGAAGATTGTATTTAGAAGAATTGCTGAGTATTTTAGACAGATGATATTATAGAAGAATAGAAATATCTGATATTCTAGTCTATCAAGATTAGCAACGCGTGGGTAGAGAATTTAAATTAATTCTCTACGTTGCCAAGAAAAGACCGTGTATCACTTTGGCAAGCAAACAAGAACATAATATTTTGTTTATAGTTTGTATTAACAAACTATAAAAAAACCTAAATACAACATGTATGCATAGATTAAGCATATTCTTCCCACACAACGAAATGCACACTTCATCTCTTAGAGGGATACAAACACACACATGCGAATGCATGAAGTAAGACTTAGCGTCTTTTCTGTTGTGACCCAGGTTCTGTTTGTTTGGCGTCCAACAAGCAAAAGAGGACGAATTATGGTATCCATTCTCGACCACATGTTCTTTGAGAGTTATCAACGAGACTTGAGGATTACAATTTTGTTATCGAAATCTCCCAGGCTCGAGGGACATAAATCTGCCTGAAAATTATTTCTAGCTGCCCACTCTTGAGTGCGGGACACTAACAGAACTCTTAATACCAAAACCGGATGAAGAAGAAAGAAGAGAAAACGGTTCGTATGAGTGATCAAGATTCAGATTTCGCAATAAAATTCTTAGATAGTCATTTCATTCTAGATCTGCTAATCGCGTTATAGCAGTTTCATCTACATCTTTTCTTCAGTTTAAGGCATCGTTATTATTTCAGCTGATACCTTTTCCTAAGCCATTGTCTACATGCGTCATGGAACAGGTCATACAGAAGAACTTTAAGAGATTTCACTCAGTCCTTATTTTAAAATATTGGGTTAGCAACTAAGTTTCTGCCGTTTTCTGTTTTTTTTTTTAACATTTTGTAAATCTATTGTTTTAAAATTTTGGAATCCATTTATTTGGAAAATTCTATTTTTGGAATGATTTTGGAATCTTTCTGTTTATTTTCATCATTAAAATGGATTTCAAGTTAAGAAAAATTAACATTTTCGACAACTCCATATTTTGTATCTATTTTTTTATTTTTTTGATATCTACCAACGATGTATTGAAAATCTGATTGAACATTGGGAAGAAGTTGTAACCAACAAGGGAAGAATACATTATTTATTAATAAGTTGTTTTTTTATTTTTTTATTAATCCTTTTAAATTTAATTTTTAAAAATGGCAGCCACTTAGTTACATACCCAATACTATAAAATTAAATGAAAGAAATCCTTTTTATATTCAGAAATATACGATATCATGCACTAATACTAATTGGGAAATTTCGATATTAATTTGTAATATTTTTTGCTTTAATTTCAGCCATGTTCAACAGAATTCCGCAAAAGTCAGTTGTGTCCAAAGCGAAGCATGTTTTGAAAAATGTTCAATCCGAAGAAGTTTGTGCCGACGAGTGTGTCAAAGCGAAGTACATGAGTTGCAATGCGTTTCAGTACTGTCAGGGTTCCAAGCAATGTGAACTGCACGAAAGACACTTTGGAAATTCACACTCGCAAGATAGTGAGACTTGCAATTTCTTTACAAGTATGTGAACTCATTTACTTGCTCTATTTAATTGATTCTCAGTTAGACACATGATCACGCACACACCCACACCCACACAAATATATATATATATATATATATATATATATATATATATATATATATATATATATATATATATATATATGCACGCTTGAACTTGAGTTGAGCACGGTTCTAAAGAAGGGAAGAGTTCCCGAAATATTATATCATACAAAGTTTCCACCAGACGATCTTGGTACAGGTATTACATAACATTGTAACATGGTGTATATAGACAGATATATGTGTGTTTGTGAAAAAATAAATAAATAAATAAATATATATATATATATATATATATATATATATATATATATATATATATATATATATGTGTGTGTGTATGTATACGTTGTATTAAGGGTGAAACTATTTAACTTGTTCCACCATTATATGTCTTATTTGCTCCAACTTGTGTCTATCCATCACACCTCTGCATTGTATTGTCTTCTAAGTGTCACACACACACACATACACACACACACACACACACACATATATATATATATATATATATATATATATATATATATATATATATATATATGTGTGTGTGTGTGTGTGTGTAAAGTAACAAAACGGGATTGGATTTGAAAACGACTATGTTGTAGTCAGCTGGGAAGCAGCCCTATGCTATTGTGTTCAACAGACTGGTAGTTCTTGAAAATAAATTATTTACAGTGGTTGTAACTAGACGAGTTTTTGCTGTAAAAGTTTTATAGGGAGGAATGATAGATTGAGGCTCAGTCGAGCACCTACCATGAAAATAACGATAGAGTAGAGAAAGACTAGCAACGTCTTATCTGTAAGAAAGAGGATATGGGGAAGAGAAGAGGGCATTTTTGAAGAATAAGTGTTAGATAGATAGATGAATCAACACGTTACTCAGCTATGGAATGCAGGTGACTGAACAACACCTCCTCGGTCACTCAGCAAGTCAGAGTCTTATGACATAGTACAAACTCTTTAATTCGGGTCTTTATAATCCATCAGCTTTTTATTATCTTACGTTATTAAGAATTTTTACTTTTTATATTAAGTTTTCAGACTAAACTGTATCAAATCTGTATCAAATCCATATTAAATTATTTTTATTGATACTCTTATAGAGAACGATCCGCGTTTCCATGACTTCGCATCGTCAAAGTTCGGGCAGGTCTTAGAAGCGCCCGAGAGTTGACGAAACTATTAACCAATCAGGTTGCAGCAAGCAGACGATAACTTTTGGAAAAAAATTAATTTCTACGATCTGCAGCGCGTTAAGAAAAAATGAATTTCTACGATCTGTATGTGCGTGTTTGACTCACACTAACTTTGACTCTACCCCCAACCCTAACTCTAACGCTAACCCTAACCCCCACCCTAACGGCAAGGTCAAAGTTAGCGTGGGTCCTAATCTGTGAAAGCACCAATCTCCCGAAGAACTCATTGAGTTCAGTCAGCAACGGTCACTTCTAGCGAAAGACTAACCCTAACCTTAAACCCTAAACCCTAACCCTAATCCAAAAAATGTTTAAAAAAAAAAAATATACAGAAAATGAAAAAAATAATTTGCTTTAAAACAGTGGTTTCGTTGTTTGTTATGTAGTAAAATCATTTTTTAAGACTTTTCGTTGCACAAAAAGAAAACATTTTATTTAAAAACATTTGCTTAACAATGGTTTCTTTGACAAAAAACAAAAATAAACATAATACGAGTTGTGTTGCTATTGTTTCTTCGTTCTTTATTTTTATATATGTATTTTACTTTTATTTTTTTCGTCTAACTTTTGTTATTTGAAACTTTTCTTGAATTTATCGTCTGTCAGTCTTCGGCTCCTCAACTCTTGGGCGCCTCCGAGAGATGCTCTAACGTTGACGACGCGAAGTCACGGAAATGTTGGTCGATTTCTATAAGAATACCATAGTATTAAATCCATATTAAATTATTAGTATGAAATCAGTATTAAATATGTATTAAATTATTAGTATTAAATCTGTATTAAAGTATAATTTAATTCTCATTAACTTATTAGTATTACATCTTTATTAAATCAGTATAAAATCTTTATTAAATTATTAGTACTAAATCTTTATAAAATTAGAATAAATTTTTTATTTAATTGTAAGTATTAAATCTATTTCAAATCAGTATTAAATCGGTATTAAATCATTAGTATTAAATATCTATTCAATTACGAGTATAAAATTAGTATTAAATCAGTATTAAATCTATATTAAATTATTAGTATTACATTTGTATAAAATTATTAGTAATAAATCGGTATTAAATTCTTTGTATTAAATCTGTATTAAGTTATTAGTATTAAATCTGCATTAAATTATTAGTATTAAATATCTATTAAATTATTAGTATTAAATATCTATTAAATTATTAGTATTGAATTAGTATTAAATCAGTGTTACATCTATATTACATAATTGGTATTACATCTGTATTAAATTATTAGTATTAAATCTTTATTAAATCAGTATAAAATCTGTATTAAATCAGTATTTAATCTGTATTAAATTATTAGTGTTAAATCTGTGTTAAATCAGTATTAAATTATTAGCATGAAATATCTATAATATTATTAGTATTAAATTAATATTAAATCAGTATTAAATCTATATAACATTATAAGTATTACATTTGTATTAAATTATTAGTAACAAATCTGTATCAAATTATTAGTATTAAATATCTATTCGATTACTAGTATTAAATTCGTATTAAATCAGTATAAAATCTATATTAAATTATAAGTATTAAATATCTATTCAATTAATAGTATTAAATTAGTATTAAATCAGTATTTAATCTATATTAAATTATTAGTATTACATCTGTATTTAATTATTAGTATTAAATAAGTATTAAATCTGTATTAAATTATTAGTGTTAAATATCTATTCAATTATTAGTATTAAATTAGTATTGAATCAGTATTAAATCTATATTAAATTATTAGTATTACATCTGTATAAAATTATTATTAAATTCACATTAAATTATCAGTATTAAATCTGTATTAAATCTGTAGTAAATTATGAGTATTAAATTAATATTAAATCAGTATTAAATCTGTTTTAAATTATTAGTAATTTTTCTATTCAATTATTAGTATTAAATCAGTATTAAATCTATATTAAATTATTAGTATTACATCTGTATTAAATTATTAGTATTAAATATCTATTCAATTATTAGTATTAATTTTTTAATAAATCAGTATTAAATCTAAATACATTTTTAGTATTACATCTGTAACAAATTATTAGTATTTAATCTTTATTAAATCAGTATAATTTTTTAATTAAATTATTAACATTAAATCTGTATTAAATCAGTATTAAATCTATATTAAATTATTAGTATTAAATATCTATTCAATTATTAGTATTAAATCTGTATTAAATCAGTATTAAATCTGTATTTAATCTGTATTAAATCAGTATTAAATCTATATTAAATCCGTATTAAATCTGTATTAAATTATTAGTATTAAATATCTATTCAATTATTAGTATTAAATCAGTATTAAATCAGTATTAAATCAGTATTAAATTATTAGTATTAAATTAGTATTAAATAAGTATTAAATCTATATTAGACTATTAAATCTGTATTAAATTATTAGTATAAAATGTGTCTTAAATCAGTATTAAATCTGTATTAAATTATTAGTATTAAATATCTATTCAATTATTAGTATTTAATTAGTATTAAATAAGTATTAAATCTATATGAAATTATTAGTATTACATCTGTATTAGATTATTAGTAATAAATCTGTATTAATTATTAGTATTAAATCAGTATTAAATTATAAGTATTAAATCAGTGTTAAATCTGTATATAATCTGTATTAAATTATTAAAGAACTAAAAATGTATGTCGAGGTTGCATGCAAACATAACAGTAAATAAGTAATTGACGGTAAAAATTATTTTGTTTTAAATTATTAGTAATTTTTCTATTCAATTATTAGTATTAAATCAGTATTAAATCTATATTAAATTATTAGTAATACATCTGTATTAAATTATTAGTATTAAATATCTATTCAATTATTAGTATTAATTTTTATTAAATCAGTATTAAATCTAAATACATTTTTAGTATTACATCTGTAACAAATTATTAGTATTTAATCTTTATTAAATCAGTATAATTTTTTTATTAAATTATTAACATTAAATCTGTATTAAATCAGTATTAAATCTATATTAAATTATTAGTATTAAATATCTATTCAATTATTAGTATTAAATCTGTATTAAATCAGTATTAAATCTGTATTTAATTTGTATTAAATCAGTATTAAATCTGTATTAAATTATTAGTATTAAATCTGTATTAAATTATTAGTATTAAATCTATATTAAATTATTAGTATTAAATATGTATTCAATTATTAGTATTAAATCTGTATTAAATCAGTATTAAATCTGTATTAAATCTGTATTAAATCCGTATTAAATCTGTATTAAATTATAAGTATTAAATATCTATTCAATTATTAGTTTTAAATCAGTATTAAATCAGTATTAAATCAGTATAAAATTATTAGTATTAAATTAGTATTAAATAAGTATTAAATCTATATTAGATTTTTAATATTAAATCAGTATTAACTTATTAGTATTAAATAAGTATTAAATCTATATCAGATTTTTAATATTAAATCTGTATTAAATTATTAGTATAAAATGTGTCTTAAATCAGTATTAAATCTGTATTAAATTATTAGTATTAAATATCTATTCAATTATTAGTATTTAATTAGTATTAAATAAGTATTAAATCTATATTAAATTATTAGTATTACATCTGTATTAGATTATTAGTAATAAATCTGTATTAATTATTAGTATTAAATCAGTATTGAATTATAAGTATTAAATCAGTGTTAAATCTGTATATAATCTGTATTAAATTATTAAAGAACTAAAAATGTATGTCGAGGTTGCATGCAGACATGACAGTAAATAAGTAATTGACGGTAAAAATTATTATTATTTTTTTTTTCATCTAAAAGTTATTTTACCTGATTCTAAAGATGATGCAATTTCATTTAGTATTTAATGAAATTACAATATTGTAGAAAGAAAGGCTATATTAAAAAAGAGAATAACAAAGTCTATCCATACAAAAATAAATTTTTATTGAGATTTTTAATTGAAAACTTTAGAGGGAGAAGCAATATCACAAGAAAGAATTACAAAGTCTATCCATGCAAAAATAATTAATTCTTATTAACAACTTGTTAGGACAACCAAAAAAAATGAGTTAGTAGTAAATGAGAGTTTAAAGTATCTTAGAATCTTCCAAGTGAAGAGAAGCAGAATTTAGTCTGTGTTAGAATGTTACATTACTGCTTACCTCAACAGTGAGTACCCGGGTTTCGTCTACACCGTTGGCTGGTGTATCTCGGTCGCTTCATCGCTGTTGTTAAACTCACCACTTAACGATAACGCATGGACGCTGGTCTAGTTTTAGAAGTTTTATTTAAACATAAAACAAGAGACAGAGAGTAAATGGTTTGTACGAGGAAGAGAGACAGAATGAAGGAACTAGAGAGAGATATCGTCAGACCATTTTGGGCAACTGTGCCTCCTTCTTCCAGCCACCCTGCCTACTGGAGTGGACCGGCGCTTTTCATGTCTGCCTCTGTTGGTTAATCTCGCCGAAACAAGGAAGCGCGGAAAATACAGCTCGCTCACTGACCGTTTCGTCTTCCAACCAATTTCAGTGGAAACGTCGGGTGTGCTTGGCCGCGAGACTGTTACATTTTTTCAGGACATTTGACGGAGGATTTCAACGTCTAGGCACGAGCCCCGTGAGTCAGCCTGGTTGTTCCACCGCATCTCCCTGGCTATCGTTCGTGGCAACGCTATGTCAGTAACGGCGGCGTCACTTCCGTTCTAATCGTCATCTGTTGACTCTCTCTTTCTTTCTCTCCCCCTCTCTATCTACCTATGTCTGTATCTGTCTCTTTGCTTCTCTTTCTCTCACATTATTGTTTTATAAATAATATGACTTGTTTTGGTTTGTCTTCACAATGGCAAAAAAAAAAGAGCAAGAAAAAGCCCCAAACAACGTGACGTCATTTTTGACTTCCGCTTTCACTTCCCATGTTTCAGGGCATCCTCCCGCCTTATAAGGCGTTCCCTCTCTGCCCCCCCCCCCACAATCTAGCAAGAAGTTAAGTAGACATGTTTATTCTGATGTCTCCGTACGAGTTTCCGTGTAACAGTGTGTTACTGCAGTAGACTATATAAGCAGTTTGTGTATGTATGCTTGCCTTTGTTTAATCAGTGTAAGAGTAAATGCATGAACTTGCGTGTAAGTTCAGTCAGTAGTGTGTATATGCTGTTGCTATGTGTTCAGTAGTTTATGATTTTTTCTTGTTGTGTTTGCCGTGTGCCGCCGTCCAAAGGTAGAGGCTGGTCAAGCCTGAAAGAATCTGGAAAAGAAAGAGAGAAAACGCTGTTGTGATTGGTTCTTATATTACACACGAAACATTGTAACATGCAGAAGTGTATATTTCTGCGTCTCTGATTGGTTCAAAGAAGACGTTGATTGAGATCTGGTCCAATCGAGAGTCGATATTTTTAAACAACATTTGCTGGCCGCTACTGCTTCTACTTGGCCTTTTGGCTAAGATCAAAGTGTAGTATCTGTTCCAATGGATACTACACCCAATAGACTGGTATTGTCTTGGCCTTCGGGGCTTGACTTACGCCGGTTAATGGGTCTGTCCTCTGCAGTTCTAGGAGGTCCACTTTCCCAGGCTTTGCCTCCCCTCTTTGGGGAGGAGTAAGTTTATTGCTTACTGCCTGAGGCGCCCCTACCGGGGAATGCCGACGGGGCTGCCCAGGCAATTTTTAAACCCCACTTTCCCGACCCGACCTTGGGTCACATCTTACTTGTGGGAGTAAGATAAAAACTGGCCTTGTGCCTAACTCCTGGAGAGGAGTAAATCAATACTGCTTCTACATTATGCCAAAGGATATATGCAATTGTAGTGGTGGATATTTAAACAAATCTCTCTTTCTATATATATATAACCTTTTGAAACATTGAACAGATTTCATTTTATGAAAAAAGAATGTATATTTTTACATTTGAACTTCTAAAAATAATTTACGCTACAATTCATTATATTTTCTTAAAGGAACCGAAGACGCACCCATGGATATGTTACCTGGAAAAGATATCATGACAGATCTCATTAATCTTGCCGAAAAAGGAATGTTCAAAATTACTTTTACTGTCGACAAAACAGTAAGTATATTTGATTAATTGTTCTTTATAAATCATCTAATCAAAATTGTAACAATTTCTTCTGACAGATTTGGAAACACGCCATTAAAGATAATATCGTTTGCCATCCCATAACCCCCTTTCACTTGATACTCTTCCAATATACTAATACTAGCAGGGCTGGTATACCGGTGTGCTGCTCTGGAGAGTTGAGGAACCCATGACACTTCTGCTCCCACCCTTGAACCCCATATAAGTTTTTAAAGAGAATTTTTAACTTTTATATCAGTATTAATAATAGTGTTTTTTAATTATGAAATCTATAAATAATAATGAACATTTAAATATGTGTATTATGTCATAATAAATAATAATGCACACCATCACATCAATATACAACGAGGTCAGGATTGTTTGGGGGGGATTTTAATTACTAGTTCTATACACAAACACGAGAAGGAAGTTGCTATTTTTTAGTAAATATTTTTTTCTAAATAAGATTATAATAAGCTCAGTGTATAATAATAATAATAATAATAATAATAATAATAATAATAATAATAATAATAATAATAATAATAATAATAAGAAGAAGAAGAATAAGAATAAAGATAACAAAGAGAATTGTGTATGATATGAAAACGTCATATTCTTGTTTTGTGTATTAATTTACCACGTAATCGTCAGTTAGGGTAGGAATTCATGTGAAGTGTGCTTATAAACTGAAAAATTAACTATAATAAGATTTATTTCGTATATAGTTAGAGTGTAATTGTTTAGAAGATGTAAATCGCACATAATGCAGATTTAAATATATATAATTTTTCGTTAGGTCACTCTACTTTATATATATATATATATATATATATATATATATATATATATATATATACTAGCTGGCTTCGCTCGCTAGCACTCTCTGCACATTATATATATATATATATATATATATATATATATGTATATATATATATATATATATATATATAAATCATCATCATTTAATATGTATTAAATAATGTATACACTTCATTGATATGATATATTTCTTATATAGCCTATGACCTTCACTGAGAGGTCAGTAGTCCACATGCCAATTTTTAAACAATTTTATCCAGCGGTTTGGGTGAACATAACACACAAAGATCAGGCGAACACATACACACACAGAGTTACTATTTTATATATATAGAAGATATATATATATATATATATATATATATATATATATATATATATATATATATATATATATATATGGAAAATGAAAAAAGGAAAAAACAAAATTATTTATATATTCACCAACATTTCGTCTTTATATCAAGACTTTCTCAAGATAATTGATTTGAAGAAATAACATACAAGTATATATTTTTTTACATAGTAATATACAATATTTGAATAAAATAATTAATATAAATATATGGAACAGATCCAATCCAATATAGCAGATCTTGCACCGTTTTTATATGTGTACACACATATATATATATATATTCTGATATTTTTAGACTTACCATTTTACTGCCAAATCAATTTTGACGAACATCGACCGAAACAATTCCAGAAATATCGCATCAGGTAAATTACTTTATTCTTTTCTTTTGTTTGTGTAAATCTTTATGAGTTTTGTCCTTGAGTAAGAATTTACATTATAAGGAAGCGTTGATCAGTAAGTTAACAATTAAAATTGCCCGGATTTAATCACGGAACATATGAACCATTTTAAGACTATGTCTGTTTGTATCGTTCTCTGATGTAATTTTTTTTTATTGCAGCTAAAATAACATGTTGAAGCCGATTGGCTGATTATTATCAACAAATAAAACTATAAAGTTAAAATGGACAAGGAATGATACATTTTGTTTCACGTGCAATCGTGACAATTTGTATGAAGGAAAGTTATTTGATGTTCAGCTACGGGAAGAACATCAGTCTGACCAACCTGGAAAACGCGGAATTCTTTTAACTAAAACTATTTTTGCTGCAGAAGTATTTACTTCATTTGCTTCATTGGTGTATTTACTTCATTTGCTTCACTGTTGTAGCTGTCGTTGCACTTGTTGTTATCGGTTTAATAACAATTCAAAAATGAAGGAAAGACGAAGTAGAACCGTTAACAAATTTATTTAGCAAAAACACCGATTAAATGAAACGTCGAAAACCGCTGAACGTGAGATGCTTCTTTGATCGTGAGAGCAGTTCTGTTTACTTTTCAACTGTCATGGCAGACGACTTCTTTTATCCAAGGGCGATAACTCTTTCTTTTGATTCAAGGGAAATTACTCGATACTGTTTTGTTAGCTTGCTCTAACAGTACTATCCCAAAAAGCCACCATCGATGAGGACCACCTCCTCCACAAGCTCGTCACAGAGACCCCCTCCACGAGCTCGCCTATTTGCGGAGCATGCCCATCAGCTCCTGCTTTCAACACCTGGTGATATTACAAAACGAACCTAGCTCAAACGTCGCTAGAAAGAGGAATGGCAGGCAGCAGATCAATCAAAGCTGCACAGATTCGTAGAGGAGCCGGACGAACTACCGGGCATGGACCTCTCTTGTCGGCAGTGGATAATGCTCAACCACCTCAGGACCGGTATCGCTCATTTTGCCGCAACCATGAAAGGATGGGGACTCAGGGACTCGACTGTCTCCAACTGCGGTCACCCTGACCACCCAATGGGAAGCCGGCATAGCTGCTCTAGACGACGAAACGCTAACGTGGCTTTCCTCAACTGAGCTGGTGATCTGATAACGGGATGCTGAAACAAACGAAAGAAGATTGTTGTAGCTTTAATGAAAGTTCAAATCATGACGTTATTGAACCATTGAATAATGCGTTTATAACGGTTTTCTTCTTTATATAACACACGTTTGTTTCAAGTTATATTTTGTAAATCACTCTGATTAATTTGTAATAGAGACTTTATGCGAGTGATATAATTAATAATCAAGCAAATGATTAATTTATGCTGCGAGGCTGGGAATAAATTTAAAAAAATACGAAAAAGTTAAAATGAGACGTGTACAAGTCTCATTTTTCACTTAGTGGTATTTTTTTGTTTACTCCCAGTCCCGTGGACGAAATTAATAGTTTGCTCAATAATATCACCCGCAGCAACATTACCAATCAGAAACAGTCGCCTTATTATCACTATCACGAGTAACCCAACCTATGAAGAAATACGGCAGACGAGAATTGGCTATCACCAAATTGCGACGGGGCTCACAAAATATTATCAGAGACATAAATGACTGATGAATATCTAAGTCTCACTACTAGTGCTTTTGCCATTATAAATATGCCGTGAGTCAAAATAAAACTTTCATTAACAAAATCTCGTTGCTATCGAGCAGACGACCATTTTCTTCTAATATTATCATAAAAACAAATGACTGGGGATTATCGAAGCACCATTACTATTGTTACTACTTCATCAAAAGGTCACCGGTCAAACAGAAAACTCTCATTAACAACACCCCTTCGTCCCTGAGAAGATGATTATTTTCATTCCGTTATTATTAGAAAAATAAATGACTGAATACTGCAATCAGTTAAATGTTCATCCTATGTTTGTGGTTTGGTTTGGTAGTTTTGTTTTACGGCATATCAACCCTTTTTGGGTTATTTAATGCCAAATCTGGTCATTATAGTGAAAGTTTTTATGCTTCAAGTTCTTTATATCTTCAAATGTTTAATCATGGTTTTTGGTTTGGTAGTTTTGTTTTACGGCATATCAACCCTTTTTGGGTTATTTAATGCCGAATCTGGTCATTATAGTGAAAGTTTTTATGCTTCAAGTTCTTTATATCTTCAAATGTTTAATCATGGTTTTTGGTTTGGTAGTTTTGTTTTACGGCATATCAACCCTTTTTGGGTTATTTAATGCCGAATCTGGTCTTGTTTTCTTCTCTTTTTTGTTTCTTTCCCCTTTTAATATCTGTTTCTATTTAACCCATAGTTGGGACCCTAACAGGTACTACCACTCCGGGTCAGGGTGGACCTGGGAGCAATGGTAATTAAGAGGAGGCTCCACATTCCCCAAAGTCCGTAAGCCGGATCTCACCATCGGATGTAGTTTAAGGTCATATCCAGGACCGGGAATAGGGTAGGAAAAATAAAAATAAAAAAGGGGAGGGAGAAAGGGAGAGGGGCTGTTGTTTTTGTTTTTGGTTTTGTAGAACATAATTAAGTTTTACAAAAAAAAAAAAAAAAAAAAAAAAAAAAACGTCAATGTAGGTGAATTTCGTCTCAGGGAGCCACAGGGCAGCCTGATCTGGTATCACCAGGCCTATGTTTGTCTGCTTTTTCTTTTCACTATACGCTTATTAGTAAGATAACAGTATTACCAAAAAGAACCAGTGTAATACATACTATGCTGTTGAAAATGAATTCTAAAGTTTAATATATGTGACAAGTTCACTGTAGTCGCTTGCTTAGTGGAAGGCGAAGAGATTAGGGTTACAACGTTAGTAAAAACGTAAACAAAGATTTATCACAAACCTTGGAGGATAAGATATTTGTAGAACTTTAGCTTTCTCTTACCGTTCAGCTCGTTAAGTAAGCGGTCTAAGACAGTACCTATGCTAGGTTGTCCCTCTTCTGAAGCACAGATTCAAGTC
Source organism: Sepiola atlantica (assembly GCA_963556195.1). Lineage (NCBI taxonomy): Eukaryota > Metazoa > Mollusca > Cephalopoda > Sepiida > Sepiolidae > Sepiola > Sepiola atlantica. The sequence continues at coordinate 15,417,582 of OY744537.1, forward strand.
CTGCACAAGTCTTATTTTTCACTTTTTCGTTATCTTTCTTTACGCCCAGCCTCACAGACTGAATTAATCATTCGCTTAATTAAACAAAAATGTATTACAAAGCTTGGAGGATGAGATATTCGTACAATTTCAGCTTTCTCTAACTGTTCGCCTCATTAGTCAAGCAGTCTAAGACGACACCCGCGTTAGGTGGTCTATCTTCTGAGACGCTGGTTCGAATTCTGTACAAGTCTTACTTTTCACTTTGTGTTTTATTTGTTTTCTCCTAGCCCTACATATTGAATTAATCATTTGATTAATGATATCACTACCGAAAACATTAGCATAAAAAAAACAGTGTAATACATAATATACTGTCAGAAATAAATTCTGATATTAAACATATAACAATGTATGCACCAATTAATACAACAATCTGTTTTATTGTTTGCATTTGTGAATATGTTTTTCCATTTTCGATCTATATCCATACGTGTCTATTTCAGTATAATTTTAGGCATGTTACTTTAGGCTGGCAAAGTTAGATTTTTTCAACAATTGATTTTAACAGATTTTCCGTATTTCTTCTGTTGATTTTTTATCTTAATTTATTTTTAGAATTTTTTGTGTCAACAATTTATTTTTATTTACAAATGCGACACATATTTTTTTTTTGTTTCGAAATGGAAATGAAGAAGACATTTTTATTGACTAGTTAAATGAAAACAACTTTTCCATTTGAAGAAAAAAAGACATACCCTTTTTTCATTTAACTAGCCAATAAGAAATGTTTTATTTCAAGACAATTTAAAATAGTCTTCGTTGTTTTTGTAAATAAAAATCAATTGTTTAAAAAAAATATTTGTGAAAATCTATTGTTAACAGAAAAATCTAAAAAAGAAGTTAAGTTATCTCCCTTACTTTGCTAGCCTAAAGTAAAAAACAATAGTTAAGATAAGTTGTCCCTAACTTTGCAAGCCTCAAGTAAAAAAGGGCCCGCATTTTATTTAAGTGTGCTTGCGTGAACCGCTTTCTAAAAGTCTCTTAGTATTCTGAGTCTAACGCTACTTGTATTTTCATGTTTCTCTCAATATAAAACCATGATTTATTTTTTAATATGAATTTTCCATCCACAAATATTTCCCACTGTTTCGTCTTCATAAAACAATAATAATCTTGCCAATTTCATTTTACAGTTCAGAACATGAGATCGTACAATAGATCGTACGAGGGCGCCTTCATGAAGCAGTACGCCTCGATTTTTATGAAAGTGTCGGTCGATGACTGTGCCTCCAAATGTACACACAGCCAGAGCATAAACTGCGAAGCCTTCTCTTATTGTTATCTTCAGGGACAATGTTTACTAAGCGAGAGTCATCCGACGAAAGACAACGTTGAAACATCAACCTGGTGTGACATTTATGAACGTAAATTTTCCTTAACATTTCTTTTAACTTTTCAAGTTTTTCTTTAACATTTCCGTTAACCTTTCTTACATTTTTCTTTTTCAATTTTTACAAATATGACCACCATTCATCCTTTTTTATCATTTCATAATACGAGGTTCAAACTCGCGTAGTTTCAAACCATTGGTACTTTTTACTAATGGGTTACAAGTTGAAAAGCCACTCGAAATTAAAGGTTACTGAGATGGAATGATTGCCAGTTGCAAGGTGAAGGATATTATGGGAGTATTAAAAACGATTAATGGAACAACTAAGTTTTATTAGTTATAGGGAGGGTTTATAACAAGTATTTTAAGACAACTATGTTGTAATTTGCAGGGAAGCAGTCGCACGGTAATGTGTTCCACAGACGGAAACCTTTTGCAAAGAAGTTTTATCCATGAAAATTCCCCCTGGCACTAGGTACATGGAGGACAAAAGGACAGTTTTTTTTTCAGTTGTGGTAATAAGAAGAGTTCTTGCTGTGAATGTCGTAAAAGGAGGAACCAAAGATTAGCAGCGTCTCTTCTGTGAGAAAAGGACTGTAAGGAACAGAAGAGATCATCCTCACTAGATTTCAAAGTCTATTTTGTGCTCTGAACGGCACCTCCTCATATGTGCCAGCAGTAGTACTCCATCTTAGGACGTTTCGAACACTTATATAAGTAGGGAATTGCATAGAAATCAGGTACTTTAAAAGTAGTACACAAATCGCTATGCTTATTGAAAGTGCTATCGTTTCATGATAATGGTTTCTCCAAAAGTTTATTTAATCTTTTAAAGAGAATTTTGAATGTCGAAGCTTTATAATAGAGAATCGAAAGGCTTTCATTTGTTTTTGTTGGTCCCTCGATTTATAAAATCGGGGGACCTATGTTTTGAGGCATTTCCGTCCGTCCGTATTTTTCGCCGCAACCATCCATTGAATTTCTCTGAAACTTTGCATGAAGTTGTAACTTTGGTCAGGTTAGAAAGTGACATTCTCCGATTTTTGAAAAAAAATCTGGTTAGCCCCCCAGGGGGTCAAAAAGTCCCGAAATGGCAAAAAATTACATTTTTTGCCCTATAACTTTTCATCCATCCATTCAATTTCTTTGAAACTTGACCAAAATGTGGAGGCAATTGTTCCTAATAGAAAATAAGTATCACTAGCCTTGGAAAATATCTGGTTCGCGCCCCCAGGGGGTCAAAAGCCTCCAAAATTGCAAAAAATGACCCTTTTCTCCCATAACGTTTGATCCATCCATTCAATTTTTTTGAAACTTGGCCAAAATGTAGAGGCAATTGTTCTGAATATAAAATGAGCATCCTTGACATCAGAAAAATTCTGGTTCGCGCCCCCAGGGGGTCAAAGGGGGGTCAAAAATGCTCCAAATTGCCCAAATTTATTGCATTTTACACTCGCCACATCAAGTCATATACAGAGGGGGACCACGCATGCGCAGCTTGTTTTATTTACTTTAACACTGCTTTCAAAGGAGGGAGTTGTTTTTCTACTAGCAAAGCATCATTTTTTTCAGTCATTTTTGACGGAGGTGTACACTCGTATAATATATATATATATATTCAATATTTTCTTCAGTAGTGCTCAATACACATGCACACATTGAATTACCTACTAGACACTATCATAGAGTGTCTTTGGTCTCTTTGTACAAGGGTTTGTCAGGACAACTTGACATGAGGATACTTCACCCTACTAGTAAACCCTGACCAAATATTCAAAATAACATAGTATTCGAAGCCCAAATAAAATCCCTTCGACACGGCTATATATTGGCTCATATGAGGAATGGTGCACCTTCTCCTTCTTGTCCTGGTAAGACCAAGAGACCACAAGAAAGATATACTATAACATACTTAACTGGTCAATTGAGGAGAGGAAAAATTATGTTTCTTTACTAACCCAACGTTTGACAAATAAAGGAGAACTTTAATGGAACATTCGAATACTTATGTATCACATATAGAGATCAAGTTGAGAAGCGAAGGAGAAAGAAGAGAAGTGATAGAAAATATCTAGTGAGAGATGAACCGCATTATTTTTGACTGAGGCAAGAAGTCTAAATTTTTTTTAGCTCTAACGGTCCCATTGAAGTCAGAGTGTAAACGCTTTCCTGATAGAGTTTAAAAATCCCTTTCATAAACATACATACATAATACCCACAACCTATCCACCATAGGTGTGGAAGCAGCTGTCCCAAAACACAGCCGACCGCTCTCTTCTGTAGTTCAAAAATTGATCAAATTATCCGCTACACGTCTCTGGCGATTTCTTTTCTATAACGCAATAACTTTACACGTATCCCTAAGTCTAGTTTTTAACTTCTAATGAGAATTTGCACTTTTCTGCTTTACCTAATTTTATTGAAATTTCCATTTTCAACCATAATTTTACACACCTGCCTTTAACCTCGATACAATGACAGGTGCGTTTTTTAATTGTTAATTTAAATTTTTTATTTACAATATATCTACAGGCAATTACCTGAACTTATTTGAAGAGCTTCCCGGAAGGACATTTCCAATGGAAGGAGACGCCCAGCTTGTCGAAGTGACGAATCCTGACACTTGTGCCCGTCGTTGCTCGAATGATGGCATCGAAAAGTGCCAGTCCTTTGAGTATTGTGAGACACTAAAAGCATGCTCTTTTAGTAAAAGACACACCATGGATGTTCCAAGTTCTGATATAATCACATCTGTTAAATGTTCTGTGTATTCTTGTAAGTATTTCGGCGTTTCTTTTAAAAATATTTCGGTGGCAGAGATTTACATCCAGTATAAAAGATAGTGATACAATATGTTATCCTTAATATTGTGTTCCCTCTTTACCCCCTCGCCCCCTTGTTGTTCTTCTAGATAGTATGCCTTGAATGCAAAAATGCTCAATACTATGTAAAGTAGAGCAGTCATACTACTACTATTTCTACTACTACTACTACTACTACTACTACTACTACAACTACTACTACTAACTACTACTACTAAGAATAATAACAATAATAACAATAATAACAATAATAATAATGCATGGGTTATATAGACACTGACATGTATTCAACTGAATGGACTCCATGGGATCAAATCAAAAATGTTATATATATATATATATATATATATATATATATATATATATATATATATATATATGTGATTTTATGAAGGCTTACCAAAGCATTCCTTTCAGGACACCAATGATCACCATTAAAGATATTTTTTCTTACAAATACTATTTATTCAAATTAAATGTTTTTTCCTACACGTGTTTCACTACCAAGCAGTTACTTGCTTGGCAGATCATCAGGGAAATTAAATGTCTGGAATACTGGTTTCAACTGCCGACAATACACAATGTGGCGTTGCAATAGTTGAGGTCACTTAAGAAGAGAAGAGGAAAAAAAATAAAAATAAAAGTCAAAATTAAAAAGCAAGGAAGAACAACGATAAAAAAAGAAAGTCCTAGAAAAGTCTTAGAAAAGTAGCTCGTGCATTATTTCTTCCACCAAGCCAACAAGCAAATAATCGGTCCCAAATACATTCACTAAAACCATAAAACCGGAACAATGTGCGATAATACACTTTCACGTCGGCCGGCACAATGATGAATAAATCCCCCCCCCCCACAAAAAACAAAAGAACTAAATCATTCAAGATACCGCTCACAAGTTACCATTCCAATCCAATGATAGTATGGGAATTCTAAATCCAACTTCTCACAAAGAAAAGTCAACACAAAT
>OY744537.1:15432742-15810242 GCA_963556195.1 Sepiola atlantica
TTTTAGAATAAAATGACTTTCTTTTTATCTGCGATGAATTTTGTTTCATGATGTTCCCTTTTAACTCCAAAGATTGCGTTTCTTGTCAAAAGTGACGTTTTTTCTTAACAAAACCATTTTTGTTTTGAAAACAATGCAAACATAAAAAAAATATAGAAGTCCAGAAGAAAAAGAATTACAAATTATTTTCACTGTTTGTTTAAAAACACAATTAAATTATTCTTTCAAAGTTGGCTTTATTAAAATTCTGAGCATTATAGCGTTTATATTTATACAAGAGTACACCCTCTGTCAAGAATGACGAAAAATTAAGCTTTGCTAGTGTTGATAGTAATATTGATATGAAATAATGTCTTAGTTGCTGAAGTAAAAAAAGAAAAGGGTGAGAAAGAAAATGTGCTAAACTAAAAAGTTTTTAAAAATATAGTAAAAAAACGTATCCATAGGTATAAGAAGAAGAAAGGGGAGAAAACGTCTCATTATGGAAATAGAGTGAAGGATTTCTTTCCGAATTTATTTAGTACGGTGGGGACCGTCGGATTTGCTATTTTCTTTCTCCATTCCTCTAAGCACTTGGAATGGTTTCGTCCAGCAGATTTTATTTGCTAAATTTTGTGCGATGAGGTAGACATATATATATATATATATATATATATATACAAATAAATACACATTGATCTTTATTATAGAGCTGAGGATTGTTTGTCATAATTCGAGGAATATTACTTCATTTTTTCTGCAAAATTGATCTTCAGTTTTGCTACATTAACAAACCAAAAATGATCAATGGAGGAAGTATAACCGTTAATAAATTTATTAAACAACTTTACAAATTAAATGCTAATGTAAGAGCCGCTAGATGTATTATGATAACTTATGTAATTGCGAGGCACTTTTTATTTATCTCTCAAACTGTAATGGCCAACCTTTCACTCCAAGGGCAGATTACTCCCCCTTCTTCGGTGCAAGGGAAACAACTCAGTCTTTTTTGCATATTATTTCATTATTTTTATTTTAGGCTTCTGTCCAGTTTATACAAAGATTCAATTATCTGTAAAATTTAATTAAAAACTAAAACTTTTGTAAAATATCCCAGGATTAAAAACTCGCATTTTGCTTTATATTTTCGATGACTTACATGTATTTTTATTTTTATTTTTATTTTTATTTTTATTTTTATTTAATTAGAATTATCTCTAGATCCATGCAGTACCTCAAACTATTTTCAATCTCTCTCGCTAAACATTTGCAAATTAATTTATTAATCGTAAATTATATTAGACTATCATTTTATCCATCATTATCTAAATTAAATAGCACTATTCCAAAACTGACAATATCAAATCTTTACAAAAGTATATTATTAGTTTTAAAATATGTTGTATTTCTTAATTCATGTGTAGCTTTTTTTTATATAATTTGTTCTTATAAAATTCTACATATATACATTCACTGTACGCACATTGATGTTCTATGTATGCATAGAAGAGAACAACAGCAGCAATATGTTGATGTGTAGATATTAATGATAAATTGATGTATGTGTTTACTTTATGCGTATATATTTGTATAAGCTATAAGACGTTGAAGGAAGCAGCAGCATCGCAATGTTAAACTTTTAGCAAGAACTGTGTATGACATTAATGATAAATTAATGTGTATGTTTATGTCATATGTAACCTGTAAACTGTAAGTCGTTGAAGTAGCAGTAGCAGCTATGTAAGCTTTCAGATATTAACATATATTGAAGTATGTGCTTATTTCATGTGTATGTATATGTGTATGTCTAAGCTTTAAGCTTACTGTTTGAATATTATAACTAGCAACGATTTTAGTATGAAATGTAATTTCTTTCTTATTTCGGGTCCGGCAATAAATTCATATTCTTCACACGTGTATTTATATGTATCCTCCACTATGAGTAACGTTAATGCTGGCCTTTGCAGATCTACAAGGAATTTATAGGTGATGGGAACAGTATTTTAACAGTTCTTAAATGTGGGATATTTTTCAGGAATTTCGTTTTCTAGAAATGAAAAATATTCTGGGTGAGTTTCGTCAAGTAAATTTTACTCAAGATTATTGTAAGAACATGTCAATGTAAGGATAAGCCAGAGTCTTATCTGGACCATACTTCTCTATATTGTATAAGGTATTCCCGAAGTTATGCCATGAAAACGTTGATAACTCAAAAACTATTTTCCTGATCATGCTGAAGTTTTGCATGATGTTTTCTGTTATCAAAGAGCATCAGATCCATGCATCAAATTTGGAAATATCGAAAGTTAAATTCCATAAAAATTTCAACCATGACTCAATTTTTCATGGTCAAGGTTATATCAGATGTGAGACATCATTAGCTACAATATAGACCAAGTAGTAAGTCTCTACAATGAACAGAACCGAAGTTATCACCAAACGACACTTTCATTTATTCTATTACCTTGACCTTAACCTTTGACCTAGCTAACCGAAAATCAAATTAGTTCTAAGTTAGATGATAACTGATATTTTGACCAAGTTTGGTGACGATTGGTTAAGTGATGTGGATGCTAGTCTGTACGCAAACAAACATAGTGACAAATACGACCGAAAAAATAACCTCCATCTTGGCGGAGGTAATAAACAAATACCCATTATAAAATGTATTAATCAATGAATAACTAATGGAAATATTATAATTACTTGATTTTTGTATTTTAAAAAATCTGAAAAAGTGCATATTTCAAATTACTCGCTCTGAGTTTAAATAATGAATGCAGTACAATCTTAAAGTGAAAACAGATTGACTTGAAAACAGATGTATTAAAAGTTTGTGAAAGGTTTAAACATTATAAACGGTTATTTTAGTAAATTCACACAAATGTTTAACTATCTAAGATGTTTTAAAAGATGTAATAGCGATTAGTTTTATTTTTAAGATTAAAGAGAGATTGCGTAAATCCCAAAATCCATCAAGATTATATCAGGAAATTTACTTTTATAAAAATTATTATTTTAATTCTTTAGTGAATGTTTTTTTTTCTTTTCTTTCTAAAATAATCAATTATTTCAAGTATCATCTTTTAATTAATTATTAACTTTATTTTATTTATATTTAATAAAAATAATGATATTTTTTTATTTATTTAAAAGATTACTCCAAATATAAAACATTGAAACACTTCTTTCTGTAAAAAAAAGAAAGATAATGAATTATTTTTCAAACAGTAAACGATTTTATTTAAACAAAAAAAAGCAAAATTCGATCAGTGAAGCCTGTAAAATATTTAGAAATTTTAAGAATAAAATGTGTTTAACATACAACAATTATGTTTTCATATATGTTGACTTTTCATTTGATTGTGATATTTTATTGATGTTTATTATTCATTCAATTTAAGTGTGCATTTTATTTCTTATTCAGGTACTGTAGCCGGATTAGGGATTGGCATGTTTATTGTCGGAGGTATTCTCGGCTTATTAGTGATCTACATAATCCATAAGAAAGCCAGCTTCTCAAAAGACGATCACATGAAAGTAAACTTTCTCAAATTAGAAGATCAATAAAATCATTTCATGTTTTTTATTTATATGAAAATTCTTCTTTTTTTTACACAAATGTTTGCAGTCATACACTTTGCTGTACAGCATCTTTCAGATAAGATACAAGAATGTATTCAAGTTAATTGACACAGAAGTGCGAAAAATAAAATTAGTTCAAGCATTTTTAAGTAAAGCATAAACAAAACGGTTTACGAAATTCCATGACCACTTGAACTCACATGCGGTGTCATATTTGGGCTTAATTTTGAAAATCCGACTGACTTAATTTTATAATAGATATATATTACCAGTCAAATTATTTGGCCATACTCGAAAAGACATAATATATCTATTTTGAAAAATTAATTTAAAAGCGTTTTTCCTTTTTAATCCTTATTGAGCATGAAGAAAATATTTTCTAAAAGCGACAGTGTAACACCACTTGAACTCACATTAGACTATATTGTGTTGAATTACTGCTTTTTATGCAATGAAAATTATATGACTATATAAAACAAGGAGATTATGTGGAAAAATAGCTACATTATATCACCGAGGAATTATTATGTGGTGTCCTATTTGGGTTTAATTTGTAAGATACGACTGACTTAATTTTATAGAGTAGACATATACTACCAGTCAAATGTATTTGGCCACACTAAAAAAATGTTATTCCTCGTTCTAAAAGTGTTATTTTTAAGGAAACAAGTTAATCACCAGAAAGGTTTTATTTATTATAATAAATATAAGTCTACAAAAGTAATTTTAACCTCAGTATAACAAGCTGTTTTTTTTTCAAAAATTGATTTTTAAAGCGTTTTCTTTTCTTCGTACTTACTGAACAAGAACAAGTTACCGTCTGCCATCACTTGAACTCACATTACATTACACAGACGAAATTATATAACTATATAAAACGATGTCATCATATGGGAAAATAGTTACAGTACATCCACTGTGGAATTAGTATAGAGTGTCATATATATATATATATATATATATATATATATAATATATATATATATATTATAGTAAGGAAATCAACATCTTTGAAGCACGGATTAGAATGTATTAAAGTGAAATATTTTGAAAATCAAACAATCGTGCAATTTTAAATGAAAAATTCATTTATTTAATTTTTTTTTCGCGAATTTTCGTTGTAATACAACCTTGTCAGGCGAGACTGTCTTATAGTTTTTTTTTTCTTAGTCTCGCCTGTTTGCACGATTGTTTGATTTTCAAAATATTTCACTTTAATACATTCTAATCCGTGCTTCCAAGATGTTGATTTCCTCACTTTAAAAAAGCGCCAATCTGTGCAGGACTAAACATATAGCGTCGTAAGAATTTGACGTATATTCGACCCCTCAAGGTTAATACCACCAATATTAGGAGGAAGAAAAGAAGAAAAAAACAAACAAACTATAAGACAGTCTCGCCTGACAAGGTTGTATTACAACGAAAATCGACGAAAAAACAATTAAATAAATGAATTTTTCATTTAAAATTGCACGATTAATTGATTTTCAAAATATTTCACTTTAATATATATATATATATATATATATATATATATATATATATATATATATATACATACATATATATATATATATATATATATATATATATATATATATATATATATATATAACGGTGATCAATTTTGAAATAATTATATTCATATAAAAGAATAGAACAAACATAATAATAAAACGTATAAGGCGAATAAGATAGTAAAATGATTAATACAGAAAGAGGTGCCAGACAAGGCGACAACAGTTCACTAAACCTTTTTACATCCTGTCTGCAAGATTCGGTGATCAATAAAATTAACTGGGAAGGCATAAGTATCAATATAAATGGAACATATCTTGCTCATCTAGAATTTGCCGACAGTACCATTGTCAAAAGCAACACATATGAAGAACTAGAAAAGATTCTTATCAGCATTCACAATGCTAGCCATTTAGTTGGCCTTAAAATGCATATTGAAGAAATCAAGGGAAGATGGTGAGAAATGACGCTAATATCATGCCTGAAATTATGCGGCAAATTGCGCTTGGATGGAGAGCCTTCTTCAAAGTATACAACATCATGAAAAGTAGAAAGTCCACTCTGAACATTAAACGAAGTGTTCAAGAAATGCATCATACATGTTATGACATGATAGTGAAATGTGGGTACTTAATAATGCAGCAATAGAAAATCTAAGAGTGGAACAACGCAAAATTAAATGCATTATGCTCTCAGCATCAGTTTGCATGAAAGAAAGAGAAACACCTGGATGAGACATAATCACCACCATAGGAACGGCCAAACATAAATGAACAGGTCACGTTTCGAGACCTACAGACAACAGGTGGACATCTAATGCGACAGAATGGATCCGGAAGCAATGAAAAGACCCAATGGAGAGACAACCTCAATAGCCAATTGGGTCATACGTGGCCACGCCCAGCCCGGGAGAAAACAAGGTGTATGGAAACCAGGGATGGGTTACTTTCCCAGGAGTGATCAAAACCCTTAATGATAATGATGATGATGATGATGATGATGATGATGATTGATTGATTGATTGATACATAATTTGCAATAAGGGAAAAATAATTCACATTTTCTTCAGACAACTAAATCCTTTCTTTTGTTTATTTGGATGCCAGTAACACAATATTGTTCACATATTATTTCTCAATTTTCTACAATTCATACCCGATAAAAAAAAAAACGAAACTGAAGGAGAAAATGGTGTCATATATGGCTTATATTGGCTTATTATTTTCTTGCGCAAATACGGATTTAAATATTACTAGAATCAGTACTTAACTTTATGATTTAGTCCAGCATCTATTATTTTCCAATTTACTGTTATAAACTCTTGATAAACATTTGTTCCGTATTTCCAGAGATAAGGCTTTTGTTTACTTTTAATGCAAATGAGTTGCCACAGGGTATTCTTTATAAGTATTCAAGTTTATATGTATTCTGAGAGTTACGACCATTCTTGCTATTGAAAAAGAAGAACAAGCGAAACAAAGAAAATAAAAGCAAAATATAAAGAAATTGGATAAAACAAGGAAAAAATATCTGAGTAGAAAAGGAAGAAAAAAGAAAAAAGAAACTTAAAAACCAAGAAAATGGACAGACAAGACATAATAGAACATCTTTGCGGTCGTCTATGATTCTCAAATTACTTCTCCAAAACAAGTTGAAAGCCCTCTAAAGCAGATTAAGGTTTTTTTATTAATTTTTTGATATTGAAGATACATCTACAGAAAATTTCATAGTTATTTTAAAAAACTTTAACTAAATTATTATGAAATACCCATTTACGGAACTCCCAAGCATTCCCCCTACCAGTTGAAGTTTGGACATAGTAAGCGCCGGCTTTATTAACAAGGCTGACGCTTATGTAAAATAAATCATGAGTTGTCTCCCTTTGTAATCACTACTACTTGAGTATAATGTAAATGAAGAATATCAAATGTTAATTTGTACTGAGAAAAATCTAATTTTAAATTGACAAAAATTATGATTTTTTTTTCAATTTCGGGATATGTACAACGCCATAGCAGCCAATTCATATTTTTATTGTGACTAAAAGAAATCAATTCAGGTAAATCACTATTGATCACACATTTTTATATATTTTTGTGAACAAAATAAGCAACAGAATTTCATACACTTGCAAATATTTGCACATTTTGCCTATTGAGGAGACGAGCATATTTATAGGAAAAGCATATTTTCCTGTGATCACCATCTTCATTCAGACTTCCATCAAGACTCCCATAAATTGGCACCCGCTATTCCCTCTGTCGTATGTCTAATGTAACATCTGTCTAATTTTGTGAAATTCTTTACTCAAGAATCCTAGCTTATTTCCAGGCAAGGTCAACTTCATCACCCATTTGTGATCTTTGTCCAGAACACATCCTGTTTACATCATAACGCCAATTTTATTTGAGCAAATATATTTAGTTAATATTTATACTAGCAGACGTACCGACCAATCGTTAACACTTGCATCATGGAAACAACTATTAATCATTTGCATCATTTGACTATTCTCATTTTGGTATTTATATTCATAATGCTTTAGACGATGTAACCTCTGACTTTTTTCAGATGTGATATTTCGAACTTGGGAAAACTAGTCGAAATTAGAGATCTTTATGTCGAATTCAGGAGATTTCTAGTACCATGTGGAAAAGCAGATTGCTTCGTGATCTCATCATTTAAACAAACCCTCATCACAACTTCTGTCGGAATTTTAAGAAAAATATGTTTGTGAATTTTTAAATATGTTTGCCAATTTAAGTATTCAATGAATATTCAGTGCTTTTTTATGTAATAATCTTGAATGTTTGCATATTTTGAGCATGGATTAATGGAGAAAATTCAGATATGTACAAAAAGCCATTTGGGAAGTATTTTATTGCCCTGTGTAACAAATTAAAGTTTCTTTGAACATTTTGGTTTAGTCAGTTTTTGCGTTCATGGTCATGTAAAATTTTCGTATTTGACCTAAATTGCCATTTTTACGATTTCTGAGCATTTTAGCATCCTGTAGGACAAACTACAGAATTTCCCCCAAAATTTGACCTTTTCAGTCTTCTGGGTTTATGGACATATAATTTCATGCAAATGAAACAATTAGGAGAACGCCAGAAGACTTGATGAGGTTATCACTATAGCTAATAAACAAATGAAACAATAATAATGAACTAAGAATAAGTATTGATTTACTCCTCTCCAGGAGTTAGGCACAAGGCCAGTTTTTTATCTTACTCCCACAAGTAAGATGCGACCCAAGGTTGGGTCGGGAAAGTGGGGTTTAAAAATTGCCTGGGCAGCCCCATCTACATTCCCCGGTAGGGGCGCCTAAGACAGTAAGCAATAAACTTACTCTTCCCCAAAGAGGGGAGGCGAAGCCTGGGAGGGTGGACCTCCTAGAACTGCACAGGACAGACTCATAGACCGGCGTAAATCAAGCCCCGAAGGCCAAGACAATACCAGTCTATGGGGTGCAGTATCCATCGGAACAGATACTGCACTTTGATCTTAGCCAAAAGGCCCACGAAAACACTCCAAAATATCATTATTTTTTTACAAGGAAGCAGCGTAGATGAAGAAGAACAAGCAAATGTCTTGTTGGTGCGTAAAAGTAAAAGTTCTGGGTTGATCATATTAACAATATCATGAGAAATTGTAAAGAAAGATGATATAGGACTATACAGATATGATAGACTATTCATACTAAGAAATTTCAACGGATCAAAAACAGATAAAACTAAAAATAAATCATAAAGATCTCTAAATAAAGACGATTCAATATAGACATTAAATAACCTAGCCGAAGTAGACTTCCTAGATATAAAATCAACCTTAAAAGGAAAGTACATAGTGTTTAGGAAACAAGACGATAACTCCACCCATGCCCTATATCCAAACAAATTTCTCCATCAGCCGACGATTATCTGATAGCTCATTAAATGAAACTATCTTCAAGAAAATGAGATTATGAAACAGCGTTAAAACGAGAATATCAGTATACGAGCAGAACGAAAAAATAAGTAGAAATAGAAACATCGTTTGTAAAATGTAATGACACATGTAGGAAACATATTTTTCAAATTAATAAATAAACACTTTCCAATATCGAAAGAACTAAAAACAATTAGCAGAAACATACTCAAAATTAGCTATCGTTGCACGGAGAATTTGCTACAAATAATAATAATAAAAAAGATTATATAGCACACTACAAACACCAAAATCTAAGACACCATAAAAGCTAAAGACTACGCATAACAGGTATAAAACAGAATGATAGCATAGTTTTATCATAAGGCTTGTACACCTGATCTCTCTTCAAATTGGAGGTGACCCATCAATACCTCATAAAAAAGCAACTGGTCTTTCTCCGCTCCATCTTTACCTTCAAATATCGCTTAAGAATTGAACAAGTTTCCAACAGTATTTTCAAATTAGTAACACATATTCACATAAAAAAAAACAATCATTTACTTATATGCAACGAATGAAAAAAAAATAGTAAGAAGTCTTGGGTCGAAAAATATTATGGAATTTAATTAAGGAGGTAGGAATAAACAGTATTGGAAAATATTATTAAATTAAATAATTTACTAAACTAAATATAAAATATAATTATTTTCATATGAAGAATTCTAATTCTCTTTACCAAAACTTAGTTTAAATTTTCTTTTTAAATATACAAGTTCACCTAAGGTTATAGTACTGCAAAAACTGTCCTTTATTCCTCTGTGTACCTAAAATCAAACGAAGTTTCCATGAACAAAGTTTCTTTCCATAACCGTGGAACACATTGTCGCGAGACCGTTTCTCTGCAGACATGATCGCCTTCAAGTTAACAAATACTTGTCGAATCGTCATTTTAAGTTATCAAATTTTGTCCTTTCCGTTCAGGATCAAAATGACAATCCGATTAATCCTTATCCTCAAGTGGCTTTTGACCTTGGTCAGTAGTGACTCATTAGTAAACAAAAGCCCACCGGACAAAATCTCATTGGTCAAATGTCCATTGGACAAAGGCTCACCGGAATAGATATTATCAGAAAAGTTGAAAAGGGATAAAAGCTAACCACAACCAAATACATTAAATAAAAAATATTTTTACATTTAAAATATTTATAATTATTAATAATTTTGCACGCGTGTTTTTACTAATATTAATTTCATTTTTGATGATAATAATAAAAAGTCGCTAAATTAGTAATTTGTCAGTGTGAGTTTTAGATGAAAAACGCCCTTCTCCCACGAATAATTAATTATCAAACATTATTATTGCAAACATTAGTTCAGATACCTCGTAAATAAACACTGATAAAGATATGGATTATGATTTTTTATGAATTAGGATTATTAGAAATGTGTATAAACCCGGCGTTGTCCGACAGTATTTTATTCCACTTTTGTTTCGCTCATCAACCTTTTCTTTTTATTTTCTCTCGTAAGAAAATATTTACATTTTTGAAAAGATAATTCAATGAATGAATATATGTCATTAGATTAATCGGCTTTGCAATAAAATCAATAAGATGTCTTACGAAATGTTGAAATTTTAATGTCATAAATATTCATTTATTTATTTATTTATTTACTTGTAAATTTATAAATAAAGACCTTTATATATCATGATAATACGCTGGGGAACAAAACATTTTATCAAAATCATTTTTGAAATCATCCGAAATTTTTAAAAACATTTTTAATGTTTATTAGTTCTTCAATTAATATTTTAAATGCATACGTATCTATGTACTTGCCTCCCAACGAGGGAGGTGTTAGATACAAGGTTGGTAAAGGTTGGTTTATAATGTGGTGAAATCCAGCTTCCCCAAAAGAGGCTCTCTGGATTGTAACAGAAATAAAATTTACCTCAGTCTAGAATGATTTCTCCTTCACTGACCGAGGACAGACAAGATGAAATGTAATACCAGAACAGATACTAAACTTTGCTCCTAGCAAAAAAAAAATGCATTAGTAATTTATTTTAAAAAATCGGAAATTGTTTTAAGTCACTTAATTTCACTCCACACTATTTCTGTTTTTTCTGTTTGGAATTAAATAGTGTACACTCCAGGATCCGCTTTCTGCCAACTTTGTACATTAGAAACATTTATGATAGCTACAGCAGTAAAAAGCAAAAAATATTATTAACTCTAAAAACGAACTTATCTAAAATTGCAGGCACAAGCGAACATTTAAATACATAAACTTTATTACTCCCTCTGACACCCCTCCTTTAACATTAGACTACTTTTTAAATTCTATAATTTGTTAATTTCTTAACTCTTAACTTTTTCAACCTTACAAATAATCATCCCAATAACATAGCGTATCCTCCCCTGTGCACCTAAAAACTCTATTAACCCATAACACTTAATGTAAATTGAGAACTAACATTATTCTTCTCCACTCCACTAATCCTTAATCGCCTCTACTCCAACACTCTAATTCCTATTCCCTATTTTCAATTACTACATACCTTACATACCTTTCCATTGTCACTCATATCTCCCTTTTGCATACAATCCATCAACTCTGTTGACGCTTCACTCTACCGACAACTCTTTTCTCATAGATTCCATTACTCTCACCTTTAAACTACGCTACCTGGTTACCACTATAATGGCCCATTTGCCCCTTTAAAATCTATCTGTAATTTCAATACTCCAGGTCAGCAATTCGGTTACATAATTCAACCCAATCCCACCCATAATCCTCATACTAGAATTCAATTGTTGCAAACATATTAACGCTGTTCCCAAACCTTACTTCAGTAATATATTAAAGTATCTTATGTAGACATGCATCTAATATTTAACTAACTGGGAAATCTATAAAGTCTTTAAACATTAAACTCTGAAATACTATAATTGTCCGGATTATTACATCTTAAACACGTAAATTCCAGATTTCCAATCGTCTGAGCCCTAATTTCCCAATTTGAACCCTTTTAAACTTTCTAAATTATATATAATTTTGTATAAAAATCCGTTTAAATACGAGGACACGCCTCCTCCCTAACTGTTTACTTACTGACCTGAAACGCTGCTGTGTTTAGCTTATTGAAACCCCACCCCAACTCCTAACTGAAGCCAGCCCAGGCCTGGCATTATATCGTTGCTTACTAACGATGGACTGTAACTAAACAAACCCGTCCCCTACCCTACTCCCAGCATTAGCTATAGTTCCATCCACTAAACTAAACCTCTTCATCCACTCCCCTTATCTCTCACTCCTTTCCCCACTTTTTAGTGGCTTCGTCTCCAACCAAAACTCCCTCTCTCATTTCTTAGATTCGATCGAAGTTACTACTGAAATTCCCTACTGCCTGCTTATAATATACACAGCATTTTAAACTCAACTCCTAAAAAAACTATTTTCATTCTCGGTCCACAGAAGTATTTTAAAATGGCCCTAATTCTCAAAATAATATCCGAATAAGTGCTTCCCATCTACGGTTTAACTGAACATCATTTTATTGGATTTACTTCATTTTGAACATATTAACGGTGTCTCCACGAAATCCCTTTTCCATCTTTAAATCTTTCGTCACCGGACACTTTGTCAACGGACATTCACCAATTGGACACACTCCATATTTTGATAACCTTTTTACACGCACACTCTTACTTTCCATTACTTTATATTGTTTCTTAAATTTTTCACATTTTGAATTTTGGCTATTCCACTGCCAACTTATCCATCTATGTATGATAAGATTTTAATGTTTGAAAAGTCTGGCTTAAGGAACAAAAAATAAACATGTTTTTATTGAGTACACCTTGCATCGAATAATTGAAGATGAAATTGATTTGTCACCCATACATCTTTATCTCTCTTCCTTCATTTATCTTTATATATATATATATATATATATATCTTTTTACGTGAACACAAAATAAACCATTGTGTTAGAAAATTGCAATTCTCATGATTAAGAAAACAAACAAAAATTCTATGAAAGTTTTGTCCAACTACTTAATATATGTAAACAAAATAGCTTTGGGATTTAGAGAAAATAGTAGTAGTAGTAGTAGTAGTAGTAGTAGTAGTAGTAGTAGTAGTAGTAGTAGAAGAAGTAGTAGCAGTAGTAACAGTAGTAGTAGTAATAATGATGATGATAGTGACGACGACTAGTGGTGAGCCATGACGGTGACGACAGAAGAGAATAAAGTAATGAATGTGGGTGTAAAGTAATGTCGAAATATACCAGCAATGAAAAATCCTTTTTATGCTTTCGAGTCTTCATTTGTGAACAAACTTGCAGAAAAAGAGTCTTCGGGAAATTCTAGAAAAAGAAAAAGTAAGTATTTCTTTTCAGTCCTATTTAACGAATATAACAATTAAATTAATAAAAGAGGAGTAAAAATATAATGAAAATGGGGTAAAATTATGAAAAAATTAAATTATCAAAAGAGCAGGGATTTTAATAATGCAACAGAGAGAATTGCGAAATATAATAATACAAAAGGGGCAACAAAGATGAAAGCTAAAGTTAAATTTGACAAGGGGTAATTTATAAAAGTATTAAGGAGGGAACCTATAAAATTATATAGTTAATAAAATTTAATAACGGTTGGAATCTAAAAAATAGAAAAATAGAAATAAATTCCAAAAATAGTAACTAAGAAATCTCAGGAAACGAAAATGTGAAAAATTTAATAATTTAAGCAATGATGTAAAAAAAAAGAGACGATTTCTTATAAAAATAGAAAATAATATTTTTTAAAAAAGAGACCCATCAAATATGAAAATTAAAAAAAGCAGATAAGTAAACAATGATGATAAGAAAGGAAGAAATTTGAAAATCACTCGACTGAGCTCCAATCACTAGTTTCTTCTTGTAAGATATTCACAGCAAGAATTCGTCTATCTATCACAACGGAAAAAGACTTTCATTTCTTCTTCCATGTGCCTAGCGTCAGGCGGAATTCCTTTGCAACAGCTTCCTGTCTGTGTAACACGTTACCGCGTGTCTGCTTCTCTACAGATTACAACATAGTCGTCTTCACATCTACTGTAAACAAAAAGTTGTCATAAACTGCCCCATTATAATCAAACTTAATTCATACCATAGATGTTCTTCATCTTTTGGCATTCAACCTCATTAACCCTTATCCTCGAGTGGCTCTTGGCCTTGATAAGTGGTGACCCAATAGTAAAAAAAGATGGTAATTCTAAAATTTCCCCCTTTTTCTTAATTAAAGTAAAACCGAAATAGCAACTTATAAAAAGTAATATTCTTTCTTATATAATGATTGCGTTAGCATGAAACATCGATGTCTCTAGGTATATTTTAAATATTTAATATTTATAAAAAAAATATTATTGTTTATCAGCCCCCTCCCACGGAAGCTGGGCACTTTTCGAGGAGCTTTAATAACAAGTAGTACAAATAGCTATATGCGCGATCCGACTTCGTTGATCACTCTTAGCTACTTGGTGGATAGTAGTAATTCTACTATTTACAGTTAAAAATTCCCCTTTATTTACTAATTAGTTTCCAGTGGCCTTCGGGTAAGATCTTCGACTGCGAATCAGTGGCGATTTGTGTTCGGGGTTCATGCCCGCTGACCGTTGGGAACTAGTTCCTAGACTGAGGATTGCGTTAGCATGAAACATCGATGTCTCTAGGTATATTTTAAATATTTAATATTTATAAAAAAAATATTATTGTATATATATATATATATATATATATATATATATATATATATATATATATATATATATATATATATAATAAAAATCCAGGTAAAACATCAACAGGGTAGTAATCCAAAGAATTTCAACCGGGTTTATAAAAAGTGCTCAATATCAAATAGAGCTTTTGTATATGATTATTTTAATTTACACAGACATGTACATAATCTGCGACACTGGCATGTCGATGTTATCGATCAACAGCTATTATAAACTGACATCTCATCAGGCAGAGTTAGAATCCGATCTTAACCGTAGATCATATTTGGAAATATATATATATATATATATATATATATATATATATATATATATCTGGTTGAACAGGAGTGCCAACTTCTGTTTATTCTTTTTGTGATCGAATCTTTCTATTCGTCGAACAATAGATCTTATACTATCAACCATGGGGTGTAAGAAATCTCCATATTTCACGCACACGTTTTCGACCATCATTGGTCGTCTTCAGGCGGATGATTGATCAATGCAAAATAAAATTGGTGAATTTATTAAGAAGACGTTTCCATGTGATTAAACACATTAAAAACATTAAAAACATTCAACAGCATTTCAACACGCCTTCGCACCCCTCATAACGAGCATGGTTGATGTTTGGCTTTTTTTTTATTGAATGAACAATGCTTCTATTATGGGGAGGCGAATACTGCAAAATAACACAGCAAGGATGGATGTACTACCGGTTAAAATATTTATAAAATTATCTTTGGAGATGTTATGTGCTGTAAGGTGTTTGTAAATGGAGCTTTGAGGGGAGAATAGAAAGATTGAATCAAAAAAAGAATAAACAGAAGTTGGCACTCCTGTTCAACCAGATATGTATAAAAGAAGGAATGTTGCCTAATTATACAATATATATATATATATATATATATATATATATATATATATATATACATATTCCTTTATATATACTTTTTAATTGACTCAATTGTACACTCAAAACAATATAATCGTATTTGATTTTTAATTTAATATACCAAAAATTAGCAACTATAAATACAATTTCTATATACTGTTTGGATACGTCTGTGCATCCGTAACTAAAAATATTCTGCGCCTAAATGACCCTATAATTTTACATTGTAAGTAATCTGTGACATGTTGACGGAAAGTGGACTATTGTTTGGGATTTAACATTCGGCATTTTGTGCATAACATTTTCTCGGAGTATTTAGTTAATTTGTTTAATTACGAATTTAATTTTTGAAAACCTTCAAAAGGTTTTAGAATTTTAAATAAGACTGTCTCGTCATAATTGTTAGTGTCGTACAAGATTGCAATGTCGCAATCTTTTGAACTATTTCAAATGTTTTAAATATATTAAGATATAACCTTAAATAAT
Organism: Sepiola atlantica; assembly: GCA_963556195.1. Taxonomy (NCBI): domain Eukaryota; kingdom Metazoa; phylum Mollusca; class Cephalopoda; order Sepiida; family Sepiolidae; genus Sepiola; species Sepiola atlantica. Next base: position 15,448,884 of record OY744537.1, read on the forward strand.
AAATTAACATTTTTTTTTAAATTTGGCGGAAGAAAAGGGTTAAATCTTCACTAGAATAAATAAATTCGGTTATACCTCGTGTGACATTCGCCTTGGATAGGCATTCTGCTTCTACCAAAGAGGAAGTTTCTAGGGAATATTAAATTCACAATTCCGTAGCCGCATGTATATCTCATATATATATATATATATATATATATATATATATATATATATATATATATATATATATATATATATATATATATATATTGATGTCTCTAGGTATTTAAATAATTAATATTTATTTATAAAAATATTATTGTTTATCAGCCCCCTCCCACAAAGGCTGGGCACTCTCGAGTAGCTTTAATAACAAGCAGTACAAATAGCTATATGCACGATCCGAACGCCGTTTCGTAGATCACTCTAACTGCCTGGTAAATAGCCGCCGATTTCGCTATTTACAGTTAAAGTTCCTCTATATTTTACTAACTAATTGGCTATGGCCGATAGATAAGATCCCCGACTACGAATCAGTGGCGATTTGTGATCGGGGTTCGCGCCTACCGACCGTTGAGAATTAGTTCCTAGACTGAAGATTGCGTTAGCATGAAACATCGATGTCTCTAGGTATTTAAATAATTAATATTTATTTATAAAAATATTATTGTATATATATATATATATATATATATATATATATATATATATATATATATATATATATATATATATATATATTGCATACAGCGCCTAGTACTTTCAAATGGTTACCCATCTGGTACTGATCAGGCTCAACGTTGTTTAACTTCGGCGACTATAACGAGAACCGGTATGTCAACGGGATTATGTCGTATATAATGTTTGCTATGCACATAGTTTGTACAAATAAAGAGTGCAGCATTTAAGTTAAAGCGAGATTCATTTTTATCAATTTTATAAAATACATATTTTATGAAATTGATAAAAATGAATCTTTTTTCTAACAAATATTTTAACATAGTTTCAGTATCAACTCCTGTTTCACGATTTATGTCATTATCGGTTTGGTTTAGAAGCTTTTGGTAAATGATGTTTGTTTACTGAATTGTAAGATAATTTGGTTCATTTAGATAATAGTGGAATGGTATGTTTTCCTTCTGTGTTATATTTTAACTTACCGATGCGTGTAAAAACCATTACACACCAGTGTCGTTGTCGTGAAACCAGGTTCTTGCTTGTATCTGAATACAAAATCACTCGGACGCCGATGTTGATTTATAAAAAAGGTTTATTTAAAAAGAGAACGGTCACAGAAAACATCAAAGTAGCGGGTTACTTGTGTACGTGTGGGAGAGATAGAGATAGAGAGAGATAAGATAGATAGATAGATAGATAGATAGATAGATAGATAGATAGATAGATAGATAGATAGATACATTGTGCCTCCCTCCAATTGGAAACAGCGCCCGGATACATCTTTCTTGCTTGAAAGTTTTCGTCTGGAAGTCACGTGGTTTCGCGACTTCCATCTGGAGTCACCTCTGACCCTTAAAAGTGTCACTCAAACCTTCCCATGCAAACACGACCACGCAAACACGATGATTAAAAAGTTATTTATATGAACGTTGTTTTAGTTATTGGAAGCTACTTTTTGTAATTTTGATCGTTGTAATGAATGTTTTTACTAAAATTAAAAGTTGGAGACGCCATGTTTAAATTTAAGTTGATGTTTATGTATTGTTCATAAATAATATTCTATTATTTCGGAAAATGAATGTATCCATCCAATCATAAAGCCGTAAATTATGGCTGAGTTGAGTATTAAGGGAGCAACCCGTATTTTGTTTCGTAATGTGTAATGAGTGAAAGATAATAGCACGGAATGAAAAACTGGAACAATGATAGACCGTGTGGTTAAATTTATCCGATTAATTATATTTCCCGGTGTTTGATGGGGGAGTGTTAGGAGTTGTTTGTGTGTGAGTGAAAGTTGCTCCTACCTTGTCTAACTATGTTTGTTTTGTGAGAGTAAGTTCGGTCGGATGTAAGTTCGTAACATTTAGTTTAAAAGCACAAATCAAGCATAATACTTGACTTTTACAAATAAACTATAATTCTGGCAAGACATTAGTTTCTATCCGAAAATTGAAACCGTTTTAACTGGTAGCATTTTCGAGACGCTAAAAAATCATGATTTCCTTTCTAAATTTAAGTCGTTATTGAAACTATTTTGTGTGTAAAAAAACACATACTTTAGTTTTTAGAAGGGGTCTGTTTGATATAGGTAAAAGCCTTAAGGAAACAAACGTTAATGAACTAACATTTAGTATAATAATAGATACGTATATTCACCACAGCTACTAACATTTTCGGTAATTGAGAATTTGGTTACTGAAATTGTGTTCCGGATACTAGTTTGCAAACAGAAAAACGGTGACAAGGCGGAAAGTGTTCCTCACTATAATTACCCATTATACTTCACATAAGAAAATCAAACGTTTTTTAATTGAAAATGTAGTATTTTTATTGCAAATAGTGTGTTATCTTCACAAATACTCAACTGAATTGTTTTTTTTTCTATAAGAAAACATATTTTCTTTTAAAAGAATAGTTTATAACAAAAATAGTTTATATTAAAAATATATTTCTTTCAAAAATTATTTATAACGAAAATACTTTTTGGATACTTTTGGAATATTTTATTTTTTTATAAGTACTCATTGAAGATAATCATAAAAGACAGTTTCCACTTTGTCACCGACTTCCTGTTTGCAAACTAGTAACCGGAACTCGCTTTCAGTAACTAAATTTCCCAATTACTAGATTTTCACTAAATTAACAAGTTATTATCGCAACAAAAGATGTTTTTCCTTGCGCCGCTAACAACAAACACATTCATCCGGACGAAAACTTTGGAGGGGGTCTAACAAAACGAACTAAAAATAACTGCAAAATCGGGATCAGTGGCCGAGATCATAATTTCTTATTGTGAAACCTTAATCATGCTTCCTTTATAACTTCCGTCCCATCGGCGGCGATATAACTTTACAATAACCTAGAACACAAGAATTCTATAAATCATTCAAGTTATGAAAAATGTATTGCTGCTGTAACAGGATCACTGAATCAATTTTCATCTTTTGATTAATTAATTTAAAGTTTCGGGTGCAAGGAAGATAATATAATATGTTTTTTTCTTTCTCGTCGGGATAAGAGTTGCTTCCCATAGTATAGATAACAAAACAGTGATCTTTTTATGAAAATTAGATGATTTTATGTTTTCCTTAAATGTATTCACAGATTAACAAAAAGACCTCGGGTCTTTGGACGTCTATTTACCCTCGACTAGTATGTCTGTCCCGCAGACTCCTTCACATTCTAACTGGTCTGACACACTCCTTCTTCCACGGGCCTCATAGTCAACCTGTTAAATAAGGTTTGTTTACGTAATTTCAAGCCCGTTCTGCTGTCAGTGTTTGTCGCCTTATTTCCAACCACAGCTTTCCGGACAATAACATTCTCTTGTTGGTTGTTTTTTGTACCTACTGACGTCACGGACAAATGAATGTTTCTGCTTTGATATTTCTCTCCAAAATGATTCTTTATACTCTTGTCGTTTTATTTTTACTTTAAATCAGTCTGCCGGCATTCAGGTTTCTAATTCGCGTATCGCCCCTGATGATATTACACTGCTACACCGTATTTATGTGCTGCTTCTGTGGCGAACATGTTTTTGCAATAAGAACTGGTACCTTTTTTTGAAAGGTCGAAACCGAAATTAAAGCAGATCATAACACTTCTGTATTTGTGGTTCCACGGAAATCGCAGTTAGGGTTAGGGTTAAGTTAGAGTATTTTTTTGCGTAAGAAGACATGGCTTGTAGAGGCTATGTCGAGTAAGGTGGGGACGGGAACGAACTGTGTTCGTTCGTTAGGTTTTGTTGTATTGGAAAACTAGTGTGCACGGGGTTCATTTGGGCATCATTTCTGACAGTGATAGAACGTTGGGGTAGAGAGCGAATGTTTTTACACAAAAAGTGAAAATAAATGATAGTTCCTTTCATTAACTTGAATAAAATAGAAAATAAAAACACGCTTCTGTGTAAACAAAAGAAAATCACACTGTGCGTCAAATAAGTTGTTAAAAAATACAATTGAACAAAAACAATTCCTTTTAAAATCCTAAAAACTAAAATTCAACCCAAATTAATTGAAGCAAACACCTTTTGAAAAGTCATTTTTTTGGAGAAACAATGTTTTGAAAAATAATTGAATAAATTCTGCTTTGTCTCTAACATGATCATTCAATGTGTCCAATATTCGGATTTAAAAAAATATCAAATACAGATGAGGATTGTAAGAGTTTAACATCGCTAAAAGAAGATAATACAACACGGAGAATAACCATTGATCCAATCAAAAACATTTTAAAGTGCCAAGTTCTTTCCTATATATGTAAATGATTACCAATTATCACCTTTTTTGTTTGCGGTACTTTATTTTAAAAGCTACATACACCGTTCAAACCGCATGTATTTAAGAGGATCATGAACTATTGTAACGATAATTGCAATTTGCATTAACAGGCAGATTTTGGGCGAAAATAGTTTTCACCGTAACTGTAATGTGGCCGGGGTGTCCTTTAATCCGCACAGTACGTCCATTTTTTTCGGCAAAGTTAGCTCGTCGAATTTTTGTAGTCGCAGTGGTGAGGTGGTAGCCGAATTTTCATCTTCTCTTCTTTCCGTCGTTGTAGACGTATTCTACTTAATAACGGCTTTCATAAACGTTATTAATAAAGAAACACACCAATTGCATTTGGGATTTTAAAATCTCTTGGGGAGTTTAATTTTTTCTTTAGAGTATACATGTATATACATAAAACAACCCCCCCACCTCGTCTCCCATGTGTGTGAGAATGGAGCACCTATCCAAAAACCAAACTCCTGTGTTTTGTGACTCAGTGAAAAGAGAAAGATCTTTCCTGCACATACGCCACATAAGACTTCCTGTCTCTGTGACGTCACTATCGTGACAGTAGCTCTTACGACTTCTTTAAAAATTCCACTATACTCAATTTTCAACCATACGTAGAAATTTACCATACAAACCCTATCTTTACACACCTTATCTAAATATTATTACATAACCGTAGCACCGAGCAAAAATGATAAAAAAGGAGTTCGACTGGTGAAGAATTTATGTTTATATTCAGTTTTCATATTGAAGAAGGGGGGTGACGGTAGCTAAGTTGTTACCGACACGGACTGACGACCTTGGTGTGCAAAGTTCGAATCGAGTCCGCCTCACAGAAACACTTTCACTTAGGATGTTGGCAACCTTCACGTGGTCCCCCCCCTGTGAGTAACCGATGTCTTTCTAGAAATAATTCTGACTAGAAAGATATCGAGGAAACCAATGCCAACAATAGAATCGTCTGATTCATACGATATGAATGAATGAACATCGAAGAACACGATTGTGGTAAGTGTGAACGCTATTTGCGAAATAAACACAAATTCTTCACCAGTTGAGCTCCGATTCCTAATTTTTTTACAACATCCTATAGTTACAATTTATACGTTGCATATCTTTTAAGAGTTTGTATTCCAATGTCTTCAGATTAGATAAAGAGGGGGGGGGGGAATTATTTCCATAGACTAAGCAGACTAGATCCGTCCTGACGCTTCTGATCGTGTGCCTTTAACTCCTCTTCTTATAAAACCGTTACCCAAATATGACTAGTATGATTCGAGATGTCTCCTAACGTGTTATTTATCCAAATTGATTCAGCATATCTCTTCCTTCTTATTATTAAGGAGTCACCACTTACCAAGGCCAAAAGCCACTCGAGGATAAGAGTTAATAAGATTGTCAGTTAGAGGATAAAACAGTACTATGAGAGTATTGAAAACGATGGACGAAATAGACAAGATTTGATTACTTAAGAGGACGGTTTGGCACGTATTTGTTGACATTCGATTTGAAGGGAAGAAGTCCCGCGGTAAGGTGTTCCGCAGTTGAGAAGTTCTTGGGAAGAAATTCTATTCATAGGAGTTCCGTTTGGTTTGAGGTGAACACGGGAAGAAAAGGAAAGTTCTTGGCAGTGGTGGTAGTGAGACGATTTCTTGCTGTGAATGTTTTGCGGGGATGAACCATTAATTGAAGCTCAGTCGAGCAGTTACCATGACAAAAAAATGATAGGGTAGAAAAAGACTAGCAGCGTCTCTTCCGTGAGAAAGAAGCTGTATAGGAGAGAAGAGATATTCTCCTGATGTATTATTCATCCTCAAAATCAGCTGTTTCTTCCTCAACGCACTTGAATCTCTCTAAAACATCCGACATTCAGATCAGCTTTGTCTGGCACACGGCCATTCAACATTTTACAACACAAACAATCAATGAACAGCATCGGTAACTAGTAAAAACGTACAACATTATACAAGTGCATACTTTTTTAATGGGCTGGCAAATACGCATCCATTAAGACTGAACAGTTTTCACTTGTTCATTATATTTATCCATTATTACGACTTAGCATTTATTCTGCTGTTAACAGAGTTGTCCCGTGAGTGAGTTATTGTGTTAAATAATGAAGGGAGAGCAGCAACCTTAATTATTAGTAATCATTACTACTACTACTACTACTACTACTACTACTACTACTACTACTAATACTACTACTAATACTACTACTACTAGCAATATCCTTAACCGTAAAATTATGAACAAGGCAGAAAAGATCGAAAAAGAGAAATGAGCAACCTTACATCTCAATGTTTTGACAATCAATAGATTTTATTTATCTTTAAAATTTTACAAAAAGGTTCACAGTATACTAAATTTTCTTTATAAAATAAGATGTGGCACAAGGCCAAAATTGGATGGAAGTCGGCTGTCGTCCTCTTGGTCTATTTTCTAAACCAGTTTCAGTCACCAAAATACCAGAGTTTGCTCGCGTTTGATTGACGACGTGTCTGGAGCGTTGAGGCGCATCCCGCTCCCCGGGATACTTAAAACAATCACGGTTCACTGCGTTTGGTTGTCCGGGAAGCTTCAATAAACTAGTGAACCGTATCACCGTGGTCTCCTGTTTTAATTTGAGACAAGTTTCTTTTAGTATGGCCAGCGACATTCGAATCAAACATGGTAGACGGCAAGAAGCAGTTAACTACTATCATCGTCATAGCCGCCGTCATTCAAGAATCAAGTCCAGTTGAGACACAGGACGAAATTCATTGTAAAACTTTCCTATGCAGTAATTGGTCCAATGGATACTGCCATGGTCTACGGAATCAACTATGAACACTTTTAATTTGTATCGGATCTATTGCGCTCATTTAGAAAATTGTGAATCAAATTTCGGGTGAAATAGCAATTTGTGTTCATTCAAACGTATACAATGACTATTTTAAACTATTATTGTATCTTGGCATTCAACATCGTCCTTAGAGTTAGAGTTTATCTACCGTAAAAACCCTAACCTCAAATGTGTAATGCAAAACATGCAGTTCTAGGAGGTCCACCCTCCCAGGCTTCGCCTCCCCTCTTTGGGGAGGAGTAAGTTTATTGCTTACTGTCTGAGGCGCCCCTACCGGGGAATGCCGACGGGGCTGCCCAGGCAATTTTTAATGGCCAGAGTGCTCACTTTCTCGGGCGCTGGCTTTTCAACCCCCACTTACTCGACCCGACCTGTGGTCACATCTTACTTGTGGGGGTAAGATAAAACTGGCCTTGTGCCTAACTCCTGCAGAGGAGTAAATAAACATGTATCATTCATGTTAAGAGGGGCAGGGAAATATCTCGTCACGGAAAGAAAGAAAACAAAAATGAATATTGTTGTAGTAACTTTCGAGCGAGCAAAAAGAACGTTCCAAAATCTTCTATGTATAAAAGAGAAATTTTGTTTATTTGTTTGTATAGAAATCGATATGTTAACAGTTAGAAAATTCAAATTAGTTTTAATATGTTTCTGGATTTTTGAGATGAGGATTGATAATTTGTATTATTTGGATCATTCGGACTACTGTTTTTATCTTAAGTGCTATTCCTACAACGTTTCGGCCGATGTAACCTCCGACCTTCTTCAGGTGTAGCTTGTCGAACTCGGGAATCTTTCTGTCGAACTCGGGTATCCGTACAAAAGTGTCATGCTCTCTTCCCGTCAGCCATAACCGGGTAGAAGTCTTAAGTAATTTGTAATTGTATTCTTAGTATCGCCCGCACTAAGAATTGAACCTTCAACCTCCAGAAGAGTGTCACTTTATAACTGATTATTACTTAGTAGTTTAGCCATTAAATAATAATAAGGATTACATTATTTAAGGAATTTCATGACACCATTCAAATTTCCGTCCAATTCCATCTGGAGTTACTAATGTTCGATTATCGATTTCTATTATTGCTTACCAGGGATGCAATTGAAAACAAAGACTTATACCAAGATCAGGCACAACTTTTTTTGAGTAAAATTTCACAAAGAATACGATGGTGGTAATAATTTTGTATTAGTGTGTTTAGAATATGCGAGGTCAGAATTTACACTGGATATACACAAACAGTAAATATAATGTCTTACTTTATTTTAGAAATTCAATATAATCTGGGGTTCAGAGTTGAGAGCAGAATCACACAGGATTCTCATTATTTTCCGGGCAACGCCGGAGTTCAAGCTAGTTAATTCATAAACTACAATTGTTTTAAATACATTAAAATCAAAAAAAAAAAAATTCATATGAGATGTTTTCAGTCATTATTTTTCTTGAAAATGCAGCAAAATTTTAGGTTGAATTATTTTAATTTTACAAGTTATTAACTTTAATTTCTGTAATGAGGGTTAATCAAAAAATAAAAACGCGCAAAATTGTTGTCATATCTATTATACAATTATTTGATTCCATGTTAAATATGAGTTGGTGAATGTTATTACATATGCCGTGTAGTAGATATTTAGTGGGAGATAAAATGTGATTTTGACCTCTGGATTGTCTGTTTAGAAGCTATTCTGCTTGATAAGTTTCGGCTTCTCAGTTGAAAGCTAAGGAGAACGGTCAGCGGTTGATATTGATAAAACAGGAATACATTTTGCATTTAAAAGTGAGCTGGACTGAAAAAAAAAACAATGACCAAACTAGTTCTTTACTTTGCAGTAAGTAATTTTTATTATTATTATTATTATTATTATTATTATTATTATTATTATTATTATTATTATTATTATTATTATTAACAACAACAACAACAACTCACTAGGAGTTCTCACACAGGTCATCATCAGTGATCGCTCATTGACATTACCCCGTGGTGTTCCCTGGAGTCTGAGTGACAACAAGTCTCCCCAGATTTCCAGTATTCTCCACCTCTTTCGATAACTATTGCAAATGATTTTGCGTTATCGCAACAGTCGCTTACTATTGATTTCTTGCTGGCAGCGATCATTGGTTTTCATTGAGGTTCGGGTGGTAATAACCTCCCCAGTGCCCCAATACTCTCTGCACCTTTTCAGTGGAGGTCTTGTTAGTGTTCTCCTGCCTCGATCTTTCCATTCTCCTTGACTTTTCGTGACTATTTTGTGTGGTTATCAGCCAAGGCTGGTGTCATCACATTGTGTTTTTTTTTGGAGGGGGGGGCAGATTATGAGATTATTTTACAGTTTCAGTTCTCTTGGTTCATGTGGTGTTCCTTTATTATTATTATTATTGTTACACCGGCCGTTCTTACACAGGAGAAACAACACCGGTTGTCACTATAAATAGTGCGAGTCACCAGAGACACAGAGAAGACAAAGCACAGTCTTGTAACTGTCTAGCCAAGTGCTAGTCACTTTCTTACTTTGTTACTACACTTGTTAAACCAACCCTCGACTTGACTTCCTTTATTTATTATTTACTGTTGGACAACTTCACAACAATTATTATTATTATTATTTACTCACTAGGAGTTATCACACTGGTCATCGTCAGTGGTCACCCACTGCCGACAACCTGTGGTATTACCTGGAGTCTGAGTGACAACAAGTCTCCTCAGCATTATTATTATTATTATTATTATTATTTTTATTATTTGTTTACCACTACGTCTCTTTGTCTGCAGAATTTATATTTACTATTTTTAAGAGTTTTGTCTATCTTGGCTTTTATGTAGTTCGTTCTGATCACGTTGTTTTGTACAGCTGTCAATAGTGATTCCGCGTCTCTGTTTTCTTATAGCCATGCCCATGTGTTTTCGTGTGCACTTGGGTCAATTTTATAAATGTTCCATGTAGCTGCTGCTCTTCTTGTTTTTATTTTCTCACCTTTTTGCTTCCCGTTTCGCTGCTCTTCATATTATATACCTTGGTGCTGACGTTTGTGGCAATAATCAGCCTCTCTCTATTTTGTTTTATCTATCTTTCTAGTTCCTTTATCGCAGCTTCCCGCATGGATGCGATGATAAAAAAAACCCTAAAAAATACATAACACAAAATACAGAGAGTCTTCTACACTTAGCAGTTCTCTTCCCTTTTTTTTTCTTTTTACATAGAGTCAATCAGTATCATCTTTCGGTTACAGTGTGTTACGCATTCTCATTAGTTTCCTGGTTCTCTGGTCCATATATATCAGTACTTATTTGGTCCAGTTTATGAAGTGTCCAGAGTATCTTACTAGGTATTTCCCCAAAGTATTAATTCCTTTTATTAGGTTTTTATTATAGAATTTCGTTTTAAAGATTTTTCTTTTTCTTCTTAGATATTCTATTCTAATCATATCATTCATCTTTGTTGATCTAATGGTGCCCACTTCCAGAATGTATACAGACATGAAAGAAAGAAATAGACATTTTTATTATAATTAATAATAAAGACTGCGGTCAGAGGGTCCTGTGAACCTATGCAAGATTATATTTATAATTTTCCCTCGCTGATGAATTAGACAATCACTCGGTTAACTGTGGAAAGTGGAATCCCGAGGTTTGTGGCGATTTGATGCTGATTAAGCCACCTTCAGATTAACCTATAATATGGCTTTTCTGAAACTCTGAGAATGTTAATGCTTCTTTTGGTCCATGTCACACTTAAATGGTGATATATGATAGATATATTGATATCTGAAACACAACATCTGTCAATTAGTATCACAAATCGATATTTTAAATTTTTACTGCTGCTTTGTATGGCTCCGAGTGCTGGCCGTCGACGAAGGAAGCAGAAACTTTAAACATGTGTAAATTATTCTTGTGGAGTGTCTATTTACTTCTTTTAGGTCCGTGTATAGATATTTATAGTTATCATGTTTACCAAGTGTCTTCATCACGTATCAATCAGGCAGTTCTATACCTTCCGTTGATTTGTGTTTTCCTTTCTTTATTTAAAGTAGCGCACATTTACACCTACTAAATTCCCTCTCTATATCCTGACTAAATATTCTAGTTGTGTGTACTAGTGTGTCTCGCTCCTTTTTGTTTTTTTTTTACAAATAGCTTATAATTATCCATATACATGAGATGCATAGCTTATAATTATCAATATACATGAGATGGATAGCTTATAATTATCCATATACATGAGATGGATAGCTTATAATTATCCATATATATGAGATGGATAGCTTATAATTATCCATATATATGAGATGGATAGCTTATAATTATCCATATATATGAGATGGATAGCTTATAATTATCCATATACATGAGATGTATAGCTTATAATTATTCATATACATGAGATGTATAGCTTATAATTATTCATATACATGAGATGGATAGCTTATAATTATTCATATACATGAGATGGATAGCTTATAATTATCCATGTACATGAGATGGATAGCTTATAATTATTCATATACATGAGATGGATAGCTTATAATTATCCATATATATGAGATGGATAGCTTATAATTATCCATATATATGAGATGGATAGCTTATAATTATTCATATACATGAGATGGATAGCTTATAATTATCCATATACATGAGATGGATAGCTTATAATTATCCATATACATGAGATGGATAGCTTATAATTATTCATATACATGAGATGGATAGCTTATAATTATTCATATACATGAGATGGATACCTTATAATTATTCATATACATGAGATGGATAGCTTATAATTATTCATATACATGAGATGGATAGCTTATAATTATCCATATACATGAGATGGATAGCTTATAATTATTCATATACATGAGATGGATAGCTTATAATTATTCATATACATGAGATGGATAGCTTATAATTATCCATATACAAGAGATGGATAGCTTATAATTATCCATATACATGAGATGGATAGCTTATAATTATCCATATACATGAGATGGATAGCTTATAATTATTCATATACATGAGATGGATAGCTTATAATTATCCATATACATGAGATGGATAGCTTATAATTATCCATATACATGAGATGGATAGCTTATAATTATCCATATACATGAGATGGATAGCTTATAATTATTCATATACATGAGATGGATAGCTTATAATTATCAATATACATGAGATGGATAGCTTATAATTATCCATATACATGAGATGGATAGCTTATAATTATTCATATACATGAGATGGATAGCTTATAATTATCCATATACATAAGATGGATAGCTTATAATTATCCATATACATGAGATGGATAGCTTATAATTATTCATATACATGAGATGGATAGCTTATAATTATTCATATACATGAGATGGATAGCTTATAATTATCCATATACATGAGATGGATAGCTTATAATTATGTATATACATGAGATGTATAGCTTATAATTATCCATATACATGAGATGGATAGCTTATAATTATCCATATACATGAGATGGATAGCTTATAATTATCCATATACATGAGATGGATAGCTTATAATTATCCATATACATGAGATGGATAGCTTATAATTATCCATATACATGAGATGGATAGCTTATAATTATTCATATACATGAGATGGATAGCTTATAATTATCCATATACATGAGATGGATAGCTTATAATTATCCATATACATGAGATGGATAGCTTATAATTATTCATATACATGAGATGGATAGCTTATAATTATCCATATAAATGAGATGGATAGCTTATAATTATCCATATACATGAGATGGATAGCTTATAATTATGTATATACATGAGATGGATAGCTTATAATTATCCATATACATGAGATGGATAGCTTATAATTATTCATATACATGAGATGGATAGCTTATAATTATCCATATACATGAGATGGATAGCTTATAATTATTCATAGTCTATCGTTGCCCTTGGTTGGTGGTCATACAAACTATGTCCTCTTAACCCTCATTGTGTACTTTGGTCACAGAAGATTGCAAGTTGTTGAACGAGGTTTTGGTCCGAATCGATGGCTTCTCGGTGCAGTCTGGTGTATTCTGGAGTAGGGGTCGACAGGGAAAAAGGGGCCAGTTACTTCGCCACTCCTACTCAATCATTGGCTCTGACATACGCCGCTCAGGCAATTCGATTCGTCAATTCGTTTCTTCATACTAACCTCCGCCCATTTTAAAGTTTTACACAGCCCCAATCGATGAACTTAAAACTACTAGTCCCAATGTATTTGTTTCTTTTCTTTTTGACGCTATAAAAACATGTTCATGATCCGACCCCTAGCACCTAATAAATAGCCGGAATAAATTAAAACGGACCTTTTTTAGAGTTAACGTGAAATAAGTTAGGAATTTTCTATTTAATTTTTATTTTGTTTTTAACAACATCATGCATTGGTCTAAAAGTCCACCCTTGAAAAAATTATTGGCCCAAAACGTCCGTTGACCTAAACATTCAAGTCAAAACATCCGCGTCAAAACATCCGGGTCAAAACATCCGGGTCAAACCATCCGTCTAGATTCATTGGCTTGAGATAGAGGATATGTTAAAGGTTAAAAGCCTTTTAAGCTGTTGACTTTGACACTACTTTGCTTTATCTGTTATCGAAAATGCTGATAGGAAACAGCGATAGAAATCGGGTCCAAACGGACACAACTCACCGCAAATGAACGAAATGAACTCCCGCCGATACGAAAAAAAAAACGTGCGTCTCAGAATAAATATGTCGACTAAATTAAAAAGAAATCTGCAGATTAAAACTACACGTGGATTGATGAAAAGTAGAGTTTGGAAAGATGACGATGTTTTCTTTTTAAATGTAATTGGAGATTCGGTAAAAGTGCAGCACAGTTAACAGCTGAGAAATCGTACACAAAAAAACAAAAACAACCATAAATAATTCATATTAAATGCAGTATAACGTAATTATCTACCGACCTGTATATTTAAACGTGATGAAACTGTTTGTAAGATTTTTTAATTTCAAAATTTTATTTCTAAACAAACTGGCTTATCGAAACACGAAAACACGAACACCAAAATGGCCGCCCAGATGTTGCTTAACGGTTCATGTTGAAATAAGAATTACTTACCCTACCACTAACCCTAAGTCCGAGTGGCAATCCCCGAACTTAGGATTAGTGGTAGGATAAGTAATTTTTTTCACTATCTTTTCAGCATGAAGTTTACTGACCACCTCAAAAAATAGATGGTGGCCATCTTTATTTCTTTTGTGTGCCGCAAAAGACAGCTTTAAACAAAATCAACTTTTACAATAAAAAACTTCAAAACAGTTTCAGTACAGTAACAGCCTACAGGTCGGTAGATAATTTAATTCTACTGCGTTCATATAGAGACACGTCAGTAAGCATCATCCAATGAGAATATTTCTATATTACCTACTCCCACATAATGTTTTCCTTCACTTTTCCCTGTTTCGACTTTGTTTTTTCCTGGGTTCACGTTCGAGTAAGTTGGTTTTTACTTATTTTTCTTTTTTATGAACTACGTAATTAATCTAATTATTACTTTCAATCGAACAATTGATCCTATATAATTTACTTTATTCTATTTACGAGAAAAATAAACCTCATAAGTCAGCTGTATGATTGATTTTTCCTACACAAATTATTTACTTTTCGTACCGGAACTAGAAAAAACAAAAGGTAACTATTAGAATAATTAATAGACATTTGCGAGATCTAATCATAATACGGCACACCGGCGACCCTACCTTTCTGAACTGATGTATCGGTATAGCCATTTCTGAGAATTAAATTTGAAAGGCACCCGAAAAAGATCTTGCTCTCGGTATTAAGGAAATAATACGGAATTGGTCCAGCATCTTTGATGATTCTTCTTTTGGGATCTATACCCCTTCTGCGAATCTCCACTGCTGCACGATCCTGCCTCTCCTCCAGATGACTCTTAATATTTTCCATAGCCCTTGGAGAATTCCTGTACACTTTTTGTACACGATGTAAGGTACCCTGCTCGGACAGGCTGCTGAAAAGGATGTTAATGTTCTCACAACTTCTTGAATCTCTTTCCGGGTGGGTAGTCCTGTGTCAAATTAGAACTCTGGTAGCTCCTGAGGGATCAAAAAACTATTTATACCCAAATGCATATTCTTTTTCAGGGTTGCTCATGGAGTTACGGAGATAAGTGTTGATTTCTCCTTCCGATGCTTTCAATTGTCCACTGCGTTTATCCCCTAACAATTTTCTGGCAAAACTCAAAGTGTTGGTAAGAAAATTGTCTCGTTTCTTTGATTTTTCTATGCCACTCAGCTCGCCAGATGTTTTTTTAAAATTTTCCTCTGAGTATTTACCGGAGCTCATTAAGGAGTTGACATTCCTCTATAACTGCGTTTTTAAAGAGCTTTTTAAAGGGATCTTATTTTCTTTCTCAGTTCTTTAATTTTATTCGCCATATGCTTGGCAGTGTACTCTAACCATAGAGCATTATTTAATAACCCAGAAAAGAGGGATGACAATTCACTATCTCAATACATATGGTATCTAAAGACTAATAATAGGGTAGTCATCCTTCAATAGAGCATTTTAAAGAGGGTTTTAACACCTAAGTTACAAAATCCTATGTGCTATGTCTGTCTTAATGTAAAATTAGCTATCATTAGGTTCCCTGGGAGAGAGAGAGAGAGAGAGAGAGAAAGAGAGAGAGAGAGAATTAAATTATTAAACTAAAGAGAGGAAGTAGGAATTAGTTGTAGGCACCTCAAACAAACTACCTTGGATGAATATAAAAGTAGCCAAGAGATAATATTATAACATCCTATAAAGAAAACTTTTAAAACATGTTATGCAAATTAACATAATGATAATACTTCCACTAAATAAACAATAGATATCAATCTAAATTTCTTATAAATTGCAGTTAGTATTATTTAAGGTCACTAATATTAACATATTTAACAACTAAGAAATAAAAAAATAATTTGCAGCAAATAGCAATTTATTGTTATAAATAAATAGGATATAATATAAAATAGAAATTAAGTCTGCCGTACCTCAGATAGACAATAAGATAATAGATACAAAATAGATAGAAAATAAGTAAAGTTCTAGAAAAAAACAGCAAAATAAAAATGCTGATTTACTTTGTATTGACTGGACTTTCAATATTTTAATATTTTATTATGAGGTCTCATCTTTGTTAACATGTATGTATATATATATATATATATATATATATATATATATATATATATTTACACACTCCGTTGCTGATTTACTTTGTATTGACTGGGCTTTCAATATTTAAATATTATTTTTAATATATATTATTTTTATTATGAGGTTTCATCTTTGCTAACATGTATGTATGTGTGTATTTGTATGAGTGTATGCATGGGTTTGTTTGTGTATGTATTTGTATATATATATATATATATATATATATATATATGTGTGTGTCTGTGTGTATGTGTGTGTGTACATTTATACATGTGTGTATATATATGCATATTTGGCAATGTTTTAACTAATAGGTAAGCGTTTAAGTTTGGACGATTCGTAAGAAAGAAAATTACACTTTTATTTCCTTTTGCAGAAAATTATTAATACATTTTATAAATAAATAAATAAAATTGGATAAGAAGAATTACTGAAAAGAAGTTAGTAAGGATATCCTAGATTTTGACACACTTAACGTTAATCGATCCTCCCCTCCCCTCGCCCCCTTCTAGAGTAAACCCTGTTAAGGAGAATGGTTTAGACTTCTGACCGATTTCGTTGGAAAAGACGTGTTTTAGAACTCGCCAGGATGCTGCTGTTATTATTGTTCTTGTTGCTGTTGTCTTTCTGGGGAGTTTTATTATTTCGGATTATGTTTCTTCTTTTCTTTTTTCATTGTACAAATTTATTTTCATTATTATATTTCGGCCCTGACGAAGTACAAGAGTTCAGAAACGTAATTGCATTTGTATGGGCCGATTTACATGTTAATAAAATAAATATTTACAAAGCCTTACCTAATATTGAACAGTTTTGAAAAAAATATTGGTCTTAAGTTCATTTCATTAATATATTTTAACTTGTTTCATTAATATATATATATATATATATATATATATATATATATATATATATATATATATATTAATTGGTACAGAAAATCAGTACAACATGAGTAGCATTGGTTTCAAGCTCAGAAGGTGTTTACCTTACGGCTATCTTCAGTTTTGTGATCATACCAAGATAGCCGGAAGGTAAACACCTTCTGAACTTGAAACCAATGGTACTGATGGTACAATATTTTGCGGCAATTTGTGACATGAACATGAATTTTGTTATTGTATAGGTTGGTCCACTTAAAAGTAGCCCAATCTCTCATATTGTGTCATATGCTGAATATGTGGCTTTCCAAATCTAAGTGTTTTAGTTGTCATTTGTCTAATCTAATAATCCAAAACTAGTATACAATGAAAGACCTACATCCACTTTCTTTTTCAACCTATTTCTACTTAAAATCGTTTCGACTTATGGTGTTACATCCACTGCTTCATTCTTACATTTTCCCAATCGCCTAGCATTCGGGCTACATTTAAGCGGGCAACCAAATACACCCCCTTTACTTTCTTTATAAAAGAATTGACCTTCTGATTCGATAAATCCGTTTTTCATTTCCGCCTACAAACCGGCATCTGCTGCTCTTTTCCTAGTTTCAGTGTCATGGATCAATTCTTTTGGGTGCTTTTTTTTAATAGGAAATACACACAAGGAGTATCTCGTCTCTTTAGTAACATTAAAAAAATTAATTCTTCCATTCAAAAACCAACTAAATGATTACACTCGACTTTTTTCAAGCACGCCTTTAGCCTCTATGCTACAATTGAACCTGTTTTTGTGTTTATAAAAACAAAACAAGAGTTGACGAAGACAAAGAATTGAATAGCTTAACATTAAACAGTAAATAATTTGAATAACAATATTGTGAAAATGGATACTTTTTGTTTCGAGACTAATACCATAAGTCTAATCGATTTTATGTAAAAATAGGTTGAAAAAAGAAACCAAATAGGTGATTAATTCCCGTAGTTGCTACGTTAATATTAGTGTTGGGACGATTGATTGGAATCGGAATCGAGAATCGGAAGAATTGGTACTTTTGGGTGGTATCGGAATCAGTATCAGAATCGGAAAAATTTGAGCCAAATTTCCGATTATAAAAATGAGTCTTTTAATATTTCTTTGTTTTAAACTTAATTTCCCATCGCAGATACCAATGATAAAATGATAAATATTTGTTGATTTTAAACTACCAGTGAAGCTAAAAATGATAGATTATGATAACGAATTTTGGTAAAATAGCACCGGAAAAATAACACGGAAGAATGGCACACGTAAAAATAGCACGAGTAGATGAATAAGAAAAATGGCACAAGTGAAAAATATAGATGAAAATTTCAGAATCAGTTCAATCAAAATTTTAGATACAATACATAAAGGGAAAACATTAAGAAGTGTGTTGATTAAAAGGAAAATTATATCTACATTTAAAAGTATATGAGGACTCTCCACTAAATCCCTCCCCCCCCCCCAAAAAAAAACAGAAAATGAAATTCTACCTTTTTAAACGATTAGGAGATTTTAAAATCAGAATCAGAATCGGTAATTGTATCGGAATCGGGAAAAATATTGGAATCGTCCCATCACAAGCTAATATAGAACCTTTTTGTATGTTTCTAAAGAAAAGAAAGAGAAAGTGTACGCCTTAAGTTAACCTGGTAGTTTTGTTTTACGGCATATCAACCCTTTTTGGGTTATTTAATGCCGAATCTGGTCTTGTTTTCTTCTCTTTCTTGTTTCTTTCCCCTTTTAATATATGTTTCTATTTAACCCATAGTTGGGACCCTAACAGGTACTACCACTCCGGGTCAGGGTGGACCTGGGAGCAATGGTAATTAAGAGGAGGCTCCACATTCCCCAAAGTCCGTAAGCCGGATCTCACCATCGGATGTAGTTTAAGGTCATATCCAGGACCGGGAGTAGGGTAGGAAAAATAAAAATAAAAAAGGGGAGGGAGAAAGGGAGAGGGGCTGTTGTTTTTGTTTTTGGTTTTGTAGAACATAATTAAGTTTTACAAACAAAAAAAAAAAACAAAAAAAAAACGTCAATGTAGATGAATTTCATCTCAGGGAGCCACAGGGCAGCCTGATCTGGTAATACCAGAAGTTAACCTGCATTGAAAAAAAAAGCCATAACTTATAGCTTATCCCAACAGTTGACCAACCTTACAGCCATATAAGCAAACTATGTGCATATTCTGGAGAAGCGTGAAATGTTACTTTTGTAAAATATACTACAATAGGAGAAGTGTCTTATTTGAAGGTGTTTCGTAATCCGTGACTATGTTCAGTTGCAAGAATAGATCTTTTGTGAGGAATGCGTCAAGTAGATTGTTTTGTGTTGTGTTTGATAACTGAAGCTCTTTTCTGTCAGCCATATCCAAAGACAGGTTTTATAGCTTTTTATGTGTCATCCTATTCGACTGACTTCTTACATGTTGCTGTTGGTGATGATTTCGTTGGTTGGAATTTTGGGTATTTTTCATATAAGATGAATGTCCGAAAATAATTTGTCATGCTGTCGTTGCTTGAGAGGGTTTGCAAACTTGTGAAGTGATGTAGATGCTCGCTGAGTATGATTTTTATCCAGAGTCAATGGCTCGGCATGTTGATCGTTTCAGCAAGTTCATTGTTTAAAACAATGGTAAATCAGGTTCATTTTCCTATTGTTTTTTTTATTTTTCTTATCTTTCTGTTTTTGCTGGAAGTGGGGCATCCTACTGGATGCCAGATATTCACCGGATACTTCAGACACTCCAGCCTAGAGATCGTTTTAAGATTCTAACCGTCCCTTTAAGTGCAGTTGTTTGTATTTCTCTTGCACTCGGTTCACCGGGTATACTCGCCAGATAACTCTTGAAATTCTTCTTCATTAGTCATGTTGCTCCTATAATTACTGGTATGATGGAGATTTTCCTAAGATTCCAGTTTCTTTTTATGTCGTAGATAAGACCTTGGTATTTCGTAATCTTTTCCATTTCTGCTCTGTTCAATCCTGCATCATTAGGGACACTGACTCTAACTAGGGTTGCTACTTTCTCCCTTTTGTCCCATATTACGATATCAGTCATATTGTCCACAGATGAGTCTACACAATTGTTTTGTCACATCACGTTCAGAGGTCACCACTTGGTCGATGATAGTAATCTACATCACAACTTGGTAGATACAAGATAAATCCGGCAATGCCAAAGAAAGATGACAAAAAATTGGAAGAATATTAGTTGCAAATGAAATAGCCGGTTTTATTAGGTCATAAAGGTATGGATAAATAAATTGCAGCAGCTGCCATCACACCAAATTTGGATGTAATACATTAAATTGTAGTTATTAAGTTTGTCCTGAAAAGGACAGTGTTTGTTCTGGGCAGACGCAGAGAATACCAGAGTCTGGTCAAAAAGTGGAGACGTTGTTTGCTGTACTCGGTTAAATATGCTGGTCTAGTCAATGGTTTGACAAACGGGATGTAGTTGACAGGCGGATGAAGTAATCAGAACAGTAGCAAGAGCAGTAAGTCGAAGTGACGGGGACATAAGTAGGCACAGAAGCTGTTAAATTTTTCCCAAACTATAACAAGCATTCTATTGTAAGACAGAAAAAATAAATCAGGCCTAATTTAATGTTGTTCTAGGAGCAGGGCATCAAATTTGGGCTAATATCTGTAGAAACGGCCAGAAAGATTCTCGGGGCGGGGGAGTGGGGGAGCGGATCCATATTGTATACCGGCGAGGTAGCACAGCTGCTGGTGAACTTTTTTCTCATCACTAGGCGCTGTTTACATATAAGATAACACAAGGTAGTGAAAAAGGCTCGCTAGTAATGAAAGTGTGCCGATTATCAGGCCATAATAAAATAAGCTGAAACAGATATTACACTTGGATCTTATATACTGTGTCACCTAGTACTAGTTTAATACTGATACAGATTTAATACTAATAATTTAATATAGAATTAATACTGATTTAATACTAATTTAATACTAATAATTGAATACATATTTAATACTAATAATTAAATACAGATTTTATACTGATTTAATATAGATTTAATACTAATAATTTAATGTGAATTTAATACTAATAATTTAATAATAATTTAATACAGATTTAATACTAATAATTTAATAATAATTTGAGATAGATTTAATACTAATAATTTAATACAGATCTGTTCGCTGTGTGTTGATTTAATATTGAAACGAGTAGTTTAATGAAAAACTAGCCAGGAATGAAACATGAAAGTGAATCGTCAGTTCTACAACATACAATTTTGTTACTAAGAAGTGTCGACCTGTAAGCAGGCAACGACAAGCATAAAATTAATTCTCTGTTGTTGTTCTTTAGTCTCTTGCAGCTTCGACATGGCTGATTTAAAATCTTCCATCCTGAATTCAACTTTTCATTTTTCATAACATATTGAAGTTACTTCTAACGTTATCAACTTATTACAAGTAGATTGAAATCCGTGTGTCTCCGAATTCCGCTAATTACAACAATTAGCGGATACTCAGGTATCGAGGCTAACAGAGAAAATAATATAAAAAAACTCCCCAAAGTCTTAAAGATAGAAAAAAATGTTTACTAAACGAACGACAAACTGTGAACAGAACAATTTAGCAATTGATAACTTTTCCAGGGACTTATTTTCATAGAAATAAAAAAAGATGTTGCGAATTGGAGAGGGAGTTTACTTATTTGAAAAGTACATTTTACTAAGTTTCCTGAAAAATAACACATTACAATGCAAGTTAATGAATAAAGACTGACCATTGCATTAAAATTAAATTATTTCCTGAATTTTGGTAAATTTCAAACAGATTGAAACGAAAATTATTTTTCTTTGCAACACTAGTAGCCAAAAATTGCTGAATCCGTATTTTGTATCTTTAATTAGGTTCGTTCATTTGTGGGTTTTCTTAATGACAACACAGTGACGCGTCAGTTAAGTTAACCATTTATTCAGTTTTGTAGTCCAATATTCCATGGAAGTTACTCAGGGTTGTATTCTTGGTTGTATCCTGGGCTTCATGGCACTAATTATAGTCCAATGCTACAAGGACTGCATGCATTCTGACTGATTGCTCTGTGAATCATTCTATGTCCACAATGTGTTTATTTAACTCAATTAATATTGCACCAACAAACACCTCATGGTGCCACACCCCGACTCAAAACTATTCATAAAATAACTATAAATGGAATTCAAATATTAAATTATTTTACTTTGAAATATTATATACTGATGTTGACAAATATAATTATAAATGGAATTCATACAATATGAAATGATTTTTACTTTTAAATATCGTATACAACTTCTCATGACACCAATTTTGTTTGTGATAAAAGTTTGATTTTGTAATGGACCTTATTTTTAATTTCAGACATGTTTATCTCTCGTTCTACCTGTGGTTACCGATAAAGGTAAGTCAAAATTTAAAATGAAAATGAAATAAAATAAACTTGAAAATACTTTCTGGGCTTTCTGTCGATAATGATATTTTCAATGGCGTTCTTCAGTTACATAGAACTAAGAAAAGCCTATAAATTATATAAATTACGGCTAGTCCTGAATATCTATGTGATCTCACCTCTATTTAACCCATGGGGAGAAAACCCTTTTAAACTTCAAATAAGTATATCCGATTTTAATGAAATTTAACCAATGTGTATAAGACACTAATTACGAGTTTTGTAACATTTCAGCTTCTTCTAGAATTGGGGGGGGGACTTTCTTCCCCCCCCCACCACTCCCCCCCCCCCTAAAACAATCGAGAGCGAACGCAGACCCGAATGTATTTCCAATGAACAGTTATACGATCATTCATTTGTAACTGTAAGAAGTTGAAAAAAAAACGGATTCTGTATGATTTAAAATTAATACAATTATATAACTTGTTTTGGTGGGGCAGATGATAGCGCGTTCGGCAGTTAGCGTCAAGATTGCGAGTTCGAATCATAGTCTCGGCGCTTAAATTATTTATTGTTTATTTCTGAAATTACGTTTACAAAAATTCTCGACGACGGACAGACAGACAGACATCCTGAGGGAGAAACGGGACGAGAGGAAAGTAAAAATGTCTGTACTATAGTGTTATGTAATATGCTGTTATGTAATATGGTGTTATGTAATATACAGGGTGTTTCAAAAGTCTTGGGAACATAACGATTTTTAATAACTCTTAATGTTCCCAAGACTTTTGAAACACCCTGTAGTGTTATGAGCATTGGGGAAAATATATAGTAGTGTTCCTCATTTAATCTCAGGCAACATCGAGTCTTCCTGTTCGTTGTCTATGAATGCAACACGCTTGGCCTTTTGGCTAAGATCAAAGTGTAGTATCTGTTCCGATGGATACTGCACGCCTGTCCTGTGCAGTTCTAGGAGGTCCACCCTCCAAGGCTTTGCCTCCCCTCTTTGGGGAGAAGTAAGTTTATTGCTTACTGTCTGAGGCGCCTCTACCGGGGAATGCCGACGGGGATGCCCAGGCAATTTTTAAATGGCCAGAGTGCTCACCTCTCGAGCGCTGGCTTTTCAAACCCCACTTTCTCGACCCGATCTTGGGTCACATCTTACTTGTGGGAGTAAGATAAAACTGGCCTTGTGCCTAACTCCTGGGGAGGAGTAAATAAAACCCACCTTGGTCTTTTGGCTAAGATCAAAGTGTAGTATCTGTTCCGATGGATACTGCACGCCTGTCCTGTGCAGTTCTAGGAGGTCCACCCTCCCAGGCTTTGCCTCCCCTCTTTGGGGAGGAGTAAGTTTATTGCTTACTGTCTGAGGCGCCTCTACCGGGGAATGCCGACGGGGATGCCCAGGCAATTTTTAAATGGCCAGAGTGCTCACCTCTCGAGCGCTGGCTTTTCAAACCCCACTTTCTCGACCCGATCTTGGGTCACATCTTACTTGTGGGAGTAAGATAAAACTGGCCTTGTGCCTAACTCCTGGGGAGGAGTAAATAAAACCCACCTTTTCCCAATTCTCTTTCTTCTGCCTTGTGCCACATTTTGTAACCTTTACAACACAATATTAAGATATTATTTGACGGATCAGATTCTTATTCAATACTGAACAACCGTATTTAATTTTGGAAAATCATATTTATTTGTTTTTGTCATCTAATCCCTTATTTTTCCATTTTCAGGGATCGTTGCATTTGACGACACAAACGTGCCCTCTACTATTTCACGTGAGTAATCAATTACTAATTACTGTAATATTTCACGTGGGTTACTTAATTACTGATTAGTGTACTATTTCACGTGAGTAATCAATTACTAATTACTGTACTATTTCATCAAATCTTTCTTGGAGTTCATACATTAGAACCATTGCTCTTTCTGCTTCTCGTAAAGTCTGTTATCTCTATCGCTCCAAACACTTTCTCACACCCGAGACTATTCTCTAACTCTACAAATCTACAATCAGATCATGTATAGAGTACTGTTGTCATACGTGGGCTGATGACTCTCTGTCCCATTTGAGAATTTTTGATAAGGTGCAGGAACGTATCTGTAATTTGATTGGCTCTAACCTTTCTTCTTCTTTACACCCTCTCTCTTACATACGTGATGTTGCTAGTCTCAGTCTTTTCTATAAATACTATTATGGCATGTGTTCTTTAGAATTATGTAATCGATTCCCCGCTTCTTTTGTTCCAGCTCATTTGACTCGTTGGTCTAGTGGTTTCCATCAATTCGTTGTTTTGATACCTAATTGTAATACAGCTTCCTGTAGCTAATTTCCAAGAACCGCAGGCTTGTGGAACTCTCTTCCTGCTGACTATTTTCCTCCTACCTATAGTCTTGGTCTTTTCACGACTAAAGTCAATAGGCATCTCTTGTCTTTGCGATAATCATAATTGTTCTTGTTAGGTCCTTACATCAAGTGGCTTCATGTCTTGTCTGGAGCGATTTCCATAAAAAAATTTAAATAATAATAAATTCCCAACAAATAAAGCGGTTGCCATGATCGGAAATCTTGAGATCTTCAGTCTGATGTTTTACCAACTGAGCTATCTGCACTTATTTATAAATAAAGCTTAAAACATTACTTTAACAAAATTATTATAGATTTGGCGTGACGTCATAGATTTATGATTTACGCCATGTTTCAAAACATGAATTCAAACATAAGCGATAATAACAAATAAATACATGAATAGGTAAACATTATTAATAGCGTTCAAAATTATTTTAATTGTCTAAAGCAGTTTATTTGGCTTTAACTACGTATTAGCGTTAAAAACAATTTAATATTTAATATATGCTAGAATTTGGGCCCTTACGGTCATTAATTCTAGTAATAAAAATGTAAATTACGTATCCATCGATTTATGGGAAGCTCTTAAATAGTTTTATTCACTATTAAGCATGATATTTTTGCCAAAATAAAAACCAAAACTTTTATGTTCAGAAAGGTTTAGTTGGTTTATTTTACGGCATATCAACCCTTTTTTGGTTATTTAATGCCGAATCAGGTAATTTTGGTAAAAGTTTTTATGCTTCAAGTTCTTTATATCTTCAAATATTTATTCCTGGTGTTTTGTTTGGTTGTTTTGTAGAGGAAAAATGTTGTTTTTGTGTCTAGCGTTACAGAACATGATTGAGTTTCACAAAGGGAAAGGAAAAAAAACAATAACATCAATGGTTGGTGCATTTTAAGTCAGGAAGCCGGTAGCTTCAGACAGCCTGATCTGGTAGCACCAGTATGTTTAGAAAGGAAAATATACAAATATGTCATCGTACTGAATGTAGTATTGTTAGGAATGAGTAAAATAAAATGTTATTTTTTGCAAAACTTGTTTTATGAGTTTTAATAATTGTGTATAACAATAAAAATCATAGAAAACAATTTCTTTCATCTTGTATATCTTAATTGTGTATATATAGTGTGACCTAAAAGTCCTGATAGCCTAGACTAGTTACCTTTATAAGTCTGCAAGGGTACCCTTCCAAAACGGGCTTTAACTTTTGATGGGCCTCGTTTCTTAATTTTTTACAAGAATTAAATGAAACTTTCGTGATAACGGGTTCATTGTGTTTAAAACATAATATCAAAATCTGAAAGTCTTTGGACTCTTTTTCTTTTCCAGGTTACCTTCATTTAGTTCTATTAATTCCTTAATATTGTCCATGACACCCTTTACAAACTGACTGAGGCATGGCTTTGACCTCTTTCCTGGTGGCCTCCTTCAGTTCCGTAAAAGTCCTAAGTCTCCATACATAGCTCTGACTTTAAGGTAGCCTCAGAGAAATAAATCGCGAATCTAAGGACTAGGTTGTGATATTCCCACTCTTGAAACTGATCACGCAGCTTCCAAATTTCTCTTCCAGCTTGCTTCATCTTGCTGTAACTATAACTTTATAATGAGTGACAAGGTCTGCAGCTTATTCTTGTGCACAGTGTTTCAGGCACCGCTGAACTGACTCTCTCACGCTATCGATCAACTTAGCTGTATACTTCTTGGGCATCTTGAATAGCTTCAACGATTTTCATTAGCTGTAGTGAGGTTCTCCACTGTTCATTAGTTCTTGAAGTGGTTCAGCCAGTCCTGAATCCTCCTCTTGAAAAATGCTTTTTCACATTTGAACTGAAAGACCCCTGCACTTTTTTGAACGATCCTGTCTCATAGTAATATTTGACGCAGTATATTCTTTGATGAAACTTTCATTAAGATCTAATTGTGCTGACAGTTGTTGCTCTGCCATGTTACAGAAAATGACAAAAAGTGCTCATGAAGTCCGTTTTATTAGGGTAATTTGTATTAATACTAACCCAGTAGTGATGTTAGTATATACCTATATGATCAATATTTTATCGTATTCTTTTAAACTTGTTCCTTTTTGGTACTGTTTAATTCTTCATTCTCGTTACTACCCTTGTTCCTTCTCAACATTCACTTTCTTTTCTTCTTTTGTTTTCTATCTAACACATTTACAGATACCTGACTTAGTTTCAATTATTTAAATATGTATTTTATATTCCACGCCTGTACCTCTACAGTCACTGCTGAATTAATGTTCCAGAGATATGGGCAAAAATTACAGGTAAATTTGGCCTATCCATGCATCAGTGCAGTAAAAGTGGGTAACCTACCTCTAAAGAAATCCATGCATCAGTGCAGTAAAAGTGGGTAACCTACCTCTAAAGAAATCCATGCATCAGTGCAGTAAAAATAAAGAAGAAAAAGGAAAGATTATACAATAATCAGATAAATTTTTCATGATATTTTACTAAAATAAATAGGAAAATTATGTTAAGAAAGTCCATCCATGCATTTTCCAACCTGAAGAGATTTAATTTGCATGCTAAATTTTTCATCATGTTTTTAGAATGAGTTTCTACAAAAATAGGTAGCGCCAATTCTGCAGTTTGACTATTGGTATTAGGCACCACGTGGTGCCATTAAGCACAAGTAGAGCAGGTTGGTGTGTTCTGATGAAAGATATTTCAAAGTATGGTTATGCTGTGTTGAATCAGGGATCACCGGTTGATTAATTGCTGACCATTGTTATATATGCACATTCTCGGTAACCAAGAAAAAAACATGCACAGATTTATTACAAATATAAGTATTCCTTTATTAGCTGTTTTTGCACACATTAAAAATGAAGTTAAATAACTTTAAAGATTCCGTAACCAGACGTTATCCATTTAAGACTAAGAAGAGAGGATAAAGATGAAGTTTATGCCAGAAGCCGGTTAGACTAAATTGTGCACCACCTAAATTCGATCAGTTTCACGTTCTGGCATTGTCTGACTTCATTTCTTATTTTTATAAACAAGACACACCCACTTCTAGTGTGATTCGGGATGTCTCCGGAGATATGTTATTAATGCTAGAATTACATTATGATATCGTCTGCTGATGAAATAATTAAAGACAGTCTAAAAGTATGTTTTAATGCGGTTTGTTGAATTTGACAATATTTAAACATAAACGTTGGGCCCTTAGATCAGCCATGTCTGGCACAAGACCATTCAATAGTTTACGTATTAACGATTTACAAGCATATTTAGAGTGTTAGATACGCTTATACTTTTATCATTTAAAACTGTTGATCTTTTGGTTTGAATGTCATATTCTTTTTAGCGGAACCACCTATTCCGAAGCAACTTACCAAATTCCAATCGAGCGTGGAAATTAATCAACCGGGGCAAGGCTTCAGCACTGGCATTAAAGAATTCTACGATGGCGAGCACAAACGGAGTACCATCATCATCACGGAGATGGGAAAAACAACAATCATCATCCACAATCACGTGACTGGAGAAGTGCTCGACATTAAAGGTAGGAAGAGATTTAGAAAACAAATTTTCACTCTTTTAATTCGACCAAGAAATTAATTTAGTTTGAGGAAATTTCTGCGATGAGCCATTACTATTTGCCTTCTTTACATTCCTGGTTGTGGTCACTTTCAGAACGTTTCGACCATTATACTTTCTTTAGATGCCTTTTATTGCAGACCGTAATCTTCTGTGAATTTCAAAAACTTCTATCGTGTAGATCAAGGGTTCCCAACCTTATTTTACTTGTCGACTCCCTGATAGCTATTTTATCATATCTGGATCCCATATATCGAAGTAGATTGATAGAGTCAAATCCGAAACTATCTAAGAAATTCAGTAGAATATGTATAAATGTATGTATATAACACATATAGTATATTTATTAAAATTAAAAAGGAAGGAAAAGAAAAAAAATACATGTATATAAAGGTAGAAGAAATAAGAGTGATAAGCATGTACGAAAGTCCAGATTTATTTCAAACTTAGATTGTTCAATGCAAGGTATATTCTTTAATAAACTAAAGTTTATTGTTCTTTTCTTAAGCCAAGGCTTTTCAAAGATCGAAATCTTATCATCAGAGGAGATATACAGATAGATAAGTTGGCTGTAGAAAAGCCAAAGTTCAAACATTTGAAAAAATATTATTAAAAAAATGGAGTGAAAAAGAGTTCGTGTGAAAAGATATGGGATTTGTCCAGATGGTAATTGTCCGTTACTAAAGTGTCCAATGAAAAGGATATTTTGAAGAAAGAGCAAACAATTTT
Source organism: Sepiola atlantica (assembly GCA_963556195.1). Classification (NCBI taxonomy): domain Eukaryota; kingdom Metazoa; phylum Mollusca; class Cephalopoda; order Sepiida; family Sepiolidae; genus Sepiola; species Sepiola atlantica. The sequence continues at coordinate 15,478,352 of OY744537.1, forward strand.
TTTCGTAGAGGCAGTATGGAAAAGTGTTCAAAATGAAGTAACTCCACTTTTGTGAATGTTTGTTAAATTTGGTATACCATAAATATGTATATTTACAAAAATGGGCCAGAAACAATTGTTTGTGAATAAAATGTTTTTGAATGAACTTGGATTATATCATGTTAAAAGTTATATATATATATATATATATATATATATATATATATATATATATATATATATAAGGAGATTGTAGTTTGCTTGAAGCATTGCTGGTAAATATAAGTGCAGGTTTGTAATCCGAGGCTGTCGCAATGCGATGTAGGTACCTTCCACCTTCCGGTACCTACATCGCATTGCTACAGCCTCGGATTACAAACCTGTACTTATATATATATATATATATATATATATATATATATATATATATATATATATATATATATATATATTTATGGGTTCTAACAAAAAATATATATTTAAGTATATACTCTTTATAATATCTGAAAATGTTCTAAATTGCAAGCTCAATGAAGTTCTATTACAAGCATCAGAGCATATATATATATATTATAGGTGTATTCTAATGACCAAAAGAACAATCAATCAATGATCATACTTTTCATCTGTTCTTTAAATTTCTTAATCTTTATATATCGTCGAACGACCACAACCAGAATTTTCTTCTGTTTTTTCAATTTCTTCTTTTATATATCAATAAATACTTGTAATTCTTTCTTTGTCTCGCAGACAAAACAAAATTTTTTTTAATATGTTTATATTGTATGATGGGATGGGCAGATCTTTGCATTTAACAATGTTTAAACACATGCACCCTTAAATGGTAAAGTTTCCTACTTCTTCGATGTCCATCGTGTCTATTACCAATGAGACCTCCTATGGCTGTACAGTCCAATCTGTTGAGTACACTGCAAGAAGGTGTACATCTGATTTGGGTGTTATGCCTTTTATGATTTCGAACCTCCACTTGAATCTGTAGCTACACGCTGTCCTTGAAAGGAAAAGGTTGACACTTCAGACTGATGTTATCAATTTTATTCAATAAACAACGTGAAAAGTGTACAAAGAGAAAATAGAACAATAGGGACAAGAGAATACATTCCAATAGAAAAGTAGACACAGTAAAAAAATGAAAACATAGGCAGTAAGTTCTTAAAAAGAGAACAATTATTATTATCATGTTGTCTCTCTGACTAGCGTATGTAGACTGTGGAGGGAACGGTATTTGCCCATCTGATTATTTCATCACTTCCGCTTTGAGTCTTAAAGTCTGTAGTACAAATGAAGGCAGCAACAACTGATGAAAATGGGCGGTAGGGGGGGGGATTATGAAAGTTAACTAAACTATTCTATAAAAAGGAGTCCATAATCTAATAGATTATCCTTTATATAATGTCTACTTTTCGCAAAGGTTACGGCCATAGAAAGACTGAATACAGCTGTAGGATGTTACACAACTCCAGCAGCAGAATACAGTTTTTATATTTGAATTGTTTGCTACTCTAATAACCATATTGGCTAAGATCAAAGTGTAGTATCTGTTCCGATGGATACTGCACGCCTGTCCTGTGCAGTTCTAGGAGGTCCACCCTCCCAGGCTTTGCCTTCCCTCTTTGGGGAGGAGTAAGTTTATTGCTTACTGTCTGAGGCGCCCCTACCGGGGAATGCCGACGGGGCTGCCCAGGCAATTTTTAAATGGCCAGAGTGCTCACTTCTCGAGCGCTGGCTTTTCAAACCCCACTTTCTTGACCCGATCTTGGGTCACATCTTACTTGTGGGAGTAAGATAAAAACTGGCCTTGTGCCTAACTCCTGGAGAGGAGTAAATCAATACTCTAATAACCATATTGGCCTTCTGGCTAAGATCAAAGTGTAGTATCTGTTCCGATGGATACTGCACCTCAACTGCACCTCATAGACTGGTAATATCTTGGCCTTCGGGGCTTGATTTACGCCGGTCTATGAGTCTGTCCTGTGCAGTTCCAGGAGGTACACCCTCCCAGGCTTCGCCTCCCCTCTTTGGGGAGGAGTAAGTTTATTGCTTACTGTCTGAGGCGCCCCTCCCGGGGAATGCCGACGGGGCTGCCCAGGCAATTTTTAAACCCCACTTTCCCAACCCGACCTTGGGTCACATCTTACTTGTGGGAGTAAGATAAAAACTGGCCTTGTGCCTAACTCCTGGAGAGGAGTAAATCAATACTCCAATAACCATAATACCAAGATCCAGCTCCTGTCCCATGCTGCATCTCTGAGCTTGTTTTAAAAGTACTTCAATGGAATATGCTCCGACAAACTTAGTGCACTTATGCCACCTCAACGTAAATACGCCCGACCAATTCAACAATCAGCAAAATCATACCCCTTAACTGTAGAGGTCCCCAGATGCCGGAAAGCTTTCTAATCTACTAGCTTCTTTCCTCGAACTGCTTGCCTTTGGAATTCCCTCTCTTCTCCCTGTTTCTCTGACTATACCAATAGGCAGACATTTAAATGTAATGTGAACAAACATCTTGCTGCACAACTCCCTACTTAGGATGCCTCTATTAATCTCGCCCCTAATTCACACTAGCCCCTTATGTCCCAGTGGCAATGTGCCTTATTTGGGATTAATATAAGTAAAAAAAATGTCGTTTTAAGTATTGGCTATTGTAGTTGTAATAAAATTGGTGATATAAATGTGTATATAATAATAATAATGTAGAACTCTCTAACAGGTAAATTTAATGGGCGTTACCGCATCCCTTATTGACCGAGCTGCTGCCAAATGCAACATTGAATGGCAGTGTCTTTCACTCTTTCATTTCCAACTCACCTTTATAGCTTTTCTTTTCGTTACCTTCGTGAAGAAAAAGTAGTTGATGATTTTAACATTAAGTTACATTTTATTTCTCCAACTACATAGAACTCAAGTACCTTAACAACAGGTTGCTTCCGGTGTAACGTTACATGGCAATACTAAACCGTTTGTAACGCTACATGGGGAATTCCTTTAACCCCGCAACCAGTTGCCCGTAATGATCTTCTTGTTGACAGAAAGCAGCTGTTCGTCTCGCGTTGACACGTTGTAAGTAGTTGAATCAATGGGTAGTGACGTCTCTCTCTCTCTTTCTCTTCTTTTACATTGCTGTTAAGCCGTCGTCATAGTTGTAGTGAAGATATATAGCAGAAGTTGTTAATGTCTTCCTCTTGTCTTTGGTTTTGTAATAAGGTAACAAAAAAACAAAAAACAACAACATAATTGTTCATTGGCGTTATGCTCTTTGGTGTTTTATTCTTTTACAACAGTGTGTAAGCTGATCTACCTATTTTAGCGAATAAATGGACTTACCAAGACACAATAAATACAGTTACGACTAAGCATAGTGGCAGTTATTGCCCCAGAATCATATTTCTGTAACATACTTTTGTTAATTATACCACTGTGTTTGTCTTGATTATTACCGGCCCTGCAAGGCCACAACAGCTATTCATCTGTGTGTGTGTGAGGGGGGGGGGAGAAGACAAAGTTTCGGCAAAAGCGTCTGTACCCAATCAGCTCATTTGCCAGACGGAAATACTTTTTCTCTCTTCATCGCTACATGTCACTTTAGACGTCCTGTCGATGACGTCATATCTTGACGTGTAACCTCAATTCTGATCTTTTAACTTCTAATGGAATTTTTCAGCTTTCTTCTTAATCCAACCTTACGTGAAAAATCCCGTTTTTAACATTATTTTTACACACTGACATCCAATCTTGCTGCACTGAGCTATTATTTTGACGAATTGGACTGAGGATGCTTAGCCAAAATAGGACTATAACCAAAACATCTCTGTCCAATTTGAGGGTTCTTGATAAGTTGCAGAGGCGTATCTGTAATTTGATTGGCCCAACTCTTTCTTCTTCTCTGCACCCTCTCTCTTACAGACATGATGTTGCTAGTCTTAATCATTTTTATAGATACTATTGCGGCATGTGTTCTTCAGAATTGTGTGATTTATTCCCTGCTTCCTTTGCTACAGCTCGTTTGACTCATTGGTCTAGTGGTCTCCATCAATTCGCTGTTTCGATACCTCATTCTAATACAGTTTCCTATTTTAGTAGCTTCTTTTTCAAGAACTGCAGACTTCTGGAACTCTCTTCCTGCTGACTATTTCCCTCTACCTATAGCCTTGGTCTTTTCAAGACTAAGGTCAATAGGCATCTCCTGTCTTTGCGATAATCATCTTTCGTTCATGTTAGCTCCTTACATCAAGTGGCTTCATGCTTTGTCTTGAGCGATTTTCATAAAAATACAACATATGTAGCGAAAATGTCTGCATAAATCAGAAGTTATACTAAATTTATATTATTAGAACGATGAGTGTTAAACCCTTATTTTTGAGATGCTTCATGGCGTGTGGCTTTGCTAAATTCAACTGTCTATTATTTTCAAATGGACCCTAGGATTATCCCCTTTCAATTGCATCGAAAGTAAGGGAAATTGTTTTTTGTTTTTATCATATATATGTGGGGATACTAACGAATTCTAAACGTTAAACATGAAAGAACGAGTAAAAATACGCCAGTAACCAACACAAAAAGTAAGAAAGCCAGCACTCAAAATTCATATAAACATAACAATTTATTTAACGTGGTTCATTTAAATTGTATAAATTCCTCAATAAAAGTCTGAGTTTTATGTACAGGAAAATGTCCCTTTTACTGTTTGTATAAAATGTCTCTTTTAAAGTTTGTTCTTGGAAAGCACACGTGTTTTGGTGTGCGCGTATATTAGAGAAAATGAGCCGTCTCTCTACCCTTTTTTTGCAGTGTACGAAATGGTAGGAATTTGTGTTAGACGGTACTTAAAACAGAGAAAAGAAAGAAAGGGTGTAAGCTTACTATTTGTCCTGTGTCCGGTGAGGAGGAAAAGGGAGACGGCGTGTAGTAACTGTAAGACAGTAGCAGGCAGTGTTTTCTTGCCCCATGCCTTTTTTGTCTGTTGATGGGATCGTCTTAATCGCTGGTCGTAGGGAGAGAAAGACTTCATTGACAGGACCGTGTTACTTGCTGGGAAAAGGAAAAAAGAGGAAGGAGGAAGTGCGTTCTTTCTTTTATATCACTCAATATCTCGCGTGGTCAAGCATGATTTGTTGGTCTTTGATTGGCCGGACCCTATGACAGCGTGATTTGGCGAGAATTGGCCCTGTCTTCTTCTTTAGAAACGAAGAAGGGCTGAGTTAACAGAGAAAGAAATAATAACATATTAGGATGTTAATCCGATATATATATATATAACAAAAAATACTACATCGGTGGAACAGCATTAAAACTTTTTAAATATATAATCACAAAAGTAAATTTTATTACCAAAGAACGTAGAGTACATGACTATTTAACCATTTTGGTAAACTTACGGATAACGAACGAATACGAAATCTAATGGCTGGTTAGAAATGCTGATTTTTAAATGATCGGTGTAGATCATATCTGAGTGAGAACTAAAATTTAAAGATACAAAAAATCTACGAAACCGAAAATGCAAAATTACTACAAACTGTAGTTAGAGAGTACATATAAGTTTGGGATAGGAAAAGAACTAAAAAATAACTATCATAGTCACTGTCAACAGTCTGATTAACATACTTGTGAATGAAAACACTTGTATTCCGTAAATTTGTAGCAGTTACCTCCTCCTTTTACACATAACTGCACCAGCTGGCCGTTAGGTGTCGCTTATTCACCGACAGGTGGCGCTGAAAAGCGACACCAGAGTTATCTGCCCTTCTTGGTATAAAAGCCGGTGTAAACACAAAAATCACCCCATTTGTTATGGAAAGGATAGTTTGTCCCTTCCTTACATTTATCGCACGAAATGAATTGAATGAACAACTGAGTAACAGGCAACAAAAAAGAGGGGTTTTATTGACTCAAGGATACCTATACCGTTTGGTATAGGTAGAAGAGAGAGTTGGACGGTGTCCGGTTGAGGAAGAGGAAAAATGTAATGGTTCTCCGGGCTGCCCGTGGGTTTTCTTCAAGTGGAGATGGTAGTAGTCTTTGAGTGAGACGACGGTAGCAGGAGAAAAAGTTTTTCCAGGTTCCTCGTCGGTGTTCTCGGTGATGCGTCCCGGCTGGTGCCAAGGGGACGTCTCTGCGAGGCTGTTGAATGAAAAAGAGGGTGATTTTTGTTTTTACACCGGCTTAACAGGGGAGTAACAAGGGAATTTGGTCTTTACACTTCAAAAGTATATTATTGTTGTCAACGAATATGCACCAATAGTTCGACGTTTTTTTTTATTATTTAATTTACACACATTAAAAATGGTTAATTAAAACTAACACAAAGATTGTTTAATTATTCTTTTACTTATATTGATTGCAATTATCCTTATCAAGTTCTTTTGTTGTTTCAGAATCGACCAGCCATAAACTTCCGGTTTATAAATGCACAGTTGAACAACTCGCCCAAGATATGGTTCTTTCAAGCTTCTTTAATCCGTCATGGCTACTCAGACAAGCCACACAATCAAAAGAGGTGAAATACCATTTTGAATTGTCTATCTCATTTCTTTTACCTATTCAAAAGAGGTGAAATACCATTTTGAATTGTTTATCTCATTTCTTTTGCCTATTCAAAAGAGGTGAAATACCATTTTGAATTGTATATCTCATTTCTTTTGCCTATTCAAAAGAGATGAAATACCATTTTGAATTGTTTATCTCATTTCTTTTGCCTATTCAAAAGAGGTGAAATACCATTTTGAATTGTTTATCTCATTTCTTTTGTCTATTCATTTCAAGCGCGAGTGTAATCCTCTGTCAAAAATGCCGTAAAAAAAATATATACTTCGCTAGTGTTTTCACTAATATTCATATTCATATAAAATAACGTCTAAATCGGTGAACTTAAAAAGAAAGAATAATGATAGCAACAAAAAGAAGAAAAAAAAGGAAAAAGTCTTGCTCTGCGAATGATATATTTATTGAGAGTCTTAAAAAAAAATGATTTTATTTATTTTAAAATTGCATCATGTTTTTCTTTTCAAATATTAATATAATGGATGCTTCATCAGATATGATCAATTTTCTTATTCAAATGTATTTATATTTATATAATTGCAATATTTATATACAAGTGTACACCCTCTATCAAAAATGACGGGGAATTCAATTTTTAATAGATAAATTATTATTAGCATTTCTGATGATCTAAAGAAAAAAAATACCAACCGTTGACTTTTTATTTAGAGTGGAAGATTTCTTTACAAATTCATTTTAGGTGGCGTGGTAAGTCTGACTTGCTATTTTCTTTCTCGCTTCCCCTCACCACTTGAAATGTTTTAGTCCCAGGGCTGAAAAAAAAAGCACATATTTTACTCGCTAACTTTTATGTGACGGGACGGATTTATATTTATTTAGATAAAATATGCAAATGAAATAATACACCTCGGTCTTCATTATAGTGCGGTGGATTCTTTCAATGAATCCGTTTTTTCGCCTCTCAATGTAAGGGAAGTAACTACGTTTTCTGTTCATCCAGTCAGTCCTGTGCTAAGAAAGATAATCTTTCATGACTAGCGATTATGAAGATAAAATAGAAGTGATCACTTTTTGGTGAAATAAAACCATGGATAAAAGCAATATTTTGAAGTTTGTTTGGTATTTTTTGATTTACATATTTTCAGGTTTACATGCCGCACGCAAAACCGATTCGGGGAATCCCGGTCAACCATTGGAAAGCTGATGTATTGATAAATGGAGCCAACTTTACAGTTGATTATTTCTATTCAGGTTAGCCAGTTTTGCAATTAATATTATTTTGACATCAATATTGATGGTGACAAAACGATCAGCATCATTATTATTATTATTGGTACTCACTAGGAGTTCTCACACAGATCATCATCAGTGATTAGTCACTGATAATAACAGGCGGAGTTTGAGTGACAACAAGTCTCCCCAGATTTCCAGTACTCTCCACCTCTTCTGATAACTACAGCAAATGACTTTGCGTTATCACAACAGCCGCTTACCATTGCTCTCTCGCTTGCAACGAGTATTAGTCTACTCTGAAATTTGGGTGGCAATAAGTCTCACCAATGTCCCAGTACTCTCTGCACTCTTCCAGTGGAGGTCTGGTTAGTGCTGTCCCTCCTCGGTCTTTCCATTCTCCATGACCCTTCGCAATTATTTTGTGTGGTATCAGCCGAGACTGATGCCCTTTCTTTTAGGGGGGGGGGCACAGTTTATAACATATCTAGCAGTTTCAGTTCCCTTGGTTTCATGTGGTGTTCCTTCCATGTTTTTGTTTTACTTCTGTTGCAATTTCCTTGTAGCTGGTTGGTGTTCGCAGTTTATGTGGGTTGGTTTCCGCATTCGAGGATTTTCCTTAAGATTTCAGCCGTTTTCATCATTGCTGTCCGCTGTATAGTCTCAGTCTTCCGTTTGATTCCAATTTCTCGGAGTCTTTTTTCTAGTCTTTTGGGGACTGTTTCTAGTCATCATCATCATCATCATCATCTTCATCATCATCATCATCATCATCAGCATCATCATCATCATCATCATCATCATTTACTCACTAGGAGTTTTCACACAAGTCATCATCAGTGATTGCTTACTGTTAATAAAAAGTTGTGTTTGCTTGGAGTCTAGGGGACAACAAGTCTCCTCAGATTTCCAGCACATCTTTCGATAATCGTTGCAAATTATTTTGCGTTATCACAACAGTTGTATACCGTTGTTGTTTTGCTGATAACGACCGTTGTCTTTCTTTGGAATTTGAGTGGTAATAAACCTCCTAAACATTACAGTACTCTCTGCACCTTTCCAGTAAAATTCTTGATGGTGCCTATCCCTCCTCGGTCTTTCCATCCTCCATTACCCTTCACGATCATTTGTGTGGTACCAACCGCGGCTAGTGACATCATTTTTTGGAGGGGAAGGAATGTCAGACACTGGCATTTCTGGTAGTTTCAATTCCCTTGAATTCATGCAATGTTTTTTTTTATATATTTGTTGTTCTATTTCTATATACCTGTGATTTTTCGGCATCACCTCGTTATGTGGGTTGCTTTCCATACTTCAGGATTTGGCTTAATTAATTATTAGATTATTAGAATTATTTGGGGCAACACTATAATTTTTAGCATTATCTAAATTATTTTCGGTATTTCAATTACATTTGGCCGTGTCATTTTTGAAGGATATCATTATAATATTTGAATTCATGATTACATTCTTTTTGGTATTATTATTATTTTTATTTGTTGTAATAGCGCTATTATTTTTAGTATTAATGTCATATTTGGTATTATTATTGTTATTATTTATGGTATTATTATTATTTTTTATTATTACTACTATTATTATTTTTGTCATTATTATTATTATTACTTTTGGTATTATTCTTATTTTTTGTATTAGCACTATTATTTTTAGTATGATTGTTATTTTTGGTATTATTATTATTATTATTATTATTATTATTATTATTTATGGTATTATCATTATAATTATTATTATTTTATTACTATTATTATTTTTGTCATTATTAATATTGTTATTTTTGGTATTATTATAATTTTTGTATTAGCACTATTTTTTTAGTATTATTGTTATTTTTGGTATTATTATTATTTTTTATTATTACTACTATTATTATTTTTGTCATTATTATTATTATTACTTTTGGTATTATTATTATTTTTTTTTGTATTATTATTATTTTGAGTATTTTCATTTATTATTATTATTACTATTATTATTTTTGGTATTATTATTATTACTTTTGGTATTATTATTATTTTGAGTATTTTCATTTATTATTATTTTTGGTATTATTATTATTACTTTTGGTATTATTATTATTATTACTTTTGGTATTATTATTATTATTATTTTTGGTATTATTATTATTGGTATTATTATCATCTTTAGTATCATTATTATTATTGGTATTTATATTATTATTTTAATAATATTATTATATTTGGTATTACACTTATTTTGGTGCAGTCTCATTACTTATGTTAGTCACTAGCATTAAAATGTGTTGACTAATTTCACCATTTATAGTTATTTATCATGGTTAGTAATAATTATTAGCAAAAATATATCACCAGAGGGAACATATTTTTGCTAGTAGCTATGACGAATGAACATATATTACACTGCACCAAAGGAGGAGATAATACCGGGGGGGATCGTCTCATGAACATACAGAAACTACACTACTCCTACCCCCAGAAAAAGAAGGAGGTAATAGCTGGGAGGATGGTATCATAACCACAGAACAGATACTACATTACAACCCAAGGGATAAGGTAATGACTGGCAGTATGGTATCATGAGGAACGAACATATACTATAGTGCCCCCCCCCCCCCTAAAAAAATAAAAAAATAAAAGAGGAGGTAATGCCTGGGAAGATGGTCTCGTGACAACAGAACAGATACCACACTACACACCCTCAAGGAGGAGGTAATGCCTGGGAGGATGTCTCATGACAACAGAAAATATACTGCACTACCTTACCCCATGAATTGAACATTGAAAGATGGTAATAGTATAGTTTCGGCTTCAGACAGATACCAAATCTCCATTAGTAATAGAAGTAATAGTATAGTTTCGGCTTCCGACAGACAGATACCAAATCTCCATTAGTAATAGAAGTAATAGTATAGTTTCGGCTTCAGACAGACAGATACCAAATCTCTATTAATAATAGAAGTAATAGTATAGTTTCGGCTTCAGACAGACAGATACCAAATCTCCATTAGTAATAGAAGTAATAGTATAGTTTCGGCTTCAGACAGACAGATACCAAATCTCCATTAGTAATAGAAGTGATAGTATAGTTTCGGCTTCAGACAGACAGATACCAAATCTCCATTAGTAATAGAAGTGATAGTATAGTTTCGGCTTCAGACAGACAGATACCAAATCTCCATTAGTAATAGAAGTAATAGTATAGTTTCGGCTTCCGACAGACAGATACCAAATCTCCATTAGTAATAGAAGTAATAGTATAGTTTCGGCTTCAGACAGACAGATACCAAATCTCCATTAGTAATAGAAGTGATAGTATAGTTTCGGCTTCAGACAGACAGATACCAAATCTCCATTAGTAATAGAAGTGATAGTATAGTTTCGGCTTCAGACAGACAGATACCAAATCTCCATTAGTAATAGAAGTAATAGTATAGTTTCGGCTTCAGACAGACAGATACTAAATCTCCATTAGTAATAGAAGTAATAGTATAGTTTCGGCTTCAGACAGACAGATACTAAATCTCCATTAGTAATAGAAGTGATAGTATAGTTTCGGCTTCAGACAGACAGATACTAAATCTCCATTAGTAATAGAAGTAATAGTATAGTTTCGGCTTCAGACAGACAGATACTAAATCTCCATTAGTAATAGATATGTATTAATCTATGAATTTCTTTCAATTATACTGTTCTGTCGTTCTATGAAGATTTGTTAAATAAATTTAGGGGCATATTTTGATTAAATCCCTGCTGACAAAAGCAAAAACACACAGGTTAAATGTCATAGTTTTTCATAGTGGTCAACCAGAGATCAAAGTAAAATAGAAAGCTTTGTAACTGTATTCCTCCACCTAACAAGGTTACCCTGCCACACAGCAATAAATTAAACATAACTCATTACGCTCACTTTTATGCCCACTATCTGGCATTTTTTCAGACACACATACGTTCATTTTTATTATATAGATAATAAAGTTTCGTTTTCCAAGTTATTGCTCCTCGGGTAACGCTGGATTTTCCCCACATTCTCGTGGGCAGGCAGTTAAATATGGAGTGGATATATTGTCTGTCAATTGAGGTTCCTTTATCCGTGAGGGAGTGTTCAAGGCACTGTGCGGGTATTTTTGTTGCAATCTAGTGTGACACTCTTAAGGGAGGCTAGATTCTCCCCACATTTAAAACCGACATTGATTCTAACATTCGTTCTCTTTGTGTGGAGGCGAGCGAGTAAATAAGCATAATATCCAACATAACGCCCTCTGTTTTGATGGACAATTTATTTCTTTGAACCCGCCTCTCTCTCTTTCTTTCTCTCTCTTTCTTTCTCTCTCTCTCTCTCTTTCTCTCTCTCTCTCTCTTACTCTCTCTCTCTTTCTCTCTCTCTCTCTCTCTCTCTCTCTCTCTTTATTCATTATCCTTGGTCATCACACCTCTCCCTTCGACTGTCTTTAACTTGTTGGGATTCTAGGGGGAAATCGCAATTATATGTTCATAATACAAGCAATGTCACATGCAAGGCAAAATAATAATTCACAGGAAATAGGTTGTTTAAATAAAGCGTTTATTGAACGTGTGTAACCACAATGAAACAGAGTACATTAATACGTATACAGTGTGTATGTGGAATGATGAATGCTGTGTGTATATATATATGTATGTATAATGTGTGTGGAGTTGAAATAGTTCATATGATTGAAACGTGCATGGGAAAATATGTTCAGTAAATAAATTGTGTACGTGAAAATAAAATGTTCTGGAGAAGAAATTGTCTCTGTAGGAATATGAATGCGTGTGTGAAGAAAAATCTCTTACTGAGAAAAACGTGCTTATGAATTTGAACACATGTGATTTTGTGGGTCAGACAAGGAGACAAGCAGCGTCTCCAATGACTACCGTCTGCCGTAGCCGGAACTGAAAAGAGGCCTGTCTGGCGTTGTGCACCGGTTTATATAATCAAAAAGAGCAGATAACTCTGTGGTCGTCTTCCAGCGCCACCTGACGGCAAACCGGTGCAATTATGTTTGAGAGGGGGGATAACTGCTACAAACTGATTCAATATCATAGAAAGAAAGAAAAATGAAAGAAAGAAAAAAGTTCAATTTCAAACAAACAAATATTTGATTAAAGAGTTTCTGTTATGTAGTAATTGTGCCAAACCAATCATTTTCTATTCAATAATTTTCTATTTTACTAAAGTATTTAAAAATTTTCAAATTGATAAAAAAAGTTTTATTTTCTCATCCATTTGAACAAATGAAATGAAATACTTATGAAAAACTATTGAATTAAAATGAAAAATATCTGTAAATATTTCTGTTTTGGTCTACTATATTTTTTAACTCTTCATATTTTACAGATATTATAACTTAATTTGTAATTTACAAATTCCTTCACTCATATAAACTTTGTAGTAATAATTAATATTTATCAGAACCTGACCGAGGTAATTCTGAATTGGAATATATAAGTTTTGTAAGTGTATATTGTGTAGTTTCTGAGATTAGCATGGGCACACACGTACATGGCAAATAGTATCTACCTGTACCCATCTGGTGTGCCCGGGAGTATTTTACTATTATGTCTGTCCCTCTTGTCTTTTCTTAATTAATTTCTTGTAATAAAACATTTACCTTTTTGAAAAATAATTCAATGAATAAATATATGTTATAAAAAAATCAGTTTCACAATAAAATTGATCCGACGTCTTACAACGTCTTTAAATTTAAATCCCAGAAATAATTTTGAGTTTTGTTTTTAAACTATGTCATGTTTTACCAAATTATTATTATTTTTTTATAGGATTTGGAAAGTTTAATTCAATTATTATGGTATCGTCTGGTCATTAAATTATTAATTGAACCAAATTGTTATAAAACTATAGCTAATTTTGTAATGTAGTTTTAATTGAATATAAGTATCTTCCAAAGCGTTCAAACTTTTATGCTTAAAATTTTAAAGCCAGAAATGACTTTCTATTCGGCAGTTTAAATGCTTCCAAAATTGTTTTCATATTTCGAAGGTCATGAAGTAATTCATTCATTTTATTTTCATCTCTTAATAAAATATTAAAATGGTTGACTTGTTTATGATATTGTTTCACTTCGAGATTCGATTGTTTTTTAAGCCTTTAAACTGATGAAAAAAAAGTAATTTATGGCTTGAACGTTTAAAAGCAAAATTATAATATACAGATCCTTTTTGCTTCTAAACAAGGGAAAAATTAATTCTAAACTAGTCCTTGCTATTTTGAACCTCATCTTCAAGAATGGGATATTATTAGTTAATTTATTTATATTAAATTTTTTTAAGAGATGTGTTCAAATTAATAATTGGAAAGAATTCAATGGAGGGATATAAGTATTTAAAAAAACAGTTTTGCAATAAAATGGATTACACGTCTTACCAAAAGTTGAAATCTGAATCCCATAAATAGTTTCAAGTTTTTTAAACTCTTCAAATTATCAATAAGTAGAAGCTAAGAGTTCAGAAGTGCATGTCGATTTTTTTTTTTTTTAGCAAATTATGATTTTTAAGACTTTTATTAAAATGTGTCCATTAAATTATTAACAAAACAAAATATTTACACTTTAAGAAAAATAGTTCTATGAAGGATTATATGTATTGAAAAATATCGGTTTTGCAATAAAATTTATCGGACATCTTACGAAATTCTGAAATTTAAATCCCATAAATACTTTCGAGATTGTTTTGTTTTTAACTCTTAATTTTAGAAATAACAAGAAGAATACTTGTCTGATGACGGGTAAAATGAATTCCCCAAACAGAACGGTTTTACACAGAATTTATATCCCCTTACGAAGATTAAAAGCAAAATATAATGATACTAAATCTTATGACTAAAATAATTATTCTAATGTTGATTAAAATCCATGACATTATTTTGATTCTAAGAATGTCTAAAATTTAAGACGTAATTACTTAATTGGTGTCTAATGACTATTGATCAAATTCAATGCAAATCTGAAATATTTGAATTTTTTTTAAATCGGTGGTTGTGTTTATATTATGTCCCCTAAAAGCAATTTAAAATACACCAAACAACTAAAACTTGGGTGTATATTTATCAATTGATGTCTAATACCTATTGTTCAAATTTCACAAAATACAGAGATATTTGAATTTTCACAAAAGGTTTCCACCAATTTTTTACCCCCTTTGCTTGAAACAAAATTAAACTAAATATATCCTACATTCTGACTTATTATGCCTAGCAGCTGTGTTCCAAAATTCATAACGGTCGCTTAATTAGTTTATTACACTCGTATGCTCTCCTGTATTAAGGGAAAGTTTAAAACAAAACAAAAAAAACTATGTGTTTGTTATCGCAATGCATGGAGGTTCCAAGAATATTGGTTTGGAGACATTTTCAAAATAATACAGCCGATTTTTTTTTATGGCGGTGTGATTGTAAAGAAGTACGTAAATTCCTACTTTGTTCCCTTTTTAACCCCATTGACTTTTTCTTTATCTTTCTTTACACTTCTTCTCACCCGCGTTTTCAACAGATGCCCGTGTTTGGCTAAGCAAATATAACCTGTACCAAGTTCCAGTTCAAGTGCAAGTGATGGGTTCTTCTTCCAAAATCGTTTACGATTATTATGATTTTTTGGACGATATCCCCGACGAAAGTGTTTTTCAAGTAAGTGATGAATCTTCAATTGTTTGCATCTCTTCTGGATATCGGTCGCTATTTACAAAAAAAATTATATTTGAGTATTTTACGTTTCTCTTTATATGATCGCTCAGGTGGGCATTCTTCGCATATGTCGCCATCTAACAAAGAAGATCCACCTTTGGGTGGTCTCCATCATTAGAGCATCACAGAGAAAATCCGACCAATCGCCTATCATTTTTAACATATTGCATTATATATTGGTGTGAGTGCATCACTTTAACTAATACCCTTAGAAAAAAGGTATTCATCCATATATCCTACCTCCAGATATAGATTAGATACAAAGCTTCTACATTCATAGTATATAACTATCCATGGCGAAGTTTCATGCCCCGACAATAAGGCTGCCTGACTACTGTCACTGTGGTCTCGGTTTCAAATCTCACTAGATTCAGCTACGTTGATGAGCCATAAAATGGTAAAACATGTGCCCGTGTATAATTATATTTTAAAATATAGACTCCCTTCCATATGGTGCCATCACACTGGTGAAAAACGATATCTGAATACGTATATATATAGCAGAGTTGCCAGACTATAATAAATGTTCGAGGCTAAATTTTTCGGGAAAAAAGGCCAAAAAAGGCCAAATTGAAAACTTAAGCTACACTTTTAGGAGAAAAAAGGCCAAAAAAAGGGCAAATTGAAAATGATATATATTATAAAGAAAAATTGACCATATTGAAGGTGTTAACTTCCAAATGTTTGCATGTTTTTGTCTCTTAGTTTCGTATTGTTTTCTTAGCTGTGATGAAGCAAAGACGTAATTGAAACCAAGAAATATGCTGGGGGGGGATAATATTTAGATGAATAAACTCAATACATTCTACAGTTTATATATCTTTAAAAATCGTACCAGAGAACCTTAAAGAATAATTTGAATATTTTAGTATTAAATAATTTAAGGTAAAGTTGGTAAATTTGTTGATAAGACCCCCCTAAAAAATTGATTCTACTGTTTTTAGGTGATTACGTGTGAATATATTGAAAAACTTGGGGAAAACAATTTATTTAGAAATTAGGATGGGGTCAGTTTCGCATGTAAATTTAATGTAAAATGATCACCCATTTCCGAGCCATTGTCTAATCAGATAGCGTTTTAAGGGCATATAACCAGACTTTTTTCAAAAGGAGATAAATTGTGCGTTTTTTACAAGATCATTAACTTAAATTATTTAGATATAACACTTTAAAATATTATTCTTTTTTAATGTCCTCCAGTATGATTTAAAAATAGTATGTAAATTGTAGATTATTATTTATGTTTCTTAGCACGAATTTATTTATCTAAATATTTTTTTTTAATTCCTAAAACAAAAAGGATATCAAAGAGTCTATCTGCCAGCATTTCTTTTAGCAAACGACATTTATATTTGGCATTAATACTTAAATTTGCTTCGCAAGTGCTGAAATACCCTAACAATTCCTCTCAGTTCATCAAAATCTATCTATCTATCTATATACTACTAAAACTCTATTGTCTTGTATGTTTGCAATCAGCTTTCAGCTTTCCGGTTTTCAACATCCGGTTGCGCATGCGTAAATAGCATCGTCTTCCAATCTGTTATTCCAATTCCGTTGAACTCTTATTATTAACGAACGCATGAAATTTTTCATTCTGGAAATGTTTATATCGCTTTAAATATAAAACAATTACATTTAATTTCATCAAATAGTTTTTTTGTTTTCTCCACGGCTAAAAACATTCAACGGCAGGACTTTGTAAAGTCTGTCGCAGTTTCAAAAAAGCTCCACCCTTTTAAAAAACAAAAACAAACAAACAAAACAACAACAATCATTATTAATATCAATAGCGGCGGTGAACGAAACCACCTCCCACTTTTCCTCTCACAGATTTCACCACTCCTACTCCCTCTGTTTTCGTTACGTACGCGAGACAGCCGGTTGTACCCCCTTCCTTCCTCAAATCGCCCTTTTATTATTCTGTACTTTCAACTAACAATTTCATTTAAAAGATTATATATAAAAATTTGAATTTAACTATAATAAGTATTATGGTACCTGTTCAGTGCATATTTACCTATAAGTATGGCCAACCACTTATAATTCAGTAACTATAATTTAAAAAAAAAACAATTATAATAAACAGAACGACGCATAGAAATCTATCTATATTCTTTTTTCAACAATTACATTTAATTTCATCAAATAGTTTTTTTGTTTTCTCCACAAGTGTCACGCATATACATGAATTCCATAGCTAATATAACAAACTGACCCAACGGGTCACGGGTGGTCTAGTATTATATAAAACTTTTCCTCTAACTAACCATCTTGTTTTAGATAAATTTTGAAATGGAAGGGGGACATTTCGCTCTTGGTTATTTTCCCCATCTACAGGGTTCATTATTTGAAATAAATTTTTGAATTATTCTCTTCTAAGGGCACTATTGCTGAACCATAACGGCACTTCAGTTAAAAGAAAACCAACATTAGAAGGCAATTTTGAAAATGCATGTTCAATGCAAAGACTCAAGGAATGGCAGATACATTTCATTTGAATACAGCCTGGTGATTCATTCTAAATTCGTGACCACACTGAATTTTTACTGCCAACCATAGAAGCTGCTCCATCACTGGCATATCCTATACAGTTTTTTAAGAGTTTGGCCAAAATTAGTGATTTCATTAACTATTTTGTCAAACAAAATATGTGCAGTAGTTTCGATAACTTGCACAATAGACAGAAAAGCTGTTTGAATTTTTTCTTTCTTATTGCAGTAAAATCTGATAAGAATGCATAAATGTTTCTGAGTTGCTACATCAGTAGATTCATCCACAAGTAAAACATATTTTTTATCTTTCAAATCATTTTTCAGTTCTTCTTTGAGTGCAGTCGAGATAACATTCTTAATTATTGCTGTGCACTTAGTTCTATGCACATTAATGTTCTTTAAAACACTTTTTTCACCATATTTCTTCACAATCTTACCAATATGGTCAATGGAACAGATTGAAGAATGACAAGCTATACTTAAACTAAGTTCCATTTCTGCTTTCTTTTTCTTGATCAATTGATTTGGGGCATATAAACTTATCCAGAGAACTTTGAGAAATTTTCCTGTTTGGTGTTTTATCTTGATGCTTTTTTGTTTTCTCGTGTGCTGAAATATTGCATTGCTTCGGTAAAACTGTTAGTTTACACAACACATAGTATACCCGCTGACAGTCATCAGCACTTTTTAACCATGGGTATGACTTTTCCCAGGCTTTATTATATTTTTCCCACTTTCATAACTATTTTTCCACTTGGGCATTTTGATGGGATAAACAAGAAACAAAAATATTAATATTTGTTCAATTCAAAGGCCAGACGTGATGAGTGGTGTGTGTTTGTGTGTGTGTGTGTGTGTGTGTGTGTGTGTGTGAGGGTCTGGCACTAACCTTTGTTGCTGGTAGTAGTTGTAATTTGTTTCTCTAGGGACCATCTACTTTAAATATCCCTAAAATGTTGATAAATTTTAATTTATTCTTAACTCTAAATCTATACTTGAGGGCCGAGAACAATCTATGTGTCATTATTAAGACACGTGTGTCTATTAATCGGAGATATTTGGAAAATCTTTAAAAGATCTCAGATATAATTATCGATTTTTATTGAAACTTTAGCAACTCATCCAAGAAAATTAATATAATTATTTTAATTTTTAAATATATCTTTCCAAATACAACTGTTTCTACTTGAGATATAGTTTAGCAGTCATAAGTTTTAAAGTTTTCCATAAATTAAAAATTGATTCAATTAATTTCAAAGCACTAAGTTTAAAGAATTTCAAACATCAATTATTTCAGAGAGAATATACTTAGTTACCGGGTGACCTGACTGGACAGGGCCAAGTTGTCACTGGATCATAAAGTCTCTAAGAGGTGCAATATATAACCACTTAACAAATAGGTGTCAAAAAGGTCTGATAAGGGAACTCTAGAATATTCACATTTTTTTAAAATCATAGTTTACCAAAAATAAAAGCCAATCTGGGAATGGGATCCCTTCAGTGTGACCCTTCCTTAGAACAAGATAAATATTTGCTTTTTTTTCCTTAAATAACAAATGTTAGCAGATATTTGTGTCAATTCTGGGCACTGGAGCTATTTTTTCATGCAGATCCATGATTTGAAAAAGAAAAGGCCAAAGTTTTAAAATACAAACTGCTTTTAAATTACTTAATTTTAACGTTTTCTTTAATAATTACCATCAAGTAAATATTTATATGAAATAACCGGAAAAAGGCCAGAATTAAGGCCAAATTTGAAAAAAGGCCAAACAGAATTTTCGAAGGCCAAACTGCTTTAAAAAAGGCCAAATTCGTGAAACTTGGTCTTAAAAAGGCCAATCTGGCAACCCTGATAGAGAGAGACACTTTTGAATATCGTTTCGTATCTGAATATTTTTTTTTTTTTATGCCAAAAACGATACTTTTTTAAAAAAAAATAATTTAAAAAAATTTATTTTAAAGATATGAGCTAGCAAGCTTTCGATCTAATAGATCTTTTTCAAGCGATTTTTATTTTATAAATCATTTTTTTTGTCTCTCGGAGAACGGATGGATTTTATCTTCGAACGACAAAAAAAAATGATTTATAAAAAAAAATCGCTTGAAAAAGATCTATTAGATCAAAAGTTCGCTAGCTCATATCTTTAAGGTAAATAAAAAAAATTATTTTAAAGAAAAAAAATTATCGTTTTTGGCTTTCAAAATTTTAATATTGTTATAAGCCCCTTTAATAAATTAAAGCTGAGGCCTGTTCGGGGAAGTTAAAAATAGACTGACACTTAGCTATAAGGCATATTCCGACAACGTTTGTAGAATCTTTAGTCAGTCTTTCTTGATATGCCGCCCTTCGCATAAATAGAACTTAAATGTCCTTCTTGAATGTGGTAATGTCCTGTGGCCTAATGGTTACAGCGCTTGCTTACGGAGTCTAGGTTGATTCTGTAGCAAGGGTTCTAACCATGCGATCGTCCGAGGAAATTCACTGGTTATAATCAGTGTGATATAACTAGTAACGCTGTTGTGAGAATCTTTCTGTAAATAATACAGTTTTTATCTTAAGATTTTTTTCATTAAAATTCAATTTATAACAGAAAAAGCAACACTTTTTTTTTCAGACTCCAGAAGGCGCCTTCTGCCCAACTCGCAAATCCAGCAAACAAATCCCCACGATTTCCGATCAAGTCTCTTACAGAGTGGAATTCAGTTCTCCAGAAACTGAAGTCATCTTTTCAATGAATGTAATTGCAATTTTCATTCTTAACGTTGTCTCAATTTTTATTTCATACTTTAGTCTCAAAACTGTTTCCAAACGTATTGTTAAAGTTAATTTGAGTAGTTAATATTAGTAGTTAATATTAGTAGTTAATATTAGTAGTATTATATACAGGGTGCATGAGGTATTTGATAACATGTGTTCTTCTTGTACATCTGTTAGTTGAGGAACGAACAGCTGATTCTAAAAATGAGTAATACATCAAGAAACACCCTGATGTGAATCATGCTGGGCATAGGTTTCCCCATTATAATAATGAGCAATGATGACATGCAAGCAGAAAGCAGCAAAATGCGAAAAACGAATAATCGAATTCAGTATTGTCCGCGATCCAGTTTAGCCAGCCTATCCTATCCTCATAAGTCATCAAACTGTGTTCATTCCATCCATCTTTTTCAATCCTTTCATAATATTCTTCATCATTCGGCTGATAATCAATCCATCTCATTAACCCTTATCCTCGGGTGGCTTTTGGCCTTGATGAATGCTGACTTAATAGTAAAAGAAATGACACTAACTTTAACCAGTCTTAAATGGAAAATGTCTTATTATGAATCGTTAAATACGCACAAAAGAACTTAATTTCGTAAATGTGAAAAAAACAGGTAATAAAGAAAGATTTTTATTTTGTAATAAACTTGCGTTGCTTTCATTTCTGATTATTTAACATTTTGCTTTATTAATAAGTTACGTCTGGTATTTTTGTAGGTCTGGGTTGACACTCGGAACCACTTTGTAAGGTTGGATTACGGAAAACACTTGGATTCTGGTGACAGCGAACTTCTGACTGAAGTTCATGATTTCAATTTGGGTAAGTTCGAATATACGAATGCTTTTTTCTTACTCATACAGATAATTGCCATGAAAAATCATCATCATCATCATCATTGGTTTAACATCTGTTTTACATGCTGGCATGTGTTGGACGGCTTTTAGAAATTGACTTCCAAACTAACCCATTTTGGGCCAGGTCTTTATTTATCCCCTTTTCTCTTAAGTCCATCATTATCATTTCCTCCTATATTTTCCTTGGCCTTCTCTTGTAAACTGACCCTGCTAACTCAAGAACTCTCATCCATTCTTTCAACATGGCCATACCATCGATGTCTCTACACACATCTCCTTATACTGTCCGAATTTAATATACTTCTGAAGTCATCTGATCTAAGCCTATCTTTAAGACTCACATTTCACATCCATCTTATTATCCTCATCTTATTTCTCTCCATGCAATGCATGTCCTCAACCCTCACTTTCATATATCATCACACTGTGTACAAATGCCTAATAGACTTTTCTCTTGGTTGACAGTGGTAATGCTCTGCTGGTTAGTAATGGCAGAAGTTCCCTGAACTTACTCCATCTACTTCTAATTCTTGCTATTACACTAGACCCTGCTCCCTCCCGTGCTCCAATGGTATCACCAAGGTAACAAAACTTCTAAACAACCTCAATAGTCTCACCATCCAAATATACTTTCTGCACATCTGAGTTCTCATCCGTCTCCATTGTATTGCACTTTTTGCATGCAAATTGGTTATCATCTCTCAACCAACCAGTAATCCCACTGCACTTCTTGTGTACCCTATTCTTACATGTACCACAAAAAATCAAGTTTCACCTCCTTTCCACAATCTGAGCAGAGGAACTTATTTCTGCGAGCTTTCCAAAACTACAACCACTGATCGTCATTTTGGTCTTGATAACGTTAACTCTCAGACCTTTACTTTCCATAGCATTCCTCCAAATTTTTAACTTAACAAGTAGGTCTTTCATTGTTTCACAGGCAAATACTAAATCATCAGCATACAGCATACAGCATCTCTTCTGGACAACCAGTACAAAACTCTTTGGACTATGCTTCTAAGACACATATGAACAGCAACACTTAATACAAAACCTTGATGTACTCCTAGTTTAAAATTAAAGCTGCCACTAAATGTAATGTTAATCCCCCCTATATTATCAATAACTATCAGGTAACTTATGATACATACACAGACAGATTTAGATGAAAGGGGGCTATTCCACGTGTTAGGCCCCTCATAATCTGCACCCGCTAGACAAATGAAAAGATGGAATACCGTTTTAAACAAAATTTAATGATGCCGATGTTGATGACGAATATTTAAAATTCTACAATTCAAAATGGCTACTTTGAATTACATATGTTATTTTTAAATACTGTAGTCATTGACAAAAATGCATAAGCGTTAAACTTAAAACCGATACTGAAATCAATGCTAGTGTCAAGTAATTGGCTACAGCTTTATATAAGCAAAACCTATAATGATGTCAAAAATATAACACACTTTGCTCAGGTCCTCAGTAATTAGGCCTTTAACTTCAGCATGACTAATTTATTGGTAAATACAGTACTAATATATATATATATATATATATATATATATATATATATATATATACTAGCTGTCCCTACCCAGCGTTGCCCGGAATGCAATGAAGTCATTTTATTTTTATTATTTATATATTTTCACATTTTTTTAACTTATACAGAAAAAGAAATAAAATTTCAGTTGTAAGGGAAACAATTCTTTATATTCTTCAATTAGACATATGAATTATTCCCCTCGCTGATTTTGATTTTTTTTCGGTTACCATTGAAAACTGTTTCCATATTACCAATTGTCCGGAGACGAGGGGGGGACTACATAATATTTTAATCAAACTGTAGCGAAATACGTTATTATAATGTTAATAATATGATACAACAATAATTACTGAAAAGTGGGGCTTAATTTCCCCCCTGCAATTTTCGCTGCTGTATTTATGCATGCAGGTTTTTGACATGATTTGTTATTCTGCATTTCAGACGTGAATTATAAAATTGACCGCATGTCAGGAAAATGCAGTCTTATGCAACTCAGCCAATCAAATCAACTTGAAATTGACATTGAAGAAAAGAAGTCAGGAATGACAAACATTCGCATGAAACATCCTTATGAAATGTTCAATTTCAACCACGATTATCAATACACAGGACAGGTGAGTTATTTTTAAAATTTTATTTACCTTTTCACTTATATTCACCCCAAACAAGGCACATTATCACTGAGACCGTAAGGGGCTATTGTTAATTAGGGGTCAGATTTATATGGCCATCCTAAATGGGGAGTTGTGCAGCAAGATGTTTGTTTACATTACATTTACATTTCTGCATGTTGATACAGTCGGGGAAACAGAGAGCAGCGAGGGAATACCAAAGGTAAGCAGTTTGAAGAAGAGGCTATTAGAGTAGAAAGCTTTCCTGCATCTGGATACATCTACAGTGAAGGGGTGTGATTTTGCTGATTTTCGGGTTGGTAGGGTGTATTTATGTTGAGGGGGCGCAAGTGCAGCAAGTTCGTCAGAGCATATTCCATTAAAGTACTTTTAAATCGAGCACAGCGATACAACATTGAAGCATGGGACAGGGGCTGGAGCTTGGTATTATGGTTATTAGACTAACAAACAATTCAAATATAAAACCTGCTGCTCGAGTATTGATTTACTCCTCTCCAGGAGTTAGGCACAAGGCCAGTTTTTATCTTATTCCCACAAGTAAGATGTGACCTACGGTCGGGTCGGGAAAGTGGGGTTTAAAAATTGCCAGGGCAGCCCGTCAGCATTCCCCGGTAGGGACGCCTCAGGCAGTAAGCAATAAACTTACTCATCCCCAAAGAGCGGAGGCGAAGCCTGGGAAGATGGACCTCCTAGAACTGCACAGGACAGACCCATAGACCGGCGTAAATCAAGCCCCGAAGGCCAAGACAATACCAGTCTATGGGGTGCAGTATCCATCGGAACAGATACTACACTTTGAACATCCTACAGCTGTATTCAGTCTTTCTATGGCTGTAACCTTTGCGAAAGGTAGACATTATATAAAGGATAATCTATATTTGCGTTTTCAGTCCATAAGCCTTGACAGCGTTTATTTGACCGGAAAGCCCTGTCAAAGTATCGTCTTCTTCCACATACAGTAGCTAGTAATCCTAAATGGTCACCCATCTAGTGCTGACCAAGCTCGATGTAGCTTAACTTTGGTGATCTAATAGGAACCGGTGTTTCAACGTGATTATGCCGTACAATTCAAATATGCATGTGTGTATTTACTGCCAGAGAAAGCTAACACTTGAATAACGAATACTGAAATATCCAAATACTTAAAATGTGTTGGGTATTTCCGATGTATTTTTCTTGGTCAGTTTGAATTTGTATTCAAATGTAAAAACACGTTCGGGAATTTACTGATGCATTTCTGATGGTTGGATGAGATGAAGTCATATTATTATTTACTAGCAAAAAAACTACCTTCCCTCTGGGCGGAAATTAATCTAGCTATAGTCTTCTTTACAAAAAGAACAAGAAACAATTTTCATTTCACATTTGGGTAACTTGGAGAAAGACAACAAAAAGGAAAACTTTATTAATCATTGCCGTAAAAAATCTATTCCAAAGTAATCTACTTCATCTGTACGTAGGTATGCGTGTGTAAACTTAACCGGAAGTTGTCATCTGAATTTCAAAATAATCTAACAGCAAGTTTATATCTGGAATTTTATCCTTTTTTTTTTCATTAAATCGCTTTAATTGATATTCTAATAATATTAATATCAATGAAACTATAAGTTATATATAAGAAATAGGGGAATAAATTTACAAATGACTCATATACAGAATATTAATTTATTAGAATTATTTTATAAAATAGATATGCAAATGAAGTATACTTATAACTGTGTTTTGGTATTTGCTGACTACTATATATAGAATATTTCCAAACATTTTATTGTATCATTGAATTAAATAAGTCTGATGCTTTTTTTATATAAATATAGGGTGCTTCTTGCTTAAAAGTCCGAAAAAAAGATTTCTTTGTCTTTTACTGTTTAAGAGGTAAATAAGGGGCAGTAACTCTTATCAACTGTTGTTATTACATGTAACGTAATTTACAGAAAATTAATTAGTAATAAATGAACAACAAAGTATACAGCAATGGAAAATTTAAGAATTTATTGTGTTTATACTTGGGTTTTATACTGAATAAAATTCAGCAATTTGTTTGCAAATTTGGGCAATTTCTGCCGCCACATGAATTCTGCGAGATAGGAATCCACCATTTGCGTGTGGGTGCCACATTCAATTTTATTTATTTCTTTTTTGCTTCACACCACATACGTTCAACGTGGTTGGTGGTGGCCCCGATTTGTGGATCAACAAAATTGTACTTGTGATTCACACGCAAATGATGGAATCCTTCGGCACCAAGGCGATCGTATGCTCGTAAAATCTGGCTCAAAATTACAATTAAGAGTTACTGCCCCTTATTTACCTCTTAAACAGTAAAAGACAAATAAATCTTTTTTTCGGACTTTTAAGCAAGAAGCACCAAATATAGTTCAGGTAAATGGAAAAAAAAACGGTACTGGCATAGCTTTTGAACCAAACAAAACCGACTATTTTTTTTCGGCATCTTCCATCCGTTTACGTAAGTAGCCATTAAAAACCGAATCACAAAGGAGCCGGCGTCCAAATCAATACAAAGTGGCTTTGCAAGATGAAAAATATAATGAACGCAAACTCACTCACCGTATCTTTATTTTTATGATAATTTATTTATGTTTTTGATGAAGAAAATCAATTAGACATTTTTTTTTTTACTATGGAAAAGTGAAAAGTGAAAAGTGAAGAGTTTTGTTATTTTCGATAAATTGTGTTTTTCTTTAGAAAAATACAATGCAACACTAATATTTTACAGATAGTAACAATTGTTACAGATTTTTCTTTGGTGTTTTTTTTGTTGTTGTAATGATACAGCTTTTTTAAACGACAAAAAACAACTGGGTTAGGGTTAGGGTTATTGTTAGTTAAGGGTTAGGGTTTTAAAAAAAAGTCTGATTTCTTCGGTTCGGTTGGCAGATTTCCTTTTGGAGTTGGTGCAGAATTGGCTAAGCGCTTCAGCATCTTCCGGCTGTTTATGTAAACGTCCGGAAGATGACGACGAAAAAGTCGGTTTTGTTTGGTTAAAACGCTATACCAGTAGCGAAAAAAACTTTCGCATCTATTCATTTAGATTATTCGTATCTATTATAAAGAACCGCATTTATCGTGTGTCTCCAGCGACAAGTTGCAAACTACACAAGTTACACTTACAAAGCTTACATAATTAGATTCAGTGTGGACCCGAGCTGTTTATGGTAAAAAGTAATATTTTTATGCTTAGAGTTGTCAGAGAGTAAATTTATGAAAAGAGGGAGAGGTCAAAAAAATACTTATTGTTAATTATTATAAAAATGTTCTCAAGGAACATTTCATTTAGGTCAAATTCGTAAAGAAAGAGAGAGAGAGAGAGAGAGAGAGAGAGAGAGAGAGAGAGAGGGGGGGTGTAAAGTATTTTGACCAAGGATAACGAATGGGAGGGGTGTGAAGATAAATCTCGATACGCATATTCTGAAACTATATTAACGAGAGTACTTGGATATATATATATATATATATATATATATATATATGTATATATATATATATATATAAAAAATAAAGTAACACGGAATCACATAATCACCGGTGCGATAATTTATTTCGACTTTCCGGCCTTATTCAAGCATCCTAGCGAGGCGATTACATTTTCAAAAATGTAATCGCCTCGCTAGGATGCTTGAATAAGGCCGGAGGGTCGAAATAAATTATCGCACCAGTGATTATGTGATTCCGTGTTACTTTATTTTATTCTTGCTCTGTTTATTACATTTCATTTTAACCAGGCTGGGTAAAATAATATTGTTCGGCCTGTCGAATTCGCCGACTGCAACCCCATAGGCCACCTGTAGGCCGTGAGTGGCGACCCATGATACGTCGGCCAGACAGGGGATCAGAGAGGCATGATTCGATCAATTGGTTGGTGATGTCATGACCTAGTATCTCTAAGTTCATCCCCAACCGTATTATTCAATCTGGTTCTTCTAAAATTAAAACCTTACTTCTCCTTTTTATTTTCCTCCCAAATAGATACTAGAAGACGGTGGCTGAGGGTCAATCATGTTAGGAACAAAGAAGTTTAATGTTTTCTGAGAATCATTTTTTCTACCATTAATGTTCTCACTCTCACTGAAATTTTCTTCTAACGTTAATGTATTCTCTGATTAATGATTTCTAAGAGTATAAAATAATTATCCTACCTGTAGGATTCCATTTGACAACTTTATTCGGCATTAAATAATCCATAGATGGTTGATATGCCGTAAGACAAACCAAACCAAACAATAATATTGTAGTGGTCTGCGTCTGCGCCGGATATCCATAAAAAGGAAATATATCACAAACTCCTCCTTCGACTTAGGAGATAAACCATCTTAACCCTATATATTCTGAATGTACATTTACCAAAGTACTTGGATAAATGTTTCATTTTGATCAAAAAGGGCTTATTAATACCGTGGGTTCTTTGTTCAATGCGGGGGTTTGTAAATAGGAAATACGTCACAAACCCCTCCTTGGGTTTTGACAAAAGACTCCATAAAATATATGTTCAAAGACTACATTACGCAGAGTATTTGTATAAGTGTGATAAGTTATCAAGGAGGCAATTAGTTAACCAATTCACGCTACACAATTTTATTATTATCATTTCGTGTTTATGTTTTTACTTTGACAATGTCTGACTTATTAAATATCATGAATCACAGAAATCATACGGTTTTATTTTATTATTTTTAATTTTCAGAGATTCTTCAATGGGATTCTTTGCGACATCTTTATAGCCCAAGTTCTCAATTACAAAGTTTCTGGAATTCCATTTAATGTCACTATGGAATACTATTTTACGGCTGTAAGTAGAACTCATTACACATATTTACTTATATATCTACAATAATAATAATAATAATAATAATAATAATAATAACTGGGGAAAATACAACCGCACGAGAGAGGCGCAAGCATAGGCTGACACAACGAAAATTATGGACCGAGGGTCGAGGAGGGAAAGCGCAAACCAGACCTCCACTGGAAGAGTGCGGACAGCTCTGGGACCTTGGGGAGGCTTGTTGCCACTCGGGCCCCAGAGGGGACCAATGGTCCTTATCAGCGGGAAATCGGTGGTAGGTGGCTGTTGCGATACCGCAAGGTCAGCAGCGGTAATGAACGGAGAGAAGTGGAGCATACTGGAAGTCTGAGGAGACTTGTTGTCACTCAGACTCCAGGGAATACCACAGGTTGTTGGCAGTGGGCGATCACTGACGATGACCTGTGTGATAATTCCGAGTGAGTAAATAATAACAATAATAATAATGATGATAATAATAATAATAACCCAGAATACAGAAAAGCTGATGATCACTGCAAAAAGCAGAGCCAAAATTAACAATATAAAAAACAGTGAAACTAAGCACAAAAAGAAGCAGCCACATGGACGATTTATAAAAGTGACCAAAGAAATGATGCACGAAAACACGTGGGCAATCGAACAAAGGAACGGAATAGCTACTGACAGCCGTAGAAAACAACGCAATCATGACAAAATATATAAAATCCAAGATAAACAAAATCCAGGAGAACAGTAAATGTAGACTCTGTGAACAAGGAGACAACGGTTAATTACATCATAAGCGATTGCAGGAAACTAGCACAAAAGGAATGCAAAACAGACATGACTGCTTTGGGAAAGTAGTTCATTAGGAACTGTGCAAACGTCTGAACTTTGAACATGAAGACAAATGGTACACATACAAACCGAAGACAGTAATTCTTCTTTTTCTTCTATTCATTTAACGTCACTTTGAATGGGAAACGAAAATCATAGCATACGCTGGGACATAAAAGGGCGAATGGACAAACACTTCCAAGCAAGAAGAACAAACGTGATAATAGTTAACAAGAAAGAAATCTCCTGCAAAATCATACATTTGGCCGTCCAAACAAATCACACAGCGATGTTCATAGAGACAGAAAAACTAAACAAACATGTGGAACTTGCCAGAGAGCTTAATTGAACATGAAGAAATTTACTGTAAAACTAATAATTGTAAGAGTGCTTAGAACAGTTCCGAAAAACCTGGAAAAAAGACGAGGAAAAATTGGAGTCCTGAGTAGGATTCATACTATACAATGCACGTAACTGGTAAACACGGGTTAAACTAACCCACATAACCAGGTGACGCAGATTGACTACAGCTAACTTGAAATAGAAACATATAGAAAGAACATTGCATGAATACAAAGAAAGTGAAACTGCTAGAAATCCCATAGTCTGACACACCTCTCTCCAAAAACACACACACACAGACGTGGTGACACTAGACTTGGTTGGTATCACACAAAATGGTCATGAACGGTCAAGGAGGATGGAAAGATGAAGAAGGAGGGCACCAGTCATACCTCCATTGTAAGGGTGTGGACTGTACTGTAACCTTGGGGAGGCTTATTGCCATTCGAACTTCAGAGAAAGCCAACGGTTGTTTTCAACAATAAATCGATTGTAAACGGTTGTTGCCATAATGCAAAATGATTTGCTACGGTATCGAAAGAGTGCTTGAAATTTGGAGAGACTTGTTGTCACTTCGACTCCAAGGAACACCACTCGTTATTGCTAGTGAGCAATCACTGATAATGATTTGTACAAGAACACCTAGCGTTTAACTACTACTACTACTACTACTACTACTACTACTACTACTACTAATAATAATAATAATAATACTAATAATACTAATAATAATATTAACAATAATAAGTAGCTATCGTCTTGCCACAGTTTATTTATCGATGTGTACTGGTTTCAATTTAAAATTGTCCCAATAAATGCTCCTCTTTTGTTGTCCTCACACACACACACACTACTGTTGATTGGCAATCTAAAAAGTTGGACAGAGTATTGATTTACTCCTCTCCAGGAGTTAGGCACAAGGCCAGTTTTTATCTTACTCCCACAAGTAAGATGTGACCCAAGGTCGGGTCGGGAAAGTGGGATTTAAAAATTGCCTGGGCAGCCCCGTCGGCATTCCCCGGTAGGGGCGCCTCAGGCAGTAAGCAATAAACTTACCCCTCCCCATAAAGGGGAGGCGAAGCTTGGGAGGGTGGACCTCCTAGAACTGCACAGGACAGACCCATAGACCGGCGTAAATCAAGCCCCGAAGACCAAGACAATACCAGTCTATGGGGTGCAGTATCCATCGGAACAGATACTACACTTTGATCTTAGCCAAAAGGCCAAGAAGTTGGACAGAGTAACAAAAAAGTCCATTCGCGTCCGAAACTTTGGCATTAAGTGGGGCAACGGATGCAGGATTCTTGGTCTCTTCTTTGGTGCAAGAAACTTTTAGTATGGCTGTATTGCCACCAGTACAATGCTATACAGACAATAGATCACTGACTAGTGCTTTGAGCACTACAAACATCGTTAGTGACAGAAGACTAAGAGTGGACATGGCAAGACTGAGAGAGATGGTTTCAGAAGTGGGAATTAGGGTATTTTGGATAGATGAGAAAATGCAATTGGTGTATTCATTAACAAAAAGAGGTGCTTTTATGCTAAAACTGTTAGAAGTACTGGATACAACTAAACTTTAAAATAAAAATGATTTACTAAAGGTAGCTGCAATGTTGAGTGTGAGTTATTCCCCCTTTAACAGTTTTGAGTGATCTCCCTTGATACCCGGAAGTATAAGAGACTGATTTAGAAGAGAGGAAAGTTCTTCAGTCTTGGAGTACTTCATTGATGAACCAGACCGTGGAGAGCTTTGACAACTACTTCCGGCAACTCATAATATTATTTATTTCCTTTATAGGATAACTGGCGAGAAGTTTCTGACAAAACAACTGATATTGAGATGAATTTACCAGTTTTACTTCAAATTAAATCTCTTGATGTAAGTATCTTTGAGTTTCTTTTTTCGGCGGCTAAATCAATGTGGCGTCATATTTCCGAATAAGAAGTTAATACATCACGGATTTTACAAGAATTTCATTTAAAATAAAAAATATTCTCCTTTTGGTTACATTTCAAATAACTGTTTGTCATGACTGAACGTGAGGTCTCTTATTTCGCCAAGCCCCACACTTTCATCTAAGTAAGTATGACCTGGAGAAGAGGGGAGAGAGAAGGTGCTATATCACCGGTGAATGAGAAGAAGGTTACAAATTATGTAAGACGATAAGCCATATGTGCTCATCACATTCTCAATGTGTTTCGTGTAGAACATTAGTTTATTTTTCTCAACAAAACTTTTTGGTTTTATTTGGAATATTTACAGATGAGTTTTATCCAAACTTACCGATATTTAGATTTTGATCAGGGATCCATGTACCTTTCCGCTTTTGACGTCACAAATTGCTTCAAGGAAGACAAGTTGGATTTCCAAATCGATTTCACACGTAAGTAATCATTTATTTACTTCTACAAATTTTAAAGCTGAGCTGTGGAGAGCTTCTTTTCTCTTTTTATTAATGGGTCATCACTTATCAAGACCCCGGGGCCACTCGAGGATAAGGGTAAATAAATCGACAGTTATGATCGTCTCCACAAAAGGATCAGAAATAAGGATGTCGGAATGAGCAGAACATAATTCAAGGGGATTGATTGTCCATGGAAACAAATGATTTTTTTGCATTAGACTTGAAGACGAGCATGCTGTAGTCAGTTGGGAAGCAGACTCGTGGTATCTTGCTCCACAGATGGGATTTTTTAGAAAAGTAACTTTGTTCATGGAAGTTTCGTGTAGCTTTTGGTAAGAAGAGTGAGAAAGGAAAGTTCCTTGCTGTGGTTGTAGCTAGACGAGTTCTTGCTGAGAATGTTTTACAGGGGCCACCAGGTGTTGGGTTAGGGTTAAGGTTGGAGCTCAGTCTAGCACCTACCATGCACATAGTGATACAGAGGCTAGCAACATCTCTTCTGTGCAAAAGAGGTTTAAGGGACGAGAAGAGAGCATCTCCCACTAGATTGTAGAGTCGATTTTGTACTCTGTCAAGTCAGGAAAGAGTGCTCCGAGCAGCACCTCCCCAGATATGACAGCAGTACTCCCTCTTGGGGATCTTATACAGTTAGAGGATTGTGAGAAGATACAAATATGGTCGTGAAACTCGTTTAGGGTATAAATTATTATAAAACATCTTGAAATAAATGTATTTATAAGCTCTATCTAATTGCTAAATATCGAGCTTTTTATTTGTAATTGAAATTAGATTATGTTGTGAATTAATCTGATCTATATAAGTTTGATTTAGTTTATCATAATCTCTTTCTCGTTTCTGATGACTTAAAGAAAAAACAACACCTATCGTTGACTTTTATTTAGAGTGAAGGATTCCTTTCTGAATTCATTTCAGACAGTGG
The DNA here is from genome assembly GCA_963556195.1 of Sepiola atlantica. NCBI lineage: Eukaryota > Metazoa > Mollusca > Cephalopoda > Sepiida > Sepiolidae > Sepiola > Sepiola atlantica. The sequence continues at coordinate 15,511,404 of OY744537.1, forward strand.
GGGTTGTCTAACTTGTTATTTGCTTTCTGACTTCCGCTCACCAACTTGAAATGGTTTCGCCTGGAGACTAGAAAAAAAACGCACGTTTTTACTCGCTAATGTTTGTGTGACGAGACGGATATATATTTATTTGCATAAAAGATTCTCTTTATTAAATGATTTTTTTTCAATCTTACTCTAGGCCCAAACCTCTTCACAATGGAAGAAAAAGATGATATCCAAGAAAGATGTCACCTGGCAATTGCTAAAGCCTGTTCGGTAACCCCACTCAGGATAGAAAATGCCAAGCTTCACGTTGAGGACAATTACCTTCATTTTATTGCAACATTGGTCGGACTGCCTCCAGCATACAGTAAGTATAATCGTCAAACAAACAATTAGGCTCATAATAAGTTTTATGCTTTAATATGCCACCCCCCCCCACACTTGAAAAACATTCACAACAAAAACTCGTCTACCTACAACCACTGTCTATAAATTCCCTTTCTCCCTCTTTGTACCTAGAACTTAGCAGAACTTGTATGAGCAAAGTTTCTTTACAAGAACTGCCCATCTGTAAAACACAGTACCACGGGGCTGCTTCCTGGCTGACTATATGTCGTTTTCAAGTCCAAATGTAAACAAATTCTTGTTGAGCCGTCCTCTTAAATAATCAAATTCTGACCAGTTACAACCATCGTTACTAATCTCTCAGCGTTTCACTGTCTACCTGTCAAACACAACAACCCTTATCCTCGAGTGGCCTTTGGGCTTTGATAAGTAGTGACTCATTTGTATAAAAAAATATATTCTAGCTCAAAGTTGTTCAAAATGTATGTATTTTCAGGACACTGCAGTTAGATGCGAAGTGAGTCAGAGGATATTGAAATAATTGAGAGCGCTCATAAGTCGACTTCTGACAATAGTGTTAAAATTAACAATTTTTAAGATAATTTAAGTCATAAGATAATATTTTCGCTGATCTATTCTTGTATTTACTTAAAGAAAAACATTATCATCATCATTTAGAAACTGAATTCCAAACAAACCTATCTCTACCCAGGTCTTCATTTATCCCTCACCTTTCAAATTAATCTTTACCACTTACTCCCATTTTTTCCTTGGCCTTCCCTTGCCAACTGACCCTGATACCTCAACTGTTCCACATCTACTACCCAAAGGACTCATCATTCTTTTAATGTGACTAAACCAAGTCTCCTGTTTTGCAAAAATCTTCCTCGCCACAAGAATATGTTGTTTTCCCCACATTTTTTGTTAGAATTTATATATTAACATTTTTAATACATAATGTTCGACCTGTGTGATTAATATTCACTACTGCATTGGCAAGAGCACGGCTATGTTGAAAACTGGCGGTTCGTGACGTTAGGTCTTTTGAGGGAAGTGCTTCAGAACATTTTTTTAAATTCACAGAATTAAAAATTTTAAAACTTCGACTCTTAAAATGTTTATTTGATATTCATCAATTTATTCGAAGTAAATTTTTTTTCAAATAAATATTTTTTAAATTTTTTATTTAATATTCATCAATTTATTCGAAGTAAATTTTTTTTCAAATAAATATTTTTAAACATTTTTTATTTAATATTCATCAATTTATTCGAATCTTCGAGTAAAAATCTTTTCAAATAAATATTTAAAAAATTTTTTTACACATTACTTAAAAATTGTTATTTTTAAAAAAGAAGACTTTAAAAAGTTCAATATTAACTTTTTAAAACGTTAAAATATGCAAGTTTTAAAAAATAATTAAAAGTTAAATCCTTAATTTATACAGTAAAAACTACAGTTTAACACTAAGGAAAACATTCAACCGGCCCATTTGGCGCAATTGTTAGAGTATTTGCTAATGGGTTCAATCCTCGGTCGAGTCATACCAAAGCCTAAAAAAAAATGTTATGTAATGTTCTCTTGCTAAACACTCAGCATTATCAGGTAAAGAATCAAGTGTAAGTGGAGTAATCTTGTGAGTTACACTCTCCCCTACACTTCGGTGTAGTAGCTAATGAAAAGGGAGCCTTCAGGTCGCCCTCTACTACGGTCGACCCCTTTACTTAACTTAAAACATTTTCAAGTAGTAGATTGTTAAAAAAGTTTTTCTTTTAATTTTCATCACAAACTAAATATTTTCAGTAAAAAAGCAAATGTGACATTAATAAGAAAATAAGTAGTAATTTTCTAATTATTGCTAGACATACTAGTGACCCGTCACAGCCACTACCATCATTTATTCTACTTCAATTTCGTTCGAAAATTCATAAACTGTGACATATATGTCAAGACATTCTTTGTACATATCAAAAATAATAAGTTTATTTACTTCTATATAAAACGACATTATTTTGCCATCTAATTTACATGCGTGTTTGTCGTGTGTATAGACACTATGTAAATTAGATAGCAACGCTGAAAAAGGAGATTCACTCTTTCTCTAAATGTTCAGAGATATGAAAAAATATCAGAGAGTGGTTGAATGCAAGGGAATAGTAAGAGAAGGTTAGAGAAATACATAGATAGCTGAGTGAGAGATGAGTGACTTGTTTATTTAAGTACAAATTATGTATAATTGGAACAATTAAAACATTTATTCAAACATAACTCAATCCCAAAACTAAGGTATATTTTAGCATGTATTTTGTGTTATTAAAGTATAGAGGATAAAAGGCTTAGGGAAACAAATATTAATTGACTCAACTTTAATATAATAGTACAAGATTGTTTATAAAATATTACAATAACTAAGTTAAAAATAAAAATTTATTTGTACAAAATTCCAGAATGTGTATATTTTCTAGTTCCTTCATTCTACAATAAATGAACATGCCGATCGTCTCCCCCCTCTCTCTATCTATATAGCTATCTATCTACGAAGGGCGTTCAATAAGTAATGCCTCTGGCCCACTTCCAGTTGTCTGATCTAGATGCAATTTTGCATGTGTACTGATTTATATCTGTATGGGTTACGTTGCAAAAAAAAGCTCTGAACTAATTGTGGTTTCTGATTTACAGGTGTTTGAACTGAGTCAGGTGTGAAATGGAGCCAGTTGAGTGTCGCGCAGTGATCCGGGTTTTGTATTTGAAAGGACACTTATGGTGATGATGCCCCATCATATGACCTTGTAAAACGCTGGCATCGTTATTCAAACATGGCCGGAAGTCTGTGGAAACAGCTCCCAGACCTAGTCGTTCATCTTCTGCCATTGATGAGGCATCTGTCCATCAAGTTGAGACTGCCATTTTGGAAGATCGACACATTACTATTCGCCAAATAGCCCAAAAAGTCAATATTAGTACAGGGTCTGTGGAAGCTATCATTTATGACCATTTGCATATGCATAAGGTGTCTGCCAGATGGATTCCCAGGTTGCTCACACCTTTCCAGAAGCAAGAACGCGCGCATCGAGTGCTCGAGGATGAATTTGGAGATGTGCCAAGAAGATGAATCAAGGTTTTTAAAAAGACTGATCACACAGGATGAAACTTGGATCAATCATTATGATCCAGAGACCAAAGCCCAGTCAATGCAGTGGAAGCACTTGGACTCACTACCTCCAAAGAAGGCAAGGGTGCAGCCCTCTGCTGGCAAGATCATGCTCACAGTCTTCTGGGGCCAGAACGGAGTAGTGATGACAGATTTTCTATTACGCTTCACTTTTGATGAAATTAAGAGAAGCTATCAAAATCAAGAGGCGGGGCAAGATCAGCAAAGGTATCCTCCTCCTGCAGGACAATGCTCCGGTTCACAACTCGCATGTTGCTAGATCAGAAGCATGGGCGTGTGGCTATGAAATCCTCCCCCACCACCTTACTCTCCTGACCTTGCACCCTCTGACTTTCATCTCTTCCCAGCCATGAAGTTGTTTTTGAAAGGAAAGTCTTTCCCAGATGATGCAGCCTTGATTTCTGAAGTTACGACATGGTTGGAGGACCAACCTGGGGTGTTCTACAAAAACGGTGTCCACTGCTGCATAAAACGATAGGAGAAATGCATAACTCTGGGTGGTTCCTATGTAGAGAAAGACTAAAAACTGTGCCAAGTTTCATTAATCTACTTCTATGGGAAATGGGTCACTCGTATATCTAACTATCTCTCTCTCTCTCTCTCTGTGTCACTCCCTCACGTCATTATTTTCAGTACTGAATTATTCAGCACTGTCTCAGCTACTTGCTTATCGCTTCCCCATATGTACCCATCACTCACTTGCAATGATTTTTGCACTGTCTCAACCTTTCATAAATGGCTATGAAGTTGTTTATATTTCTAGAAATGACAGGCTATTTCAGTATTATTGATTATAGTATAAAATATAAAATGGACAGATATAAATAAATACAGGGTGCATAATGTATTTGAGGACAGATTTATACTTACACAAAAAAATGACTCTTAGAAACAGATAATGTATTTTTACTGAAAAACGATTTTGAGGATAAAAATAAATGTAGTGTTTTATAATGTTATTCATTAAAGTCTCTGTCAGCTTTGATAATGGCTTTTATGCGATGTATTAATCGGCTGCATGCTATGATCCTTATGTGGTACTACTTGGTGGGTGTGTGTGTTAGCCGTGGAAACGTCTCTGGAAGGGCTGTTACATCATGGGCACGGCACTACACAACCTCTCCGGAGTAAGCAATCGTGTTACACTTGTTCATACTTGACATTACTCTATGGGGACTTTTAGGGATTATTTAGTGTGACGTGAGTGCTCATAATTCTTTTTCTTAACTATGCTCCATACATAGTAGTTCAAAATATTGAGATCTGAAGAGGTTGGAGGCCAAATGTTAGAGATCATAAAAATAATGCTGGATTTTAAAATGTGTTTAGAAGTCTATTAGCTCGTACTAAGCTAGTTTCCTTCATCTTTTTTGGCATAAAATGATCTTTACTCACCACATAAAACTTACTCTGACTATGGAGACGTTTAACGTTATAAAGGTACTCGTTAACTTTTTTCTCAACTACACTCCACACATAGTAGTCCCTAAAAATGAGACCTGAGAAGTTAAGAGGCTAAATATTAGAGGCCCTAGGATCGTGAAAATGTTCCACCATTCATTTCTGCATTCTGTATGGGAGTTCTTTTACCTTTTCTGACGTCATCGTATCTGATATCTTTGTGGACAACATTTCAGATTGCTCCTTCTGACACACAGTGTTCTTTTACAATTAACCTTATGGATCTTCTAGGATTACCACCAATGGTGTGTTGTGCATTCGAAATAAATTCAGGTGTCCTAATGCTACGAGAGTGTCTAAAATGTCTCTTACATTTTCATGATGCTGAAGTCTTTAACTCTTTGCGGACTTTATAAACGAAATATCAAGTCACTTTTTAAAACGATATTTATGAATTGACATATTATGTCTTTATAGTCATGATAACTATGTGGCTCTTCATTTGGTGTGTCATAATAACGGCTGCGATTGATAATTCTACAATAAATAAACATGCTGATCGTCTCCCCCCTCTCTCTCTCTCTCTCTATATATATATATATATATATATATATATATATATATATATATAATATAATAACACGAAATTACATGATTGTCGATGCATCGACAATCATGTAATTTCGTGTTATTATATTATTATTGCTCTGTTTACCACATTGAGCTCTCTTACCCGGATTTCTTCCTGGAATTATTCCATTATAACACTATATATATATATATATATATATATATATATATATATATATATATAGCTATCTATCTATCTCTATCTCTCATGTCATTATTTTCAGTACTGAATTATTAAGCACTGTTTCAGCTACAGTGAATTTTTACTCACTTGCTTATCGCTTCCTCAAATATACCCCTCACTCATTCTCATTCATTTACTCACTTATATTTACTTTTTAAAACGATATTTATAAATTGACATATTATGTCTTTATAGTCATGATAACTATGTGGCTCTTCATTTGGTGTGTCATAATAACGGCTGCGATTGATAATTCTACAATAAATAAACATGCTGATCGTCTCCCCCCTCTCTCTCTCTCTCTCTCTCTCTATATATATATATATATATATATATATATATATATAATATAATAACACGAAATTACATGATTGTCGATGCATCGACAATCATGTAATTTCGTGTTATTATATTATTATTGCTCTGTTTACCACATTGAGCTCTCTTACCCGGATTTCTTCCTGGAATTATTCCATTATAACACTATATATATATATATATATATATATATATATATATATATATAGCTATCTATCTATCTCTATCTCTCATGTCATTATTTTCAGTACTGAATTATTAAGCACTGTTTCAGCTACAGTGAATTTTTACTCACTTGCTTATCGCTTCCTCAAATATACCCCTCACTCATTCTCATTCATTTACTCACTTATATTTACTTTTTAAAACGATATTTATAAATTGACATATTATGTCTTTATAGTCATGATAACTATGTGGCTCTTCATTTGGCGCGTCATAATAACGGCTGCGATTGATAATTCTGAAATATAGAAAATACAGAATCAAATACTATTCCAGCTATAGTAAACTAAATTATGTCCTCAAATACCTTAGGCGCCCTGTATATATACAAGAATTAATAACTTATATAATTGGTGACCATACACCTGAAGCTGATGTTTTAGATGGAAAAGCAATATCAGAAGAAAGAATGGCAAAGTTTATCCATACAAAATAATTATTTTTTATTGACAAATCAAGACAACGAAAGATAAAGAGTTTATAGAATACGAACGTTTGGAGAGCCTTAGGAACGTTCTGGTGAAAGAAAGGGGTTTTATGTGTCAAGAGAAATTGAGTACACATGTTTGTTTCAGCTGGTGTCGTGTGCATTTATGTGTGTGTAAATGGAATAGGCATGTAAATGTGTGTGTGCGTATTGCCGTGTTTGTGGAATACAAAAGTTCAGAGAGCCTTAGGAAAATTCTGATGAAAGAAAGGGATTGTTTTGTGTGTCAAAGAAAATTGAGTACACATGTTTGTTTCAGCTAGTGCCGTGTGCATTTATGTATGTATAAATGTGTGCGTGCGTATTAGCGTGTCTGTTTTGTTAGTGAAAGAATGTATGTACTAACTTGTGTGCAAGAGTGTTCAGTTAACAGTGTGTATACTAGCATTGTGTTTAGTCGTCTGTGAAAATCTCTCATTGTGTTTGTCGAAGTCCTTTGGCCAGGGACCGAGATTAGCTTTAAAGGCGTACTCATGTACGTCGGGTATGGAAACAAATACCGGAACAAGGAGAAAGAAATATGTGTTTGGATATTTATAGTACGTGCGAGATTTCGGCACTGAATATTTCTTGCACTGTGATTGGTCGAAAGAAACTGCTGATTTTAGCTTCTGTCCAATCAAGAGTCGATATGTAATAGCAAACAAAATTTGTTGCTTCGAAGTGTAGAACCACTGCTTTATATATTTTTGACATGGATAATAAATACCCTTTTTTTCTACATCAGATTTCGAAATTAATGATGACTTGTGGGTCATCATTATAGGAAAACTGTCTTTCATACATAAAGTTCTTGTAAAATCATTCTATGTTTCTATTCTTATTTGAAGCCCAGTTCCAATTAGACTTTGAATGCATCGAACTGTCACAAAACAACAAACTCGTTTATCATGTCTACACGCAAGAAGACTGCGCAGAACAATGCCAGAAGGAATCTTCATTTGTGTGCAATGCGTTTGGATATTGCCCCGCAAAGAAACTGTGCTCCCTTAGCAAAAACGTACTCGACGATGGCCGAAATGTCCCGAATGCAGCTTGCTGCAAACATTTTAAACGTAAGTAGAACTCTTTGAAATATGAAAAATTATTGGTCCAAAATATTAATTCGAAATAGGAGCAAACGACGGTTAATTAATTTATTTTGATGTGTGATCTAATGTTATTTTAATGTTATTATTATTTTAATGTTTTTTAATGTTATTTTAATGTTATTTTAATCTTATTTTATTATTATTATTTTTATTTTTTAATGTTATTTTAATGTGTGATTATTTTAATGTTATTTTAATGTTATTATTATTTTTGTTTTTTAATGTTATTTTAATGTGTGATTGTTTTAATGTTATTTTAATGTTATTATTTTTATATTATTTAATGTTATTTTAATGTTATTATTTTTATATTATTTAATGTTATTTTAATGTGTGGTTATTATTTTGCAATTAGAAAGATCAAACGACGATTAATTTATTTATTTTGGTGTGTCGTCTTCCTATAATCCTATGGAGATGTTATAGGGTCGAATTTTCCAATAATAAACAAACAATCACAATACAGCATCATAAAGAAATGCCTTTCTTTATTAGAAACGTTCTTTATATATCTTCTATTTATGGCTGATGAAGAGGGCGAGGAAGAAGTTGGTACTAAGAGCCGAGCAGACTGGATCCGGCCTAATACTATGTGGGAGGTTGGCGACACCTCCTTGCAAAAATTGTAACCCTTAAGATGCCTTTAGCAAGTACTTCAGTATAACCTGCTAATATATAGATGTATACCTTTCCCAGGGGTATTAATGAAAGTGATGCATTAATTCCAACAGAATTGGAACCCGGCATGCTGAGCCCACAATCCTCGGATGTAACCACTACACATCCTTTTCAAATGTATTGATCGAAATGTATAATCGAAGTAAAATAGAATACCATAGGTTGGTGTCCGTTTAGAGTTTCGGACTAACTGGAAGTCAATCAGTTTAAAGCAAGTTTCCTGACCTTCTATATGCCTATCATAATTATTTACATTCGCAATATTCTCCCCATATTGATTGTACAATCAATATGATTCGGTTTGTCATCTGTTAAATGGTGCATCTTTAATTTAATGTAATCTAGTATGGCACAAAACATTGACACATCTGTTCTTGCTAGATCACCAAGTTCAAGCAACGTTGAGCTTGGGTAGTATCAGAGTGGTAAAAATTTGGAAATACCTGGTGCTCTATGTGCGAGGATTTCGAAACCTCCTTACAAAAATTACAACCCTCAAGATGCTTTTAGCAACTACTTCAATCTAACCTGTTTATCTACCAATGTGTTGAAACACAGCAGAACAACCGCCTCTTGAGCGGAGGTTCTTTTCTCAATCATGTGGCGAAGCTCCTTAGAGAGAGGAGGCTATTGTTATTGTCATAATTTAATGGTTAATTTATGTAGACACTTTTCTAAACAATACATCGCAGACGAAGTGCTTCTATTTTATTCATAACTTGACAAGTATGAAACGTAATGCATGCAGGAGGATTTGAACCCGGCTTGCAGATTATGTATTCCGCATCGCATTCCTAATGTGTTCATGAGTTTTGATGGTTGTGGTGTTTTGTAATAAACAACAGTCAATTGTGGTGGTTGTAAACATATCTTTATTTAACAAGGGTTATAACAACATGTGTGTATCAACGGTCGTAATCTCTCTATCTATGTCCCTAGCTATGTCGCTGCTGCTGCTGCTTCCTGCTCTCGTACCGATCACGTTGGTACGTGATCTTCGACACTACATCTTCCCTCTTTTTTTTATAAATTTATGTCACTATAAAGTCTTCTTGCCACACTGGGGTGGATCTTACTCTAGGTGTTCTGATTGAACCACTAGGGGCAGTTAGGGCCGGTGTTAGGGGTTCTTGAGCAGTTTCCTTAGGGTCTGGACTGGAGATGGGAAGTGCATCGATTGGGTTGAGGTGTGTGTCTTCGATATCTGTTGTAGAAGTAGGGGGCCAGTGGGTTGTATCAGAGGGAGAGTAAACTGCTTTAGGGACGTCGGTGTAGTCAGGACTATACTGCATGTCGCTGGGTACCTTTTTTACATGGGCAGCGTTTCTCATTCTCACTTGGCCTTGGGGTTGTTGTATTAGAACAGCATTTCCCTTCTTTTCCACAACTTGATAGGGCTGAGACTCGAACCGAGCGTCCAGCTTGTTTGTTCTGTGTAAATTTTTACACAATACTGTGTCCCCTCTCTGGATCTGTTGGTCTCTGGCTCCTCTTCTCTGGTCAGCAGCTATGTTGCGTTTTAGTTTGTGTAGAGCATCCTTATCATGTACGTCACTAAAATCAGTGGACGCTCCTACAATACTTGGCAGCTTACCTCGGAGTTCGCGGTTCATTAGTAACTTCGCTGGGGATACTCCGGTTACTGTGTGAGGGGTGGTTCGGTATTGGAACAGAAAATTCCTTAGTTCAGTCCTCCAGTCTTTCCCTTCGACTTTGGCGATCTTAATTGCCTTTAGGATTGTTCTGTTGAACCGTTCCACTTCGCCGTTGGACTGTGGCCAATACGGGATCCCTCTCACCTGGGTGATGCCGTGAGTATTCATATACTCATTGAATTCTCTTGATGAGAATGGCTGTCCGTTGTCACTCCTCAGATAGTTGGGATATCCATGATGATTGAACATCATTTCTAGTGCACCCGTTACATTTTTGGCATTTGCTATTTTCATATGCGCAACTTCTGGCCATCTTGAGTAGTAGTCGACAACAGCCAGCAGGTAGTTCCCTTCGGAGACACTCAGTAGGTCAACAGCTACATAGGTCCAGGGTTGGTCAGGCAGCGGTGTACTCTCTAGTTCTTCTGGAGGGGCATTTTTGCCAACCACTTGACATGGGTAACACGCTTTTACTCGCTTTTCTGCCATTCTATCCATCTCTGACCACCAAACTTTGGACCGTAGGCGATTTTTAGTTCGCACAATCCCTTGGTGTCCTTCATGAGCCAGTACAACTACCCGCCCCTGAAGTGCCTCAGGGATTATGATCCTGCGTCCTCGGATGACCATCTGTCCTGCTATCCAGAGTTCATCTTTGATTGCATGAAATGCAGTACCTTTGAAATGGGTCCAGTCATTTTCGGATATAGCTTGCCGAAGTTTGGAGATCGTAGCATCATCCTTTGAAGCTTTTTCCACTTCACAGGGAGTCAGTGCCTGAGGTACAGTATCTTTAATGATACTGTAGATGTAGTCCATTGTTTCCTTTTCCTCAGTTTTGTCTGGGTTTTCAACGGGCTGTCGACTCAGCAGGTCCGCCTTATTGGTTCGGCCAGGAATGTGGATGACTTTGTAGGTGAACTGTTGTAGAAACAACAGCCATCTCTCCACTCTTGCTGAAGGGGGCTTCGAGGAAGGTGATAGTACCTTTACCAGCGCTTTGTGATCAGTCAGGATCTGAAAGTCACATCCAATGAGGTACAGACTGAACTTTTTGCATGCCCAGAATACTCCCAGTGCTTCTCTTTCAAATTGAGAATATCGGGACTCTGTTGGTGTGAGCTTCCTACTGGCATAGTATACTGGTTTCCAGTATCCGTTTAGCTGTTGTTGTTCAATGATTGCACCCACGCCAACGGGAGAAGCATCAGTTGTGATTCTAGTTGGCAACTCAACACTGTAGTATGCCATGACTGGCGCTTCAATTAACCCTTTCTTTAGTTTGTTAAAGGAATATTGTTCCTCTTCTTCCCATTTCCAATCAGAATCTAGTCTTGTAAGATCCCAAAGTGGTGCAGTTACACTAGCAAAATGGGGCACAAACTTAGCACAGAATTGGGCCAGTCCCAAGAAACTCCTCATCTGTGATGCATCTTTTGGTGGAGGAGCATCAACTACAGCCTTCACCTTTTCGTCCGAGACCTTCAAGCCGTCTTGTGTCAGAATGTGGCCCATGTATCTTATAGATGTCATTTTAATCTGGCACTTCTTTCCATTGACGGTCAGTCCTTGTTCGGCTAGGTGTTGGAAAACTTTGGCGAGTCTAGTGTCGTGCTCACTTTCTGTTTTCCCGACTACTATGATGTCATCTGACATGTTGTATGCTCCTGGGCAGCCAGCTATAACCTGACTTATGATTTGCTGAAATTTTTCTGAGGCCATGTTTACCCCAAACATAAGTCTTTTATACCAGTATAGCCCATCAGATGCAGCAAATGTTGTGATTTCTCTGGAGTCTGGATGCAACTCTATTTGATGGTAGGCCATATTCAAATCTACTTTTGAGAAATATTTGCCTCCAGCCATTTCTTGTATAGTTTCCTCAATCGTGGGCACTGGATGACGTTCTCGAACGATAGCTTCGTTTGCTCTACGCATGTCGATACATATCCTCACATCGCTTTTTCCATTGTCCTCGGGCCTTTTTTCCACTGTCACTAAAGGATTCACCCATTGAGAAGGTTCCCTGACCCTCTCAATTACATCCAGATCAACCAGTTCTTGCAATTTGTTTAGGACACATTGCCGCCGCTTGAATGGTATCCGACGTACTGGCTGAGTGACAGGTATAATTTCTGGATTTATTTTGAATTTTAATTGGTAGTTTTTCAGTTTTCCCAATCCACTGAAAACCTTTGGAAATTCTTTTAGTATGCTTGTCCATATATCCAGTTCCGAGCAGTTCAAGATGTTGGCGTTAACGCCCACACTTAAAAGTCCTAGTCTTTTACTAGTTCTACCACTTAAAAGTGACGCTTGGGCCTGTGCTATGACAAAAAATGGAACTGTTATGTAGCGATTTGTGCTAGGAACTTCAACCTTCAATATGCACTTTCCTAGAAGGAGAAGTGGTTTTTCACTAGCATAGGGGTATAGTTTAGTATAATCTGGCTGGAGCTTAATTTTGGGTCCTTCTTTTTCTATTTTCTTGAAGTCCTCTACAGATAATGTATTATGCTGTGCTCCTGAGTCTATCACTAAAGGGATGGTGGTGTTTCTGACTTTGAGGTTTATTACATTTTCACTCATTGATATTTTGAATAAATTAAACCCATTAGCACCACCAGTTTTGTTATCTTCCCTTTCCCCTACACTCTGTTGAATTCCTTTGTTATGATAATGCTTTCGTCCACCACGACTGTATTTTGGGGCTCTGTCATGTTCGTTTCTATTCTGCGTTTTTGTTTGTTTGTTTTTGTAGAAACAACAGACTTCAAAATGTCCCTTTTTCCCACAGATTCCACACTTGTGATGCTTGCACAATCTCTTGCAAAATGTCCATTCCCCCCACACTTATAACATGCAGATGACACATTGTGGCTTGGTTTAGGTTTTTGTCTGTCGCTTAATCTATTTATATCAGACGTACAAGTAGATCCTAAAATTAGGGCCTCTTTGTGATGGTACGTCCCAATAATTTGGATGAGACGATCCAACGTCAAGTTGCTTTCACCATATAATTTGGCTTTTAGTTCCGCGTCCTTTATGTGAAGAAGGATCTTGTCTCTGACGAATTCGTTCGGTTCTGGAGTGAAACCGCACACCTTCGCCAAACTCTTTAAGCGAGTGATATAATTGTTCACGGTTTCTCCCGTGTTTGGTTCAGACTCCCAAAATCTTGAACGCGCTTTAGGGAGATTTTCCTTTAGAGCGAAAGTTTTGTCAAACAGTTCTATAGCTGTTCGGAATACATCGACTCTTTCTTTATTAGCCTCGTGTCCGGCTTTTTGTTCGTCCGTGAAATTCGTCCAAATTTCACGCAGACCCTCGCCTCCTGTTAACAAAAGGATAGCTCTTTTTTGTTCAGAATTTATGACACCTGAAGCTAGTATGAACATTTCCAGATCGGTTTTCCAATTTACCCATCTTTTATGTAAAGACTCTGGATCTCCGATCGTATCTAACGCACGTGGAGGGCTTAGCCCCCCCAATGTGACGAATTTTGCCATATTGTTGTTTAAAAGGACAATAAGATGTGAATAACAAAAGGATTGTTATTTAAAGACAATAAATGTGATAACAAACGAATTACTTATCTCTCGTTTTTTTTTCTGTACTTTTCCTTTGGAAGAAAAAAGGTATATTTTTCTTTCTCTCTTGTAGCACGTGTGACCTCTTTTTTCGTGTTTTTTTTTTCCGTAGAAAAGTTCGTTGTTTGCACTTTTTTTTTGTAGATGTCTTTCTTTGCTTTTTTTGTGTAGAATTTCATCTCATCGTCGTCGCCAGTTTGTGGTGTTTTGTAATAAACAACAATTGTGGTGGTTGTAAACATATCTTTATTTAACAAGTGTTATAACAACATGTGTGTATCAACGGTCGTAATCTCTTTATCTATGTCCCTAGCTATGTCGCTGCTGCTGCTGCTTCCTGCTCTCGTACTGATCACGTTGGTACGTGATCTTCGACACTACAATGGTAACAATGCAAATAAAACTATGCAATTTTCACTCTTCATCATTCCAGGTGTAAACAGTCTGAAACACAAATGGTTGTCATCAGAAGAAGTGTGGACGAAGTTAAAAGACGCTGTGTATCAAAAAAGAATTATAATAGAAATGGCGGTAAGTAAAGTTGGTTGAAAGAATAGTACTATACATAGAGAGAGACATAACCTACTAAACAATAGATCAGAACGATGGATCATATGCCAACATAGGTACACACTGTCACTCATATACATATAGATTAGGTAGGATAAGTAAGCCGTTCATAGTCACATAGATCGATGTAAAATGTTGAAATAACATTTAAATAAACCTTAATAAGATAACAAGTCGTTTTTGTTTTTGGTGAAATGAGTGCTTTATGACCTGATGGGTAATGTGTGAACTGCAGGTATTGTATATTCAGACTATCAGTGATTTATGACATTATGAACTATGGACGGACTGCAGGTATTATATATTCCAGACTATTAGTGATTTATGACATTATGAACTATGGACGGACTGCAGGTATTGTATATTCCAGACTATCAGTGATTTATGACATTATGAACTATGGACGGACTGCAGGTATTGTATATTCCAGACTATCAGTGATTTATGACATTATGAACTATGGACGGACTGCAGGTATTGTACATTCCAGACTATCAGTGATTTATGGCATTATGGACTATGGACGGACTGCAGGTATTATATATTCCAGACTATTAGTGATTTATGACATTATGAACTATGGACGGACTGCAGGTATTGTATATTCCAGACTATCAGTGATTTATGACATTATGAACTATGGACGGACTGCAGGTATTATATATTCCAGACTATTAGTGATTTATGACATTATGAACTATGGACGGACTGCAGGTATTATATATTCCAGACTATCAGTAATTTATGACATTATGAACTATGGACGGACTGCAGGTATTGTATATTCCAGACTATCAGTGATTTATGACATTATGAACTATGGACGGACTGCAGGTATTGTATATTCCAGACTATCAGTGATTTATGGCATTATGGACTATGGACGGACTGCAGGTATTGTATATTCCAGACTATCAGTGATTTATGACATTATGAACTATGGACGGACAGCAGGTATTGTATATTCCAGACTATCAGTGATTTATGGCATTATGGACTATGGACGGACTGCAGGTATTGTATATTCCAGACTATCAGTGATTTATGGCATTATGGACTATGGACGGACTGCAGGTATTGTATATTCCAGACAATCAGTGATTTATGACATTATGAACTATGGACGGACTGCAGGTATTGTATATTCCAGACTATCAGTGATTTATGACATTATGAACTATGGACGGACTGCAGGTATTGTATATTCCAGACTATCAGTGATTTATGACATTATGAACTATGGACGGACTGCAGGTATTGTATATTCCAGACTATCAGTGATTTATGATATTATGAACTATGAACGGACTGCAGGTATTGTATATTCCAGACTTTCAGTGATTTATGGCATTATGGACTATGGACGGACTGCAGGTATTGTATATTCCAGACTATCAGTGATTTATGACATTATGAACTATGGACGGACTGCAGGTATTGTATATTCCAGACTATCAGTGATTTATGACATTATGAACTATGGACGGACTGCAGGTATTGTATATTCCAGACTATCAGTGATTTATGACATTATGAACTATGGACGGACTGCAGGTATTGTATATTCCAGACTATCAGTGATTTATGGCATTATGGACTATGGACTATGGACGGACTGCAGGTATTGTATATTCCAGACTATCAGTGATTTATGGCATTATGGACTATGGACCGACTGCAGGTATTGTATATTCCAGACTATCAGTGATTTATGACATTATGAACTATGGACGGACTGCAGGTATTGTATATTCCAGACTATAAGTGATTTATGGCATTATGGACTATAGACGGACTGCAGGTATTATATATTCCAGACAATCAGTGATTTATGGCATTATGGACTATGGACGGACTGCAGGTATTATATATGCCAGACTATCAGTGATTTACGACATTATGAACTATGGACGGACTGCAGGTATTGTATACTCCAGACTATCAGTGATTTATGACATTATGAACTATGGACGGACTGCAGGTATTGTATATTCCAGACTATCAGTGATTTATGACATTATGGACTATGGACGGACTGCAGGTATTGTATATTCCAGACTATCAGTGATTTATGACATTATGAACTATGGAGGGACTGCAGGTATTATATATTCCAGACTATCAGTGATTTACGACATTATGAACTATGGACGGACTGCAGGTATTGTATATTCCAGACTATCAGTGATTTATGACATTATGAACTATGGACGGACTGCAGGTATTGTATATTCCAGACTATCAGTGATTTATGACATTATGGACTATGGACGGACTGCAGGTATTGTATATTCCAGACTATCAGTGATTTATGACATTATGAACTATGGACGAACTGCAGGTATTGTATATTCCAGACTATCAGTGATTTATGACATTATGGACTATGGACGGACTGCAGGTATTGTATATTCCAGACTATCAGTGATTTATGGCATTATGGACTATGGACGGACTGCAGGTATTATATATTCCAGACTATCAGTGATTTATGGCATTATGGACTATGGACAGACTGCAGGTATTATATATTCCAGACTATCAGTGATTTATGGCATTATGGACTATGGACGGACTGCAGGCATTATATATTCCAGACTATCAGTAATTTATGACATTATGAACTATGGACGGACTGCAGGTATTGTATATTCCAGACTATCAGTGATTTATGACATTATGAACTATGGACGGACTGCAGGTATTGTATATTCCAGACTATCAGTGATTTATGACATTATGGACTATGGACGGACTGCAGGTATTGTATATTCCAGACTATCAGTGATTTATGGCATTATGGACTATGGACGGACTGCAGGTATTATATATTCCAGACTATCAGTGATTTATGACATTATGAACTATGGACGGACTGCAGGTATTATATATTCCAGACTATCAGTAATTTATGACATTATGGACTATGGACGGACTGCAGGTATTGTATATTCCAGACTATCAGTGATTTATGACATTATGAACTATGGACGGACTGCAGGTATTGTATATTCGAGACTATCAGTGATTTATGGCATTATGGACTATGGACGGACTGCAGGTATTATATATTCCAGACTATCAGTGATTTATGGCATTATGGACTATGGACGGACTGCAGGTATTATATATTCCAGACTATCAGTGATTTACGACATTATGAACTATGGACGGACTGCAGGTATTGTATATTCCAGACTATCAGTGATTTATGACATTATGAACTATCGACGGACTGCAGGTATTGTATATTCCAGACTATCAGTGATTTATGATATTATGAACTATGGACGGACTGCAGGTATTGTATATTCCAGACTATCAGTGATTTATGGCATTATGGACTATGGACGGACTGCATGGATTATATATTCCAGACTATCAGTGATTTATGGCATTATGGACTATGGACGGACTGCAGGTATTATATATTCCAGACTATCAGTGATTTATGGCATTATGGACTATAGACGGACTGCAGGTATTATATTTTCCAGACTATCAGTGATTTATGGCATTATAGACTATGGACGGACTGCAGGTATTATATATTCCAGACTATCAGTGATTTACGACATTATGAACTATGGACGGACTGCAGGTATTGTATATTCCAGACTATCAGTGATTTATGACATTATGAACTATGGACGGACTGCAGGTATTGTATCTTCCAGACTATCAGTGATTTATGACATTATGGACTATGGACGGACTGCAGGTATTGTATATTCCAGACTATCAGTGATTTATGACATTATGAACTATGGACGGACTGCAGGTATTATATATTCCAGACTATCAGTGATTTACGACATTATGAACTATGGACGGACTGCAGGTATTGTATATTCCAGACTATCAGTGATTTATGACATTATGAACTATGGACGGACTGCAGGTATTGTATATTCCAGACTTTCAGTGATTTATGACATTATGGACTATGGACGGACTGCAGGTATTGTATATTCCAGACTATCAGTGATTTATGACATTATGAACTATGGACGGACTGCAGGTATTGTATATTCCAGACTATCAGTGATTTATGACATTATGGACTATGGACGGACTGCAGGTATTGTATATTCCAGACTATCAGTGATTAATGGCATTATGGACTATGGACGGACTGCAGGTATTATATATTCCAGACTATCAGTGATTTATGGCATTATGGACTATGGACGGACTGCATGTATTATATATTCCAGACTATCAGTGATTTATGGCATTATGGACTATGGACGGACTGCAGGTATTATATATTCCAGACTATCAGTGATTTATGACATTATGAACTATGGACGGACTGCAGGTATTGTATATTCCAGACTATCAGTGATTTATGACATTATGAACTATGGACGGACTGCAGGTATTGTATATTCCAGACTATCAGTAATTTATGACATTATGGACTATTGACGGACTGCAGGTATTGTATATTCCAGACTATCAGTTATTTATGACATTATGAACTATGGACGGACTGCAGGTATTGTATATTCCAGACTATCAGTGATTTATGGCATTATGGACTATGGACGGACTGCAGGTATTATATATTCCAGACTATCAGTGATTTATGGCATTATGGACTATCGACGGACTGCAGGTATTATATATTCCTGACTATCAGTGATTTATGACATTATGAACTATGGACGGACTGCAGGTATTGTATATTCCAGACTATCAGTGATTTCTGACATTATGGACTATGGACGGACTGCAGGTATTGTATATTCCAGACTATCAGTGATTTATGGCATTATGGACTATGGACGGACTGCAGGTATTGTATATTCCAGACTATCAGTGATTTATGGCATTATGGACTATGGACGGACTGCAGGTATTGTATATTCAAGACTATCAGTGATTTATGGCATTATGGACTATGGATGGACTGCAGGTATTATATATTCCAGACTATCAGTGATTTATGGCATTATGGACTATGGACGGACTGCAGGTATTATATATTCCAGACTATCAGTGATTTACGACATTATGGACTATGGACGGACTGCAGGTATTTTATATTCCAGACAATCAGTGATTTATGACATTATGAACTATGGACGGACTGCAGGTATTATATATTCCAGACTATTAGTGATTTATGACATTATGAACTATGGACGGACTGCAGGTATTATATATTCCAGACTATCAGTGATTTATGACATTATGAACTATGGACGGACTGCAGGTATTGTATATTCCAGACTATCAGTGATTTATGACATTATGAACTATGGACGGACTGCAGGTATTGTATATTCCAGACTATCAGTGATTTATGGCATTATGGACTATGGACGGACTGCAGGTATTGTATATTCCAGACTATCAGTGATTTATGACATTATGAACTATGGACGGACTGCAGGTATTGTATATTCCAGACTATCAGTGATTTATGGCATTATGGACTATGGACGGACTGCAGGTATTGTATATTCCAGACAATCAGTGATTTATGACATTATGAACTATGGACGGACTGCAGGTATTGTATATTCCAGACTATCAGTGATTTATGACATTATGAACTATGGACCGACTGCAGGTATTGTATATTCCAGACTATCAGTGATTTATGGCATTATGGACTATGGACGGACTGCAGGTATTATATATTCCAGACTATTAGTGATTTATGACATTATGAACTATGGACGGACTGCAGGTATTGTATATTCCAGACTATCAGTGATTTATGACATTATGAACTATGGACGGACTGCAGGTATTATATATTCCAGACTATTAGTGATTTATGACATTATGAACTATGGACGGACTGCAGGTATTGTATATTCCAGACTATCAGTGATTTATGACATTATGAACTATGGACGGACTGCAGGTATTGTATATTCCAGACTATCAGTGATTTATGGCATTATGGACTATGGACGGACTGCAGGTATTGTATATTCCAGACTATCAGTGATTTATGACATTATGAACTATGGACGGACTGCAGGTATTGTATATTCCAGACTATCAGTGATTTATGGCATTATGGACTATGGACGGACTGCAGGTATTGTATATTCCAGACTATCAGTGATTTATGGCATTATGGACTATGGACGGACTGCAGGTATTGTATATTCCAGACAATCAGTGATTTATGACATTATGAACTATGGACGGACTGCAGGTATTGTATATTCCAGACTATCAGTGATTTATGACATTATGAACTATGGACGGACTGCAGGTATTGTATATTCCAGACTATCAGTGATTTATGACATTATGAACTATGGACGGACTGCAGGTATTGTATATTCCAGACTATCAGTGATTTATGATATTATGAACTATGAACGGACGGCAGGTATTGTATATTCCAGACTTTCAGTGATTTATGGCATTATGGACTATGGACGGACTGCAGGTATTGTAT
This sequence comes from Sepiola atlantica, assembly GCA_963556195.1. Taxonomy (NCBI): domain Eukaryota; kingdom Metazoa; phylum Mollusca; class Cephalopoda; order Sepiida; family Sepiolidae; genus Sepiola; species Sepiola atlantica. The sequence continues at coordinate 15,532,165 of OY744537.1, forward strand.
ATTCCAGACTATCAGTGATTTATGACATTATGAACTATGGACGGACTGCAGGTATTGTATATTCCAGACTATCAGTGATTTATGACATTATGAACTATGGACGGACTGCAGGTATTGTATATTCCAGACTATCAGTGATTTATGACATTATGAACTATGGACGGACTGCAGGTATTGTATATTCCAGACTATCAGTGATTTATGGCATTATGGACTATGGACTATGGACGGACTGCAGGTATTGTATATTCCAGACTATCAGTGATTTATGGCATTATGGACTATGGACCGACTGCAGGTATTGTATATTCCAGACTATCAGTGATTTATGACATTATGAACTATGGACGGACTGCAGGTATTATATATTCCAGACTATCAGTGATTTATGGCATTATGGACTATGGACGGACTGCAGGTATTATATATTCCAGACAATCACTGATTTATGGCATTATGGACTATGGAGGGACTGCAGGTATTATATATTCCAGACTATCAGTGATTAACGACATTATGAACTATGGACGGACTGCAGGTATTGTATATTCCAGACTTTCAGTGATTTATGACATTATGAACTATGGACGGACTGCAGGTATTGTATCTTCCAGACTATCAGTGATTTATGACATTATGGACTATGGACGGACTGCAGGTATTGTATATTCCAGACTATCAGTGATTTATGACATTATGAACTATAGAGGGACTGCAGGTATTATATATTCCAGACTATCAGTGATTTACGACATTATGAACTATGGACGGACTGCAGGTCTTGTATATTCCAGACTATCAGTGATTTATGACATTATGAACTATGGACGGACTGCAGGTATTGTATATTCCAGACTATCAGTGATTTATGACATTATGGACTATGGACGGACTGCAGGTATTGTATATTCCAGACTATCAGTGATTTATGACATTATGAACTATGGACGGACTGCAGGTATTGTATATTCCAGACTATCAGTGATTTATGGCATTATGGACTATGGACGGACTGCAGGTATTGTATATTCCAGACTATCAGTGATTTATGGCATTATGGACTATGGACGGACTGCAGGTATTATATATTCCAGACTATCAGTGATTTATGGCATTATGGACTATGGACGGACTGCAGGTATTATATATTCCAGACTATCAGTGATTTATGGCATTATGGACTATGGACGGACTGCAGGTATTATATATTCCAGACTATCAGTGATTTATGACATTATGAACTATGGACTGACTGCAGGTATTGTATATTCCAGACTATCAGTGATTTATGACATTATGAACTATGGACGGACTGCAGGTATTGTATTTTTGGTGAAATGTCATTTATAATGAACAGAATATGGGTAGTGTCTTTTTGATAATCTGTGTGGTATATGAATACATGTTTGAAGACAAGTATTGCATTTTTGGTACTCTTTTACCTTAGAGATAATGAGGTAAATAAGCTTATAGTACTTTTGTTGGTTCATTACCTTTTAATATTTTATTGTCATATTTATGATTTACACACACACACACACATATATATATATATATATATATATATATATATTATTTCTTTCAGCAAATGTCAATCGTTGCCGTCGGTATTAGAAGTGATGTACTGAATGGCGCCAATCGAGAAATAGGATCACGTGAGTTGATGCTTTTCTAACTTTATTTACTGTTCGTTGTTGCCACCGGTTTTGTGTGGAAACTGGCCTTTTCAATTGGACAACATCTTTTGCAATGAAATAAATAATTTTGCCATTTTTGTTGAGGTTTGTCATGCGATGCAAAGTTGTTATACATGAAGGATATACTGAAAATAAATGATTTAAATGTAGATACAATATATCTGTGATATGACAAAAGTAAATCAACATTAATGAGAACTAAGCGGGACTAAATATTTACATTATTTACATGTTTCGGGCTGTTGTCCTCATCCAGATTGTTATTATGTTTATGACCGTTGTACTCTCCGACCTTCTACATCAGTATTTCATCTTTAACAAGAACATAAGTCAGTCGTGACTCCACCTAACAACGTAAAGATGGGCCAAAGTCTTATCTTGACCTTACTTCTCCATATTGTATAAAGTATTCCAGAAGTTATTACATGGAAATATTGATGACTCACAAACTATTTATCTGATCAGGCTGAGATTTTGTATGGTAGTTACTGTTATGAAAGGGCATCAGATCCATAAATCACATTTAAAAAAAGCGGAAGTTGAAATTAGTTAAAATTTCGACCTTTTAACGGTCAAGTTGATATAAGACGCTACAATATGGGCCAAGTAGTGAGTCTCTATGATGACTAGAACTGAAGTTATCGCCAAAAGTGTGACGTTTTCCTTGACATTTGACCTAGATATCCTCAAATTAAAGCAATTCTAAGTTATACCATGACCGAAAATTTGACCATGTTTGATGAAGATTGATCAAGCAATGTGGACGCTAGGCAGACATAGTGATAAACTCGACCGAAAACATAACTTCCGTCTTGGCGGAGGTAATGCAGACATCATTAAATCATGACACGGTAAAAATTCTTGTTTCATAGAAAAGGTTGACTGCAAATAACCTAGATACATAAAAATGGTGACGTCAGCAGAATTTGGTGATATAGGTATATTTTGTACTTTGATGGGTATATATCATACCGATATTAGGAACAAAGCATCTGAGGAGTGCACCCTCCCACACACTACTTTCAAGAGTGAAGGTTTGTTTATTTCTGATCGTTTAAGGCGTCACTAGTTAGGAATACTGATAGGTCCGTTTATAGTTATTTTTGTACCAGTCAGTTAAGCACACAAAAGATAGGATTATTATAGATCCACTACTATATGCTTCATCTATATTCCCAATAGACATAAAGAAGGGAATGTTCTTAAGAAAAAATGATGAGTTTAGTCAAGAGGAGATGACATATTTATTTACTCCTCTGCAGGAGTTAGGCACAAGGCCAGTTTTATCTTACTCCCACAAGTAAGATGTGACCCAAGGTCGGGTCGGAAAGTGGGGGTTGAAAAGCCAGCGCCCGAGAAAGTGAACACTCTGGCCATTAAAAATTGCCTGGGCAGCCCCGTCGGCATTCCCCGGTAGGGGCGCCTCAGGCAGTAAGCAATAAACTTACTCCTCCCCAAAGAGGGGAGGCGAAGCCTGGGAGGGTGGACCTCCTAAAACTGCACAGGACAAACCCACAGACAGGTGGAATCAAGCCCCGAAGGACAAGACGACACCCGTCTATAGGGTACAGTATCCATCGGAACAGATACTACACTTACTTCCTAAAAAAAAACTGTCAGGTCAAATGGTGTGGGTATCTACTCAGACTCCATCTGATATACTCTTTGACGTGTGTAGAATGAGAGATACTGGAAAATCTCAAAAAGTGTAGTTAATCTTCAAGGTAAACAAGTAACTAATGAAGTTAAAATCAAAAACAGGTTCCATATCCTTTCCCCAGCTGTGAAAACCTTCGGATCTGAATGCTATTCAGATGCCACCTTTGCTAGTTTAGAGGGTGGATCTTCACAGGGTGGTTTTATCATCTTTGTGACAAGATGAACTTGGTGAAGCAGCTGATGCTGACATGTTGATAGCTGCTTTAAGAGATATTCGGAATACCTAGATAGCTTAAAGTTTTTTTGTAAAACGGACAATACGTCTCTGATAGAGACTTTAAAGTCATCAAATCTGGTGAGTGACTGGCGTCTAAAGGTTGATGTGGGCAGAGTGAAGGAAATGATGGTGAAGGAGAAGATCCAAACTGAATTGATCAAAGGGTGAGAACACGTTGCAGATTGTCTGACAATCGTGGAAGCCTCTTTTGAAATTCTAAGAGACTTGTTGCATTAATTCCTTTATTTTACTTTTAAATCTTTTTAAATAGTGCCGTATTCTTCACAAGAAGACACCAGCAATGTTGAAGTTTGAGTTATCTAACTTTGTGTCTGTATATATAGAATTGTGTACTTTGTTTTGTGTGTAATAAACATGATTCTTTTTTTTGTTGTTTTGTGTGTAATAAACATGATTCATATTTTTTTGTTTTGTGTGTAATAAACATGATTCATATTTTTTTGTTTTGTGTGTAATAAACATGATTCATATTTTTTTGTTTTGTGTGTAATAAACATGATTCATATTTTTTTGTTTTGTGTGTAATAAACATGATTCATATTTTTTTGTTTTGTGTGTAATAAACATGATTCATTTTTTTTTGTTTTGTGTGTAATAAACATGATTCATATTTTTTTGTTTTGTGTGTAATAAACATGATTCATTTTTTTTTGTTTTGTGTGTAATAAACATGATTCATATTTTTTTGTTTTGTGTGTAACAAACATGATTCATATTTTTTTGTTTTGTGTGTAATAAACATGATTCATTTTTTTTTGTTTTGTGTGTAATAAACATGATTCATATTTTTTTGTTTTGTGTGTAATAAACATGATTCATTTTTTTTTGTTTTGTGTGTAATAAACATGATTCATATTTTTTTGTTTTGTGTGTAATAAACATGATTCATATTTTTTTGTTTTGTGTGTAATAAACATGATTCATATTTTTTTGTTTTGTGTGTAATAAACATGATTCATATTTTTTTGTTTTGTGTGTAATAAACATGATTCATATTTTTTTTGTTTTGTGTGTAATAAACATGATTCATATTTTTTTTGTTTTGTGTGTAATAAACATGATTCATATTTTTTGTTTTGTGTGTAATAAACATGATTCATATTTTTTTTGTTTTGTGTGTAATAAACATGATTCATATTTTTTTTGTTTTGTGTGTAATAAACATGATTCATATTTTTTTGTTTTGTATGTAATAAACATGATTCATATTTTTTTTGTTTTGTGTGTAATAAACATGATTCATATTTTTTTTGTTTTGTGTGTAATAAACATGATTCATATTTTTTTGTTTTGTATGTAATAAACATGATTCATATTTTTTTTGTTTTGTGTGTAATAAACATGATTCATATTTTTTTGTTTTGTGTGTAATAAACATGGCCTCTAGACAAGCACGTGCTGCGTCTGTTACTGTATTATGATACTAGCAAACTAACAGACTAGTCTTGATTTTTCTCAACCCATCACAGCCTTTGGTATCTCTCAGTGTCTCTTACTATCTAAAGTGGATTGGAACCATTCTCCAATGCCCGAAGCAATCTGAGAAGAGGAAAACAGTTAGTCGGTGCTAATTTGAACCGTGTCCGATCTCACTCTAATCTCGGCCTTGTGCTTGATTTCACCTCGTGGTGAGTTGAATCATAAACTGTAAACAATAGTGCTGCTTTTTTTAAAAAGCTGTTTCTCTTTTTTAGCAAATTGGCAGAAAGAGTTTATCCGCCTTAAGAACCACATAATCGAAGGTCATGACCAACTTATTCAACCCGGATTGTCCGTTGATGATTGTGCCTCAGCTTGTTATGACGAAGAGAATTTCTACTGCCTTTCCTTCGACTTTTGTTATTCAAATGGAGAGTGTCGTCTGAGCCAAGAAACTTCCATTATGAACCCTCAATACTTGAAAGAATCCTCTACATGTGATGTCTACACACGTATGTCTACATAATTTCATTCATTTTGAATTAAAAGTTAAACAAATGAGTAAAGCATGAAGCCAGTAGTTAACTTGAGCCGGGGTCTGAAAGGAACGAGTTTAGCATTGCACTGTATATAACGTCACTCAAATGCTTGCCTTTCCAAATATAAATAAAAATATACACACATATTTTAAATTGACCTTTGTTTATATTAAAACATTCAAAAAAAATTACTTCTTACAAAAAAATATTTTTGAGACTTTTAGAACTTAAAATGACAACAATTATTCTTTTTCATGATATCACATGTCGATATTCAAATTGAATGTACCAACAATTTACTTTTTTGAGATTAGATTTACAATAACCAACTACAAAATGGTCGTCTTCAAGTCTTATATAAACAAATACTTGTGCCATCCTCTTGGATTATTAATTCCTTTCAAGAAATCTTCTGACCATTCCATCCATTGTTTCCAATCTTCGCATGATGGCGTTCATCATTCAACTAACGATCTCTTTAACCCTTATCCTCGACTGGCCGCCTGGCCTTGATAAACAGTAACTCATTAGTAACGAAAAAGATTCTAAAAAACTCTACAGAGAAAATTGAATAAGATTAATTTTCTGAAAAAAAATTGGGAATAATTTTAAGCTGGTGGTGAATAACTAACTACACTTTTCATTCGGCGAAAAAAATGTCAATTAATTTATTAACAACTAGTAAGGCGACCTGGCGATTCCGGGGTCTTAACTGAAATCTTTCGTAGTTGGGGAAACCATTTTGTGTTTGTTTTACAAGAAATTGCATAAATTATTATAGAGGTTAGTAATTATATATGTTAATTTCACTACTCCGTAAGAAAGACCATTTATATACTAAGCATGATGATATTACACACAAAGTAGGGGAAATTTAGCCAAATACATTTTTACACATTTAAATGTTGAAAAATACAAATGGACATATAACGCAACATAAAAGAATATAAAATACACATAGTTGTTACTCACGACTCGTAGTGGAACTCTACTAGGCACAGTAGGTTACAAATCTCTGCAAAATCCTGAGATTCTTCATATTAGGAACCACATGGAATTACGTCCAACTGTGGTGAATTAGAATCACTCCCTGTTCCTTTATTGGGGGCTAACCAAGGGTGGTAATCAACCGGTGTCCTTAGAAACCGGTGTAATTCGCAGGTTATTCCCCTACAGATACTTTCCTATTGCAATATATGTAATAATTTCTGTATTTTTTTTTGCAAAATTCCCGCTACTGTTTAGTGTTTTTAATATATGTTCAATAAGTATTAAAAGAATAAAAAAATAGATGAATACTTTTTAAAGCATTCACTTTTCTTCCTTGGTTAATGTTGTAATCTTTGAATCCTCGTCGCCATTGTTGTATCCTTCGAATCCTCGTTGGCATTGTTGTATCCTTCGAATAGAGTGAAATTAAAAAGGTTGTAATTCAGGTAGAACAGGAATAACTAACACGATATAATAATGAGATAAGGAAAGATTTATTGTTATAGAGGGAACAATGAAGGGGAGATAAACCTTAGTGAGGAAATGCTAAGGCCCGAAGCAAAGATCAATGTAGTGCTACTGAAAATAACGTCATCCATGGGAAAGTCCACAGGATAAAAAAGGGGTTAAAGGTATTCTATTACAACAGTTGATATGAATTCATAACTGTATTTTATATCGAGCTATCTCTCAATTTCTCCGAGATGAGCGTGTTACAAAAATACTCAGTAATTTATTTGTAGATGTATCTTTATTTCATTTTATGATGATACCTAACATGTCCAAATAATTAGGGTGCATTTTCAGGATATTCTTTTATATTTCACAGTCAACTATCTAACATGGTTCAATAAATACCCTGGTCAAACAATTCTACCAAAATTGGATGTCGCTTACCAAAAGGTTGGTACACCAGATCAATGTGCAACCCTTTGTTTTAATTATGCTGACTTGGAATGTAAATCGTTCGATTATTGTGAATTGATCCAAACGTGTGTGATTGGTCGCACGCATATTCTGGATGTACCAAAGTCACAGATAAACACCGAACCGATGTGTTCACATTATTCAAGTAAGTAACATTTTCCCAGTTATTTAATTTAGTTTTATTTTATTTGAAAGCATTTCTAATACTATTCAAATACTTCTTCCAGTATTGGAGTATTAAAATTATTATAATTTGTTTTGTCATATAATAGCGGATTCAAAATCTTGACCACGCAAACAGATGTCCGTATCTGTCGCATAGAGTGTAGAAGTCGTCTGCCTCTCTCTTCTTTCTTTGTATCAGCAGTTGTAATAGTTGACACATATGGTTTGACAGAATAACAACAGCACACATTCTTGCTTTGGGTTTTCAAAATCTCTTTTCTGGTTTTATTACTATTTTTGACATATTTTTCTTCGTAGTAATAGCATAGTCTTCTTTTCAGTATTAGTTGTCCCCTGGTCCCTCGCAGGGGAGATAGAAAGAGACCTTCGGAAGAAAAAAACATGTATGCTCTATTCCACAGACAAAACTTTATCTAGCGACTTCTTGTTGGCTAAATAAGTAATTTCTTTTAATTGAAAGCACAACACATCCGAAGATTTTGAAATACAGGGCCAGAACAAGCCCCTGTCCTCTCCAAACTCTACAATAAATGTCTAGCAGAATCTTGCTTCCTCGATAGCTGGAGAATTGCCTCTGTGGTACCAGTCAACAAGAGTTCTGGGAATAGAACCGATCCTCAGAACTATCGTCCAATCAGCCTGCTGCCGATCTTTCAATCCTTAATCAATCTAGCGATAGTACGGCACTTAGATAATGCCAAACTTCTATCTGACTGCCAATATGGATTTAGACAAGCTCGATCTACTGCAGACATCCTAACGGTCATCTCTGAACGCATGTATCATACACTTGACAAGGCAGGAGAAGCTAGGGCAGTAGCGCTTGATATATCCAAGGCCTTTGACAAGGTATGGCATAAAGGGCTTCTCCTGAAAATACGCTCATACGGTATTACTGGGCAATTACTTAACATAATTAGATCCTTCCTAGACAAAAGAAAAATCCAGGTTGTCCTCGATGGCCGTTCATCTAAGCAACATGACATAGATGCTGGGTACCCCAGGGATCTATCCTTGGACCTTTGTTGTTCCTGATCTATATAAACGATCTCCCTGATGACATAGTGTCTGAGATTGGTTTATTTGCTGACGACACCACGCTGTACTCTCGCCATGTTGGCAAAACCAACGCGATCATATCCGAGGCATTGGTTGAATCTTTAGAAAATGACCTCCAGACTGTAGTGGATTGGGGTCATAAATGGTTGGTAACTTTCAATGCCGCTAAGACAAAGCTCCTTTCCTTCAATAACTACAAGAAACCCCTCCAACCACCGATTGTCATGGCTAATAACACCCTACCTGAGAGTTCTTCATTCAAACTCCTCGGCCTAACCTTCACAGGTAACATGAATTGGAACAAATACATCGAAGACATTGCCAAGGCTGCCGCAAAGAAGGTTGGCTCCCTCTACCGGGCTAGTAAACTCCTCACACCTAACATTATCCTGTATCTCTACAAAGCCACCATCCGCCCATGCATGGAGTATTGTTGTCACATCTGGGCTGGTGCATCATCTACTAGTCTCTCACTTCTTGACAAGGTCCAAAAAAGAATCGCCAACCTAATAGGTCCCTCACTGTCAGCTAAGCTCCAGTCTCTGTCCCATCGCTGTAATGTAGCATCCTTGTGCTTGTTTTACAAATACTTCAGTGGATTATGCTCTGATGAATTGGCTACTCTGGTGCCCCCTCGACGTAAATTCACTAGACTAACTCGACAATCAACTCAATCTCATCCATTCACTGTGGAGGTCCCCAGATGTCGGAGAGCCTTCTACTCAAATAGCTTCTTTCCTCGTGCTGCTGACCTCTGGAACTCCCTCCCTGCTCCCTGTTTCCCCAACAGTGCAGACATGCAGAAATTTAAAACTAATGTAAACAGACATCTCGCTGCGCAGATCCCAACTTAGGTTGACCCCCCCTACCTTCTCCCCTTTTCTCTTTTCTCTTTTCTCAGTAGCCCCTTACGTCTACAGTGGCGGCCCGCCTTGTTTGGGGTGAACTATGTTAAAAAAAAAATTTAAAAAGAAAGTTTTTCTTCAAATTTAAATCAAAACACATCTGGATAATATTTTGAAATATCAGAATAAGTTTGTTTTCTCTCTTTGAATAATATTTCCATGTATAAAAAGGTAAGGTTTTCCTTGAATTGAATCCCATCATGTGCGTGAAAGATTTAAGTGCATTTTAAAAATATTTTTGTCTTAAAATGGAAGGCACAAGTTATCCAAAGAATATTTCGAAAGATAGTAAAAGTACTTTTTATTCTGTAAATTCAGATCACAAAACACCATAAAAAAGGTTATGAAATTTAGAAAAAATAAGGAATTTCTTTAAATCAAAATAACAAAACATCCCAAGTAGATTTCGAAATATAACCGTTTTAATTTAAATCACATCAGACCCGAAGAAAATTTAGAAATGTAAGAAAATAAGATTTTCTCTTTAAATCTAAATCACATTGCATTCGTAGAAGATTTCAGAATATATAGGAAAAGGTTTTCTTTAAATTTAAATCACATTGCATTCGTAGAAGATTTCAGAATATATAGGAAAAGGTTTTCTTTAAATTTAAATCACATTGCATTCGTAGAAGATTTCAGAATATATAGGAAAAGGTTTTCTTTAAATTTAAATCGCATTGCATTCGTAGAAGATTTCAGAATATATAGGAAAAGGTTTTCTTTAAATTTAAATCGCATTGCATTCGTAGAAGATTTCAGAATATATAGGAAAAGGTTTTCTTTAAATTTAAATCGCATTGCATTCGTAGAAGATTTCAGAATATATAGGAAAAGGTTTTCTTTAAATTTAAATCGCATTGCATTCGTAGAAGATTTCAGAATATATAGGAAAAGGTTTTCTTTAAATTTAAATTACATTGCATTCGTAGAAGATTTCAGAATATATAGGAAAAGGTTTTCTTTAAATTTAAATCACATTGCATTCGTAGAAGATTTCAGAATATATAGGAAAAGGTTTTCTTTAAATCTAAATCGCAACTCACCTAAAAAAGATTATGAAATATAGGAAAAATAGAGAATTTACATCACGGAACAATCAAAGTAGATTTCGAAAAAGTAAGTTTTTCTCTTTAAATTTAAATCACAAAACATCAAAAACAGATCGTGTAATATCGGAAGAATATTTTTTCTTTAAATTAAAATCACAATATATTAGTAAGAATCTGGAAATATAAGAAAATTAAGTTTTTCGGTTAAATGTAAGTACATCACATAGGAATATTTTGAAATATAGGAAAATAACACAAAATAAAGACTTTTTAATGTAATATAGTTTTTTTTTCTTTAAATTCAACTGTATAACACACAATGGGTTTTACAAAAACATTTTTCTAAATAAAAATGTAGAAAAGATGTTTTTATATTTCTGTCACAACCAATTAAATGAAGGCTTTGAAATTTAATTAAAATGTTGTTGCTTTTAAATTCAATCATATCACAGAAAATTAAATACACGAAAAATACATTGTCTTAAAATTAAAATCACAAAAACCCAATGAAGACTTTAAGATATACTAAAAGTGCTTTTCTTTAAATATCAATCCTGAATGCTAAATGTAAGAACACGTAGGAACAATTATCTTTATTTAAATTTAATTAATGACCTATAGAATCGATTTATTTTTTAATTAACAACCCAAAATAAAGTTTTTAAAACAAGTTAACTTCAAGTAGAGGAATGGTTGGAATGACAGTAAATTTGATGAGAGGATAACATAGCGAAATGAACATTTCTAATGTTGAGCGACATTCTGAGTCAGCCAGAAGAGAGATTGGAAGGAAAAGAGCTAGTTGTCAGATTATTTGTCATGTTAGGTTCTTGGACAATAGGTTAAACCCATGTGGGGTCCCCCCGACCAAAGGTTGTGGGAGAGATGCCTTTATAGCAGCATGTCATTCCCACTGTGTGAAGTGGCCCGACCACGTGTGGATATAATTAACAGAATAAAACAAACAAAGGGAAGAAAGAAAACATTATTATAATATCTGAAATGCAATTAGAAAGAAAGCGAAGGAATAATAAAGCTAACACACAAGAATGGTATTTTGTAAAATCAATAATTAGAATAAAACATTTATATTAAAACAAAACAATTTATTTGACTAAAACATTTCGTAAAACTATCAGTTACAGATTTTATTTTTAAGGAGTGAAAAGTTCCATTTGTAAGTTCATGTTTGTACGAATGTGTATATGGAGCGTGTTTGGTGTAAATTGATTTTTGTGGCAATTGTAATGGGTGTGTGTGCTTGAAGAAAAGTTCGTTATTCGTGGTAGGAATTAAAAGAGATTACCTACTTTTTGACTTTTGCCTCCCCCACCTACTTGGCTGAGCCAGTGGGGAGTGTCGTCGATCTCCTCTGTGTGCATTCGGCCAGAAAGCGGAATAAAAAAGAGAAAGAAAAGAGGGTGCGGGATTTGTTTTATAGGAAGTCAAATCACGCGTGGTCAAGCTGACCTGTTGGTTCCTGATTGGCCGGAATGTTCGGCCAACGTGCTTTCACGAGATCATCCCCTCTTCTCTACCTCAGAGACGAAAAAGGGCTGAGTAAACAAAGAAAGAAAGTAGTCGCAACAAATATCCCCTGGCCGGTTGTGGCGTCTGCCACAATGTCAGCCACATTTAGTTTGTCTACGGAATAGGTGAAGGTGATGATGAATATTAAATCAAATTTATTGTATTTGGACGAGTTTATGATTCAAAATATGGAATAACGTGTGGTCGTAGGCGAACTAGCGTAGGAACAAGCACACTAGATAGAGACAGTAATCGAATTGAAATTACAAATAACCATTTCCTCTATAATCTGTGTTTTTTTATCTGTAAATTTCAGTCAAATATCTCACGGATTTCAAAAAGACGAATAACAAAATATTAAAATTATCCGATGACGAAATAATATCGGACATTTCTGAAGAAGAATGCGCCAAATTCTGTGTGGAAAACGAGAATTTCATCTGCAAGAGTTTCGACTTTTGTACCGACTCCAAATTGTGCATGTACCGCTCGAAACACTACAAAGATGTCCAAGGAAGCTCACTGCAACCGAGTGTCTTTTGCAACCATTACGCCAGTAAGTGTCACACACGTTATTTGTACAAACAGATAGATTAAGTTGGAAAAACAAATTTACAAAAAAGTGGAACACTGTTTTTGAAAGATTTTGTTTTGTGCGAACATTTTTAGAAAAATAGCATTCTGATTTTGGAAATCTTGCATTAAAATGTAAAAGGAATTCTCCTCATGTGGAATCAATACAAGAGACAGATGGACACTTATCATTTATGAAATTGTGAATCTTGCTATTCGAGAGATGATCCCTTTATTTATTTTATCATTGTCATTAATGTTTATATATATATATATATATATATATATATATATATATATATATATATATATATATATATATATATATATATATTATAATATAAAATGAAGTAATAAAATAAGGTGTCAATCAAATAGTATGTTTTTGGGTTGATATGTTTGATGTTATGTATTTTTATGTATTTGTGTATATAATTTTATATATTTTCAAAGCGTAATTTTATTACCTGTAGTAGTATAACTGCGGTAATGGTCCTCTGAAGAGAAGAATTATCTTTGAAAACTCATGAGCTAAGGACTTAAGGATACTTTGCTTGAATTTTGAATTCTAATAAAATTTGATTGACACCTTATTTTATTACTTCATTTTATATTATAATATTAATGCTCTATCCAGTATATTGAGCTTCAGTGTTTATCCGGATGTTTCACTAATTATAAGATATTAGTTGACGCTTATATCTTTTGTTGGATTGCTTCATATATATATATATATATATATATATATATATATATATATATATATATATATATATATATTAAATATTAAAGTGTTCTTTTTCACCTGCAGACGCCATCGTGCAGGGTTTTTACTCTCATCAGTGCAGGAGTGGCGGTTGTAAGCGGTCGCATAGGATCAAATATATATATATATATATATATATATATAATTTAATATTTTTTAATAAATATCATATATATATATATAAATATATATATATATATATATATATATATATATATATATTTGTGTAATTAGGCAGCATTCCTTCTCTTATGCATGTTTGGTTAATAAAAAATAACCCGGTTGACAATAGCTTACTAAAAACTAGTAATGCTATATACGTGTTTAAATGCCATATCAGAGAATGTGTCTCTGCAAACGACACGTATATCGGCATGACTAGAACTAGCATATCACGCTGACTAACTTGCCATCTCACCTCCCCTCAAAGTTCCATCTACCAACACTTGATAACACATAGCATCCCCAAAAATGAATTCAGGAATATTTTAACCAAGAACACAGCCATTCTTGGGATCTCATATTGCAGTATGTGTCTCCCCATAATAGAAGCGTTGTTTATTCAAGTAAATAAACCTAGTATCAACCATGCTCGTTATGAGGGGGGGGGGTGAAGGTATGTTGAAGTGGTATTGAAATGTTTTTTAAAAACGTCTTCTTAATAAATTAACCAATCTTTAATGTTGCATACTCATTCATCCGCCTGAAGATGACCGACGTCGGTCGAAAACGTTCGCGAAAATATGGCGATTTTTTATACAAAATGGACGACAATACCAAATCGGTCATGCGACGAATCGAAAAAATGAATCAAAAAATAAATAAACAGAAGCTGTCGCTACTGTTTAATCAAACATGTATATATATATATATATTATATTTATTAAAACTGTGTTCTGCGGCTACGGTAGTCAAATGACATCCCATAGCTGCAATCAGTCCTCCATGCCAGTCCCAGGCCATCTGGTCTTGTCATGCACAAGTTGTCGTAGGCAATGAAGTTGTTTCACTGTACGTAGTGGTCCTAATCCCGCCTGCTTGAGGTCAGCACGTAGTGTGCCCAGCAGATTTGTGCATTGCCGTCCTAATTGCGGTTGGTAGGCTTGCGACCCAGTAACGGCAAAGTCTAATGCCCTCTGTGCGGGAGTGTAAGGGAACATTCGTAGGACATGACCTAACATAGACCATCTTTGTTCAGCGACCTTTCTGGAGAGGGGGTTTTCGTTGCACAGCTCGTATAGTGCCTTGTTGTTGATAAGTTTTTTCGGCCAGCAGTGACCTGTAATGGAACGGAGGTGTCTGCGGTGGCACACATCCAGCTTGTCAAGCATAGCTTTTGTTATTGTTTTATATATATATATATATATATATATATAAGCAAACATGGTTAAACATAACATAATTCTTAAAAAGAAAATCAACATTTTCATGAATGTTTCATATTTAGCACTGGCACTTTCGATTCTTCGTTAAATCATTAACAAATAACAGAAACAAATGAACAAAAAGCTGAAGAAAAGAAGATAATTTCAAAAAGCAACCGAGAATGCATAGATGAAGTCGTTGGACGTCAAAAGAACAAACCGGTGCAATTCGAAACGAACGTTAACAATTTAAATTTATGGACGCCAGAATTAGCGTCACAAGATACATTGTATTTACTTTAATAATTTAAAAATCTTGTTCCCAGTTTCATTCGTTTTCTTTTATCCAGCTTTTTGTTCATTTCCTTTGTCACCTGAAGATAATTCGACGAATAATCGAAAGTGCTAGTTATTCATATGGAACATTCATTAATTTTTTTTTATTTTTACACAACAAAAGAGTACTTGTGCATGTAGACACGGTAGTAAAATATGGCAGTTTAAATAAATAAAAAATGACAGGAATACTTTAGGAAACACTTACTTGTTATTGCAAAATATTAGTGTACATCGAAAATTATGGAAAATGATCTAGTAGAATTTTAATAAAAAATAAAATGAATTTATGCATAAGATTAGCGATTTAACGATGGAGTGACGTCATTTCTTGTCTTTATTTTAGAAGAAAAGTTTGTATTATCTCCCCTGAATGGCTAAAATAGCGACGGTGAGGACTACGAATATTAGTTATATTTCTTAAATAAAAATAAAAATACTTGACTATTTTCCATACTTTTCGGTGTACACTAATATTTTTCAATAACAAGTAAGTAGTTCCTAAATTATTCCTGTAATTTTATTTTTAACTGCCATATTTCACTACCGCGTCTACATGCACAAACACCCCAAAAGATTATTAGAAACATTGAAAAAAATAAAAAAGGTATCATCAAACAGAGAATTATGTTATGTGTAACAAAGTCTGCTTAAATGAAAGAATGCTGCCTAAATACAAACTGTATATATATATATATATATATATATATATATATATATATAATTATTATTATTTCATGAATCCGCATAAAATGTTATAAGGAGATATAATTTTTTATGCATCAATTTTCAGTATTTACTTCAACAATGCTCGATACGTGAGTAGAGCTAGGTAGTAAGTTATGAAAATATATTTATGGCAATTAAGCTACACAGAGGCTTCCCCGTTTCATCCCCGGAGGGAATCGTCAGGCTAAAGATTTTTAGCCTGACGATTCCCTCCGAGGATGAAACGCGGAAGCCTCTGTGTAGCTTAATTTCTATAAATATATTTAAAACAAGGGAGAGGAATGGGCTGGGCGGAGATGAAATAGGGGTGGAGGAGAGGGATGTGGAAAAACGGGGAAGTGGGAAAGGGAGAAAGATAAAGAGAGGTAGAGGGATAGAAGTTTTTGTATGAAGATGTTACACACATTTTTAACCTCTTTTGCTTTTTATGGCCCTGGGCAACGCCGCGTATCCCTGCTAATATATATATATATATATATATATATATATATATATATATATATATATATATATATATATATATATATATATATATCAGGGTCAGTGGGACAGTTATAAAAGTGTGGGGGGCGTCTCCTAAAAAGTGTGTGGGGGGCGGTTAAACACATGCATATCAACTTAATTATTCATGACCGTAAAGTGAGGGGGCTCAAGTCAAAAAGTGAGGGGGCTTGAGCCCCCTACCTCCCCGGTGCCGCCGTCCATGTATATATATATATACATATATATATATATATATATATATATATATATATATATATATATATATATATATATTAAACTGTAATGTATAATTTTGAAATAAATAATTTGTATTAGAAGGCTTACATAGAATGTTTAAAACCTGGTGAGACAGATGAGGAGCATAGCCAGGAAACACACCACAGAGTTGAGTACATGAAAAGCATTTAGTAGGAACGTCTTGACATGATAACATACTCAATCTCTCTGTTTCAGTGGTCAAAGAAAAGAGATTGGTGGTTTTACCACTTAGGTTGCCGGTAATACCTAATGACAGGTTGGCGTGATTCATTGTACCAACAGGATCCAAGTATTCGTTTTTATTTCCTCTAGTTTTTTTCTGTAATATTTTGTTTTAAAAAAGAATACAACCTTTTTTCTCCAAAATAGTGTATAACCACTTGTAAATGTACAACATAAAAGGGTTATCCCCCTTTGTTATTATCGTTCACCGGAAGCTTGCGTATGTGTGTACATGCGAGAAAGAGAAAGCAAAAGAGAGTGAAGGAAAAATAAACATTGTATGTGAGTTAATTATTATGTCCTATTTTTTTGATTGGAAAATGTCACATTCTCACCTCTTAAATAGATTCTGGGTAAAATTTTTAAATTTGTTTACATTTTGAAAATTATTATTTATTTTCCTGCTGCTATTTTTCTGCTATTTCACAGGAATGTACTTATCAGATGGATCAAAATTTTCGCCAACTCATGAAAAATATTTGAGCACGGCAAATACAGGTTATTCTTCAGGTAAGAAAATCAGGTTTTCTCCTATTTTTTAAATCCGTTTTTCATCCGAGGAGGGTAATCATCTTGAAGTTCTATATTTTTAACTTTTATCTGGCAACCTTTCAGCGGAAAGAACATCTAAAATTACTTATCTCTGTAAAAACATTAGCTGTAATGCAGGAACTCTATGAAGGACTTTCGATTTGGACCAAAGGTCCATGTATATATATATATATATATATATATATATATATACATATATATATATATATATATATATATATATATATATATATACATATATATATATACATATATATATATATATATATACATATATATATATACATATATATATATACATATATATATATATATATATATATATATATATACATATATATATATATACATATACATATATATATATATATATATATATACATATATATATATACATATATATATATATATATATATATACATATATATATATATATATATATATATATATATTAGGGTAGGTCGATTTTACACTTTTTTTTAAATATTAAAAAAAGGCACGTTCCAAAAGTTGTATATAGACCTATTAAATACTCATGCAAAAAATTAGATCAAAAACTTCAGCGGTTTTTTGAGCGTTTGGTATCAAAGATCGTAGACAAGAATATACTGAAAATTCCTCGTTTTTGCAAGATTTGCTTGAATATTGGTGTGAAAACCAAATAATTTTAGCATTTAAAAGCAGAGAATGTCCTTTTATTTTATAAAAATGATATGAATTAAAGAAATCTTCAAATTGAAAATTTGCCCCCCCCCCCCTCATTTTCAGTATCTGCTTTTGTAAACTACCTTTTAACGTTATGAATTAAACAGTAATATTTGAATACCTAAAAAAATGATTTTTTCTGTTATTAGTGAAAATATAACAAGCAAAGAAATAAGGAAAAACCTAACACTATTTTAATGAAGCTTAATATAGAGAGTCAAATTGCTCCATATAAGACCCCTTAGACAAAAATGCTGGTCTCAATTTCTGACTCAAAACTTTGGCTGTAATGTGTTGATGCCTTGCTTCAAAACCATATACAGTTTGTGAAGCTTCTGTTATTAACTTAACTGCCCGTTCCACACCCTGAGAATGTGAGGGCAAATCTGGCAAGTCAAGCTTGGTTCCATTCATCAACGATTCTCGAAGTTCAGATTCAGTAAAATCTTCCGTCATTGGTGGTTCAAAAATGCCGCATAATTTTAAATCTATTAATTGTGTCCAATGTGTGGCATTAAAATTAATAGGTAGTATTCTTTTTAATCTTTTTCTGGTTGACTCCTCACTCCTGAAAGAACAAATTAATTAATTGAATTATTAAAAAATTCCAATCTGTACTGCTTTAATAATTATGGTGAAATTAGATAAAATCTTTAAAAATCATTCTATAAATTGGAATAAATAATTGAGTCAGAGATATATGAATAAATATTACTTACCTAATGGCCAAAATTCTTTTTAAAGCTTCTTCTCTTACTTCAATCTCCTCAGATTTAACCATGGAATATAGAAAGTTTTCAGGCAGTAAACAAAATGTATTACCTTGTATATTTCTAAATGTGATATCTTGGATTTCCTGAGGCTTCTCCTTAATCCTCTGAGTCATATTAAAAATGTGCACTTACTGATTGTGGAATTTACTATTTCTTTTAATTTCAAACCAAAAAGTGGCATACACATTTACAATAAAATTTACTACATAGTGTAGTTTTGTTGTGTGCCTTTGTGAGTATGCACCACGAGTCCATAAACACATAAGCCTGATGGCCAAAGTTAACCATCTTGCTTGGTTTAAAGGACCAATTTTCCAGGAGGCATATCTAGAGTCAACCTTACCTCTAGAAATACCTACTGTGTATTCATAAAGGAGTCTTTGGTCAGAACTAAGATCATGTATTTCATCAATTTTAAAAATTGACTCTAGAGGATTGCTAATAGTGGAAAATGATATTTGGGGTAAATCATATCAATCATTTGAGCATAATTTCCCCAGAGGGCTACTGAATGTTGTAGGGCCCTTTGCGCAACCATCTATGTTTTTAAAAAGGGCTCTGAAAGGTAGTTCATTATGATGCAAAGAGCAACCAATTGTGTGAAGAGTTTTAAAAAGTTTTTTTTCTAAAATTGCAACCATTCCACCATCACAACTTGTGTTGGTATTAGTGTTGTCAACAAGTATAGCCTTGATACTGTTCTCACTGTGGAATTCATGCAAAACATCCACCACTTGATCTGAATGAACAGCACCTGTTGCACCACTATTCGGAAGAACTCTATGTGTCAGATATTTACTTTCACATGGTGTTTCTTTTGTAAAAGTTAAATGGTGTTCTGGTCCCTTAGTTTTTTTCATAATTCTATTTCTATTTTCATCCACAATTTCCTTATACATCAATGTGTCCTTATCCATTCTCCCATCAACTCCAATACATATATTTTAGGTGGGGTAAAAACTCCTGGCTGAAATAGTTTTATTTATCTACCTCCAACAAGGTAAGATGTGACACAAGGTCAGGAAAGTGGGATTAGATAACCCTGCGCTATAGAGGTGAGCACTCTGGCCATTAAAAAATTGACTGGGCAGCCCCGTCGGCATTCCCCTGTAGGGGCGCCTCAGACAGTTAGCAATAAACTTACTCCTCCCCAAAGAGGAAAGGCAAAGCCTGAGAGGATGCACCTCCTAGAATTGCACAGGACGGACAAGCCCCAATAGACGGGCGTAAATCCAGACTCAAAGGCCCGGACGATACCGGTTTATTTGGTGGGGTAAAAACCCCTGGCTGAACTAGATTTTATTTATCTACCCCCAACAAGTTAAGATTGACAAAAGGTCAGGAAAGTGGGATGAGAAAGCCAGTGCTCGAGAGGTGAGCACTCTGGCCATTTAAAAATTGCCTGGGCAGCTTCGTCGGCATTCCCCTGTAGGGGCGCCTCAGACAGTTAGCAATAAACTTACTCCTCCCCAAAGAGGAAAGGCAAAGCCTGGGAGGATGCACCTCCTAGAATTGCACAGGACGGACAAGCCCCAATAGACGGGCGTAAATCCATACCCAAAGGCCCGGACGATACCGGTTTATTTGGTGGGGTAAAAACCCCTGGCTGAACTAGTTTTTATTTATCTAACTCCCACAAGGTAAGGTGTGACAAAAGGTCGGGAAAGTGGGATTAGATAAGCCAGCGCTCGACAATTCAATATATATGTGTGATAATTAAACAGACAATCAACACGGGAAGTCAAATTCGCCCGATGAATTTTCAACCGGTGAATACCATAAAAAATATCCAATAAATAAAACGCCTATGTAAACAAATAATTATTTATATATAACATTAAATATCATAGTGTTTTATTCCTTTTTAATTTGAATATGTACATTTAATTTCTTAAGAAAAATAATAATAAACTTTAAAATATTTATTATTAAGTAATGTATTACTTTTTTTTGTTAAAACCCGGGTTTAATTTAAGGCGACACATCTGCCGGTGAAATCTCGGCAGTGAGAAAAAATCTCGATTTATTTGATCTTAAAGTTGCAATGCTCAAATAAATACAAAATTTTGAAGAAAAATATTTCTTGTGGTAACTTTTGACATTATTTGGCAACTTTCTTCGAGTGCGATAATTTACAGTTTCAAAATCGACCTCCCCTAATATATATATATATATATATATATATATATATATGGGAAGAGAAGGATGAAGGTAATCCGACGTGATGGTAAAATGAAAAAGGAAAACCAAAAACTGGATGTTTTTTTATGTGTACATCAACGTTTCGTCTTTATTTATAAGACTTCATCAGGATGATGATATAGGGAAAAGATATCACGCAAGCACGGATACATGTAGGGTAGACATGTTGGGAAGAAAAATAAAATGAAAAATAATGGCAGCGTCTAGCTGGACGTCCGTACTTGTTAGAGAATGAAAAATGAGTGGGAGAAAAAAAAGGGAAGGGTGGAGGGAGCAAGGACTACTGTGGCTGGCGATGAGAGAAAGAGGTGGGGGATGAGCAGGGGTAAAATGGATGGCAGAGAGAGATTGGAGGAAGAGGGGGAGGGGGTGTATGACCAGATGGCTGTGGTCGAGATTGAAGGGGAAGAGTGAGTTGGAATGTTTGTGTGTGTGGGGTGTATGCAGGGAAATGGGGATGGGTAGAGAGGGAGGGGGGCTGTGATTTTGGTGGATGGGCGAAAGTTATGGTCTTAGAGAGCGTTTGAAGAAAAATGAGGGAATTTATATATATATATATTAAACTGTAATGTATAATTTTGAAATAAATATCGTGGCCCATCGTCACTGCTAATTTTTTAAAAGTTAACTATAGGTCACACTATTTTTTTCTCTCCTGTTACCAGCATTGTATTAACAGTGGTGAGTGACTTCATCCAAATGTGTTTTTTTTCCTTTGGAAAGTAGGGGTGACATCTCTCCCCACTGCTACCATGGTGTCAATGACAGGAGAGAAATAGTTAACGTTAAAACCTGTGAACTGTCACTGTGAAGAGATATGTTATGAGAGTAACCGGATATGACACAATACGAGAAATCACATGACCGGAAACAGGGATGCCGCCATTTGTAATAACAAGAGCATGAAAAAGAAAGCGTGGTGATCTAATGGTGCTGGGTTAAATTTGTATAAATCTGTGGTGGCAATCTTATTTTCACAGTCGAGCATTGATTTTTCAGGATATTAAAGTAAAAATGATTTTTGTGAACAAAATATTCAAAAGCCTCAACCAAATTTAGAGCATTTGAGACATTTTTAATGCTACCTAATATGCCATTACATGATTTGCTATACATTTTATTTGAAATTTTATAAGCCTACAATTTCATTTGAGACAAGAACATAGGTCAGTTGTGAGATTACACACCTCTGCCTGACAATATAAGGATTGTCCAAAGTCTTATCTCAACCTTACTTCTTCATATTGTATGAAGTATTGTCAAAGTTATGCCATGGATAGATTGATAACTCAAAAACAATTTCTCTGACTAGACTAAAATTTTGCATGGTGTTTACTGTTATCAAAGAGGATCGCACCCAGACATCAAATTTAAAAAAAGTTGAAATTCTGTCAAAATTTCGACTATGATCCAACTTTTCATGGTCGAGTTCATATAAGATGCAAAACTTCATTGGTTACAATATGGGCCAAGTAATGGTTCGAACCCCTGCCACAGAATCAACCTATTAAATTATTTTTACCTACATACGCCAGCGTTTCAAACTTTCGCTCTCATCAGTGTAGAGATGATAATTTCAGACAGTCGCACGGTTCAAACCCCTGCCACAGAATCAAACGAGACTCCGCAAGCAAGTGTCATAACCATTAGGCCACGAGATACTACCACATTCAAGAAGAAAATTTAGTTCTATTTATGCGAAGGGCGGCATATCTAGAAAAACTGACTAGAGATTCTACGAACGGAGTCAGAATATGCCTTATAGCTACGTGTCAATCTATTTTTAACTTCCCCCAACAGGGGCTTCTGACAATATCAATTTTAAGTAAATAATATTAAATTATTTTTACCTACATATGCCAGTGTTTCAAGCGTTCACTCTCATCAGTGTAGGGATGATAATCTCAAGACGGTCGCACGGTTCGAACTCCTGCCACAGAATCAAACGAGACTCCGCAAGCAAGCCACGAGACATTGCCACATTCAAGAAAAGAGAATTTAAGTTCTATTTATGTGAATGGAGGCACATATAGAAAGACTGACTAGAGAATTCAACGAACGTTGGCGGAATATGCCTTATAGCCACGTGTCAGTCTATTTTTAACTTCCCCGAACAGGGCTCAACTTCAATCTTATTAAAGGGGCTTATAACAATATTAATTTTAAATAAATAATATTAAATTATGTTTACCTACTGTAGTATCAACGGTAATTGATGCCCGTCTCACCCCTTTGATTAATGATGGAATGTTCTACATTCGTGTAATATATTAAGAGTGAATATTGAATACTATTTGTCTCAGTAAGCAACGAATAGTTAAATCAAACTTATCCGTAAGTTATGTTCGGCTTCCTGCTTTTATTACACCTTCATACGCTAGCGTTTCAAGCTTTCGCTCTCATCAGTGTAAGGATGATAATCTCAGACGATGAGACTATTTAACACGCATAAAAAACTTTAACTCCGCCCCTACCTCAGTAGTCATAACCTTGCAAAGAACGTCGTTTTTTTGCTAGTTTGAATCTCTATATCTGAACATTTTTTTTGGACAATTTTAGTTATTGTCGAAGCAGCCCTAAATGATGTATGGCTAGTAAAGAAACACAAATTAATTCGTGTAGACTGATTTGATGTTTATATAAATTTTATATATTTTTATATATATATATGACTGTTTGACATTTTTATTTTCCTGTGCTGATGAGAGCCGTAAGCTCGAAACGACATCGTACGTAGGTAAAATATTAAAATATAATTTAATATCATATATATATATATATATATATATATGAATTAAAAAGGAACAGCAGGAGACCTAAAGCTCAATGTTTTGCCCAACTGTTACGTGGGCTTTATCAAGTGCGAAAAAATTCTAAAAGTGGCAAAGAACGAGAAGATCTGTATTTATGAGAATATATATATAGATGATAGTGTTGATAAAATAATAATCTGTTTAGAGAGGGAAGATATGCAAATATGTACACACACACACACATATATATATATATGTATAAAATATTTGTTATTGTTTATTATCTATGTACGTATACGTTTCGTCCCTTTTCAATCGAGACTCATCAGCATAGAGATATGACTATTCACTACCGGTCGTACGATTCGAAACCCTGGACTGCAAGTATTTTTCAACTTAAATTCAACGTCGCTAACCGCGTGGCCAATATTTGAATAGCTGATAAACAGTGATAATTTAACACATTTTAAAAGCGGCTTCATGTCGAGGCATTCTACTTCTATTAGAGAAGGAATGATGCATTATAAAGCAAGTGACGTCATGCTGTGTTTGTACTACCATTAGAGTGCTCTACTTATTTTTTATATATATATATATATATACATACATACATATATATATAAAATAGAATAAAATAAAAAGTAATAAAAATAACAAATATAAAAATAAATAAATGAAATCCATATGCATATATATATATATATATATATATATATATATATATATATATGTATATATATATATATATATATATATGTATATATATATATATATATATATATACATATATATACATACATATATTCATACATATATACATATATATATATATACATATATATACATATATATATACATATATATATATATATATATATATATATATATACATATATATATATGTAGTGGCATGACACCTATAGAATCATTAATAAAATTCACAATCCCTTCTGAAATCCAATCAGATTCGCTACAAACACGGTTTAGTCAATGACTGGTTTGTCCACCATGTTTCAGTCAAGAATATCCAACAGTCTTTGTGTTATCGCCGTTCAATTATAAGCACATCTGGATACAACATGCAAAATTGTCAATAACTCTGAGACACTCTTTTCTTTGCACTGTCCGGATTTTAGCTGTAATGATTCTCTTCAGTTCAGCAATAATCCAGTGTAAGGTCCTGTGAGTGTGAAGCCAATTCACAAATCACACCCCCTACTGATTAAACCATCACCAAAGTGTCCCCCATATAATTAAACGGTGATAAAACAAAGATTGTTAGAAATTTATGACTGAAACTTGATAGACATTGTGGTTCGATTTGCAGAAAGGAATGTGAATTTCCTTGACGACTCCATGAGTGGCACATTTTACGGATCATCTCGTATTACTTTAAACGGACGAAAGCGAGCCTAAGTGACATTTTAATTCATTGAATGTTCAGACAGGTGAAGTTACATCCCTTGAATCACAGTTATCTACCTTGGGCGAATCATTACGCATACTAAAACGCATGAAAGCAGAATGGTGTAGTTTCACGGCGAGTTTGCAATCAGACATAACTAGAGTTTGCGTTAGTTTCGATCTGATAGCTTTTTTCTTATTATACACCGATGCGATAAAGTGACTCAGTTCTTAGTCACTCTATCTCATCATCGTATCTTCACAACAGATAAAGATTCAATTCAAAGAATTGATTTTGCAATGCTTGACTGACTGTACATACTTCAGAGAGCTTCTCCGCATGCTTGAAAACAAAATCTGATACTTATCACTGTCTTGGGCCAGTCTTTCAGCTGTCAGGAGCGGCATGTCAGTCTCAACCATTATCTGGTCGGCCCATCTCTTTGGTGGTCGTTTTCTTGATCTTTCTTGAATCAAATCTTCTTGATATGATTTCTTAACATAGCTGGAGTCTGGTATCCGGGAAACATGTCCAAACGACGTTAATCTCTTTGTTTTAAATAATGTCGTTGATGAATCTGTTCTGATATCTACATTTCTTAGTCTATCTCAGAAAATTACTCCAAGAATAGTTCCTACTTTGGCCTTTTGGCTAAGATCAAAGTGTAGTATCTGTTCCGATGGATACTGCACCCCATACTGGTGTTGTCTTGGCCTTTGGGTCTTGATTTACGCCGGTCAATGGGTTTGTCCTGTGCAGTTCTGGGAGATCCACCTTTGCAATGCTTGACTGACTGTACATACTTCAGAGAGCTTCTCCGCATGCTTGAAAACAAAATCTGACACTTATCACTGTCTTGGGCTCAGTCTTTCAGCTGTCAGGAGCGGCATGTCAGTCTCAACCATTATCTGGTCGGCCCATCTCTTTGTTGCTTGTCCTCTTGATCTTTCTTGAATGCAACCTCTTTGATATGATTTCGTTACATAGCTGGAGTATGGTAGCTGGTAAGCATGCCCAAACACGTTGTTCATGGATCTGTTAATGTTAAGCCTCGTTTTGATGTCTACATTTCTTAGCCTATCTGGCAAAGTAACTCCAAGAATAGCTCTTAAAGATTTTATTTCAAAGACATTGGGCATCCTCTTATACTCTGTCAGTGGAGTTTGTTTCATTTGCATATATAGCAATAGAAACTAGCAATGCATTATATATGTCTCATATATTATTTACTCCTCTCCAGGAGTTAGGCACAAGGCCAGTTTTATCCTACTCCCACAAGTAAGATGTGACCCAAGGTCGGGTCGGAAAGTGGGGGTTGAAAAGCCAATGTCTCATATATTACCTATTGTGTTACAGCTAGAAATCATCTAATAATGTGTTGTGGACCCGTTTTAGGGGTACCAACAATGAAATAAAAGGACAACAGGTTTAGAGATAATAATAATGAATTGTATTGAACAGAGAAATTATACACAAGTCAGTGTTGGCAGTGCTAGTGCCTAAATGTGCCTCCAGTTGTTGTGGACCCGTTTAGGGGTACCAACAATGAAATAAAAGAACAACAGGTTTAGAGATAATAATAACGAATTGCATTGAACAGAGAAATTATACACAAGCCAGTGTTGGCAGTGCTAGTGCCGAAATGTACTACAAATGTTCTGCCGGCAAAAGCCGGTATTTATGGTAGCCGGTTGCTACCATTTGGTTATTATTAAAGGGTAGGTAGGTTCACTCACAACATAATGTTACACTTGTTGATTAAAAGAAATTCCAACTGAAACTTTTGATTTGTCTTTTTTGGTTTATTTTTTGACAGCTTCTATGGGGACGCTCGGTTTTTTCATGCTGATTATTGGAATCGGAGGCGCTTTCCTATCAGTGTTTATTTTTCGACGCCATCAGCGACTGAGAAAGGATTCGATGTCTGCAAATATGATGAAAGACTGTGGGACACCTATATACTGATCATAAAAGAAAACTTCATTCCATCAATAAATACACACACCCATTTTGCAGAAACGGTTCCAATGGAAGATTCCAAAATAAATTGCTTCAAACTTGTTTTGTCTTCTTTCAAAGTTTATAACAAGATAAGCCTGAAAAGGAAAAAAAAAAAAACATTTATAAAATATAAAAACCGAATTGGTGTTTATTGCTTTCATGGCGATCACAAAATGCCAGGAATCTTCATCAAGAATGGAGGATGAAGCTTAAAGAAAATTTCACATTTCAATTTAGTTGTGTATCTAAAAAAGGGCAATCTTTATCTGTGTGGTGCATTCTTTAACATAGATAAGAACACGTTTCGGAATTTTTTAGATGAATATTAATGATTTGGATTATTTGGATTATTCGGACTACTATTATCATTAAAGTTGTTATTTTCACAACGTTTCGTCCGATGTAACCTCCGATCTTCTGTGCGTGTTAGTAGTTAGCAATTTGTTTCTGTTCACCTGACCTCTTGTTAGTGTTTATAAATATGTGTGCGAGATGATGGAGCTTGTACGTGCGTTTGAAGTGTTTCTTCCATTTCGTTCAAAGCACTGAGGTGGGGTGGAGTGAGCATACGTTCTGGTCCTCTTCTGATATCTGCTGGCTTGGATCTGCTTTCGTTAGTTCATTTTTTTTTTCACTTTTATTGAAATTTTCACCTTTGCATCGGCTTGTTAGCTTTTGGGTTTAAATCGAGCGGGGCTCATTCTTATTGGCCGAAAATTATGATGTAACAACAACATGTGTAAACTCTTTATTTGATTTTGGAAGCGAAAAGGAGACGGCTATCTAAACGAACCAGAGCAAGAAAGAAAGTGGCTGTTCAAAACTTTTGACGTTCGTTCGAATCGCATCTCTCTTTATTACAAATCTTCGAGATCGTAATCCATCTTGAATGTTAGTTAAAATGATTTTTTTTTTTTAGAGTTTTCCATTCAAATCACTATCACTGAAATGCTTTTCTTAATATTAAACAATTACTAAATAAAACGATGAAATAATCTTAAACAGAAATTACCACTATCATATATCCACAAACCAAATGTAGCATGTAACAGTGACCTTCAAGGCGTTTTGTCTATTTGCTAGCATCAACTACTGTGACGTCAGCAGATAAACGAAACTCGGTGAACAGGCCTTTACTGTATGAAGGCCACTGTATCAGTCAGTAAGGTGGTAACAGTTTTGAGAAGTTATTTTCCCTAATATCCGAAATGCTAAGAAAAAATGGTACTTATGCAGTTTACGGGCCAGGTTGAAATAATAACGTTATAATTTAGAAACCCATTCTTAACATCGGGGGGGGGGGGGGGTTGATTAACTATTCTGTACTTTTACCTAACAATTTAATAAAAAAAAAGATACAGTAAAAAATGAATTTAATTTGAAAATACTATCTAAAAATAAGCCCGGTCCATAGACTGCATAAACACTAATATATATATATATATATATATATATATATATATATATATATATATATATATACAATCTTTCATGAATTTAAAGTCTGATTGAATATAAACTTTAGGGGATAAGTATTTTTTATTTCGATCCTTAGCTCCAATGATTTTAATAAAAAAAAAACGAGATTCTATTTTTTCTCATGCGGCAATAGTTTGGAAATATATCTGAAAAAAAAAAGTTTAAATTATATACTTTTTAGATTTTAGAGTAAGAGATCACTTTGTACCGTGACAGTATAAAGAATACGGTTTTGCAATCGGTTGTAAGGGAAATAACTCAAATGTTGAACTTCGCACGGTGATTTTTAGTGCTTGAAGAGTGACCTCCCTGCACGATGTTTTATTGATGTCTTATCGCGATGGTTTTGTTGTTGTAAGGTGCGTTATTCGGCTCGTCTTTAGTTCATGTTGTTGTTTTAAGGAAGATAACTTATCTCGAGTTTCTGCTTGGATTTTGTAACAATTGATTTAAAACTTTTTTCCATTAAAACAAAAATGGGTGCTTATATAGATGAGGTCACATATGGAAAATGGCGTTTTCAAAACGCAATTCCAAATAAAAACTCTTGTTTATACTTACGTATTAGGCAATAAAAATCAGTTTTATCGTATTTTGCTGATCGCTATTGATTTATTATGTATTAATATGACAGACTGAGTTATGTCCCTCTGATTTTGATTTTTAATGGAAATTCTACTCGCTTGGGAAACTCTTGGCCTTTTGGCTAAGATCAAAGTGTAGTATCTGTTCCGATGAATACTGCACCCCCTAGACTGGTATTGTCTTGGCCTTCGGGACTTGATTTACGCCGGTCTATGAGTTTGTCCTGTGCAGTTCTAGGAGGTGCACCCTCCCAGGCTTTACCTCTCGTCTTTGGGGAGGAGTAAGTTTATGGCTTACTGCCTGAGGCGCCCCTACCGGGGAATACCGACGCGGCTGCCTAGGCAAGTTTTAATGGCCAGAGTGCTCACCTTCTCGAGCGCTGGCTTTTCAAATCCCACTTTCCGACCTTGTGTCACATATTCCTATTGTGGGTAGGGGTTAAATAACTTGGCCTTTTGGTTAAGATCAAATTGTAGTATCTGTTCCGATGGATACTGCACCCCATACTGGTATTGTCTTGTCCTTCGGGGCTTGACTTACGCCGGTCAATGGGTCTGTCCTGTGCAGTTCTAGGAGGTCCACCCTCCCAGGCTTTGCCTCCCCTCTTTGGGGAGGAGTAAGTTTATTGCTTACTGTCTGAGGCGCCCCTACCGGGGAATGCCGACGGGGCTGCCCAGGCAATTTTTAAATGGCCAGAGTGCTCACCTCTCGGGCGCTGGCTTTTCAACCCCCACTTTCCCGACCCGATCTTGGGTCACATCTTACTTGTGGGAGTAGGATAAAAACTGGCCTTGTGCCTAACTCCTGGAAAGGAGTAAATCAATACTCGATAATGTTTGCTAATTTTTGGCGTAGATACCTATTTGCCTAATAAACCAGTATCGTCCGGGCCTTCGGGTCTGGATTTACGCCGGTCTATTGGGGGTTGTCGGTCCTGTGCAGTTCTAGGAGGTGCACCCTCCCAGGCTTTGTCTCCCCTCTTTGGGGAGGAGTAAGTTTATTGCTTACTGTCTGAGGCGCTCCTACCGGGGAATGCCGACGGAGCTGCCCAGGCAATTTTTACACAGCCAGAATGCTCAAACTCTCGAGCGCTGGTTCTTTCCCACTTTCCCGACCTTGTGTCACATCTTACCTTGTGGGAGGAAGATAAATAGAACCTATTTTTGTCTGATACATAAGACGGGGCTGCCCAGGCAATTTTTGATGGTCAGAGTGCTCACCTCTCGGGCGCTGGCTTTTCAACCCCCACTTTCCGACCCGAGCTTGGGTCACATCTTACTTGTGGGAGTAGGATAAAAACTGGCCTTGTGCCTAACTCCTGGAGAGGAGTAAATTACTCCTGTTACCAGCATTGTGATAACAGTGGTGAGTGACTTCACCCAAATGTGTGTTTTTTTTTCCTTTGGAAAGTAGGGGTGACATCTCTCCCCACTGCTACCATGGTGTCAATGACAGGAGAGAAATAGTTAACGTTAAAACCTGTGAACTGTCACTGTGAAGAGATATGTTATGAGAGTAACCGGATATGACACAATACGAGAAATCACATGACCGGAAACAGGGATGCCGCCATTTGTAATAACAAGAGCATGAAAAAGAAAGCGTGGTGATCTAATGATGCTGGGTTAAATTTGTATAAATCTGTGGTGGCAATCTTATTTTCACAGTCGAGCATTGATTTTTCAGGATATTAAAGTAAAAATGATTTTTGTGAACAAAATATTCAAAAGCCTCAACCAAATTTAGAGCATTTGAGACATTTTTAATGCTACCTAATATGCCATTACATGATTTGCTATACATTTTATTTGAAATTTTATAAGCCTACAATTTCATTTGAGACAAGAACATAGGTCAGTCGTGAGATTACACACCTCTGCCTAACAATATAAGGATTGTCCAAAATCTTATCTCAGCCTTACTTCTCCATATTGTATGAAGTATTCCCAAAGTTATGCCATGGATAGATTGATAACTCAAAAACAATTTCTCTGACTAGACTAAAATTTTGCATGGTGTTTACTGTTATCAAAGAGGATCGTACCCAGACATCAAATTTAAAAAAAGTTGAAATTCTGTCAAAATTTCGACTATGATCTAACTTTTCATGGTCGAGTTCATATAAGATGCAAAACTTCATTGGTTACAATATGCGCCAAGTAATGGTTCGAACCCCTGCCACAGAATCAACCTATTAAATTATTTTTACCTACATACGCCAGCGTTTCAAACTTTCGCTCTCATCAGTGTAGAGATGATAATTTCAGACAGTTGCACGGTTCAAACCCCTGTCACAGAATAAAACGAGACTCCGCAAGCAAGCGTCATAACCATTAGGCCACGAGATATTACCACATTCAAGAAGAACATTTAGTTCTATTTATGCTAAGGGCGGCATATCTAGAAAGACTGACTAGAGATTCTACGAACGTTGTCAGAATATGCCTTATAGCTACGTGTCAGTCTATTTTTAACTTCCCCGAACAGGGCTCAACTTCAATCTTATTAAAGGGGCTTATATATATATATATATATATATATATATATATATATATATATATATATATATATATATATTAAATGTTGAATTAAATAACGATGGTTGAATTATCGTTTAATAATAATAATCTATCGTGATAATGTAAAGCTCAATATATAGAATAGAGCAATTAATTTTAGAGGTGAAAGATGAGAATAAAGAATTGTAAAGATACAATATTTATTAAAACATCAAAAAGTTCAGAGCAAGGTGCTTCATATCCTTAATCCATGGATTTTCAAAGATTAAAATCTTCTCATCAGAGGATAGGGAGAGCTGATAATGTAGTTGTAATCTTTGAAAATCCATGGATTAAGGATATGAAGCTCCTTGCTCTGAACTTTTTGATGTTTTAATATTGTATCTTTACAATTCTTTATTTTCATCTTTCATCTCTAATATATATATATATATATATATATATATATATATATATATATATATATAGACATGCCACCTATAGAATCATTAATTAAATTCACAATCCCTTCTGAAATCCAATCATATTCGCTACAAACACGGTTTAGTCAATGACTGGTTTGTTCACCATGTTTCAGTCAAGAATATCCAACAGTCTTTGTGTTATCGCCGTTCAATTATAAGCACATCTGGATACAAAATGCAAAATTGTCAATAACTCTGAGACACTCTTTTCTTTGCACTGTCCGGATTTTGCTATAATTATTCTCTTCAGTTCAGCAATAATTCCGTTTACGGTCCTGTGAGTGTGAAGCCCATTCACAGATCATACCTCCTACTGATTGATCACCAAAGTGTCCCCCATACAATTGAACGGTGATAAAACAAAGATTGTTGGAAATTTATGCCTGAAACTTGATAGACAAGTTCGACATAGATTGAAGTTTTATCAAATACGTTGTGGTTCGATTTGCAGAAAGGAATGTTAATTTCCTTGACGACTCCATGAGTGGCACATTTTACGGATCATCTCGTATTACTTTAAACGGACGAAAGCGAGCCTAAGTGACATTTTAATTCATTGAATGTTCAGACAGGTGAAGTTACATCCCTTGAATCACAGTTATCTACCTTGGGCGAATCATTACGCATACTAAAACGCATGAAAGCAGAATGGTGTAGTTTCACGGCGAGTTTGCAATCAGACATAACTAGAGTTTGCGTTAGTTTCGATCTGATAGCTTTTTTCTTATTATACACCGATGCGATAAAGTGACTCAGTTCTTAGTCACTCTATCTCATCATCGTATCTTCACAACAGATAAAGATTCAATTCAAAGAATTGATTTTGCAATGCTTGACTGACTGTACATACTTCAGAGAGCTTCTCCGCATGCTTGAAAACAAAATTCTGACACTTATCACTGTCTTGGGCCAGTCTTTCAGCTGTCAGGAGCGACATGTCAGTCTCAACCATTATCTGGTCGGCCCATCTCTTTGGTGGTTGTTTTCTTGATCTTTCTTGAATCAAATCTTCTTGATATGATTGCTTAACATAGCTGGAGTCTGGTATCCGGGAAACATGTTCAAACGACGTTAATCTCTTTGTTTTAAATAATGTCGTTGATGAATCTGTTAACGTTAAGCCTCTTTCTGATATCTACATTTCTTAGTCTATCTCAGAAAATTACTCCAAGAATAGTTCCTACTTTGGCCTTTTGGCTAAGATCAAAGTGTAGTATCTGTTCCGATGGATACTGCACCCCATACTGGTGTTGTCTTGGCCTTTGGGTCTTGATTTACGCCGGTCAATGGGTTTGTCCTGTGCAGTTCTGGGAAATCCACCTTTGCAATGCTTGACTGACTGTACATACTTCAGAGAGCTTCTCCGCATGCTTGAAAACAAAATTCTGACACTTATCACTGTCTTGGGCCCAGTCTTTCAGCTGTCAGGAGCGGCATGTCAGTCTCAACCATTATCTGGTCAGCCCATCTCTTTGTTGCTTGTCCTCTTGATCTTTCTTGAATGCAACCTCTTTGATATGATTTCGTTACATAGCTGGAGTATGGTAGCTGGTAAGCATGCCCAAACACGTTGTTCATGGATCTGTTAATGTTAAGCCTCGTTTTGATGTCTACATTTCTTAGCCTATCTGGCAAAGTAACTCCAAGAATAGCTCTTAAAGATTTTATTTCAAAGACATTGGGCATCCTCTTATACTCTGTCAGTGGAGGTTGTTTCTATTTGCATATATAGCAATAGAAACTAGCAATGCATTATATATGTCTCATATATTATTTACTCCTCTCCAGGAGTTAGGTACAAGGCCAGTTTTATCCTACTCATATATTACCTATTGTGTTACTGCTAGAAATCATCTAATAATGTGTTGTGGACCTCTTTAGGGGTACCACCAATGAAATAAAAGTACAACAGGTTTAGAGATAATAATAATGAATTGTATTGAACAGAGAAATTATACACAAGTCAGTGTTGGCAGTGCTAGTGCCTAAATGTACTACAAATGTTATCCCGGCAAAAGCCGGTATTTATGGTAGCCAGTTGCTACCATTTGGTTATTATTAAAGGGTAGGTAGGTTCACTCACAACATAATGTTACACTTGTTGATTAAAAGAAATTCCAACTGAAACTTTTGATTTGTCTTTTTTGGTTTATTTTTTGACAGCTTCTATGGGGACACTCGGTTTTTTCATGCTGATTATTGGAATCGGAGGCGCTTTCCTATCAGTGTTTATTTTTCGACGTCATCAGCGATTGAGAAAGGATTCGATGTCTGCAAATATGATGAAAGACTGTGGGACACCTATATACTGATCATAAAAGAAGACTTCATTCCATCAATAAATACACACATCCATTTTGCAGAAACGGTTCCAATGGAAGATTCCAAAATAAATTGCTTCAAACTTGTTTTGTCTTCTTTCAAAGTTTATAACAAGATAAGCCTGAAAAGGAAAAAAAAACAAAACATTTATAAAATATAAAAACCGAATTGGTGTTTATTGCTTTCATGGCGATCACAAAATGCCAGGAATCTTCATCAAGAATGGAGGATGAAGCTTAAAGAAAATTTCACATTTCAATTTAGTTGTGTATCTAAAAAAGGGCAATCTTTATCTGTGTGGTGCATTCTTTAACATAGATAAGAACACGTTTCGGAATTTTTTAGATGAATATTAATGATTTGTATTATTTGGATTATTCGGACTACTATTATCATCTAAGTTGTTATTTTCACAACGTTTCGTCCGATGTAACCTCCGATCTTCTGTGCGTGTTAGTAGTTAGCAATTTGTTTCTGTTCACCTGATCTCTTGTTAGTGTTTATAAATATGTGTGCGAGATGATGGAGCTTGTACGTGCGTTTGAAGTGTTTCTTCCATTTCGTTCAAAGCACTGAGGTGGGGTGGAGTGAGCATACGTTCTGGTCCTCTTCTGATATCTGCTGGCTTGGATCTGCTTTCGTTAGTTCATTTTTTTTTTCACTTTTATTGAAATTTTCACCTTTGCATCGGCTTGTTAGCTTTTGGGTTTAAATCGAGCGGGGCTCATTCTTATTGGCCGAAAATTATGATGTAACAACAACATGTGTAAACTCTTTATTTGATTTTGGAAGCGAAAAGGAGACGGCTATCTAAACGAACCAGAGCAAGAAAGAAAGTGGCTGTTCAAAACTTTTGACGTTCGTTCGAATCGCATCTCTCTTTATTACAAATCTTCGAGATCGTAATCCATCTTGAATGTTAGTTAAAATGATTTTTTTTTTTTAGAGTTTTCCATTCAAATCACTATCACTGAAATGCTTTTCTTAATATTAAACAATTACTAAATAAAACGATGAAATAATCTTAAACAGAAATTACCACTATCATATATCCACAAACCAAATGTAGCATGTAACAGTGACCTTCAAGGCGTTTCGTTTATTTGCTAGCATCAACTACTGTGACGTCAGCAGATAAACGAAACTCGGTGAACAGGCCTTTACTGTATGAAGGCCACTGTATCAGTCAGTAAGGTGGTAACAGTTTTGAGAAGTTATTTTCCCTAATATCCGAAATGCTAAGAAAAAATGGTACTTATGCAGTTTACG
Organism: Sepiola atlantica; assembly: GCA_963556195.1. Lineage (NCBI taxonomy): Eukaryota > Metazoa > Mollusca > Cephalopoda > Sepiida > Sepiolidae > Sepiola > Sepiola atlantica. Next base: position 15,568,208 of record OY744537.1, read on the forward strand.
GGCCAGGTTGAAATAATAACGTTATAATTTAGAAACCCATTCTTAACATCGGGGGGGGGGAGGGGGTTGATTAACTATTCTGTACTTCCACCTAACAATTTAATAAAAAAAAGATACAGTAAAAAATGAATTTAATTTGAAAATCCTATCTAAAAATAAGCCCGGTCCATAGACTGCATAAACACTATATATATATAAAATCTTTCATGAATTTAAAGTCTGATTGAATATAAACTTTAGGGGATAAGTATTTTTTATTTCGATCCTTAGCCCCAATGATTTTAATAAAAAAAAACGAGATTCTATTTTTTTCATGCGGCAATAGTTTGGAAATATATATGGAAAAAAAGTTTAAATTATATATTTTTTAGATTTTAGAGTAAAAAATCACTTTGTACCGTGACAGTGTTAAGAATACGGTTTTGCAATCGGTTGTAAGGGAAATAACTCAAATGTTGAACTTCGCACGGTGATTTTTAGTGCTTGAAGAGTGACCTCCCTGCACTATGTTTTATTGATGTCTTATCTCGATGGTTTTGTTGTTGTAAGGTGCGTTATTCGGCTCGTCTTTAGTTCATGTTGTTGTTTTAAGGAAGATAACTTATCTCGAGTTTCTGCTTGGATTTTGTAACAATTGATTTAAAACTTTTTTTCCATTAAAACAAAAATGGGTGCTTATATAGATGAGGTCACATATGGAAAATGGCGTTTTCAAAACGCAATTCCAAATAAAAACTCTTGTTTATACTTACGTATTAGGCAATAAAAATCAGTTTTATCGTATTTTGCTGATCGCTATTGATTTATGATGTATTAATATGACAGACTGAGTTATGTCTCTCTGATTTTGATTTTTAATGGAAATTCTACTCGCTTGGGAAACTCTTGGCCTTTTGGCTAAGATCAAAGTGTAGTATCTGTTCCGATGAATACTGCACCCCATAGACTGGTATTGTCTTGGCCTTCGGGACTTGATTTACGCCGGTCTATGAGTTTGTCCTGTGCAGTTCTAGGAGGTGCACCCTCCCAGGCTTTACCTCTCCTCTTTGGGGAGGAGTAAGTTTATGGCTTACTGCCTGAGGCGCCCCTACCGGGGAATACCGACGCGGCTGCCTAGGCAAGTTTTAATGGCCAGAGTGCTCACCTTCTCGAGCGCTGGCTTTTCAAATTCCACTTTCCGACCTTGTGTCACATATTCCTATTGTGGGTAGGGGTTAAATAACTTGGCCTTTTGGCTAAGATCAAAGTGTAGTATCTGTTCCGATGGATACTGCACCTCATACTGGTATTGTCTTGTCCTTCGGGGCTTGACTTACGCCGGTCAATGGGTCTGTCCTGTGCAGTTCTAGGAGGTCCATCCTCCCAGGCTTTGCCTCCCCTCTTTGGGGAGGAGTAAGTTTATTGCTTACTGTCTGAGGCGCCCCTACCGGGGAATGCCGACGGGGCTGCCCAGGCAATTTTTAAATGGCCAGAGTGCTCACCTCTCGGGTGCTGGCTTTTGAATCCCCACTTTCCCGACCCGACCTAGGGTCACATCTTACTTGTGGGAGTAGGATAAAAACTGGCCTTGTGCCTAACTCCTGGAGAGGAGTAAATCAATACTCGATAATGTTTGCTAATTTTTGGCGTAGATACCTATTTGCCTAATAAACCAGTATCGTCCGGGCCTTCGGGTCTGGATTTACGCCGGTCTATTGGGAGTTGTCGGCCATGTGTAGTTCTAGGAGGTGCACCCTCCCAGGCTTTGTCTCCCCTCTTTGGGGAGGAGTAAGTTTATTGCTTACTGTCTGAGGCGCTCCTACCGGGGAATGCCGACGGAGCTGCCCAGGCAATTTTTACACAGCCAGAATGCTCAAACTCTCGAGCGCTGGTTCTTTCCCACTTTCCCGACCTTGTGTCACATCTTACCTTGTGGGAGGAAGATAAATAGAACCTATTTTTGTCTGATACATAAGTATATCAAAGAGTATTCCGATTAGTTTATGTAGAACTGCGATTTTCACGACGTGTGCAACTGCGTCTTCCATATGTGACTTCATCTATATAAGCACCAAAAATGTTTTTTTTTTTAATTTACGATTGTTGAAACGTTGAAAAATAATTAACATTGAAAATTAAATGTGTTCAATTCTTAAATATTAGTATGACAAATAGATTTACGATTTTTCGTGGTCATACGGAAAGAGGACAATACGAAACTGTTAGAACCCTGACAGGACATGTTTACGTTAATATTTAAACAAAATATTTTGTTGTTTCATTATTTCTTAATCGTTGTTTAAATCAATTGTTGAAATTTCAAAAATAAAATTTTTTTCTGTTTGTAAATAAAAAAGTTTCTCACTCTTTGTGCGTGATTTTTTTTCTCTTTTAAATGGATTTTTAAAAAATCAATTATTACAAAATACAAGTATAAAATTGAGATAAGTTATCTCCCTTGTAACAACGACATTAACAAAAACTAGGCAATTCTCTACTAAGCCGTTAATACATGAAAATATCACATGGAATGAAAAGACATGCACTGGTCACTTTTGTTTTCAAGAAAAGCTATTTCCTCTGTTTTAATATGTTCTCAGCAACAACAAATATTTCGCTGATACTTAATTCGTTCAATTTATATGTGATTTAGCTGAGCGCTACAATTTGCTGTCTAGATACATAGCCTATTGCGTAAACCGCCTGTCGTATTATCTTTCTAACGTATCTTTCTCTGGATCCTCCTTTTTCTGTCTCTCCCGTCTCTGTTCTTCCGTTTTGAAACATCATTTTCCTCAGATTTGACGTCATCACATTCCGACTATTATCGAATTTTTGCACCTTATCCTAGCCCTAATTCTTAATCAAATGTTTTTTTTTTGTTGTTTTTTTACATGATTCACCCCAAACAAGGCAGGACGCCACTGTAAACGTAAGGGGCTACTGAGAAAAAGGAAAAGGGGGGAAGGATTGGTGGTTCAGCTTAAATTGGGATCTGAGCAGCGAGATGTCTGTTTACATTAGTTTTAAATTTCTGCATGTCAGTACTGTCGGGGAAACAGGGGGCAGGGAGGGAGTTCCAGAGGCCAGCAGCACGAGGAAAGAAGCTATTTGAGTAGAATGCTCTCCGGCATCTGGGGACCTCCACAGTGAATAAATGAGATTTAGTAGAATGTCGAGTTAGTCTAGTGAATTTACGTCGAGGGGGCACCAGAGCAGCACACTCATCGGAGCATAATCCATTGAAATATTTGTAAAACAAACACAAGGATGTTACATTGCGGCGATGCGACAGGGGCTGGAGCTTAGCTGACAGTGAGGGACCTATTAGGTTGACTACTCTTTTTTGGACTTTGTCAAGGAGGGAGAGACTAGTAGATGATGCACCAGCCCAGATGTTGTTTTAAACATTCATTAGACATTCATTTTTTGATTATTTAGCACATTTCTATAGCTTATTTGATTAATTTTTCCTTGCTCGTCGACGTTATAAAAATTCCCGCTCTTGTCGGATATTTTTTCACACTATTCTAGCCAAAATTCCTTACCGAATTTTTACTTTTCACTGCTGGAAATTAGAAAATTGTAAAGCCCACTTCGTAACCAGTGCCAACAAGCCGGGCAGCTATCAACTTTTTACTGTTACGCTTATAGCTCGGCCACTATCATAGACGACCTTTGTATCTGGTTCTACCATACGTCCACGGACTGACTGCAGGGTTGATAGTTTTCGACCACAACTACCAGACTCGGTACGAGAATGGGTGACGGACATTGAGTGCAAAGCTACGAACCCCATTAAATTCATAACCCCTGCCAACAAGCCGGACTGCTTTACCTTTGCTGCTACGTTCGTTACCTGGGTCGGATAGAACATACACCAGTTATCCCGGGAAGCTGTGATAAATGATGCGTACTTTAATAACTAGAACGCTATTGTTTGTGAAGAGATACAGGTTGAACTCGACGAAACACTAATTGTATGTTGTAAGTACGTAAAAACAGGGGTCGTTCTTTCAAACAATTGTGGCTGTTAGTATTTACCCCATACTCCCCACCCACCGCGAGAAGATGTGACACAAGATCGGAAGGTGGGAAATTGAAAAGCCAACACCCAAGAGACAGAACATTCTGGCCTACAAAAATGCCTGAGCAGCCCCGTCGGTATTCCCCGATAGGCACGCCTCAGGCGATTAGCAATAAAGTAATCCCTTCTCAAAGGGGGGAGAAGATAAAGCCTGGGAAGGCGAACTCCCTAGAAATGCACAGAACAATACCTCAGCCCAACAGAAAAAAAGGTCACCTAACTCAAATGGCACAGACTCTGTCGGACTGATTGCCGAAGACGTATCCTCGACTAAGTATGAAAAGCAACACAACCTTAAGGTCTAGTGACTCCCCCCTCCCATGGCTGAGCTGCAAAAAACACTGTAAATAATGTTCTTTTCTTCCTTTGTCTACCTAAAACTAAACGGAATTATTAACACTATTAAATGTAACAACACTATTAAAAATAACAACACTATTAAAAGTAACAACACTATTAAAAGTAACAACATTATTAAAAGTAACAACACTATTAAAACAACAACACTATTAAAAGTAACAACACTATTAAAAGTAACAACACTATTAAAAGTAACAACACTATTAAAAATAACAACACTATTAAAACAACAACACTATTAAAAGTAACAACACTATTAAAAGTAACAACACTATTAAAACAACAACACTATTAAAAGTAACAACACTATTAAAAATAACAACACTATTAAAAGTAACAACACTATTAAAAGTAACAACACTATTAAAAACGACAACACTATTAAAAATAACAACACTATTAAAAATAACAACACTATTAAAAACAACAACACTATTAAAAATAACAACACTATTAAAAGTAACAACACTATTAAAAACAACAACACTATTAAAAGTAACAACACTATTAAAAGTAACAACACTATTAAAAATAACAACACTATTAAAAACAACAACACTATTAAAAGTAACAACACTATTAAAACAGCAACCCTTTTAAAAGTAACAACACTATTAAAAGAAACAACACTATTAAAACAACAACACTATTAAAAGTAACAACACTATTAAAAGTAACAACACTATTAAAACAACAACACTATTAAAAGTAACAACACTATTAAAAATAACAACACTATTAAAAGTAACAACACTATTAAAAGTAACAACACTATTAAAAACGACAACACTATTAAAAATAACAACACTATTAAAAATAACAACACTATTAAAAACAACAACACTATTAAAAATAACAACACTATTAAAAGTAACAACACTATTAAAAACAACAACACTATTAAAAGTAACAACACTATTAAAAGTAACAACACTATTAAAAATAACAACACTATTAAAAACAACAACACTATTAAAAGTAACAACACTATTAAAACAGCAACCCTTTTAAAAGTAACAACACTATTAAAAGAAACAACACTATTAAAACAGCAACACTATTAAAAGTAACAACACTATTAAAAGTAACAACACTATTAAAAGTAACAACACTATTAAAACAGCAACACTATTAAAAGTAACAACACTATTAAAACAACAACACTATTAAAAACAACAACACTATTAAAAGTAACAACACTATAAAAACAACAACACTATTAAAAGTAACAACACTATTAAAAACAACAACACTATTAAAAGTAACAACACTATTAAAAACAACAACACTATTAAAAGTAACAACACTATTAAAAGTAACAACACTATTAAAAACAACAACACTATTAAAACAACAACATGATTAAAAATAACAACACTATTAAAACAACAACACTATTAAAAGTAACAACACTATTAAAACAACGACACTATTAAAAATAACAACACTATTAAAACAACAACACTATTAAAAATAACAACACTATTAAAACAACAACACTATTAAAAGTAACAACACTATTAAAACAACAACACTATTAAAAGTAACAACACTATTAAAAGTAACAACACTATTAAAAACAACAACACTATTAAAAATAACAACACTATTAAAAGTAACAACACTATTAAAAGTAACAACACTATTAAAAATAACAACACATTTTAAAAGTAACAACGCTATTAAAATCAGGTTGATATTCTTTTTTGTAGTTTGCTGGAATTGTGGGGGTAACCAAATGGAAATTTGTTATAACGTTTGGTGATAAAATAAACAGAGCGACACATCTCCCTTTAATATAGAAATACATAAAACTGGATCGAGTCATAGAGTTAGAGTGATGCTTGGCCTATTTACAAAAGCATCAGTGCGTTTGGGTTACGCTATAAACATTTTGTTATCAACCACTTGGCATTCTTTGTAACTTCTGAACATATCCACATAAAATATATAGGACGATTCTTGTGGTGGCTGATGTATGGTTTTGTGGTGAATAAATGGAGACAGGATTCACGCGAACGCCAAAGAGCGACTGGCTTGATTAACAACCTTATTTTTTTTTCTCCGGTTGTTTGGATACGCTCTCCTCTTCACTTCCAAAAAACAAATAAAGAATTTTCACACGTTGTCTATAAATCAGATTCTTCGGCTGATGAAAATCTTTTAAAACCCAAAATCTAACAAACCTTATAAAAACAGTGGCCGGGTCAACGAAATCAGAGTTCTCCAGAGATCCAACCCGGCGCACTTCAAAATGACCAAAGAATGTATGCTCAAAACCTCCCTACCCCGCGCCTTTGGCCGGCGGATGCGAAATGAAATAGAACACTTCAAAACTCACGTACAAGCTCCATCATCTCGTGCACGCACTAACAGAACAAGGTAAACCTACACATACTTACACAGTGCCACATTGTCTAATACTCACATTACCACTTGCTCACATACACTGTCTATTACCCGCACACACATATTCACACTAACAAATATATACAGACATATGCATCCTTAGCTCTCGTGTCTGATATTCACTGAACATTTTACTACCAAAAACACAAGTTGTATAAACTTTTCACCAAATAGACATTTTTGACTAAAAATGACTTTTAACTTTTTGTAAACTTATAGTTATATAAATGTTTTGTTATTAAATCATGTTTTCCTTGATTTCTTATTTACAAAACTCTGTTCATATTAAATGAGCACGTGCTAGCTGGTGACCATTCTACTCCGTCTTAAATCTTTATTTCTTTCCATTGTAATGCATGCCCGTATATATCCTCCATCTTCCTTCCCCCGCCACAGTTTCCTCAGATTTGACGTTTTACGGACGAAAAGTAGAATCTTATTTTTATTTTTGAGTAATGAATTAGCATATGATGTAAGGGTACACAGTTACATGTTATTAAGTAGTGGTTTAAGCAAGGTGTCAAATATATGAAGTACTATCTGGTTAGGTGTGTGTTTATTTCCTTGGTTTAAGATAAAAACAAAATTATAGTCAACCAACTTTTTATCCAAGCGGACAGATTATCCCTCCCCTTTTCATCAGACTACCAGTGTAACATTTTTAGCTACCAGAAGAATCTGGTGTCAGGCCCGAAGATAATGAAGCATCCAGCCTATACTTGCATTTCTCTACAAGGAAAAACCCTCAGGCTTTGTAAACAAATGATCCCCTGGAATTACTTCAAAGCAAGACCCTAAAAAGGCACACACTTTACACCCCTCAAATCCCTTAGTATATCTCTCCCACTTCCCTGTCCATTCCAGCAGACACATGGTTAAGATTACCCCCGTCCTAAAAAATGTGTTTATTTATGCTTATTTTCGTTTTGTCCTCGATTGACGATTCATACGGTTCACATTATCCACCCCACGTTGTGTTTTTTTGATGAGGGAGGCTGAAAATAAATAAGTTCTAAATTGTGGCTGTACTCGTTTGTCGTAAGCTGATAGCAACCGCTTCAAGAATTTTTAGAAGATTCTCAGAACTAGCTTTGTGCAAAGTAGAGAAGGGCCCCAGTAAAAATATGGCACTTAATAAATGATAACCAATTGCTGAGACTCGTGGGCTTGTGAATGTTCGGATGTTGGCCACTGTCTGTGTCTGCGTATCGAAGGGGATATGTTGGGAAATTTTTACCTCTAAGTGTTGTATTGTACACCCCACGTAGTCAGCCTGGCACTGACCAAGAAAACGATAAACAACCATGTTATATTGAATGGAGGGGATACCATCCTTCCGAAAAGAGGGGAAAACACTTTGAGTCCTGGACACCGTTCGAACTTCAGTTGCAAAGAAACAACGTGAAACGGCTGAAGACATTTTGTCTGATAACTCCTGACTTTTAATATCAATCCATGGGCGCTTCAATAGCAATGCTTTTGTCCTTTATATTTTGTTTCAATGGTGTGTAAAGGATAACCATATGATGATAAGATTTCTGTTATACTTTGAAGCACAGCATCTAGTTTAGTACTTGAGCAAATCAACAATAGTCGGTGTACTAGCGTTTTAATCAAATTATTTTTTCTGATCTTAGGGGGGAACGGATCCCAGCTAATATATTGACATGTGAAAGTAGGTTTTCTGTATATGCTGGTAACAAAGCACACTTCTGATCTTTCAACAAGAACGTCTCATTCAGAACAGTAATGAGTTATGGAAGGTGAGGTGTATAACTCACTTTCACTAATGCCCTTCGAAAAGGTATGAATCCATATATTTTCCCTCCAGCTATAGATTAAATAGTAGGAGAGACTATCCTCTCAAGCCTTGGTTGTGTAAAATAGTATAGGAGAAGAAAACTTCGAAATAACACCAGTCTTTCTTTGCTTATCCCTGCATTGCTTTAAGTCTCTATTCTACTGCAGTCAAGCAACATCGGTTCAGGAAAGATGCTATCGGGGATTGCAACCTTTACTTCACTATGGACTATTTGCACATACACCATTGCAAAGGGTATTTATTGTCTCTCCTGACAGAATGGATGTAAAACAATATATATATATATATATATATATATATATATATATATATATATATATATATATATATATATATATATGTATGTATATATATATAAAATGTAGTAACACGAAATTACATGATCATCGATGCAATAATTTATTTCATTCTTGCTCTGTTTATTACATTGAGCTCTCATACCCGGATTTCCTCCTGGAATTATTTCATTATAACACACACACACACACACACACACACACACATATATATATATATATATATATATATATATATATATATATATAAGATTTATTTATTAGATGTAAACTGATCATGAGGGTAACGCTGTTACTCCCCTTTATTTCTCATATATAAAATTATTATTATTATTATTATTATTGTTATTATTATTTTGTTGCTCGGTGTGTTTTTTGTTGTTTTTTCAATTATCGTTAAATGGCGTAAACGAATACGTCAGCTCGTTTTATTTTATTTTATTGCCTTTCTTTTAATTTATTCTTGACAGCAAAAAAAAAGGAACAGCTAACATGCTCGGATATAGGTGCACATGAGGAGGGGTGTTCTTGTATAGGTGCACATGAGGAGGGGTGTTCTTGTATAGGTGCAAGTCGTATATTGTGTTCAGTTTGTCAAATCAGTTTCTGAACTCGCGAAATCTCATGCGTTGTAAATGCTAGATACAACCCCACCCTCCGCGGCATTCTTCTGCTCACACACACACACACACACACACACACACACACACACACACACACACACACACACACACACACACACACACACACACGATCCCCCCTACATATATACACACAGAGTGGTTGTAACTATCCCCCTCTACACACACGCTATATCATGAGTCGACTTGTCACCTCTGGCCCTACTCTGTTCTTTTTTATACTCAGGAGCCCACCTGTTGTAGCTGTGTCGTCAGTGCGAGTGAATCAAACGTAAACCCTCCACCTTCACCCCCACCCACACTCACAGTGTCGTCGCACACTGGCTAGACTTGGCAAGATACGCGCTGTTCTTTTTTCCTAGACGAGAGAGTATCGGCGGACGCAAACAGGTCTTTACAGAAATGTGACTAAATCATAAAAAAGAAGAAGGAAGCCTTCACATATATCAAAACGAAAGCAAGCGCGAAGAGAAAGGAAAAGATACCGGAGACAACTACCCGTATTCGTTTGAGAAGTTTACAATACGCCGTCGCTATGTCGCTGAAAAAAATCAAGGTAAGTTTTTCCTGCTAAGTCGAAAGCTTCGAAAATCAACACATGCTTTATTTTTTAATGTTTCGTTCATTTATTATAATTCGGACAGATTATTGGATACATTAAATACTTGCTTTAAACAATGTTTGTTTGTCTCTCTCTCTCTCTCTCTCTCTCTCTCTCTCTCTCTCTCTCTCTCTCTCTCTCTCTCTCTCTCTCTTTATATATATATATATATATATATATATATATATATATATATATATATATATATATATATATACCACGCTGATGAGTCGTAGAGACGACGAACCTCGTGCCCAATGATAACTCTATTATATATAAAGGGTGGGCCAAAATAAGGGTCCTATCTTTAAATTTGAATAACTTGAATTTGAATAACTTCCACAAAATAAAAGTTAAACTCACCAAACTTTATGTGTGTGTAGACTGACCCTTCCGAGATTTTTTGAAATAAACAAAACAAATTTTATCCGAAAAACACTTCTTAAAACTTACAAAAACTAAAGTATTGTTTTTTACACTGTTTTGAGTTTTTTAAGCAAAAATAATGTTTTCTAAATGAGGGTACGTTCCTTAGAGCTAATACGGCTCATGCTTGCTTCGGAAGGGGTCCTTTACTTATTCTAAAAAAAAAAAAAAAAAATCAATAAATAAAAAAGTTATGAATTTTTAAAAATAGGACCCTTATTTTTGCCCACCCTGTATATCTATATATATATATATATACATATATATATATATACATATATATATATATATATATATATATATATATATATATATATATATATATATATATATATATATATATATATATACATATATATATATATATACATATATATATATATATATACATATATATATATATATATACATATATATATATATATATATATACATATATATATATATATATATATATATATATATATATATATATATATATATATATATATATATACGGTCCACTCTCCTCGGAGAAGCGATTATTTTATCGGTAATCGGCTATGGCGCGTGTATCGGCGAATGTCGACGGAGTTGCTCAGGCATTTCTTGTAGATAAGAGTGCATCTAATGCGTTGGCTTTTCAAAACCCCACCTCACGTTGTGGCAAACCTCCTGCAGAGGAGATACATAAATACACATATAACATCATAAGGCGATATAATACATTGTGTATATACTCTTTAAGTGTTTACTTCCACAGTGGCAAGTGAGTGAGTAAAGCTTAGTGGTAGTATGAAAACATATCGATGGCAAGTAAGCTACACAGAGAAGTCTATGCTTCATTCCTGCAAGAAATTTAGCCTTGTGATTTCCTGTGGGAATGAAACCTTGATGTGTGTGTGTGGTTTACTTACTATATATATTCTAATACTATATATATATATATATATATATATATATATATGATAGAGAGAGAGAGAGAGAGAGAGAGAGAGAGAGAGAGAGAGAGAGAGAGAGAGAGAGAGATGGGTGACTTCTGACATGGTTGTCTGATTGTCTAGTTGCTTTCTCGCTTATCCTCACCACTTAAAATGATTTCGTCCAGAAGGGCTGACGGGATGGAAACACACACACACACACTTTATTATATAGTGGAGGATATATATATTTCGAGCTTTCGGCTCTCCTCCGTGTAGGGAAGTAACAATCTCAAACGGTCACGAGCCGCGAACCCGGTTCACAACGACACCTTGACTCTGTAAGCGGTCGCCTAATCCCCTTGGCCATGGGCGGTTGTCACGTGATAACGGAGAAATTAAGTTGTATTTAGCTGAGAGCGGTGAGCATAAACATCAAGACATTCGAATAGAACTTAACGACAGAGTCGGAGTCTCGCACTGAAGCATTAGGTGAATGTCTATTTTTATTCTCTCTAAAGTGCTCGATTTTAATTATACTTAAAGGGGCTTCTCAAAATATTAAATTATATTTTAATATTTTACCTAAATACGATGTCGTTTTGAGCTTTCGGTTCTCCTCAGTGTGGAGAAGTAACAATCAATATATATCTCTCTATCTCTTTCTCTCTCTCTCTCTCTATATATATATATATATACATGTGTGTATACACACACACACACATACATATATATATATATATATATATATATATATATATATATATATGTGTGTGTGTGTGTGTGCGTGTGTGTTTGTAATAGAAAGAGACGGCTTTACACGGGATTGAATAAGAAATCCGTTGTTCTTTTGCACTCAGATCATAACACCATATTACAGTTTATAGTATTCAATTTTTCGGGTGGGGCCCAAGGATGTACTCACCATTGATTAGGTTAAATAGTGTGTATATAAAGTGAGATTTATTGTAATCATTTTCGGTAAATTCATATACTTCAACCAGCGTTTCCTGGGAATGAATAAGGACCCCTGTGCACTTCTTCTCGAAGTCCTGAACCCCATATTATTGTTTCTATTTTTTTTCTATAGATTTTAAATCATAAATAAAAGAAAATACAGTAGAAAGTCTTACTTTTTTATGAATATCCGGCGAGAACGCAGACCCCTACGATAATTTTGTACTCACATTGATTAAGATGACATATACTTCATCCAAGTATTCTAGGCAATGTAAACAAAGAATATATATGGTTATGGGGTCCAATCTCCATTTTCAAATTATAAATACAATAAAATAAAGTGGTGTGTCGAGAACGCAGACTCCACGCTATTATACCCTCTTTGATCAAAATAAGATATACTTATCCAAGAATTCCGGATAATATACTTTCAGAATATATATGTTTATGGGGTCTATCTTTAAAACCCTAAGAGGAGTTCGTGAACAAATAAACAAACAGATTCACATGAACTACAACTTTATATAACATATAAAGATATCTTGTCGGATTTTCAAAGTCAGACCCAAATAGCATTTAATCTGACAAATCAAACCTTTGCTTCTGACTAGCCAATTTTCATTTGTTATTGTTGTACCGTGTTATTGGCAATATAATAATGTATTTAGCTACAATTTATTTTTTCAAATTGTTTTGCCCAGTTCAAATGACTGGTAGTATGATACATTTTTAAATAATCACCTAAAATAAAAATCAGCAAGGGATATAACTAATTTTAAGTTGAAGAATATAACACGAGTTGTGTACCTTAATTTTAAGAATGTGAAAACAAGTAAAAATTAAAACCTAAAATGGCTTCGCACAGAACACTCTTTCCTGCCTTAATAGAATACAAAATCGATTCCGAAGCATAGTAAGGGGATACCTCATCTCTTATGTACATCCCCTTCCCTCACAGAAGAGACGTTGTTAGTCTCTCTACTCTACCGTTATTTTCTTTTGGCTAAGATCAAAGTGTAGTATCTGTTCCGATGAATACTGCACCCCATACTGGTATTGTCTTGTCCTTTGGGGCTTGAATTACGCCGGTCTGTCCTGTTCAGTTCTAGGAGGTCCACCCTCCCACGCTTTGCCTCCACTCTTTGAGGAGGAGTAAGTTTATTGCTTACTGTCTAAGGCGCCCCTACCGGGGAATGCCGACGGAGCTGCCCAGGCAATTTTTAAAATGGCCAGAGTGCTCACCTCTCGGGCGCTGGCTTTTCAAACCCCACTTTCCCGACCCGACCTTTGGTCACATCTTACTTGTGGGAGTAGGATAAAAACTGGCCTTGTGCCTAACTCCTGGAGAGGAGTAAATAAATACTCTACCGTTATTTCCATGGAAGGTGACGACTGAGCTCCAATATTTGGTTTTTCATTGAAAGCTTTTTGCAGCAAGAACTCGTTTTTTTTTCTACAAAAACGCAAAACACGTTCTTTTCTCCATCCACGTGCCTTGCATCAATCGGAATTTCCGTGGACAGACATTCTTTGCAAGGGTTGTGGGACACATTACCGCGGGATTGATTCTCTGTTGATTACAACTTGGTCGACTTCAAAATCCATTATAAACAAATTCTGGTGCTTCTTGCTTAAAAGTCCGAAAAAAAGATTTCTTTGTCTTTTAATGTTTAAGAGGTAAATAAGGGGCAGTAACTCTTAATTGTAATTTTGAGCCAGACTTTATCGTTAATTTCTATAAAGACCGATATTCTCTTCAACTGGAATCATGGATTTGAAATTGTTCCAGTTTGAAGACGTACTATATTTTACTTCAGAAAAAGCATTCAGTATAAAACCCAGTAAAAAACCCAAGTATAAACAAAATAAATGCGTAAATTTTCAATAAAATCTTAAATTTTCCATTTATGTATACTTTGTTGTTCATTTATTACTAATTAATTTTCAAAATCTTAAATTTTCCATTTACGTATACTTTGTTGTTCATTTATTACTAATTAATTTTCAAAATCTTAAATTTTCCATTTATGTATACTTTGTTGTTCATTTATTACTAATTAATTTTCAAAATCTTAAATTTTCCATTTACGTATACTTTGTTGTTCATTTATTACTAATTAATTGAATGTGGCAGTAAATTACGTTACATGTAATAATAACAGTTGATAAGAGTTACTGCCCCTTATTTACCTCTTAAACATTAAAAGACAAAGAAATCTTTTTTTCGGACTTTTAAGCAAGAAGCACCCAAATTCTTGCCCATAAGTAATAATCAGTTAATACCGTTGATCAATGTTAGTACTCCAATAGTCTTCCTCATCTGTCGGATGGCAATCATTTCCGCTTCATTAATCCTTATCCTCGAGTTGTTATTGGCCTTAATAAGTTGTGATTCAATTATAATTTTTAAAACTATATCCCGGTCAACATCGGGTAGGTATAGATAGTCTTACACATGAAATTATCTTGTCGGATTTCAAAGTAAGACTCAAATAGAAACTCGTCTGACATATCGATACTTGATTCGAACTAGCTTCTTAAACTATTTATTTCTTAAAATGAATTGTTTATCATAATCCTAGTTAAAATAATTTTCATTCTAACTTCCACTAACACGCATGTTTATATTATATGTTGCAAGGGGTATATTATTTTTAAGCTTCAAGGGACTTTTCTTTAACATTTTGAACTCTTAGGCAACGTCTATTTTAAATATTCTTTCATAGACTTACAACCTTTCGCATCATGTAATTGCTTTTACATTTATTACTATTTTCTAATGTTGTTACGTAGTCAATGTTTTTTTAAAGAGAAACAAGAGAAATATAAAGGGGGGGGGCGGAATATTTATAGTTTGCCGACGGAAGCCATGTAAATTGGAGTTCATACATTAGATCCATTGCTCTTTCTGTTTCTCGTAAAGTCGGTTCTCTCTATCGCTCAAAGCACTTTCTCACACCGGAGGCTATTCTCTATCTCTGCAAATCTACTATCAGACCCTGTCTGGAGTATTGTTGTCATATTTGGGATTGGTTAATCTCTGTCTCATTTGAAGGGTCTTGATAAGGTGCAGAGGCGTATCTGTAATTTGATTGGCTCTAACCTTTCCTCTTCTCTACACCCTCTATCTCACAAACGTCATGTTGCTAGTCTCAGTCTTTTCTATAAGTACTATTATTGCATGTGTTCTTTAGAATTATGTGATCTATTCCCTGCTTCTTTTGTTCCAGCTCGTTTGACTTGTTGGTCTAGTGGTCTCCATCAATTCTCTGTTTTATTACCTAATTGTAATACAGCTTCCTATTCCAGTAGCGTATTTTCAAGAACCGCAGGCTTGTGGAACTCTCTTTCTGCTGACTGTGTTCCTCCTACCTATAGCCTTGGTATTTTTAAAACTAAGGTCAATAGGCATCTCCTGTCTTTGCGATAATCATATTTCGTTCCTGTTAGCTCCTGACATCAAATGGCTTCATGACTTGTCCGGAGCGATTTCCATGATAAAAATGTCATCCATTTTAATAGACTAAAAATAAACTTTATTCTTCAGTGAAAATGGTCACGACAGATTCACAGGCTTCAGTAGACATACGTGTTTACTTATCAACATAAATTTCATAGATCCACCTTTATTTCATTCGTTTGTTTTACGTTCCTTTTCCCATAAACGGATATTGCTAAGTGACGCAAACAACACACACACTATGTGTTTAGCAAATGAGCCGCAGATGATGAAACTATATTGTTATGAACAGATAACTAATCATTGCTAGCGTAATGTTGTATGCGTTTCTATACAATTCTTGCATGGAAATTCCTAATCATTGCTAACGTAATGTTGTATGCGTTTCTATACAATTCTTGCATGGAAATTCCTAATCATTGCTAACGTAATGTTGTATGCGTTTCTATACAATTCTTGCATTTTAAATTCCTAATCATTGCTAACGTAATGTTGTATGCGTTTCTATACAATTCTTGCATTTTAAATTCCTAATCATTGCTAACGTAACGTTGTATGCGTTTCTATACAATTCTTGCATTTTAAATTCCTAATCATTGCTAACGTAATGTTGTATGCGTTTCTATACAATTCTTGCATCGAAATTCCTAATCATTGCTAACGTAATGTTGTATGCGTTTCTATACAATTCTTGCATTTTAAATTCCTAATCATTGCTAACGTAAAGTTGTATGCGTTTCTATACAATTCTTGCATGGAAATTCCTAATCGTTGCTAACGTAATGTTGTATGCGTTTCTATACAATTCTTGCATTTTAAATTCCTAATCATTGCTAACGTAACGTTGTATGCGTTTCTATACAATTCTTGCATTTTAAATTCCTTTAAAAACATTCAATCTTTTGATAAATGTGAATGTTTCATATTTACTTTCACCACTAAAACATTTACGCTTAATTACCATTTCAGTCAACTAAGTTACTTAGAGTGAAATGGGTTTTGGCTTATGAAGTACTTTTCTTTCGTCCTTTTTGAGATGGTGGGTATGTGTGTGAAGATGACTCCAAAACGACCGATCAGCATCAACATCACATTCTTTTAGGACATTGATGTTTAACAAAATGAAACGTGGATAGCAAATTTAAAGCTTACTAAGTTTTTGATTCATTATTTCATCATTTTTTTTTCGCATACGATCTTCAGAATTACGTTTGAAATATTGAGGTATCTTTTGATCGATTGGGTAAATAAAAACAATGCAAAACAAAAAAATACAATAACAACATTCCCGAGCAACGCCGGGCATATTCAGCTAATAGATAATAAAAACTTATAGGTTTAAAAGACAACAAAGGCGCAAACGTGTTTTAATATTTTTTCATGTTTCGCCATGATTAAAAACAACATTTGCCTCGGTGTAGCGCATTAAACATATAAGTTTGCATAAACTCTACTTCGTATTGCGAACTTTTGAAATAAATATTGGAAGACTTATTAATAATATATGTTGTGAAGTTGTCCAACAGTAAATAATAAATAAAGGAAGTCAAGTCGAGGGTTGGTTTAACAAGTGTATTAACAAAGTAAGAAAGTGACTAGCACTTGGCTAGACAGTTACAAGACTGTGCTTTGTCTTCTCTGTGTCTCTGCTGACTCGCACTATTTATAGTGACAACCGGTGCAGTTTCTCCTGTGTAAGAACGGCCGGTGTAACAATATATATCATGGTTTAGTTATACCTGAGTAGTAAACTTCTGCTTATTTACTTGAATTCACACACACACACACACACACACACACACACACACACACACACACACACACACACACACACACACACTCACAGAGAGAGAGAGAGAGAGAGAGAGAGAGAGAGAGAGAGAGAGAGAGAGAGAGAGAGAGATTAATACACCTTGGCTATTAAAACGACGCCTCTATAAATGCAGGCCCAAATCATATCGGCGCATTTGCATGTTTTCTATGGCGTAATTAACGATTATTTAAGGATAGATTTTCAGTCCAACGTGTATATATATATATATATATATATATATATATATATATATATATATATATCCAAGCTAGCGTTGTTGAACATCACGGAACTTTATCGTTTGTAAATCTTCTTCGTGAGGTTCTCAAACTCAAACCGTCGAGCTATCCTTCTGGTTTCGGGTGGCAATCTGTAGAGTGTTTCTCCGATTGTTCTTAATTCGGCTATTTTTTCGAGCGCTTTCGATTTTCTTAGTCGTCTTCAGAATTAGGTTTTTAAAAAATAAGAAGACTGGAGTTAATGTTTCATAGGTATCGATAACGATAGAATAAAATGAACTCAACCACACACCCTCTCTTTTCTTTCATTCGCCTATAAATCATTAACTCCAGTCTTCTTATTTTAAAAAAACATATATATATATATATATATATATATATATATATATATATATATATATATACATATATATATATATGAAGTTAATCCAACAAAAAATATAAGAGGTAACTAATATCTTTAATTAGTGAACATCCGGATAAAACTGAAGCTCAATATACTGGATAGAGCATTAATAGCATTATATAAAGTGAAATAATAAAATAAGGTGCGAATCAAATCTTATTAGAATTCAATGTTCAAGCAAAGTACCTTAAAGTCCTTAACTCATAAGTTTTCAAAGACTGTGAAAAATGTATCCAATGTTTATGCAAATTAATAAAACGATAAAGAAACCAAATCATATGAAAAGTTTAGAAAACTCACTTGGTGTTGAATATTATAATGTTCAAAATTACGGGTTCTTATGAGCTGATCGGAGTAGTGCAAACCATAACTTCCTGGTTAGATGAAAGCTCCGCTAAATCCAATTCGAATAAAATGAAACTGGTCTGATGTATTCGGCCATTTTTTCTTCCGGATCCGATAAAAATTATTCCAATGAATAAAATTACATTCGAAGCTAATCACTCTCCCGCAAGCCAAGTAAACAGAACCTCTTCACCTCGATAAGAAAGCCATACTAAAGTCGTTGAATATCTACTTATTCAAACGACGTTTTTTTTCACTGTTATTTACTGCATCGATTGCAAACAGATTTCCTGCCTGGATAACTTTTTCGTTTTTGGACTACTACTCACCACCTGGATCACTTTTCAATCAACATCTTGGATATCTTTCCTGAATATGTTTTAAATTGTATGACTTGGATGAACTGTATAGCTTTAACAAAAAGTATGATTTGATGTTTTATATACATTTATGTATTTTTATATATATTTTTTATATATTTTCAAAGTTTAATTTTATTACCTGCAGTAATGTCATTGCGGTAATGGTCCTCTGAGGAGAAGAATTTTCTTTTAAATCTCATGATTTAAGGACTTTAAGGTACTTTGCTTGAACATTGAATTCTAATAAAATTTGATTCGCACCTTATTTTATTATTTCACTTCATATAATGCTATATATATATATATATATATATATATATATATATATATATATATATATATATATATATATATATATATATATATATTAATAATTGAGTTTATGTATCTGTCTGTCTTTATGTATCTGCCTGTCGGTCTTTCTGTCTTAAGCCGAAACTCCATCAGAGTAGTATGCCTAGTTAATAAGTTCGCCAGCTTCATTATATACGATGAAAAAAAAAACCGCCGTAAACACTATGCGCATTTCTCAATTTACATAATCAATTGCTTTTGAACTTCTAATAAATTAGTATTCGCAAATATACACTCATGATTGTTTTCTTCAGATTTCCACATGTATTTACGCTATTTTGCTCGCTAATAATCTTACTTATAAATTATAATTATTTCTTTTATTATTTATATATATACATACATGAAATGCGTTACGTAGTTAATATAACTATGACAAAACTGATTAAACAGCCAGGGTTAATCCATTGAATTGCTTCCCTCCCTCCGTTAATTGAGTATGGACGCAAGACGGCGCGTTTGTAAACAAAACGCTGGCTTTCACCGTGCTACTTTTATTACAACGTTCTGAGTTTGTTTATTTTCTTAATCTTATTAGCCATTATGTTTTAACCCACAAATTCACTGAATCAAATTGTTTAATTAAAATAATGATTGATTTAAAAATTACTATTTACAAACACGCACACACACATTATAACGAATTTAGTTCAGGTAAACTTTTTCTTTCCGAGAATTAAAAAACTATTCGTGTTTACTGTATTTTATTTGTTAATACTTTCATTATAGATACACCTTTCCTTCCAATATCATCATTTTTTCAAGACCTCAACTTAATTTATGATTTCGATTTCACCTTATACGCTGTTAAGCTTTTATTTACAAACTGTTTTTATTATTCCATGTTTTATTTATTAAAAAAAAAGATGTGATTTTTTTTTCTTTACTGTCAACAAAAAAACTTAGACATTGTACTGGAAAACTATACAACTGATTTTAGAATCAAATTGTTTAATTAAAAAAAAGGTCATTAAACAAACACACACACACACATCGTGTTCACTGTATTTGATTTTTTGGTGCTTTTTCACTTTAGAACCCGCGCTAACTTTGACCCCGTCGTTAAGGTTAGGGTCAAGGTCAAAGTGGAGGTTAGAGTTAGAGTTAGTTGTTTTTTCCTTTTTAATTAAAAATATTTATATGTATGGGGGGAGTTTAAAAATAAACTGGGGAAAGGCGGTCAAAAAATGTTTTTTTCTTTTTATTTTTATGTATGGGGGAGGGTAAAATAAAAAAATTGAGTGTGGGGGGGAAATTTTCTCTTTGTTTTTAAACTAAAAATGTTTCTATTTATGGGGGAGGGTAAAACAAAAATCGGGGTAGGGTCGAATTTCTTTTTTTCTTTATTTTCAACTAAAAATATTCTTGGTCATAAACAAAGAAAATCAATGTCTAACCACCCAAGAAATATGACTGGTGCTCCATCGGTTTACGCGTGAGCGTTCATTTCTGACGCGGCTGTCTAGCAAAAATATGCGACCGGAGGGAGCATATATTTGCTAGTATATATAATGTACAAAGATTTATTAAAAAAGAAAAGAAAGATTCACCAGAATAATGCTCAATTACCGGAGTATTTATTTAAATAGATGCACACAGTATATGCGGAACGAACCTTTGGTTTCATAGCCATATTATTAATAGATTCTCAGGAATTCAAGCAGATATGAACGACTAATCTTCTGTGTTCTGCTAGAATCCCCCTATCACTCTCTGACACACTCTCTCTCTCTCCCTCTCTCTCTCTCTCTCTCTCTCTCTCTCTCTCTCTCTCTCTCTCTATATATATATATATATATATATATATATATATATATATATATATATATATATATATAATTATTATCCCCGACACGTGTGTGTCTTTATACTACTATCTTATGGATCTCGAGACTCGAACCCAGGATCTTGATCTCGCGCAACTTGCGAGTTGTTAGAATGTAGGAGAAATATACTGCATTTATTTACGATAAACGGTTTCCTTTGAGAATTCAATTCTTTTAATGTAAGAATCTTGCGTATTAGGTAAGTGGAAAGGTCATTTCCTACATATACATGCATTCTTTAAATAATACATTCGTTAAATAATATATACGCACACACACACACACACACATATATATATATATATATATATATATATATATATATATATATATATATGTATATTCTAAAATAAGGAAAATATTCTTTATATATATCTGTATATATACATAAATATAACAAAACAGCTGGGTTGTTGTAAAGTATCCCGGATATTTGTATGCTATTCTGAAATAAGCAAACACGTGTAGATATATATATATATATATATATATATATATATATATATATATATATATAGACGTTCAGGTCATCACAAGGGGATCTTTAATAAAATCATGTATTGCAAATTATTTCCGTTAAGCGAACATTAGAAAGCGTAGTTCTTTTTTAGCAAACTTTATTTTGTATACAACGTTCGCACGATGATCGAGTTCAATTCCCACCGAGTGTCCTACACACGTGATCTTACGATTGACTAAATTAAGTCATGCGTGTATGTGTAGTATGCGTGTATGTGTAGTATGTGTAGTATGTGTAGTATGTGTAGTATGTGTGTGGACAAGTTGTAACGCTAGAAATAACATATTTAGTGCCACGTGATTCTATAGAACTAAAAAAAAATGCTAAACGTTTGTAGCATTCGTAATTACGGAACGAATTTCGCTTACAACTGAACATATAGACACAAACCATTGCATTTAACGTTTGAATTACTCTGAATGCACACAACCGACGATTACAAAAACTAAAACAAAACAAACTTTAATTAAATATAATAGAAAACTGTCTTCCATTGATTCCATTTTTAATTCTTTAGTAATATATGTCTGAAGTTTTAAAAAGCTAATATATACTCAACTACTACCACTCTGTTTGTTCTACTTCGAGTTCATTCAAAAAATTCATAAACTGTGACATACCTGTCAAGAAATTCTTCTTGCATTACTAAAAAACAAGCCGCGCATGCGTGGTCCCCCTCTGTATGTGACTCGATGTGGCGAGTGTAAAATGCAATAAATTTGGGCAATTTGGGGCATTTTTGAACCCCCTTAGACCCCCTGGGGGCGCGAACCAGAATTTTTCTGAGGTCAAGAATGCTCATTTTATATACAGAACAATTGCCTCTACATTTTGGCCAAGTTTTAGAAAAATTGAATTGATGGATCAAACGTTATGGGAGAAAAGGGTCATTTTTTTGCCATTTTGGGGGCTTTTGACCCCCTGGGGGTGCGAACCAGATTTTTTCCAAGATCAACGATACTTATTTTCTATTAGGAACAATTGCCTCCACATTGTGGCCAAGTTTCAGAGAAATTGAATGGATGGATGAAAAGTTATGGGGCAAAAAAATGTCATCTTTTGCCATTTCGGGGCCTTTTGACCCCCTGAGGGGCTAACCAGATTTTTTATAAAAATCGGAGAATGTCACTTTCTAACCTGACCAAAGTTACAACTTCATGCAAAATTTCAGAGAAATTCAATGGATGGTTGCGGAGAAAAAACCGGACGGACGGACGGACGGACGGACGGACTTGCCTCAAAACATAAGTTCCCCGATTTTATAAATCGGGGGACCAATAATATAATTCTTTACTTCTATATAATCCGTATGAATACTATAGAAATAAAGAATCATATTAATTTGCTATCTTGAAATTGGTGACTTTTTCAGTTAATTGCAAATTACGGCTAATTACAATCATCAGAATGGAATCCCTAAAGTAAGGAATATTTTAGCATGTATTTTTTGTACTTAGGAAAATGCCTTAGGGAAACAAATATTTGGCTTCCTTTGCCGGAGAGGCTGAAGATAGTCCGGCATAGGAGGCCGACTATAGGTCCACTTTGCTTGAATTTGAAACCGACGAAACCAATGTTGTCTTAATCTTTTGTATATATATATATATATATATATATATATATATATATATATATTGTTCCTCAATTTGGCTTCTAAAACATACAAATATATATATATATATAAGCTGATTTAGTCAATATATATATATATATATATATATATATATATTGTGTGTATTTAAGCAACATTCTTTCATTTAAGCAAACATTGTTAAACAAAACAATGCCTCAGCTTGATTACCCCTTTTTATTTGTACAATTTTTCTAATGATCTTTTTTGTGTCAAAATAAAACAAAAATGTATGTTCTATATGTATTACTAATGTTTTCGATTCTTCGTCGAGGTTAGGAGAAGCTGAAGAGAGTCCGGCATAGGAGGCCAACTATAGGTCCACTTTGCTGGAATTTGAAACCTACATAAACATAACAATTCCTCAGCTTGATTATCCCCCTTTTATTTGTACAATTTTTCTAATGATCTTTTTTGTGTCAAAATAAAACAAAAATGTTTTCGATTCTTCGTCGAATAATCTTCAGGTGACAAAAACGATAATAATAATAATAATATAAAAGCTAATAGCTACATTGGTTTTACAACCACTGCTCTATTCCCCCGGCTCACCATGCATCTTGTAAACTCTAGTTTACATTATACATTATTGCCCCCTCTTATTTAAGACACATTTTAGTTAATAATATAAAAAATACATTCTGAACGCAATTTAAAAAATAAAAAATACTTTAAGCTATCTTTTATTAAAACCGAACAATCTACAATAGATAACATTACGCATGAAAGACGTAACAGCATTATCAAATTTTTAACGTGATACAATTCATATATTGACGCTAATTCTGGCGTACCGGAATTTAAATGGTTAACGTTTCTCCTGGAACTGCATTGGTTTGTTCTTTTGACGTCTAATTTTTGAAATTCTCTTCTAATTTCCAGCTTTTTTTGTTCAATTGTTTTTGTCACTTGCGGATAATTCGACGAAGAATCGAAAACGTTTATCGTATGTATGAAACATACATACATCTTATTTTGACACAATAAAGATCATTAGACAAATAAAAAAATAAACCCAATATTGCCAGGAGATCTTCTGACTTTCATTTTTGTTTTGATTTTTTCTTTAACTATGCTGTGTTTTTTTTTTACTAAATTATTAATGTTTTAAAAATTATTTTCAAAGTTAAATTTACTTGAACCACATTGTTATAAAAACCATAATTCATTTTCCAGGCAATGTTTTAATTCTATCAAATGATTGGGTGTAAATAATTCCAAAACTTTCTCTTATTTTATACATAAGCATTTGCCAAGTATTTTATGGCCAGAAATAACTTTCTATTCGTCAGTTTAACGTCTTTCAAATTCCTTTTAAATGTGGAAAGGTAACGAATTAATCCACTCTTTTTTTCAACTATAAATAAAAGATTAAAATAGCTGACTTGTTTACGAAATGCATTCTGGTTAATTTAATTTCGTAATTAAATTATTTTTTAAATAAGATTTGTAAATATTCGTGTTTTTGTAAACTATTGGATTTTTGATTACAATAAATATTCGATTAATAGTAAATTAAAACGATTCCCTGTACAATTATCAAACTAGTAAAACACACACGTAAAGTAATCTGGTAATTTTATTAATATAGAGATAAGAGGAGATTAGCCTTATCGGCAAACAATAAAAGTATGCGACTCAAAGTCAGCAGCAAACGATGTTCGGTCAGATTTAGTTCCTGATATTAAACACTTCCTGTTTTGGGTCGCTTACTCTTCTGGTTTGTCAAGTTTTATACTAATATTTATTTATTTATCCAGTTATTAAATTGTTAGGTAAAAGTACAAAATAGTTAACAAAGCCCCCTCCCCATGTTTAGAATGGCTTCCTTAATAATCTACAGTTTACGGAACGTACTGAAATAATAACTTTATTATTTAGAAATCCATTCGTAACATAGTGAGGTGATGCTTTGTTAACTATTCTGTACTTTCACCAAACAATTTAATAAATAAATTAATAAATTTGGGAAATCGAAACTCTCGCCGGAAGCTGTATTACGGATGAAATTTAATATTAGGAACTAAATCTGACCGAACACCGTTTGAGGCGGGTACTTTTCTGGTTTGCCGCATCATCTTGTAAAATTTACTAATCAGATAAATAAAACACCCCGAGGATTACTCCCCCACCCCCACCGTAAACTGTCTTAGAATATTTTTTCGTGAAGTCAGTTCATTAGTATTGCCCTGTTTTTGCATATTTTGTGAACATCATCATCTAAATGAATACATGTGAAAGTATTTTTTATTCATCATTCCTATATTACCATTAAAACGGGTTACTGTTATTTAAATCAATAATAGAACATTATATTTTGAAATACTCTATGTATACTACAGACGAACGATCCAAATTTGCATAACTATTTTTAAAATATTTCATAATAAATTAATCTTTGATGTTATTTATTTTCAATTTTATTGTCCTATTTCTCTCTATATATATGCAATAGTTTCGTCAGCATTTTCGTTAACAGCAATTAATTACAGTTATTTAATAAATAACAACGAATAAATTACTGAACACCTTCTGAAATTAAACTAACATCTATTTCAAGAGGGTGTCTGGCTGGCTGTCTCTCTCTCCCGTTAACGACGCCATATTTTCTATTGTATTGTTTTTAAATTCAATGACTGTTTTGATCTCGTAGACAAAACATTTCGCATTTGTGTTTAAACGTTTGTTTCTCAGCCTTTTGGGTGGCCTGACTTGATTTTAAACAAGTTGCCATCGGTTTCTAAATTCTAAGTTTAAAAAAAATAGATCCCCATACACCATCGCTCAGGCGAATTGATTTCTTCTTTCTTTTGATTTCATTATGGGGTTATTTAAAATATAAATAAAGTTGTATCAAAATTACTAAAATGTTAATGTTTATCTATTTATACGAATAAATGCAAAAGTTTTAGTCTTCTGTTGGCAAAGGAATTCATGAATGAAATGTTTATTACTTAAAATTTTGGTTTGAAGTGTTTCAAGTAGTGAAATTTGCGAAGCGATAGCGAGCTGGCAAAGTCCGCTAGTAATCCATATTTTTTTAGCACAAAGGATAAAAAGAAATGGTGCAATTCGATTATCTCCTAAAAGCTCATAAACCTATCTCTATTTAAATATAGCTAGGTATTGTTTTTACTTCAATTCACCACAAACAAGGCACACTGCCCCTGAGACGTGAGGGGCTACTGTGAATTAAAGGCCATATCTATAGGGGCGTCCTAAGTGGGGAATTGCAGGGAGAGAATTCCAACGACAAGCCCCGAGGACAGAAGCTATTAGAGTAAAAAGCCTTCTGATATCTGGGGACCTTTACAGTAAAGGGGTGTGATATTGCAGCTCGTCGCTGGTATTTTTGCTGAGGGGCACATGTGAAGCAAGTTCGTTGGAGCACATTCCATTTAAGTACTTGTAAAACAAATAGAGACATAACATTGCAGCGATGGGACAGGGGATTGAGCTTGGTAGACAGTGTGAGTACTATTAGGTTAGAGACTTGTTTTTTGGATTCTGTCTAAGAGGAAGAGACAAGTGGTTGGTGCACCAGCCCAGATGTGGCAACAATACTCCATGGATGTGCGAATAGTGGCTGTGTAGAGATATAGGATACTGGCAGGTGTGAGAAGCTTTCTAGCATGGTAGAGGGAGCCCACTTTCCTTGCAGCAAGTTTGGCAGTATCTTCTATGTATTTGTTCCAATTTATGTTACGTGTGAATGTTAGGCCGAGATGTTACAAGTCAACCATGGTAATCGGTGCTTTGTAAGGTTTCTTATAATTGTTAAACGAAACGAGCTTTGTTTTGGTAGTATTAAATGCAACTATCCATTTTTTACCCCATTCCACAATTTTGGTAGCATCAAATGCAACTATCCATTTTTTACCCCATTCCACAATTTTGGTAGTATTAAATGCAACTATCCATTTTTTAGCCCATTCCACAATTTTGGTAGTATTAAATGCAACTATCCATTTTTTTACCCCATCCCACAATTTTGGTAATATTAAATGCAACTATCCATTTTTTTAACCCATTCCACAATTTTGGTAGCATTAAATGCAACTATCCATTTTTTACCCCATTCCACAATTTTGGTAGTATTAAATGCAACTATCCATTTTTTACCCCATTCCACAATTTTGGTAGTATTAAATGCAACTATCCATTTTTTTACCCCATTCCACAATTTTGGTAATATTAAATGCAACTATCCATTTTTTTACCCCATTCCACAATTTTGGTAGTATTAAATGCAACTATCCATTTTTTACCCCATTCCACAATTTTGGTAGTATTAAATGCAACTATCCATTTTTTACCCCATTCCACAGTTTTGGTAGCATCAAATGCAACTATCCATTTTTTACCCCATTCCACAATTTTGGTAGTATTAAATGCAACTATCCATTTTTTAGCCCATTCCACAATTTTGGTAGCATCAAATGCAACTATCCATTTTTTACCCCATTCCACAATTTTGGTAGTATTAAATGCAACTATCAATTTTTTACCCCATTCCACAATTTTTGTAGCATCAAATGCAACTATCCATTTTTTAGCCCATTCCACAATTTTGGTAGTATTAAATGCAACTATCCATTTTTTAGCCCATTCCACAATTTTGGTAGTATTAAATGCAACTATCCATTTTTTAGCCCATCCCACAATTTTGGTAATATTAAATGCAACTATCCATTTTTTTAACCCATTCCACAATTTTGGTAGTATTAAATGCAACTATCCATTTTTTACCCCATTCCACAATTTTGGTAGTATTAAATGCAACTATCCATTTTTTAGCCCATTCCACAATTTTGGTAGTATTAAATGCAACTATCCATTTTTTTTACCCCATTCCACAATTTTGGTAATATTAAATGCAACTATCAATTTTTTTACCCCATTCCACAATTTTGGTAGTATTAAATGCAACTATCCATTTTTTACCCCATTCCACAATTTTGGTAGTATTAAATGCAACTATCCATTTTTTACCCCATTCCACAGTTTTGGTAGCATCAAATGCAACTATCCATTTTTTACCCCATTCCACAATTTTGGTAGTATTAAATGCAACTATCCATTTTTTACCCCATTCCACAATTTTGGTAGCATCAAATGCAACTATCCATTTTTTACCCCATTCCACAATTTTGGTAGTATTAAATGCAACTATCCATTTTTTACCCCATTCCACAATTTTGGTAGTATTAAATGCAACTATCCATTTTTTACCCCATTCCACAATTTTGGTAGCATCAAATGCAACTATCCATTTTTTACTCCATTCCACAATTTTGGTAGCATCAAATGCAACTATCCATTTTTTACCCCATTCCACAATTTTGGTAGTATTAAATGCAACTATCCATTTTTTACCCCATTCCACAATTTTGGTAGCATCAAATGCAACTATCCATTTTTTACCCCATTCCACTACATACTTGATCTCATTTACTAACGATAGTGTTCGATTTGCGCTCATGTTGAGAACAGAGCATGGCGTCATCAATAAATATACCTATACCAGCGAAGTCGATTATGAAAATCAGGAATGATAAAGCTCCAAGGATCGACTCCTTGGAGAAAATCCGTATTAATGTAATGTTGTTTAGATGCCCTAGAACAGTCTGGATCTTTCTTTTCGCCTGATTATATTAAATACTTATCTAGTACGAATTTACTTTCTTGAGAAGACCTTCATGCCAGGCCTTGTCAAAGACTCTGGCTATATCAAGCGCTACCGTCCTAGCTTCACCTGCCTTATCTTTATTTTTACCCCGCCTAATAAAACCGGTATTGTCTGGGCCTTTGGGTCAGGATTTACGCCAGTCTATTGGGGGTTGTCGGTTCTGTGCAGTTCTAGGAGGTGCACCCTCCCAGGCTTTGTCTCCCCTCTTTGGGGAGGAGTAAGTTTATTGCTTACTGTCTGGGGCGCCTCTACCGGGGAATGGCGACGGGGCTGGCCAGAGTGCTCACCCCTCGAGCGCTGGCTTATCTAATCCCACTTTCCCGACCTTGTGTCACATCTTACCTTGTGGGATGTAGATAAATAACTTCACCTGCCTTAGCCAGTATATTGCATATGCGTTTATTGATGATCGTTAAGATATTCGCTGTAGAACGTGATTTTCTTAAATCTATACTGTTGGGAAGAGAGAAGTTTAGCATTTTCAATGTGGCGGATTATTGCTAGATTGATTAATGATTCAAACATTTTAGCGAAGAGTGGGAGGAGAATTATGGGGCGATACATTTGTGGGTCAGTTCTTTCACCAAAGTTCTTGAAAACTGGTACCACAAATGTATTTTACCAACTATCAGAGAAGCAGGATTCGTCAGGGAATTTGTTGTAGAGTCTGGAAAGGACGGGAGTCAGCTCAGCAGAAATTGTTTGTTACTATAGCAGGGATAAAATCAGGTCCACATTATTTGGAGATGTCAAGATTTTTTATGATATCCAGGACATAGGAAGAGATGATGACTAAATAATTAAGTGTGGTTTCTGTCCGTAGTGGGAAAATTGAGAGGGTGTGGTTTGTGCAGTTCAAGGTTGAGTTTAAAAGTGAACTGCTGCCCAAAAAGTTTAGTCTTATACGTTGCCGTGCAAGCGTCATCATGGTGATTGGCAAATGGGGGAATTGTCGATTGTCCATTGTTCATCAGATTATTATAGATTTTACAGAAATCCCGGGTTCCTATTTTCCGTGACTCAATCCGTTTTCTGATCATCTCAGTATACCGATATTTAGCTGCGGCTATAATACTCTTACAATGGATTCTTGATGCTATAAATGTTTCGCTATTTGTAGCTGACTCATGGCGATTGAATCGGCGAAATGCTTTCTGCCTAAACGTAATAGCAGCTGCACAAGTCGGGGAGAGAATAGAATTACCGCGTAGTGATAACCGTTTCTATGCCCTTTTTTTTACCTATTATGTTACCCCATTTGCGTACTCTTCAGACATAGGGCATTTCTGGCGAGATCTCTGAAGGATTCCCAATCAGCCTGTTGGTAATATCTCGTCGTTTTAAGTAACGACGCTTCGGTTTGGAATCGGAGGTTTAAGATAATATCAACCATAATCACAAAGTGATACGCGTTCCAGAGTGGGCTATATGCATCCGTCACCGTCACACAAGTCTCGAGCAGTGTTGTCAAGAATAGGTTGAGAAGTGAGGCTTGCTGATCTTTACAATCTGGGAGGCGGGTCGTGAAAATCAGTTTGTGAAACGAAATGTGCAATAGAGAAAGTATCCATGCTGTTACCAGCTGCATCTATGTAGTTTGCGAAACCAAGTCAATCTCTGTGATGCTTTTTATGAATAAAATGTGACTATGCTCATACACATTAAATTTCCTCAGTATTGAAATATATCAAATAACACAAAAACAATCATTATTTTGTGTTTTTTCTCCAAGTAACCAAATGTTAAACGAAAATGGTTTCTTTGTTTTTCTGTAAAGCTCGATCGGATAGTTTTTGCTAGTATATACTATATATGATATGTATAACTAGACGTACCCGTGACCCGTTAGATAAAAACCACTAACTATTTTTGTTATTCTACTTTGATTTCATTCGTAAATTCGTAAACTGTGACATATTTTTTCGGACATTCTTCTGTCATAAGTAAATATAATTATTTCGCAATCTTATTTACATACGCGTTTGTGGTGTGCACAGACACGTGTATGCAAGTTAGATTGCGACGCTGAGAAAATAGTCACTTTTCTCTAAATGTTCACAAAGACATTAAGAAATATTAGAGAGTGGTTGAATCAACATAGAGTGAGAGTCACATAAACAGCTAAGAAAAGAGATAAGTGATCAGTTATTTATAAATTACGTATAATTAGAAAATTTAAAATATCATTTTTTTAAACACAGGCCAATCCAAAAGCTAAGGTATATTTTGTGTTATAGGGAAATATACGTTGACTAACTCACATTACGTATGATAATATATATATATATATATATATATATATATATATATATATATATATATATATATATAAATGATAATTTATTTCATTTTGACTACAAAATTGATTTTGTTTCACGAGAGCATTTTGTGGGGCTCACGCTCTTCAGGTCTTGAAATAACATTAATGTAATGTTATTTCAAGACCTGAAGTCTCACAAACTGCTCTCGTGAAACAAAATCAATTTTGTAGTCAAAATGTAATAAATTATCATTTATATTTATATTTCTGCTCTATATTTTTATTGAGCACTCTCATAAAGCCGGTTCAACTCCCCTGCATTTATACCCTGTGGATATATACCATACTCGGATTATATATATATATATATATATATATATATATATATATATATATATATATATATATATATATATATATATATATATATATCCCTTTTTCCTTTTCCCTTTACATGTTTATATTTTTCATCTTTTTACTATTTTTTACACATTTTATTTTTTAAACTTTAATCCTTTACACTCTATTTACTTTAATTACACCTTCATTTGTTCTTAGTTCTTTAGCTTTTTTAGTATTTTTTAGTTTCATTTCCATAACTATTATACAGAGCTTTAACCCTTCTCCAATCCTAACATTATTCTTTAACATCAACCTTACACACCCACCCTTACACCTTGTTGGCACAACCTATTTTGGCTTTCTTTCACTTATTATAAATCAGTCACTTTATCTATTTCCAATTAATACAACCTTGGCTTTTAAAATCTATTTTTATCTGAATCGAGCCTGTATCCAGGCGACCCCATCTCGCTTTCGCATCACCCGTATAAACTCTCTCATAACTTTCTCGCTCCTAATTCATTCTCCCACTTTTTTCAATGTTAACCCACTCTGACTTCGAATTTCAACCCCTGTAACGGCTTCAGTCCCTCCGTGGGACCAGCATCTACTTACCAACGAAGTTGCTTGATTTTGAAAACTACTCTTTACTTGATCATTTTGAACTCAAATCCTTAAAAACTGTAACAGAGAGCCCATGGAAGTCTTCAAAAATGGTCTTTAATACACAGCTTGCATCCTAAACAAATCTTTCAAAATCGGATTATTTATATATTTGATGGATTAATTCTTGGAGCTTTAGAACCCACTATTGCATTCTTCATGACACATTCAACGGTGAACTTTTTCCTATATTTTCAATCGTTTTTCTTTGGACCTTTTCCACATTCTTCTATCATACTTATATTTACATCTTTTCTACTTATGACTTTTAGTATTTATTTTTACCAACTGATCTATTTTGCATTCCTCTGATTGTAAGAATCCATTTTTGAAAAGCCATGTCTTAAGGAATAAAAATAAATATTCTTTAATTGAGTATACTTCGTTTTGATCAACTGCAGATGTAATATATTTTGTACTTACACAATGTTTATTTCTCTTTTTTCATTTGGCTATATATATATATATATATATATATATATATATATATATATATATATATATGTATAATATGCTAAGGCATTTCATGTTCGTCCGTACGTTATCACTCTCCATATTTCTTTAAAAAGATGGAATTTCCCGATCGCCGAAGATGCAATGCAAACATGTAATTAAAAAAAAATTCAATCTAATGTCGTTGTGGTGTCGAACGTGACACCCAAGCTAAAAATGCACTTTAATCGCCTTCGGGCTAGAAATCAAAGTTTACTATTTGTTTTGTCCAAAGATGGTACGATATTATCGTGGCGTCTTTATTCGCGCCGGACGTCCATAAAATTAGAAATATATCATAAACTCCTACTAAAAATTCTGAAGATAGACTCCCATAACCAGATATAGTCTGAAACGACATTAGCCAGAATACTTAGATAAGTGTGTGCCAATTTGAACAAAGGCGGTACAATAATATTGTGGATTCTGCGTTCGCACCGGACGTTCATGGAATTCACGGCAGCAATGTTTCGTTTTGTTTTACGGCATATCAACCATCCTCAGGTTATTTAATGTCGAATCCAGTCATTTTGGTGAAAGTGTTTATGCTTCAAGTTCTTTATAAGTTTCAAATATTTATTCATAATGTTTGTTTGAGTGAAAGTGGGGAAGGGAGGGGGGAGGAAGGGACGAAAAGGGAATTTGGAGAGGAAGGGAAAGTGGGAGGGGAAGGGGAAGGGGGGTGAAGGGAGAGAAATTGTTTTTTGTTTTGGATTTTGCAGAACATGATTGGGTTTTGCAATGAGAAAAAAAATAAAAATAAAACATCAATGTTTGGTGCATTTCGGGTTAGGAAGCCAACATCTTCAGACAGCTTAATCTGGTAGCACCAGACGGTAGCATGATAGATACAACTGTTGAAACTTCAACGGTCCGGCTTGTATATAAATATTAGACAATTCGTTAAATAAATCCGTGAGAATGGTACACGATTTAGCAACATGGCTCATGTCGCTCATTTATTGTTTAGCGTCAGTTTATAAACAAAGTGATTACCATCTGGTGGCATCCGTTTTGATTGGCTAAGATCAAAGTGTAGTATCTGTTCCGATGGATACTGCACGCCTGTCCTGTGCAGTTCTAGGAGGTCCACCCTCCCAGGCTTTGCCTCCCCTCTTTGGGGAGGAGTAAGTTTATTGCTTACTGTCTGAGGCGCCCCTACCGGGGAATGCCGACGGGGCTGCTCAGGCAATTTTTAAATGGCCAGAGTGCTCACCTCTCGAGCGCTGGCTTTTCAAACCCCACTTTCTCGACCCGATCTTGGGTCACATCTTACTTGTGGGAGTAAGATAAAACTGGCCTTGTGCCTAACTCCTGGGGAGGAGTAAATAAAAAAAAAAATACCATCTGGTGGCACCATGGGTTAATATGTAGCAACGTTACGTGTTATTTACAACGATGAACTGGTGACCAGCCCCCCCCCCCATCCCAAATCAACCTCTGTGATGGCGCGTACAGCATAGATTGTATTAAGATGGCATTAAGATGATGAATTGCTTGACTAAAGCATTCTTTTATATTTACCGCCGCATGACTGCTTTGAGTTTCGCTTTTCTCCGCTGGGAAACTACGTAATTAAACAAAGGTTCTAATACATGAGCGACCAACGTAGAGATGGCCGTTGCGGCGTGACCATCATAATTATTAGTAGGATTTTATTAACAAGAAACAAGAGTTAAAACGAGAGAGCTGAGCGAAAACATGTATCTAGGGTTATCTGTAATATTAATTATTTCCCCATTCATTGTGTTCCCATTTTTCACATCCGGTGTTTGGCTAACATACACTTACATCCGTTTCGTGGGCTCATCAAAGCGAAGTCGAAGGACACATCCGGCCCCTTATGTTTTAGATGCGAACTTCTGTTGACACTGAGTGACCTAAAATCGTTTGGGTCATCGATCGTACGATTAATCTCTTGACCAATCAAAATCATTTGTCAGTTCGCGAAAATATTATCGAGCTTTTGACAATCTAGTCAACCAATTTCTTTATCTTCACTGAAAGAAGAACAGACAAAATACTTCTATATCTTTCGGAGTTGAGACCGTCAGGGAAACCTGAGTATTAAATTACTGTCACCTCTGCATTTCATAGTTACATCCTGCTATCATAGTCACATCATAGTTACATCCTGCTATCATAGTCACATCATAGTCACAGCCTGCTATCATAGACACATCATAGTTCCATCCTGCTATCATAGTCACATCATAATCACATCATAGTCACATCATGGTCACATCATAGTCACATCATAGTCACATTCTGCTATCAATGTTATTTTGAGAATGATCTTCATCAATGCACCGTGAAAAATGAATACGGAAAGACCAGATTCTCCGGTTTTCTTCGAAAACTTTATGACTACAATAATCTTTGAAATAACCAATATTCCTATATCTCCTTGAAAAAAAGTCTTACCAAATTGGGGATGATGTTAGGTAGTCTGCCCAAAGAGTGAATGAGGTATTTTGGTGATTGGAACTAGTTTAGAGAATAGATCAAGAGAATGACACATGGACCAATCCCACCCAAACCAACTTTGGCCTTGTTCCATATATTTTATATTTTGTTATTTTTTACTTAAAAGAAATGTATACAATTTTAAGATAAATAAACTTTCCTCTTTTTCTAAGATCAGAGTGTAGTCTCTGTTCTGATGGATGTTACACTCTGTAGACCGATACCGTCTTGGCCTTCAGGCCATGATTCCTCCGGTCTGAGGTATTGTCCTGTGCAGTTCCAGGAGGTGCACCCTCCCAGGCTTTGCCTTCTCAACCTTTGAGAAAGGGTAGATTATTGCTGATTGCCTGAGGCTCCCCTACTGGAGAATATCGACTGGGCTGCCCAGACATTTTTGTAGGCCAGAGTGCTTTTCTTCTAGGGCGCTGGTTTTTCATTCCTATTTTCTGACCTTGTGTGACATCTTGTCGTTGTTGGGAGGGAGATAAATACAAAAAAGAAAAAAACAATATTCCTATGCTTTGTTCTTTGGAGAACCATTTGGAGAATTCCAGTTTGGGGGAAGATTTTCGGAAGAACCAATATTTTAAAGAAAACAGTTTTAAGTAATATTTAAATGTGTAGGAGAGCGAGAGAAATGTTATATGATAAACAAACAGAATAAAGAGCACAAAAGCGTAAGTTCACAAAAAGATATTTTATATATGTTTAAAATGGAAGTCTACAAAGATAGGAAAAAATAATAATTGTTCATATTTGAGTTTCATTGCAGAATAAAGGGGGATTCATTAGTTGAGATATCGAGGAAGCGAGAGTCGATAATTTAAGGGCTGTGAATTATCTACAGGTTTTAAAATAATCGTAATCAAAACTTCTTCAATTACGTAAATTACATTTAATTGAAAGTTATTAAATAGAGTCAATAATCATTTGTTTTCATATTAGAAAGTTCAGTGAGAAATGTTAGAAGTATTAAAGTGGTTAAGCTAATGCATTTGTTTTTAATTAGCAAACAACATTAAAAGGGGATTCAAGCAGTGTGTGTGTCGCCTTTAGTGTGCGTATGCGTAAGACAATGAAAGAGTTAATGCATTGTGTATGTGCGTGCGTTGATGTCAGTGTGGCTATGTGTGCGTGTGTTAAGAAAAGCCATTCTCAGCCTTCCCAGGGTCCGACAAGAGGGGCGATGGGGCTGGAGAAACGTCGATGTTAGCTCTGTCGTGGATTTGGGATAAACATTTTGTTGAAGGAAAAATCTGGGTTTATATGTATTCCGGGCGGATGAAAACGGCAAATTTAATAAATCCAGAGAAATGCATCTGATTGGCTTAAAATCTTTTTATTTATTTTTTTTTTATTATTATTAATTCAAGCGAACGCTCGCGTTGAGACGATTGCGTAGAGACGAGTTTAAGCATTTTCATTTTGGCATTGTCCATACAGTTCAATTGATGATTTTTTTAATTAAAAAAAAATGACACAAAGTATAAATTCTTCACACTTGTAAAAAAACTGTATACGACTTATTACTTAACTCTAAAGATTTATGCGTAAGAACATCGAATTCCACGTCAATCACCCTTTTCTCGTATGTGAGCAGATCAGTACCCTTTTCCCGAATGCGATTATAACTGTGTAAATGTTTTTCTTTTTTACTCAATATCTTTAGATATTCATCCATTTCCGTTTAGATTCTCTATTTTTAGTTGTATACATGTATATTTTGCATGTAAGTACATATAGTATTTTCGAAATCTACCTTGTGTTGGCTATTGTGGTCCTTTCGCTGTGCTTATTAGTTGTTCTCACGGCCCGGAAAGCATCTTTTTATTATTTTTTATGAATCTGGTGATTCGTAATTTTGTATTTTGCGGGGGCATGCCACTTCGTGAGACTTCCTGTTACTAACACACGCACGCACACAAACACACACGTACACACACGCGTACAAATGCCTACTAGACACTATCCTTGAGTGTCTAAGCTATCTGTGTACAGGGTTTTTCTTCAGGGCAACCTAGTATGAGGATACTTGTCCTTAAATGTGCTTCTCCCTACAAGTAAACCATGACCAACTATTCAAAATGACATAGTATTCGAATTAAGACCCCATCGGTATGACTACACACTGACATACGAGCAATGGCGCACCTTCCCCAAGTGATGTTGTCCCTAGTAACAGCACTAAGCTGGATACTCCACCAGACTAGATAAATTCTTGTCCTGGACTCCGGTAAGATCAAGAGACGACAAGAAAGATGTACTCCTTTTGGCTAAGATCAAAGTGTAGTATCTGTTCCGATGGATACTGCACCCCATAGACTTGTATTGTCTTGTCCTTCGGGGCTTGATTTACGCCGGTCTATGGGATTGTCCTGTGCAGTTCTAGGAGGTCCACCCTCCCAGGCTTTGCCTCCCCTCTTTGGGGAGGAGTAAGTTAATTGCTTACTGCTTGAGGCGCCCCTACCGGGGAATGCCGACGGGGCTGCCCAGGCAATTTTTGATGGTCAGAGTGCTCACCTCTCGAGCGCTGGCTTTTCAACCCCCACTTTCCGACCCAACCTTGGGTCACATCTTACTTGTGGGAGTAGGATAAAACTGGCCTTGTGCCTAACTCCTGGAGAGGAGTAAATCAATACTATTGCATAGTGAATTAGTCAATTGAGGAGAGGAAAATTAATGTTCTCCACTTCTTTATTAACTCAACATTTGAGATGAAAATAGTCTCACCATCCAAATATACTTTCTCCATATCGTAGTTCTCATCCGTTTTCATTGTCTTACACTTCTCGTACAACCACGTTAATGGAACACTTGAATATTTATGTATCTCATATAGAGATCAAGTGTTAACCCTCAGAAGTGTCCCCTTGATTTCTGAGAATTTACATTGAAGTAAAATAAAAAGAAAAAGCACATATATAATGAATGATAGATTTAATACCACAATCTTCACATAAAGTAACATATACATTAAGTCCAAATCAGTAAATATTAATATACATATACACCCCAACGATATTACATTTTATTAGCTTGGCTGGATATGACTTTTTACTAAGCTTTTTTTTATCTGTGATGCATGGCAACAATAGAGGGGGGGGGGCAGTCGTAGTTGATCCAACTTTCCCCACCAGCGATATGATCCTCAAAATGATATTAAATCTTGCACCACGGGATATGCAATTACCAACATAAGTATTATACAATAACTGTAAGATACTGACACTTACATAGTGTACAAATTTCGATATTAGATCTACCATTCATTATTATTATTCTCATGAGGTGCGGTACTTGACTACATCAGATAAGAGATCACTTGTCTCATGACAGGGTATTACTTGCACCGAATCTATTGTTTACTATGTGTTTATTTCTGATTCGTTTGTCTGTCTTTTAAAACATACATGTAATAACTGCTGCTTGGATCTTCTTCTGACTCAATAATAATGATGCATGGCATTGTTTAATGCTCACGTATAAAAACTTTATTTATATTCTAAGGATTTATAGTCAGAATAAAGATTATTTTATTCAGCGTAAAAAGTCTGTGGTTTCTTCTTAATTTTACAGTTTATTTTGTGATGAAAACAAAGCTGTTGTAAACTAACTATTGAAAATCTTGGCCATTTGGCTAAGATCAAAGTGTAGTATCTGTTCCGATGGATACTGCACCCCATAGACTGGTATTGTCTTGGCCTTCCGGGCTTGATTTACGCCGGTCTATGGGTCTGTCCTGTGCAGTTCTAGGAGGTTCACCCTCCCAGGCTTCGCCTCCCCTCTTTGGAGAGGAGTAAGTTTATTGCTTACTGCCTGAGGCGCCCCTACCGAGCAATGCCGACGGGGATGCCCAGGCAATTTTTAAACCCCACTTTCCCGACCCGAGCTTGGGTCACATCTTACTTGTGGGAGTAAGATAAAACTGGCCTTGTGCCTAACTCCTGGGGAGGAGTAAATCAATACTATAGACTACTAAAACTTTCCTGTGTGTCCCCGCGCATAATGGGTGACATCATCGTTCTGTGATCTCATAAAATGATGACGCCATCATTTTATGACGTCATCTGTTAAAACAACGTTAACCAGGCAAAGTGGGTGACGTAATCCATCAAATCTTTCATGTAG
This sequence comes from Sepiola atlantica, assembly GCA_963556195.1. NCBI lineage: Eukaryota > Metazoa > Mollusca > Cephalopoda > Sepiida > Sepiolidae > Sepiola > Sepiola atlantica. The sequence continues at coordinate 15,607,683 of OY744537.1, forward strand.
ATAATCCGCGACCAATCATCGAAGTATGAGCAGTCCAAGGTAAACACTGGTTTGTATATCCCTCATCCCTGAAGCACAAGTGTGTTAGAGAATACACTGTAACATGGCGAAAGTAACAATTTTTGGTCGCTTCATTATTTGTTTCTACAAAATCAACCAACATTTGTGATGAAGGTTTGTATATATGAAATGTGTATTGGTGACCTTATAGGCAGCTCTAAGACTGACTTACAACCTAGGCAACGAAAATATCCCTTAAATAGGGGAAAATTACAATTTTTGGCAAATATCGAAGAATTACTTCATTTTCTTTTTGTCCACCAAAAAAGTGTAATTAATGTATATTTAACTGGTTAAATTATTGCTAACTACCAACCCTCAAACATTTGAGTTGAAAATATCTCCAAAATGAAACAATAATTAAAATTGTACATTAACGTCTTAAATTTTATTTATTCAGTTTTGCCTAAAATCCATAAATAGTATTGATTAATTCTTATTTGCATATTTCAAGTCGTCCCGATAACAGAAGAACTGCGGAGAGTCTGTTTAGAAATGGCTAAAATTGAACATCTAAAACTTCTTTCATTCGTGTTTTTCTACAAATCTGAGAAAAATATGTCATTAATGATTTTTGAATGACTCAAATACTAGTTATACAGGGTCTGCCATCAGTAACTATATATTTTCTTTTGTTTGTCACTTTGTCGATACGTAAGCATTCCTTCTATTTCATGTGTCATTCGAAAGGGGAAATCGTACGGTTTTATAACATCGTTTAATTTAAGGAACAATCCGAGCTGCCATTGCTCACGTGCTGTTGGAGCTGTGCACCAAAGTGTGTCGCTCGGTTTCTGAAAGATTAGCAAAGTGAATTGAACCTAATGGAAATAATACGGAGCTTTAATAAATTAATTAATTTATTCAAATAAATATCATGGTTTATGTTGGCAAAAATATAAGTCTACCTTTTGTTAGTTTATACATTGCAGTTGCATATTTCTAACGTGTTATATTTTATTATGTTGAAATAAAATTAGATACTTACTTATGTCGGACCGTGTTGCTCAAAAATGATGGTTCCTTCCCCCAGGCACATTGGAAGTGTGGTTGAAAATCTCAAATCTACATCTACGAATCCAATCACTCTCATCCATTCTTTCAGTATGCCCAAACCAACAAAGTCTCCTGTTCTGCACACATTTCCTGATAGTGTGCAGATTTAATCTTCCTCGGATCTAAGCTTGTCTTAAAGACATTCATCGTACCATTCTCATATAATTTCTCTCTGTACAAAGCATATCTTCAGCCCTCATTGCTCAGTTTAAATTTCCATACATCATCACGCTGTGCATACATACCTTACAGACCCTTTTCCTGGTCGACAGCGGTAACTCTTTGCTGGTTAGTAATGACAGAAGTTCCCTGAGCTTACTCCATTCACTCCCAAGTCTTGCTATTGCACCAACACCAGCTCCTCATTGTGCTCCAATGGTATCACCAAGGTAACAAGACTTCTAAACAACCTCAATAGTCTCACCATCCAAATATACTTTCTCCATATCGTAGTTCTCATCCGTTTCCATTGTCTTACACTTCTCGTACAGGCACTATTAAAACTCCCTTCAAAATGTGTGATTAATGAATCAGGTACTGAATATCTCATGAGAACCTGTTTGCACACAGGAAGGCTGAAAATGATCCCTAAAATAGGAAACAATTGCGCTTCATCAACTTTTGCCAAATATCCATCAAAACGTGTTATTAATACTTATTTGCACCATATTATGCAAACTTATTTTTTTCTGTATGCTTTCAACGATTCGAGGGTTTTTTTTCGGTGTTAGCGACCCGTACTCCCTTCAAGTTTTGTATTAAATAATACCTTTAGTTCACAAAAGAAATAGCTTTGTTCGTGAAGCGTGTATAATTATGGCGTGTTTTTTTTCATATAGCAATGTTAGTTAGGGTTCAAATTTTCAAACCGGTTTACGTTTAGTTTTCGTTGGATTTTCACGTATATATTTTGGGGCATATATTCATGATGTGTTAATTTCATACAATATTTGTGTATGCTTGCACAATGTTTCCAAGTGCATGGCAATAATGTCGAATAGAAGTCAAAGGTACCTACAGTCCGGGGTTCGAATCTAGCAACCGGTTGTACAGTTATACTTAGCCACACTGATGATTCTTGATTAAGACGAAATATATGTATGCGAATATTAGAACAAGTATTTATAATAATAAAAAAATATATAATTATAAATAATTATATATATATATTTATGTGTGTATACGTATAAGAAACAGTGTTTGCTTCATTGTTGTTCAAAGGGGTGATCATCTCATCAGTAATAGAAGTTATCCTAAATAGGCTTTACACCCATCGGACCATAACCCCCGGATTTGTATCTGTGTAGTTATTTAAAAAATAATGTATATGAAAAAACAAACCCCCGGACTATTCCTGAACTGAAAGCGTCATCAAAGACAAAATCACGACAGTGCCAAAAGAGGAGTATGTCAGAATTATTTATAATTTAGAACGCCGTATCCAGGTGTGCTTAGCATTGAAGGGCGATAGAACAAAGACTGTTGGCCATTGATGACTGAACCTTGGTGAACAATTCAGGCATACACTGAAGTGTATTTGCACCAAATATGGTTGGATTACAGGGGAGGTGTAGCATGTACATGTATATGATTAGTGAAAGTAGATATCGTAACTGTAACTTGCGGGTTCTTGATAAGGTTCAGAAGCGTATCTGCAATATTGCTGGTTCGACCCTTTCTTCTTTTCTGTGCCCTCTTTCTCATAGACGCGATATTGCTAGTCTCAGTTTCTTCTCTAAGTGCTATTATGACATGCGTTCTTCAGAATTGTCCTGATTAATTCCCTCTTTCGTTTTTCCAGCTCTTCTAACTCGTTGTTCGTCTAGTGATCTTCATCAATTCGCTGCTCAGTTGTAATGCATCTTCTTATTCCAGTAGCTTCCTTCTAAGACTGGTGCTACCAGATCAGGCTGTTTGAAGATATCGGCTTCCTGACCCAAAATGCATCAAACATTAATGTTTTATTGTTTTTGTCGCTTTGCATTATTCAATCACCTTCTGCATAACCCAAAACAAAAATCAATAATTTCCCTCCCCCATCCTTCATTCCCCCATCCTTCATTCCCCCTCTTCCTCCCTTCCCCCTTTCACTCAACCAAACACCATGAACAAATACTTGAACATATCAAAAACTTGAAGCATAAAAACATTTACCAAAATGCCTGGATTCGGCATTAAATAACCCGAAAAAGGGTTGATATGCCGTAAAACAAACAAACCTTTTCACCATACTACAACTGATGTTTTTGCATTAAATGACCCATAAAAGGTGTATATTCTGTAAAAGAAACCAAACCAAATCAAACCGATCTTTCTAAGAACTGTAAGCTTGTGGAACTCTCTTCCTGCTGACTGTTTTCCTCCTAAAGCCAATATGCATCTCCTGTCTTCGCGTTAACCATCTTTCGTTATTTTTAACTCTTTACATCAAGTGGCTTCATGCTTTGTGTGAAGCGACTTCCATAAAAAAAAACCTTCCGTTCCAATGTAATCGATTGACATTTTGATTTTATTCAAAAAGAAAAAAATTGCTTCGCTGTAAATACTGAAACCGTTTCGGGAAGCATTGTAATATATTCTGAAATGAATGAAAAGATCGTGTACACGTTCTTGTTTTGAATTTTTTACACGATTATCATTTAAAGAACATTTTTCTGAGGTACCTGGTAACTGGTACCTAGTGCAGTATTCACCGTGGGCCTGTTGAACCGGTTTCCTCTAAAGTAGGAAGTTTCTAGGGAATATTAAATTCATAAGCGGTCCCCAGTTGCATGTATATCCCGGTCAGGGGATATGTGGGCGTTAGTTTTTACAGTGTTTTTTTATTTGCAGGGAAGTGTCACCGTTCTCCCACATACAGTGTCTGATATTCCTAAATGGTCACTCAGCTGGTACTGACCAGGCTCAACTGAGGTGAATCAGAGTGTCAACGTTATAATGATGTATATAATTTTCTGAGCTGCAAACTACTAACTGAAGAGCATTCAGTGCTCAACATATCCGCATCTTTATAAGAATTGTGTCGTTTATTAAAAAGTTGTTACTTTTTTGTAGAACGATAGTGTTTCAAAGTTATAACAAGACTCTACTCATTTATATACTGGTATGCATAGCAGATGTTTGGTATTTTTACAAGCTTAGATCAACACTGAGTTATGAGACAAAGTATTAAGCTAATTAAACCTGCACAACAAAACGTAGAATGATATTGATCCACTCTTTGTTCTCTAATCAATAAATATCAATTTACTACAAGTCTGACTGAAGTAAATGATTTATCAACGTAATCAGAACTCTTGAATCTCTGCAGAGTTAGCGCTAGCTACATCTAAAATAGGTAGGCATGAGGAGAACTGCTATAGGGAATGGCTTCAGCAGTGCTCTGGAGGCCACCGTAATTTAATTACTTGTTTCCTTACTTAAGCTATCACTAGGAAACTTATATAGCGCCGCGATTAACAGTAACAACATATACACATGTTACTGTCCATGTGCATGAGTCTGACCATATGTAATTTGATTCCACCTATTTGAAAATGGCCATGATGTTGAATTTCAAGATTTCTATCTAATATATAAATAAAGCCAGTAAAAATATGGGGTTGTAGACCAATTACACGCACGTTAATCCACCTTTAATGTAAATTTCTGTTCCATTATTACAACTGTCCCTACTACTGAGATAATGCTTATCACAGAAAAAAATCTATTTTGAATAAATTATGAGAGTAAAAATATTTAATCCCTCTTGCAGGTAGGATTCATTTTTTCGTATTGATACAAAGAGGCAGTAGGAGGTAATATTAATGAGCGGAAAAAGTACTCTCCCGCTACTCTTTCAGCATACGTTCACACGCGGTCCATTATTAAATTCTCGAAAGAGAGAGAGAGAGAGAGAGAGAGAGAGAGAGGGATATATATATATATATATATATATATATATATATAGAGAGAGAGAGAGAGAGAGAGCGAGAGAGGAAGAGAAAGAGAGAAAGACGAAGGAAAAACATAATCTATATCTTCTGCTAGGCTATAAATCTATCACCGTAGCAATATATTGTTATATCCGAACAGCAACCGACACGCACGTGTATTCGATATGGACTAACTTTGAAATGGAGGTGTAAACCACGAAATATTAGAACAAATTGGACACCATATATCACACGATTTAGTGAAAATTAAGTATTACATCACATATAGTCTCTGTATGTCTATTATCATCTCGTTTCTCACCCAGAGATTTTTTTTCAATTCACCGGTGCCCATAACCTTAGATTGCATTGTCACAGTCTTCTAAACCTTCAAACCTATCTACAATATATGATGATCAAAATAGTGGTTTATTTACAAAGAGCAGTCTCCTAGTGAAGTCCCGTGTCGTAGATTGTTAGTGTAGTATGAGCTGCGAGGGCCGATACTGAATAGCTGTCCTCCGTGCTGCCGTTGAGCGAAAGAGCTATACTGAACATTGTCATTATCGCTTGGTGTTTATACTTGCGTTGCCCTCATTTAAGTCTTCGGCACAAGATGTATTGTTCTCTTCCCACATAGCCGCACCTTTTCTTTGGTTCAATAAATAACCACCCCCGTGGTTTTATTTTAATTTTGATTTTTACGCATTGTACACCGTGAAAGGAGTGTCCACGTTGACATGCCGGTTTCTAGTAAATAGTTTCTTTTAAAATGACTTCATGAGAAAATATGCATTTAGCTTTTGCCGTGAACACACTGACAAAAAAAAAAAAACAAATAAAAAAAACTATTCTTCTCAATCATGTGTATTCATTTTGTTTCATTGTAGAATTTTAATACAAATTTAAGTGAAAAACATAATTGAAACTAATAATGGGTTTATTTTACAATTTTGTAAATCTATTATGTTCTTATGTAAGTGAATGAGTTAAGAGCAAATATTCCATTAGTTCTTGATCACTACTTGTAGGCGAAATTCGAGTGAAAGAAATCAGCATTGACTTAGGTATGGCCAAAGTTTTGCGCGTATTTTTACCATAATAGAAACAAAATGTAAAACTCACAAAATAAAAATAATTGAACGTAATGTTGCTGTATTATTATTATTATTATTATTATTATTATTATTATTATTATTATTATTATTATTATTATTATTATTTACTCACTAGGAGTTATCACACCGGTCATCGTCAGTGATCGCCCACTGCCAACAACCTGTGGTATTCCCTGGAGTCTGAGTGACAACAAGTCTCCTCAGACTTCCAGTATGCTCCACTTCTTTTCGCTCATCACCACTGATAACCCTGTGGTATCGCAACAGCCACCTACCATCGATTTCCCGCTGATAAGGGCCATTGGTCCCCTCTGGAGTCTGAGTGACAACAAGCCTCCCCAGATTTCCAGTATTCTTCACCTCTTTTCGATAACGATGTGATATCGCAACAGCCTCTTACCATTGATTTCTCGCTGGTAAGGACAATTGGTCTTCTCTGGGATTTGGGTGGCAATAAGCCTCCCCATTCTCTGCACTTTTCCAGTGGAGGTCTGGTTTGTGCTGTCCCTCCTCGGTCTTCTCATCCTCCTCGACCCTCTACAAATATTTTGTCTGGTGTCAGCCTAGGCCGGCACCATTTAAAAAAAATGAATTATATATATATATATATATATATATATTATTATTATTATTATTATTATTATTATTATTATTATTGGTGTGCATGTTTGTTGGTCACTTATAGGTGGCAAAACTGCTTGACAGAATTGTCCCAATTTTTTTATGAAGGGCTGGTAGTAAAATGTTAATACTACTGTCATCACTACGATGTGTTAATAGTAAAAGCAACAAACACTTATAGACTCCAAATCTATTTGGCAGTATTGTCATAAAGTGCCTTTGATATGCCAGGTAAAACACAGGCTGTTCTAAATGTTTATAGTATTACTAACTAAAAAATAATGAAGTGCAACAAGCCATGTAAATGAACAGTTAGAAGATGTGCATATCTAAACACCGTTTGAATGTTTTGTCCAAGGGCTTTTCAATCCTGGACATGATCGATATCATTACCACCTCTGATAGGCTGTTCCACGAAGCAGAATCACAGGCAGAGAATGCTGCCTTTTTTCTAACGAGACGATAGCTACTATGGCCCATCTGTTGCTGGGTTCCGTGAAGCCTGAGGTGATAAACTTTCTGGAAGTTACATTCAAATTCCGGTTGATGCTTTACGCCAAAAACGCACCCGCACGCATCCTCCGCTGCTCAAGTGAAGGGTATTTATCCAAAGATCAGCGGCCATCATGCATCTAGCCTTGCCTTTATTTGTTTCACCGTCTGTAGGTTCACCACGGCTTCTGGTAGCCTGTGGCACGGTTCAATGAGCCGAACCGATTTAGACGAAATCGTCTTAGGTACAGCTTCTCTATGTTTCCACGAAACCATCTCCGCAGAGCTGATGTGAAGAAGTTACGAGGGGCATTGTAGTTGCATTGCATGGTTTTTGGTTTGCACGTGTGACCTCATTAGATGGTTGGACAATAGGCCATACTCATTGTGTTACGTGTGTGCACGAAATGAATCACAGTAATAGGTTGGACAGGATGAGACCAAGCTCCTTGGGTTGGGAGTTCAAGAAACTGACTTCAGTTAGAGGTCATCGAGAATGAGATCCGGTTCTTTCGTTGCGTATGTGCTTTGAACTGACCTCGGTAGGAGGGAATGAGATCCGGTTCCTTGAGGTACGTGTGTACAGGAGACTAACATCGGAAGGAAACGTCGTGTTATTCCCAGGACGATAGTTGTATGGTATTTGACAGATTTACATATTTCGCGGAAACTTAAACGTCATTTTGCGTCTGTGGTGAAATTGAATTCTGAGACGTGATTGCGTTTGTGCGCAAAAATGTGTCTGTTGCTCTTTTTGGTGTTGATATCAAGACAATTGCTGTATGTCGAGGATAAAAGGTCGGTCGTTCGTCTGTATTGTCTTGCTGCTGCCTGTTGTTTTATGATGGTAATGATAATTCTCAACCCTGTTGCCGCCGACAGGAGAGACTGCCGCTGGATCGGTCAAAGCCGTCAGTGTTGTCAGTGTAAAATGCTATTATAATGTTGTTCGAGTTTTCTATGCAAGTTTTACATAAAATGCTGCCAACCCACCTCGAGTTGATATTTCGCAAGGATTTCTTCACGACACTCGAAAATGCTTGCTAATCTATTTAAAAAAATATCCTCAGATTTCTGTTATTTGATTGGCCACGACAGAGGTGTCGATGCGTAGAGCGAGGCGAAACGCGCTTGTTTTTGTCACATGGACGTGGGTTCAAACATATTGGTTAACATTCCACGAAATGCTGCATGAAGCACTATTGAAATAAAAGAAAGACAAGAATTCTACTACTACTACTACTACTACTACTACTACTACTACTACTACTACTACTACTAATAATAATAATAATCTAGTAACTACCTACCTACCGACGCGCGTCACACTTTAACCGTCTGTTAGCAACTCCTTCTTCTATCCATATGACTTTCTTATCTTTCCTTTTCCTTTCGACGTCAACTACTAAATAATACGAGAGAAAAAGGAACAAAGAGATGATGAGCCGCCGACGACAGGTTTTACCTTTGAAGCTTTGGCCTTTTGGCTAAGGTCAAAGTGTGGTATCTGTTCCGATTGATACTGCACCCCATAGACTGTTATTGTCTTGGCCTTCGGGGCTTGATTTACGCCGGTCTATGGGTCTGTCCTGTGCAGTTCTAGGAGGTCAACCCTTCCAGGCTTCGCCTCCCCTCTTTGGGAAGGAGTAAGTTTATTGCTTACTGCCTGAGGCGCCCCTACCGGGGAATGCCGACGGGGCTGCCCAGGCAATTTTTAAACCCCACTTTCCCGACCCGACCTTGGGTCACATCTTACTTGTGGGAGTAAGATAAAAACTGGCCTTGTGCCTAACTCCTGGAGAGGAGTAAATCAATACTCTCTCATTTCTCTGTAAGCCTTCTTTCGCTTTTTCTTATTACGCGCTAACGCTAACGTCGTTGGGTTGTAGTAAGTAATTGAAGTAACGAGACATTTTACAAATTTCTTCAGTTAATTATGTATCGATATATAATAACTTAAATGTGGGAGGAGGAGGAGGAGGTGTAAACTAAAACAGCCGCGAAGAGAAATTGATTATCTTACCCTTAATAAACAGAGAGAGAGAGAGAGAGAGAGAGAGAGAGAGAGAGACAGAGATAGTGTGGGGGGGGAGACTTAGTAAGAGATTGTTCAGTTTGTCAGTTAATTGCAAATTATGGCTAATTAAACGAATTAAAGTGTGTTCAACCATAACTCAATCCTGACGTTGATTAACTCAGCTTTAGTATAATAATAGATCTAACAAATTCTTTAGTTAATCGTATGTCGGTATATATTTTCTTACGCATACATTTTTGAACACTGTATAATTTAGACAGCTTAATCAAATAATAATAATAATAATAATAATAATAATAATAATAATAATAATAATAATAATAATAATAAATATCAAGAAACAATACCATACCAAAAAAAAAAAAATGGCGCTGGCCTAGGCTGACACCACACAAAATATTTGTAAAGAGTCAAGGTGGATGAGAAGACCGATGAGGGGGCAGCATAAACCAGACCCCCACTGGAAGAGTGCGGAAAGTGCTGGGACCTGGGGAGGCTTATTGCAACCCAAATCTCAAAGAAGACCAATGGTCTTTACCAGCGAGAAATCGATGGTAAGCGGCTGTTGCGATACCGCAATATTATTTGCGGTAGTTATCGAAAAGAGGTGGAGAGTACTGGAAATCTGTGGAGGCTTGTTGTCACTCAGACTCCAGGAAACACCACCGGTTCTTGTCGGTCAGCAATCATTGTGTGATAACTCATAGTAAGTAAATAATAATAATAATAATAATAATAATAATAATAATAATAATAATAATGATGATGATGATGATGATGATGATGATAATAATAATAATAATAATACTAATACTAATAATAATAATAATAATAATAATAATAATAATAATAATAATAATAAGTAGAAGAAGAAGAAGACGCTAAGGCACTTCCTGTTCGTACGTACGTTATCACTTTTCACACAATTTTTAAAAAATGAAATCGACCGGATGGTGATTAATCTGATGTCGCTAAGGTAAACATTCCGATTTTATCCATTTTAAAATGAATTGTTCCAAAATTAAATTATGTCGTTCAGTACAATTTTAAAGGAATACAATTCAAAAAATGACATTCGTTTTATAGATTTGAAGAATATTTAGCTGACAATTATTTTTCTGGAGGCGGAGAATATTTATTGCTACAATTTTACATAAATAAATTAGAAATATATTTGATTTATTTATTTAAAAAAATGTTTAGCTGATAATGACAATTATTTTTACAGAAAAAGAAAGAATATTTTTAAAAAAATAGTATTGAACCTGACAAACATTTATTATTTCAACGGGGTTATTATTATCAATAATACATTCTACAGATTGGCGTCGAAAGTACCGTGGAATTACCACGGGGTTCCGCTAGTAATAATAAATAGTTATTGATTCAAAACTATTTGTTAAGATTGTATATAAAAAAAAAGCCTGACCCGGCCCCACTCGCAAGCAACTCGACTAAACGAGTAAAACCGTTTTTAAAATATTTTGATTTTGATGCAAGACTGATACTTTGAATCGGGTCGTTTATGCCAACTAATATTTGTGTTAGATAAATAATACTTGCCTGTATTCGAGGTGGGAGTCCCCATGAGAGCAGAGTTAGGTACAAGGTCGATTTTTAACGTGAGTAAAATCAAGCCCCCGTCTCCCCAATGACACTATGGATTGGGACAAAAACAATGACGTGCAGAAGTCTGGTGATGCCCGGGGCCAACTTCTAGATTGCATGGCCCAAAGACTAAAGTATAAGTCCTAGTACGTAAAAATATTACGAGATAAAGAGATAGTTTGAATAGGATTTGATGACCCCCACCCTCCACCCCGAATTTTGATGTTTAGAGCCACCGCTCCGTCGTTCCACCCCCGTCTGCACGCCATTGGAAAAAAATAAAAATGGTCTCAATCTAGTCTGGCCGACGACAGAACAGATACTACACTTTGATACAAGCCCGAATCGAGCTGGGGTTCAACTTTTAATGCTGAAACGTCCATTTGAATAATTTTTCACTGATTTGACAAATGACTTTAAAAAAAAAGGGGAGAAACAAAAAGGGAAAATGTATTGGGTGGAGTGATGCCTTCTGAATGATTCAGCTAAAAGATATTTAAGGCGAACAAAGAAAATAAACCTCTGCCAGTGTATCTTTTGTAATCCTTTGTTCGTAAACTAACACACCAAACCACATTTCATATAAACTGGTGTTTACCTTTTACACACAATCTCATATCCACATTTTTTCATGCCCGAATACATCGTTGTGAAGCGATCGTCAAATAGGACAATCCCGAAGGCCTTCAGGATTAGAAACATTTTTCATCCTCATAAAGTAGATATACTGACACAAACAGAAGAATTACACTTAACACTTTCATAAACCATTCCTAGTGATATCATGTTTTTCTTTTTTCTCAGTAAGAAGCTGTTGTAATTTCGTGGAAAATTCAACTGACTAATAATAATAATAATAATATATATATATATATATATATATATATATATATATATATATATATACAGGGTGGGCAAAAATAAGGGTCCGATTTTTAAAAATTCATAACTTTTTTATTTATTGATTTTTTTTTGATTTTTTTTTAGAATAAGTAAAGGACCCCTTCCGAAGCAAGCATGAGCCGTATTAGCCCTAAGGAACGTACCCTCATTTAGAAAACATTATTTTTGCTTAAAAAACTCAAAACAGTGTAAAAAACAATACTTTAGTTTTTGTAAGTTTTAAGAAGTGTTTTTCGGCTAAAATTTGTTTTGTTTATTTCAAAAAATCTCGGAAGGGTCAGTCTACACACACATAAAGTTTGGTGAGTTTAACTTTTATTTTGTGGAAGTTATTCAAATTCAAGTTATTCAAATTTAAAGATAGGACCCTTATTTTGGCCCACCCTGTATATATATATATATATATATATATATATATATATATAATTTAGATACTGTATATTACATATTTCAGCAATGTACCGCGGTTTCATCCAAAAGGGCAGATTTAGACATCTTTAGTGTGTCTAAATCTGCTGTTTTGGATGAAACCGCGGTACATTGCTGAACTGTGTAATATACATATATAAATAAATTATATTAGCTCTCTTATATGATCGAGCACTTTATTTGATTTCTTTTCATATACAACCTGACACACACACTATATATATATATATATATATATATATATATATATATATATATATATATATTATTTCATGTATCCATGTAAAATGTTATAAGGGGATATAATTTTTTTCTATGTATTTGTCATCAGTATTTACTTCAACAGTGCTCCAAACATAAGTAGAGCTAGGTAGTAAGTTATGCAAATATATTTATGGCAATTAAGCTACACAAAGGCTCCCGCGTTTTATCCAGTTTCATTTTCGCCTGATGATTCACCCGGGGATGAAACGCGGAAGCCTCTGTTTAGCTTAATTGCCATAAACATATTGTAATAACTTGCTATATATATATATATATATATATATATATATATATATATATATATGTGTGTGTGTGTGTGTGTAAGTGAGGAGAATAAAACTATAAATATATATATATTCGAAGTATATATTTGTTTACGCCGCCTTTCTCCAATTTTTCTGAACTTAAAAATCAGATAATCAAAATCCTCTCGTCATTAAAGACAAGGTTCGAAATCTTTAAAACAAATAACTTTTGTTTAACGCCAACAACATTGTGGTGTATTATCTATCAAGTTAAATTTAGTAAAATTTTGTTCAATAGCATAATTTACAAATTTAATATCAATAACCAAGTATAATTATGAACAAATAAAGAAAGAGAATGACTCCCATGATTCTTGATCTGTCTTCAAGTCAGGAACCAATGTTTGTTTTGAAAATAGACGAATAGAACTTTGTTTTTTTTCTGTGAATAATCCACAAAGTGATGTATATTTAGGTTTGTCTTGTGTGGGGAAAGATGGGCGGGTAGACAGCTACACGTTTCGTATTTTATAGATAGATGGGAACTATCTTTGTTTGATTGAAAGCGGAGAAGCATAAATGATCAACGTCTTATTAAGATATGTTGAGGATATTGAAAAAATTAGGTTAAATTAGTTTTTTTTTCTTTCTTAAAGACAATAGCATATGTTTTGGTATAATGTCAAGATTTGTCCCAGTTCGTGTCTGACTGACGACATCTTTAAATACACCACAATATTTTATTCCCATCAAGTCTCCCATTAATATAAAAATAAATGAAGTCTTAATGCTAAATAGATTTCGAGGGATGAGAAATACTTGAAGAGCAAGTCAGGTATGAACGAAGAATATATATAGACTGCCATAACTATACATGTTATGTAAGTCAATTACACTGAGTACTTGAATAATTATATATGATTTTTATCAAAGAGGGGAAAAACTATATGATGAGGTCTGCGTTCGCGCCGGACATTATATATATATATATATATATATATATATATATATATATATATGAGTTTTTCTTTTTTCATTTTCCAAAATGTAATCGCCTCGCTTAAATGCTTGAATAAGGCCGGAGGGTCGAAATAAATTATTGCACCGCTGATTATGTGATACCGTGTTCCTTTATTATATATATATATATATATATATATATATATATATATATATATATATATATATATATATATATAACTCAATGTGTGTGTATCTGTGTGATGTTAGTGTGTGACCTATCGAAAAATTGCATGTGGAACTTACTTGTTCTCGAAAAAATAACGACGTTATTTTGAATTTGATCAAGATTCATTTTAGAGGTCAACGGGACCTGTATTTAAAGACCCTCCCTAAGCCAACATCCAATAATAATAAATAAAGTGCTCGATCGTATGTTCTACAATAACTAATATAAAGTATGTCATTATAAAAAGCTATATATTACAGCATCTGTTTGTTGTACCGAGGTTTCATCGATGTGAACAAACGATCACTGGGGAAAATCGTCTTGTCATTGTCCAGGCGAATCATCAGCATATTTTAGTTGTGGAAAAACTCCAAGAAAACTGAAAAAAATAAGAAGTCAAAAACCATTTCATCGCACTTGGGAAAACGGTGCCCGCTTTCAGCGTCCCTCTGTAAACGATAATCTGCGTTCGTAAGATACTGCTTGAATCGTTTATTTATGTCTTTTTTAATTTAAATTTTTTATTTTATTTTATATAATTTAAGAGGCGTTTTATATTATTTATATAGTTGGCTCAGGTGTATTTGTTTATTTCTTTTAAATATACAGGCGTTGTACTCTTTCTCTCTCATATATATATATATATATATATATATATATATATATATCATAAAATATTACGGACAATTTTTGTCTGCATATCTCTTTTATATCCCGAAACTCGAAAACTAATAAGGAATTTAGAAAGAATAAAATAAAAGATATGCAGACATAAGATATATATATATCTATATATCTATATCTATATCTATATATCTATATCTATATCTATATCTATATATATATATATATATATATATATATATATATATATAGATGAAAAGATAAAATAATCCGACGGTATGAAATTAAAATGGAATAAGCGGAAGACCTAAAAACTCAACGTTTCGCCTAAATGTTATATGGGCTTTGTCAAGAGCGAACGAAAAACATGCAAAAAATGACAAAAGACGTATTTTGTCATTTTTTCCATTTTTTTTCGTTCGCTCTTGACAACGCCTATATAACATTTGAGCGAAACGTTGAGCTTTTTAGGTCTTCCGCTTATTCCATTTTAATTACATATATATATCTATATATATATATATATATATATATATATATATATATATATATATATACAATTTGTATTTAGGCAGAGGTTTTTCATTCAACTATTAATTGAAATTAATTTACATTATTTATAAATGTTACTTATTTATTGATTTATTGTTTCGTTAAAGGAGATTATTTTCGACCAAAATCAGATTGCTTACCCCCCCTCCTGTATGCCACCCTATGTAGCTCTTATATAAAGATAGAGCATCATCCTAAATAGGACAGCGATACATTTTACGCTTTCTAAGTACTAATTAGTAAAAGCGTAAGAGAGATAAAAGAAATAATTTCGAGTTTGAAATTGCCGTTCAACACCGGAGTTTGGTTGAAACCGGTTCCATTCATAATTGCTCCTGTCGTTATTCAACTGTCAAAAAAGCTCAATTTCCTAAGCTGAAATGATCTTGTAGAGCGATAGACAACAATCAAATGAGTGACAAATCAATCCATACAGAAATGTACTCACATTTTATGGACAACAAGATAACAACTTTGACAACAACTAAAATAAAGTAGAGAACGAGTATTGATTTACTCCTCTCCAGGAGTTAGGCACAAGGCCAGTTTTTATCTTACTCCCACAAGTAAGATGTGACCCAAGGTCGGGTCGGGAAAGTGGGGTTTAAAAATTGCCTGGGCAGCCCCGTCGGCATTCCCCGGTAGGGGCGCCTCAGACAGTATACAATAAACTTACTCCTCCCCAAAGAGGGGAGGCAAAGCCTGGGAGGGTGGACCTCCTAGAACTGCACAGGACAGAACAATAGACCGGCGTAAATCAAGCCCCGAAGGCCAAGACAATACCAGTCTATGGGGTGCAGTATCCATCGGAACAGATACTACACTTTGATCTTAGCAGAGAACGAGTAAATGTAAGTCTTATGTTGAACACTGAAGGAAAAGAAACGTTATCGTAGAAGTAGACGTTCTGCGTTAGACGCGTGCGTTCAGTCATAAATGTTTTCTTTTAGACAATAGCTATCTCGACAGTTTTAGATGTGTTGCCATAAACACTCAATATTCATTTATAAATGAGAACCATTTACAAAATGTGGCACAAGGCCGAAAAGGGGAAGGGGAAGGTTCGGTCCAATTCTAACTTTATAACTTTATAACCTAGTTAGTTTCATTTAGGACCATCAATCACCAAAATACCACATTTATACTGTACATCCTTCTCAATCACCAAAAGAAATCACTCCATGAATAACCTAGTTAAAACCCATATTTACAAATATGCAACATGGTAGGGAATGATAAAACACTATGTACAAAACAATAAGTGAAAATATATACAATGAAAAAAAACAAAAAAAACACTCTGTTGTGCGTGCATATATGTTCCTTCTGTTAATGTGAATATGTGTGTACGTTTAGTAGGCTATGTAGGCAGTGTGTGTATATGTGCGTACTTTTATTTAGTCAGTGTGACTATATGTGTCACAGGTTCATAGTAATTCTTTCTCTTCTCTCCCTCGAGTCGTCGGGGGAAGGTCTATGTGCTTTTTTTCCTTTAACCGATCTGTTCGGCTTTTAAAAAAAAAAAATTTATTTAGAGAATGCAAAGTCCTTCAGCCACGCAGTAGCCTCCTGGTCTGCTGTGTGGAGGGTGGCTAATCCTCCTCTCAGTCGTTGGAGAGGGCAGACTTCAATGATGTGCTCCATTGTCTGCTCCTCTCCACAAGCACACAGTGGGGATGGACTGCTGCCCCATCTGTGAAGGCTGGCCAAGCACGGGCCATGTCCAGTCATGAATCTATTGATGGTTGACCACTCTCTCCTTGGGAGGTCGGTGCCAGGCACTTGTTGGTTAGGGTCTGACACCAGGTGTTTATTAGGGATCTCCTTGGACGCCCATTCCTTTTTTCAGGCTGATTGGATGGTGAAGTCAGCTGGTGGGATGTTCTTCCAGATGTGGACCTCCTAGAACTGCACAGGACAGGCGTGCAGTATCCATCGGAACAGATACTACACTTTGATCTTAGCCAAAAGGTTGTAGGCGTCTATCTCCAAAACCCAAAGAGGAGTTCGTGACATATTTTCTGTTTAACGCATGCTCAAATGCAGACCGTACGATATTATTGTACTCCATCGCGAATTACTTTTTCCTTTCGTATTATTGAGCTGTGAGAATCTCCCATTCGTGAGATAATGTAGACGGGACTCTGCAGGAGTATGCCCTTTTTTATTGCAAACAAAGTGTTTGCGGCTTAATAAAAAGACAAACTTATCTGATAATGTGCTTACATGTCCGTATGAGTATGGCGCCATATAAAAGATGTTTTTTTAAAAATGTTTGGACAGTACGGCTCTGTAAATACGACCTGTCCGTACGAACACTAATTCCAAAAGAAAGAGATAGTTAGATAGATAGAAAGAGAGAGAGAGAGAGAGAGAGAGAGAGAGGGAGAGAGAGAGGAGGAGGAGGGGAGGAATAGATAGATAAAAAGAGAAAGGGGTTTTCGTCGTTAATAAAATGGGGCAATTTTATAAGACAAGGGATACAATCTATAACACAACAGACACGGAGAAATAACCCAGTAGCTTCTTTGTTTTAATATACGAAATAATCTTACGTCACGGACGTGTAAAACAAGGCTAATAACGAAAGACTTGTATTTATTAATAAAGCTTTGTTGTGATTTATTATTCATTCCAGAGAAGCTGTGCATATAAACCAGAGACATCACAACTGATAGATGTGCTTAAATCTGCGTCGTATAAGGAAACCACGAAACTCTGACATACAGCCCCGTTAGTCTATTCTATAAATAGAGATTGTAAATACAAAAGCTGTGAATTATTCATGAGTACAATAAACTAAAATATAAACCTGTCAAGTTGAGCCTGCTCGTTGAATATTATAAACATTAATCAAATATTTGTTATAAACATTAACAAATATTTGTTATAATAAACATTAATCAAATATTTGTTATTATAAACATTATCAAATATTTGTTGTTATAAACATTATCAAATATTTGTTATTATAAACATCATCAAATATTGGTTATTATAAACATTATCAAATATTTGTTGTTATAAAAATTATCAAATATTTGTTGTTATAAACATTATCAAATATTTGTTGTTATAAACATTATCAAATATTTGTTGTTATAAACATAAACAAATATTTGTTGTTATAAACATTATCAAATATTTGTTGTTATAAACATTATCAAATATTTGTTGTTATAAAAATTATCAAATATTTGTTGTTATAAACATTATCAAATATTTGTTGTTATAAACATTATCAAATATTTGTTGTTATAAACATAAACAAATATTTGTTGTTATAAAAATTATCAAATATTTGTTGTTATAAACATTATCAAATATTTGTTGTTATAAAAATTATCAAATATTTGTTGTTATAAACATTATCAAATATTTGTTGTTATAAACATTATCAAATATTTGTTGTTATAAACATAAACAAATATTTGTTGTTATAAACATTATCAAATATTTGTTGTTATAAACATTATCAAATATTTGTTGTTATAAACATTAACAAATATTTGTTATTATAAACATTATCAAATATTTGTTGTTATAAACATCATCAAATATTTGTTATTATAAACATTATCAAATATTTGTTGTTGTTATAAACATTATCAAATATTTGTTATTATAAACATTATTAAATATTTGTTATTATAAACATTAACAAATATTTGTTGTTATAAACATTAACAAATATTTGTTGTTATAAACATTATCAAATATTTGTTGTTATAAACATTAACAAATATTTGTTATTATAAACATTATCAAATATTTGTTGTTATAAACATCATCTAATATTTGTTATTATAAACATTATCAAATATTTGTTGTTGTTATAAACATTATCAAATATTTGTTATTATAAACATTATTAAATATTTGTTATTATAAACATTAACAAATATTTGTTGTTATAAACATTAACAAATATTTGTTGTTATAAACATTATCAAATATTTGTTGTTATAAACATTATCAAATATTTTTTATTATAAACATCATCAAATATTTGTTATTATAAACATTATCAAATATTTGTTCTAAAAACATTATCAAATATTTGTTGTTGTTATAAACATTATCAAATATTTGTTGTTATAAACATTATCAAATATTTGTTGTTATAAACATTATCAAATATTTTTTATTATAAACATCATCAAATATTTGTTATTATAAACATTAACAAATATTTGTTATTATAAACATTATCAAATATTTGTTATTATAAACATTATCAAATATTTGTTTTTATAAACATTATCAAATATTTGTTGTTATAAACATCATCAAATATTTGTTATTATAAACATTATCAAATATTTGTTATTATAAACATTATCAAATATTTGTTGTTATAAACATTATCAAATATTTGTTATTATAAACATTATCAAATATTTGTTATTATAAACATTATCAAATATTTGTTATTATAAACATTATCAAATATTTGTTGTTATAAACATTATCAAATATTTGTTATTATAAACATTATCAAATATTTGTTATTATAAACATTATCAAATATTTGTTATTATAAACATTATCAAATATTTGTTATTATAAACATTATCAAATATTTGTTGTTATAAAAATTATCAAATATTTGTTATTATAAACATTATCAAATATTTGTTATTATAAACATTATCAAATATTTGTTATTATAAACATTATCAAATATTTGTTGTTATAAACATCATCAAATATTTGTTATTATAAACATTATCAAATATTTGTTATTATAAACATTATCAAATATTTGTTATTATAAACATTATCAAATATTTGTTGTTATAAAAATTATCATAAAAGTGTTGTTTTTTTTTACAAAAAAGGGTTTATGCAAATGCTCGTTTAGATAACAGCTTTATGTTTGAAATTGTGGGGAATTTGATTTATATTTTTTAAGGTATTTAATACGAAAATACTTAGATCGCTACAGCAGTGACAAAAAGAAAGACTAACGGTCATACGTTCTGCTTCGATTGTTAATGATCTTTACTTGCTTACATGAATCTATTTAAAAAGCACGTACATTATAAAAATAATTAATTATAAATTATTCGAAGTTTTACAACTATAAAAACGTATAGAAAGGAATAAGTTAATAAGCAAAGTATAAAGTAAGTAGAACAGGACAATTAACACATAATCCTGTTTCTATTAGTTCAATATTTCGTTTCAATTACGAAACTTTGTCTAGAATTCTATTAAAGTCAGACTCTTATCGTTTCTTTATCATCGGTATTTTTCTCCGATAAAGTCGACATTTGTTTATTGTTCGTCAGTTTTCTTGTAGATCGTTTCAGCATACAGTTAAAAAGAATAAAATGTAATTTGATTTAATTCCTTCAGAAAAATAATTTGTCCGGGTAGGAATTATTTTTAAATGGCTACCAGAATTCTAGATAAAGTTTCGTAATTGAAACGAAACCTCGAACCAATAGAAGCATAATTCTGTGTTGATTTTTCCTTTTCTATTTAGGTTTTTCTTTGATTATTATCTTATCTCGAACTATACCAATACATTCTACAGGATATTTATTTCTATAAACAAATTTTCGCAATTATAAAAAAAATGTATTATTAGATGTTGTTAAATGTATATGCGTGTGAGATAATGATGGGGTGGTGACCAACAGATTCCGTATGTTCTGATTAGTTGAACAATAGAACGTGTTAGAGAGTGGAATATTTTGAAATAGGCAGCAGGCAGTTAGTTGACACAGAACTCGCGATCTTATTAAAAAGAGAGTGAACAATGTAAGGTGCTAGGAATTTATGAGGCAATCAACCCGGCCGGTGATGACGGTTTTCAGAATTAATAAATCAATATTGTAACTATTTAACGTTGTTATCGATTCATCCAAACGTTGTGGCTCATAATGAAGATGAATAGGCCATTTATAACTTGGTGTACACACCCAGCGTTGTCCAGTTGTTTATTTACTTTTTTTTTATTTTTTAAATCTATGTCGTTTTTTTCTCCAAATATAATCTTTTGTTCTGATAGAAGATAAGTAACTCTGTATACAGAGTTAGATTTTTTTTTAAGATGGTGGGAATTAAAAAATAATTCTAACCCGGACAAAGTATTTTCTGTAAGGAATTAAATTGAAAACATTTTATTCTTCTTAATAATAGGCTACAACGACGCACAAGAAAAACTGACCGACTAATATCAAATATTGATTTTGTAGGGAGTAATCTATCGATGACAAAGAAACGATAAAGAGACTGGCGTTACTTTATATATTAGATGAGGACACTCAGACGACCTTGCGAGAAGTATGTTCGAGATGTGTATTGATGAAACTAGTTAATAACTTGTATCTAAATTATGAATCAGTTGTCATCAAAGTGAGTACATGCTAACGAAGATAACAGCCATGTTTTTACTTAGTTTGTCTATGTTGTTGCGTAGTATCAACCTTTAATACAAAATCAAAGTGGCCTTTGTAAGTGATTCATTGAAGATGAACGACCAGTTTATTTGAATTAGACATAGTCGTGTAGAAGAGGGTTTTAATATATTACGTACTTAGTGCGAAAGTGAATGCACTTGATCCGACGTGATTTGAAACCGGTTTGCCATTTCCAGAATCTGCATGGGTAACTTTATACTACTAGCACTGTCTTGGAAAAGAACAAAACCGACCTGAAAATCTAGTGGGAGAGGGGCAAGAGCCGCTTACCCGTAACATTTTCGCTGATAACGGCCGTTGGCTTTCTCTGGAATTTGCGTGCCTATAAGCTTTCTTTGTGAGTCCAATACTCTCTGTGCTCTCTATTTTTAGTTGTGGCTACGGTTACGGACGCCTCTCGTTGGGAACGACACGACAGTCACGCAACAGAAGAAAAAAAAATATTTTGGTCCTCAGGTTCAAATATGCGTACACACCGAAGAAGAGGGGGCTCTTTCTCACGACACGTGTAAAAATGAAGAGACGGACAATAAACATTTCGTGAAAAAAGGAGTTAAAATGACAAAGTTTATTTATAAAATGTGTAAAGAGGGACAAGACAGAAAACAAAGCAAAAATAGTAAGGGGCGGGGTCTTAACGGATACGTAAGGAGACCGAGCGAAAATTTATAGACAATAAAAAAAAACTCAGCTTGAGAGAAAGAAAGGTCTGAACTGACAATCTTCAAAGTCCGTAAGAAACGCTTAAATCTTCGAGCAGTGGTATGCAGTTGTCATCGACAGGCAGTTACTGATTGCTGGGGATAGTCAAAATAATTTTTATTGATTGAGCATACTGTAGTTCTTTCGTTTATTTATTTTTCGATATGCCTTTGGCACTAATCATCTCATGTACAGGGCGTTCTCTTTGTATCGATGCCAGACGATTTGGCAGTTTCCAATGTGCAGGAATTTTGCACGAATATTTCTTTCGAAGTTTTATCGGTTGTCGCGTTTTCCTATTGTGTTTTTGGAGCGACGAATTTCGCTTCATCTCACTCCCAAGCCTTAGGGTAGATTGTGCGTCAAGCAGTTTTTTTTAATTTTTCTTTCTCTTTTTTTCTTTTTGCGCCAAAAGGGTTCGCACTGGACCTAGTGTCAGGTCAGATAGGGGGTGGTACGGGTCGTATATACTTCGTGACCTCCACAGAATAGTGAGATGACTTATTCTTTTCCATAACGGTCGTGCCCTTAAGCGCGGTGATTCAAAATGTGGGAGTGGGGACAGTCAAGTCCACTGAAATATATACATTATTGTATCATCTCTCTTTCTCTCAATTTTTTCATCTTTCAACCTGACGAACAAATAAAGTTTTTTTAAAAATATATATATTCTCGATCAGTAATTTACAATTTTTTTACAAAAATAATCTAATCTTGAGATTGCGTTACACTACGCAGCGCTATTGAATTTTAACTTTCTTTGTTGTTCGGTGTCATCTGGTTATTTGGGTTGGTTTTCACACTAAGTTTGTTTCTTAATATTTTGTCTGTTTTCATCAATGGCTTCGTTTATATCGTGTCAATATTCGCGTTGCTTTCAATTTATCTAATTATTCCCAGTCTTTTCGGAACTGTTCCTAGTGCTTCTACAATTATTGGTTTTACACCAGTTTTCTACATCTTCCACATTCTCTTTAAGTCTCTGATGCCTCTTTGATCTTCACTCTGAGATCTGATGGAACAGCGATGTCTACTATTAGAATAGTTTTTATCCTTCTTGCTGACTATTATCGAGTTCAGTTTCCTTGAATTTGTCCGTTTGTATTTTCAAGTCTCATAGGATTTTATACTTTTCATTTTCAAACAATGACTCTGGTTTGTGTCTCTACAATTTGTCTGCATGTTCAAAGTACAGTCGTTTGCATAATACAAAGTAGACGACCTTTCCAACTCACTCACGTCCGTTTTTATCTTCACTTTGAGCGTGTTTTCTGCATTCACTTATGATGTGGTTTACCATTTCGTCTACATTTACTTTTCCTTGGTCTAGTAGTAGTAGTAGTAGTAGTAGTAGTAGTAGTAGTAGTAGTAGTGATAGTATATATAGTAGTATTATAGTTTGATGCTTCTATGGCACATTCGGTATTCCAATGGAGATTAATGCAACATTTTGTGCATTTATGTCCAATACATTCAGAGCCTATAACTTTGTATTGGTTTAGTAGTAGTAGTAGTAGTAGTAGTAGTAATAGTAGTAGTAGCAATATTAGAGACGGTGTGTAAGAGTAGGATTATTATTGTAATTGTCCGTGGGTAGGGTTAGAAATAAGGTAGAGTGGAATTTTCCAATTAGAATTAGAGGAAGGCTATGTGTCCTGATTGTGACGTCACGGGCACAGGAAGTTTATGTGTCAAATTTGGAGAGAGAATTGGTCTCTTTTTTCTGAACCGCCAGTTGAACTTTTGGATAGCGCCCCCCCCCCCCACCCGGGTTGGTTGATTTTATCTGTGTACATGTATACTCGTACGAACGAACGATATCCTAAAAGGAATTTTTAAAGCCCAACTTTATTTGTTTACGTGTCTTCTTTTAATAACGTTCGTAAAAGTCGTTGTTAAGAAGAAGAATAAAAAAAGAAGAAGAATAAAAGGAAGAAGAAGAAGAAGAAGAAGAAGAAGAAGAAGAATATAGCTACTGCCACAAGAGCAACGAACCCCGACAAGTGAATCACGTCACAGAAATGGACGAAACGTAGCGATCAAGGAGAACGCACCGTCGGGATTGCAGAACCGCCTCACAATAGTACAGTAATACCCCCATGTAAAAAATCAGCATCTCAAGAGTATTTATTTACTCCTCTCCAGGAGTTAGGCACAAGGCCAGTTTTATCTTACTCCAACAAGTAAGATGTGACCAAAGGTCGGGTCGGGAAAGTTGGGTTTGAAAAGCCAGCGCCCGAGAAAGTGAGCACTCTGGCCATTAAAAATTTCCTGGGCAGCCCCGTCGGCATTCCCCGGTAGGCAGTAAGCAATAAACTTACTCCTCCACAAAGAGGGGAGGCAAAGCCTTAGAGGGTGGACCTCCTAGAACTGCACAGAACCGACCCATAGACCGGCGTAAATCAAGCCCCGAAGGCCAAGACAATACCAGTTTATGGGGTGCAGTATCCATCGGAACAGATACTACACTTTGATCTTAGCCAAAAGGCTCAAGAGTAGTTTTATTTATCTACCTCCCACAAGGTATGATGTGACACAAGGTCGGGAAAGTGGGATTAGAAAAACCAGCACTCGAGAAGTTGAGTACTCTGGTCATTAAACATTGCCTGGGCAGGCCCGTCGGCATTCCCCGGTAGGAGCGCCTCAGGCAATAAGCAATAAACTTACTCCTCCACAAAGAGGGGAGGCAAAGCCTTAGAGGGTGCACCTCCTAGAACTGCACAGGACAAACCCACAGACCGGTGTAAATCAAGCCCCGAAGGCCAAGACAATACCAGTTTATGGGGTGTAGTATCCATCGGAACAGATACTACATTTTGATTTTAGCCAAAAGGCTCAAGAGTAGTTCATGTAACATTTCGTGGAATTCTGTTAAGTAGTTTTAAAGTCTATAAATCAGACGTTCCCAATTATAATATAGAGTAGCCATGACAACCATTTAAGGTTGAGTGGTAAACCACACCCAATTTTAGTTTAAAAAAAACAAAACACCTAGTTAAGATGCTAAAAACAAATTACGACGATTTATTATTGTGTCACCGATGCGTTAAGTACAACTTTTTAATCTGTCAGCATTGCGCGGAGTAATTTTTGTATTTCGAGCAATACTGGATTTGGTGACTTCCACTTCTTCGGCTTCATGATGAACTAGCTGACTTTGTCGGCTCGCTATCGCTTGGAAAAGTTCGCTACTTGAAATACATGAAACATTAGTTAAAAATAATAAACATTTCATTCATAACTTTGTCGTAAACTCGAAACAAAATATTTCTCATTTATTCATATAGATGAATAAAACTTTTGTTAATTTCGATAAAGATATATTTATCTTTGAAATGTGACAGTAAAGAAGGAATAGAAAAGAAATCAATTTGCTTTTCAGATGTGGCAACACCACTCCATGCCTGGGCGAATAGTGTCTTTATTGAGATATAGGATACTGGCAGGTGTGACAGGTTTTCTAGCAAGGTAGAGTAAACTTCACTCAATTAAAACTTTTAAAAGTCCAGAACTTCAGTTGTGTAATCATAACATTTTTACCATGATAACATGTTTTGATTACTTTGAAGTATTTCGGGGTGTGGTCTCATGTGCGCTTATTGAACTGTGTCTTATTATTAAGATCCCGATCTGGGAAGGGTGTTCCAGCATGTGGTATATACAATGTTTTCACCTATGCACACGAAACCTGTTTAATTTCTAATTAGAACAGGTTTATTTCTAAAAAAATAAAAAAACGTGATTTTGTGTGTATACGACACTCATCGGCCAGGTATTTCCATTGGAATTCGAGCATATTATTTGATTTATTGTTAATGCAACCATGAATATAATTCAAAGCGAATTCAAAAAGAAATGAGGTTACAGTAGACAGGATTTGAATTTTTTGCCCATCTAGTAATTTATTAAATATACTATTTTTACTCTCAATTGAAAATATAGATACGCTGGCGCTATAAATATCGCGTGAACACAAAAGGGTTTGTCAATGATTGAAGTGAGCTCGAATTTACTCAGATTTGTTCAAACTTTGCAATGTGCTTCTATATAATGTTGTCAATAAAAGAATAGGTTAAAAACTTATTTGGGTGTTTCAAGTTACCTTAGAAGCTTATTATAAAGACAAATGAGAAATGTGCATACATATAGGATAATCTTTACATAGATCATTCGAGTCAAATATCAAGTTTCTAAGACACCAGCAACTCTCCAAACCCCATCCCTATTTCATTTTGCTCCTACTTAGATACAACTCCCATTTAGAGATTGGCATGTTTTCAGTCCTAAACAAAACGGAAAACAGTGGGTGGCCTATTATTTAAAAAGGCTTGGGAAAGGCTTACTGACTGTCTTTTTCCCGACTCCCCATTTCATTCCACTGTATTTCTCTATATAAATATATTTATGAAAAATAAAATTTCAAATACATTTGGGGATATCTTAAGTCGGATATAGTGTAAATGTGGTATTATGGTGACTGAGATGATTCTAGTTAATAGTAGGATGGTATACATTTTATCACTTTTGACCAAGAATAAGCAAAGACCGCCATTTACCTCACACTTTTGATGGCCTTGTGCCTAATTTGTCCTGAATATAAATTTTTATATTTTGTGCAAATAAATAATAAAAGTTCCTAAAAGTCTATACGTAGTTAGTGAACATTCAGAAATCGTATGATCATATAAACACACGAGCGTGCGCGCAGACATAGAATATATATATATATATAAATATATATATATATAAATATAAATAAATATATATATATATATATATATATATATATATATATATATATATATATATATAGAGAGAGAGAGAGAGAGAGAGAGAGAGAGAGAGAGTAATCCAGGTAAAGTAAACATCCACAGGTTAAGAATCCAAAGAATTTCAACCGGCCTTACAAAAGTGATCAATATCAAATAGAGCTTTTATATATATGATTATTTTTTTATTTATGCAGACATGTACAAAATCTGCGACACTGGCATGTCGATGTTATTAATCAGATCAACAGTTGTCAGAAATTGAGATCTCATCAGCAGAATTAAAATCCGATCCTTACCTCAGATCATATTTGGGAAGCACCAATCTTTGTCTTCCTAAATACGATCTGAGGTAAGGATCGGATATTAATTCTTCCTGATGAGATCTCAGTTTTTAACAGCTGTTATCCGATAACATCGATATGTTAGTGTCGCAGATTTTACAAGAAATCTAAAACCACAAATTTATCAATAAAAAATAAGCTCACCGACAATAGCTTACTAAACACTAGTAATGCCATATACGTGTGTAAATGCCCTATCAGAGAATGTGTTTCTGCAAACAATACGTATATCGACATGACTAGAACTAGCATATCACGCCGATTAACTTGCCATCTCACCTCCCCTCAAAGTTCCATCTACCAACACTTAATAAAACATAGCATCCCTAAAAATAAATTCAGGAATATTTTAACCAAGAACTCAGCCATTCTTAGGATCTCATATTGCAGTATTAGTCTCCCCATAATCGTTGCGGCCAACATGCATTGCTGTGGAAATGGGAGAGTAGATTAACATCTAAATGCCAAATTCAGCGGGCATATCAGCAAGCTTTTAAACAGAACTCAATAAGTGGGGCCTAAGGTATTGTATTACACTATAAATGACTGCTTGTCGTCAACCTACTAGCGAGAGCTTTGAACTATTATTAATAAATTTATATTATTTTGAAATTGACCCATATATACATGTGTTTCAAACCAAATCAGCAATCATCAGTATGGGAGGAGACAATCCCTGCTGGTTGCACGATTCGAACCCTGATACAAAAATCATTTTTGATTCAGTAGTCTGATAAATATATATATATATATACATATATATATATATATATATATATATATATATATATATATATATATATATATATATATATATATATATATTATAGGTGCATTCAAAGGAACAATTAATCCATACATTTCACCTGTTTATTCATTTTCTTAGTCTTCATAATTCGTCAAACGACCACAACAATAGTTTTCTCATGTTGTCTCTGTCTTTTTATCCTCATATATGAGCGAATACCAATAATTTCTCTTTGTCTTACAAGCAAACAAAATTCTCTGAATAGATTTTTATTGTATTTTTTGTTTGTATTTTTAGAAAAATTAATACTTTCTATACATTTTTGGAAGAAACCTATATATATATATCTATCTATATATCTATATCTATATATCTATATCTATATATCTCTCTCTCTCTCTCTCTCTCTCTCTCTCTCTCTCTCTCTCTCTCTCTATATATATATATATATATATATATATATATATATATATATGGTCTGAAGCTTGTAATGCGGCTTCTTTGAGCTTGCAATTTGGAACATCTTCGGATATTATATAAAACAATATTTTTTGTAGAATTTATATATATATATATATATATATATATATATATATATATATATATATATATATATATATATATATATATATATATATATATATATATATTGTTGAATCTACCAAAGTATATCTAGACGTGAGTTGTCTCTTATATTCAACAATACTTGCCTGCAAGAGAAGATGCTGCTTATATATATATATATATATATATATATATATATATATATATATATATATATATATATATATATATATATATATATAGTATTTCGTGTATCCACATAAAAATTTTATTAGGAGATATAATTTTTTATGCGTCAATTTTCAGTATTTACTTCAACAGTGCTCGATACGCAAGTAAAGCTAGGTAGTAAGCTATGAAAATATATTTATGGCATTCAAGCTACACAGTGGCATTTTAGCCTGAAGATTCCCTCCGGGGATGAAACGCAGGAGCCTTTCTCTCTCTCTCTCTCTCTTTCTGTCTCTTTCTCTCTTTCTCTCTCCCTCTCTCTCTCTCTCTCTCTCTCTCTCTCTCTATATATATATATATATATATATATATATATATATATATATATATATATATATACACAAAGATTAACATTTTACACAGCTGATAACATGAAACGAAGGAATCGAGAGCTACAAAGAAGATTCTACAAAAAAAAGTGCTCAATACATACAAATATAAAAATAAAAATACGCAGAGTCGATTTAAATTGAAATAAATAAGCGGAAGATCCATATCTCCCGAATACTAGCCATGTCTAAAAAGAAGACGCCAGCGATGAAAATGTATGTTTTTAGTGTTCTTTCTTTGTTTTCAACTCGTTCCTTTTCGTTCTTTCTTCCGCTGGCTTCTTCTCGCTTGAAAAAGAAACTGTTTTCTATCGAACGCACCCAACGTCATATATTTGAATATATGCTTAGAGTCACGGATCGTCGCTATAAAACTTTCTAAAGTCTCCTATTCTCCCCAGCTCTAGTTTGATAGATGACGTCATCCACTTTGAACTGTTACCTCCCACGTCTGGTTTAAATGAAAGACGGCATCCTTTAGTGGCGTCATTCGTTCTACACGGTTATCCCAACCGCTGCTTTAATATATAACGTAATGACGTAATTCAGTGTGAACGGAGACAAACCATCCAATAAGCAAGATAAGATAACAAGATCCACACAGTTTTTGTAGTATATACATAGACATGACAGACGTACATAGATTGAATTGTCAGACCTTCAGAGAGGCCGTATTGTGAGACAATCTCAATGTGGATTTAGTTAGCATCAGTAACTACGCCTCTCGGAATTCCACTTTTCATTTTTAATCGAGTGATTGTCCAAATCAGCAAAGACATAAAAGAATGAATATCACCTCTTCCAGGTCGACCAGGAACATCTGACTGAAGCTTTCGTTACGCATGTTAATAACGCTGTCTATTTACTTCCGTTATTTCTGTGTAGATAGATTACCACTACTCTTAAAGATCAAAGTGTAGTATCTGTTCCGATGGCTACTGCACCCCCATAGATTAGTATTGTCTTGGCCTTCGCGGCTTGATATACGCCGCTCTATGGGTCTGTCCTGTGCAGTTCTAGGAGGTTCACCCTCCCAGGCTTCGCCTCCCCTTGTGCCTAACTCCTGGAGAGGAGTAAATCAATACTCTTATAATATTATTAGACTGGGCTGGTGGCCAGGAGATATTGGGAGACATTACACATCCATAATTATAAAATGCTGATTTGATCATTCTGTGAATGAGAAGATTAAATCATTTAATCACTCAGTTGAGGCTGACCAAACTGAATGAGATGAATATCAACAGGCAGATATCTAAGTCTTCACCATTGGCGGCATTCGACTCGACTTGGCTAAGCTTAGTAACAACAACAAAAAAAACAATGCTTCGCGACAGGACTCAACTAGAAGAGCGATTTAGAAAATAATGCTATGATAACAAAATCATTCTGTTTCTATTTTCTTTTCTTATAACCATAATAGAAATATGCATTCGTCCCACTTTCTTTAATACCGGGCAAACAACACCCATGCAAAGCACATCTCGTCCACGCCAATAGGTAGCAAGTAATGAAAACATGGGCACGTCGCTTCCCTTCCTACTTCTTTCTCCTCCATGTGACACCACTAAAACTCTGAAACGATGGTAAATTGTAAAAACGTCTTTCGACTTTTCCATTTTGACAAATACAATATTCACAGTTATAAAGATTTATTATCTTATATATAACGTGAAGTGACTTTCCCCCATTTTATTGACTACTATAGCTCTTTAAAACCTGCATATTCAAATCTGATTCGACACTCCTTGACGCTAGTGTTTTCAGAAAATGAGTGTTTACTTCGTTAGCATCCTGTAATTTCTACATTTTATCCGACTATATAGCTGCTCTTAAGATAATCATTCACACAAAAAGTCGGAGGTATTTTCACCCTCACGCTTTCTATGCTTCCACTGCCACCCACTTCACCATGAGTTTTTCTTCATAAGTTTACTGTTTTGTCAAAATACCGTTAGTATTTCATTTATTCGTCTTACTATTTTCTATTACATTCTCTAAACGTTTAAGCTAAAGACAGGGCGCTCTCTTCAACTCCACTTTCTTATTTCTTGACGTATTTATTGGCCTTTGCATTCCAGACTGACGGAATAACATTACATTGGATTGACATAATAGCCTGATCTTTCGTTAACAGTCGGTTTAATCATTGTGTTCCCTGCATTTGCTGAGGTTTATATGACATTAAATTGAACACACACACACACACACACACACACACATATATATATATATATATATATATATATATATATATATATATATATATATATATATATATATATATATAAGTTAGAAATAAATAAATCAAGCAAACAATCCAGTCATTTCACGTTATAATTTATTTCTTCTCGACAGGACGAGAATCATCAGATGTGCTGGTAAGGCTTGTGGTTTCTAAATGAAAAATATGAGCAATCACGCCGTTTTGAAAGAGGAGGAAGGGGGAGGAAATCAAAAGGGGAAAGGAGAGGGGTAACATAGACTGAGGTGTTTCTCATTCGTTCAAGGTTGTGGAGTTGTATCTGGTTATCACTCCGGAACCTGGGCGAATGTCAACCACCCTTTACCTACACCGACTCAGCATGTCGGGAGTGATGCTCTAATTAGCCCATGTCTTATAATATGAGGGGTTGTGTTAAATTGAAATAAAAATAAAACATAGGGGTAATTGAAAATATGAAAAAAGAAACAATAGTAATTTAAAAGTTATGGTTAAAATTCCTAATATGTACTCTAGTAAATAAGATGATTTAAAAACGAAACATGTTTACTGTTCCGTTATTGACTCATAGTTATAAATTTGACTCTAGTGAAATTATTATTTCTACTGTAGTAGGATTTGGGTGCGATCGGTCAACAGCTTCTGTTTCTGTTTAGGAATGGGGAGAGGCAGAAATAGAGGAAGAAGTTGAGAAGGGCACGGATTCAGTACTGTCAGTCCAAGGTCGTCTAGGATACCACTCACCTATTGGTAGTGGTCAGATCTGTATAAAATTACTTGAATCTCTTAATTGAGTTTGGGGGAACTATGTCAGTACATTAACCCATACGTACACACACATTGAACACACATACACATACACATACACCAATATACATATCTAATCTTGACCCACACCCACCCGTAAAATAAACATACATAAAAAACTAACATATATATAATATATGTTAGTTTACATTACGCTTAGATTGACAGCTTATTATTAATTTCCTTAAAGAGGACTAAACAATATTTTTTATATTATTTTTTATTTTTACCTATAGATACATGTGTTTCACGCTTACGTAATCTTCAGTGTAGGAGATGATAATTACTGCCAGTCGAACCCAGTCATTGTCACCTTTGACTTTGCAGCCTGGTATTCCACCCCTTGGCCGCCATGAATTACCATGGGAAAGAATAGAATTAAATTCTCTATAATGTTGAGTCGGTGGACATACACCGTAAGCTAGTCATAACAGTGTGTCACGGTGGAGCCACAACTTTGCATTACGCTTAAATTGATAACTTATCATTAATTCTCTTTAAAAGGGCTCGTCTT
Organism: Sepiola atlantica; assembly: GCA_963556195.1. Lineage (NCBI taxonomy): Eukaryota > Metazoa > Mollusca > Cephalopoda > Sepiida > Sepiolidae > Sepiola > Sepiola atlantica. Next base: position 15,640,459 of record OY744537.1, read on the forward strand.
TGTTTAAAGGGGGCTAAACAATATTTTTTATATAAATAAGTTTTAGTTTTACATACAAATACTTGTGTTTCATGCTTACGCAATCTTCAGTATAGGAAATGATAATTACTGTCGGTCGAAGGATTCGAACCTAGCATGGCATTCGCCATATACATTTATATTATTTCGCCACCATAGTTTACCATAGGAAAGAAGAGAATAAAATTATATATGATGTCGAGTCGGTGGACAAACACAGGAACCTAGTCATAACAGTTTTCTAAGGCGGAGAATATATATATTTAAGAATCAAAATTTCCTATGGCCTTTGGACCTAGTCTGTTATTTACGCTTCATATTATAATGAATGTAAGATTTTAATTCACGCCCATCCATAACAATATGGACTGTTGTCTACTTCTCGTAGCAGTTGTCTGTTGAAGACAGTTTTAACGATTTATAAATTAGTTCACCGAATATGTATATTCTGGTTGTCTATGTTTGTGACATATATTTGTGACACATATTTGTGACACAGATATTTGTGTGTCACAAATACTGTGTGATCAAATAGATCAAATAGATCAAAGATCAAATATATTGACACATATTTGTGACACAGATATTTGTGACACAGATATTTGTGACACATATTTGTGACAGATATTTCTGAAAAGACTATATTCTTCTTAAAGTTAGCACCCCTCTCTTATCAGTCTGTGAGTGCCAGCCTTTGTATACATGCATATGTAATGATATGTAAGCGTTTATTTACTGAATTTATAAAATGATTTTAAAAAAAAATCTTATATATAAAGTCAAGTCGGATTCCCCTATTTTATTGATTGAAATAGTTTTTGATAATCAATGTAGATAAAAATTTATTCTACCAGTGATTTAAACCACATATTGGTCTCTATAAATATTTTTTTTCTACTGATTTCAGCGATTTTAATATTTAATCCTGATCAATATTTTATTTTTTTAAAACTATAAATAAAGATAAATGAGTCTTCACAGACCTCTTCTGATGTTCTTTTGCTGTCACACAAAAGACCGGGTAACAAATTTAATTAGACACATGTCGTCTATATTAACACGTCAAATAATCCGCTTTCGTCTGAGTAAATCTATACCGACGAAATCGGTTGAATAGAAAAAATTCTCCTTTTTCTTCTTCGTCGTCTTCTTCTTCTTCTTCTTCTTCTTCTTCTTCTTCTTCTTATTATTATTATTATTATTATTATTATTATTATTATTATTATTATTATTATTATTATTATTAACTCATACTTCAATTTTAAAAAAATAAAAAAATAAAAAAGCAGCGATCTTGATTTATTTGGAGATGCAGCATTACAAAGACTTTCTTCTCATTAATGCATGCATTTTTTGCTTTTTACCGAACTCATAATTCACTATTTATTTGCCAAATTTATAATATTTACCAATACTTAGTAATATATTAGCTTTTCTCCTTCTGGAGAAAAGATATATTTCTTTGAAAATCCATGGGTTAAAGGACTTTTTCTATAAATTGCTCTTTATTACAATATTTGATTATAATAAACTTGTAAAGTATGTAACTTGACTTTTGTTTTTATGTCTAAAGCGCCCGCTACAGAAAATACTGACGGACCCTGCAAATTATATGTGATAGGCGATTGTCTCACCAATAAAATATAGGGCGAGAATTGTCCCCTAACGGAGATCGGAAATTACAGTGACCAAAACGTTGTTTCGATAAAAAGAGAAGCAACATAAAGATGTTAGAATGTAAAAGGAAATTCAGATAAATATTGAGATTATCAACTCTGGGTCATCTCGACCCGCAGGTCCTTGCGCTTTTGTTCAAAGAGGAATGTCGCGCGGCTTTACTTTCTCCTTTTCGACCCACTTTCTTTTTGCGCAAAGCAATTTCTACACTGAATCCTCTTGACTCAACCCTTCCTAGCAATCTACAGGCCATTCAAATGTCTATGTCACGCTTATTTGCTCACTGGGTGTTTTTTTTTTTATATATATACTTTAACTAGTCAGCGTGTATTGTTTTCTAATACAGGTTCGCCTTCTACTTTTGTTGTGTCACCGCTGATTTTTTTTTATCTGATCTTCAACTGCCCGTTTTCTTCTCACTAAACGATAACAGTTAATTACCCCCAAAAAGAGGCGTCTGTTTTTATATTAATCCTGACTTGAAAACGAGTTTGTGGCAAGAAAAAAAAAACTTAAAATGTATTTCTAATCCTTTATGCATCGATTTAATTATTATTCGTCGCTTCAATATCTATCATAACGATCGACGACAAACAATGCGAGTTGAAAAAAGTGTTTGATGAATCTGGTTAATGTCCTGCTTTCTCTCTCTCTCTCTTTCTTTCTCTCTCTCTCTCCCTCTCTTTCTCTCTTTATTTGTATAAGTCTGTCTATCTGCCTCATTTTCTGTAACTCGTTTTCTCTCCCTTCCAGTCTGTCTGCTTGTTTAGCTGTCTGTCTCAATTTCTCTTGCCCCCTCTTTCTGTCTGTGTATCTGTCTGTCTGTCTGTCTGTCTCTCTCTCTCTCTCTCTCTGTCCCCAGATTTCTCTCACTGTTTGTCTCTATCTCCTTCTGCCCCCATTTCACTCTTACTAACTCCATATCTCTTTCTGTCCCTATCTCTTCTCTGTTCTCAACCCCCTCCCCTCTTTCTCTCTCTGTCTCTAGACAAATTCTTCGTAGTTTAATTGTATTTTCGTAGTTTAATTGTATGTTCGTAATTTAATTGTATTCTCGTATTTTAATTATATTTTCGTAGTTTAATTGTATTTTCGTATTTTAATTGTATGTTCGTAATTTAATTGTATTTTCGTAGTTTAATTGTATTTTCGTAGTTTAATTGTATTCTCGTATTTTAATTGTATTTTCGTAGTTTAATTGTATTTTCGTATTTTAATTGTATGTTCGTAATTTAATTGTATTTTCGTAGTTTACTTGTATTTTCGTAGTTTAATTGTATTCTCGTAGTTTAATTGTATTTTCGTAGTTTAATTGTATTCTCGTATTTTAATTGTATTTTCGTAGTTTAATTGTATTTTCGTATTTTAATTGTATGTTCGTAATTTAATTGTATTTTCGTAGTTTACTTGTATTTTCGCAGTTTAATTGTATTCTCGTATTTTAATTGTATTTTCGTAGTTTAATTGTATTTTCGTATTTTTATTGTATGTTTGTAATTTAATTGTATTTTCGTAGTTTAATTGTATTTTCGTAGTTTAATTGTATTCTCGTAGTTTAATTGTATTCTCGTATTTTAATTGTATTTTCCTAGTTTAATTGTATATGTAGACAAATAATGACAACAATAATAATAACAGAAGCTGTAGACAAATTTCGTAGATGGTGTTCATAGTTCCAATACTGATGTATATCAGAAGTCTAAAGAGATTACCATTTTATAGTTTTCAATATTTATAAATCTCTGATGTTTTTTGCAACCGTTTGATATCAACTCCAGACATGATTCTAGACTTTTAGTTGAAACGCCTTCGTTGGTAGATTGCAACATACCAAACGCTGATTTCAACCTAAAAAGTGGGAAAGTGTTTAAGAGATCACTCAACCGAGAAAAAATCTAATGCATAGATTCAATATATTCAGCATGAATCATCCAGTATGATAGAATTAGTCAACAACCTGGAATATGCCATCTGATACCTATAATAACGAGGATATGTAGGTAAAAATAATTTAATAATATTTACTTAAAATTAACACACACACACACACATATATATATATATATATATATATATATATATATATATATATATATATATATATATATATATTTATATTTACGTTCGTCGAACACTCTCGACTAGTCTTCTATCTGTGCCCGCTTCTAGCTACATATAGATCTTAATTTTCCTTAATTACGTGACAGTTTCCGTTGGCCGAGTGGATATTGCGACTGCTTGCAGATTCTTGGCTGACTCGGTGAACCGGATTCGCGCCTCTCGACCGTATGTAGGTATTAATAATTTAATATATATATATATATATATATATATATATATATATATATATATATATATATATATATATATATTAGCCGACCCGTCTCGGCTTTACCTGGGACGAGATATATGTCTGGTACGTTTAATAAATAATAAACCACGTAATTCCTGGCGATATGTAGGTTTTGATTATTTACTTTTATGTTTATGTTTGTATATTTATAATAAGTTAGTAAAAATCAATGTCATTTCTCGCGATGTATATGTATTTTACTCATGTATATATTATTTATCTTATTTTTTTCGTAATTGTTGGATTCCAAGTTATGAACAGTCGATGTATTCAGTACTTTAAGTGAAATGTATTTTAATAGCAAAAAAGTAATTGAATTTTTTTTTTGGTTTCTTATGTAAAATTGAATGATAGCTGAAAGTGTATAACGAAGAGCGTAACACATCGGCGTGTAATTGATTCGCGATGACGTCATAGTGTAGCGGATGTGTCTATTTCTGGACAAACAGGTGATTAACTGAAACGCAGTAAGTGAAATCTGTGAGACAGGGTATTTACTTCCTCTTAACAGCAAGTTGATGTGGCACAAGGCCGAAAAGTGGGGAGAATCAAGCCAGCGCCTATAAAGAAGGGACACTCTAGCCTATTAAAAATTGCCTAGGCAACGTCTTAGGGAGTAAGCAATAAACTAACCCCCTCTTCATTAGAATACGTAAAAAGTAGAGCCACGTGACTTATTTATTCTCCGACAGTCTCTATGCTGCAAATGAACAGCTCCTTTTTCGCATTTGTAAAGAGGTAGAACGAAAAATATTCATTGACATGTGTTAGACTAATTTTATTAGCATGTGTAACAAGTAGAAAACATGTGGATTTTATGTACACTTTTTCTTTTAACATATTTCACCCCAAACAAGGCAGGCCGCCACTGTAGACGTAAAGGGTTACTAAGAATTAGAGTGCGTGTTTTAGGTGTCACCGCAAGTTAGGGGCAGTGTATTGATTTACTCCTCTCCAGGAGTTAGGCACAAGGCCAGTTTTTTTTTATCTTACTCTCACAAGTAAGATGTGACTCAAGGTCGGGTCGGGAAAGTGGGGTTTAAAAATTGCCTGGGCAGCCCCGTCAGCATTCCCCGGTCGGGGCGCCTCAGACAGTAAGCAATAAACTTACTCCTCACCAAAGAGGGGAGGCGAAGCCTGGGAGGGTTGACCTCCTAGAACTGCACAGGACATACCCATAGACCGGCGTAAATCAAGACCCGAAGGCCAAGACAATACCAGTCTATGGGGTGCAGTATCCATCGGAACAGATACTACACTTTGATCTTGACCAAAAGGCCAATAACGTACTGTCTGTTTACATTAGTTTTTAAACCTCTGCATGCCGGGGAAACATGGAGCAGGGAGGGAGTTCCAGCGGCCAGCTGCACGAAGAAAGAAGCTATTGAAGTAGAAGGCTCTCCGGCATTTGGGGACCTAGACAGTGAATGGATGGGTATTATCTGATTGTCGAGTTGGTCTAGTGAATTTACGTCGAGGAGGCATCAGAGTAGCCAGTTCATCGGAGCACAATCCATTGAAGTATTTGTAAAACAAGCACAATGATGCTACATTGCGGCGATGGGACAGGGGTTGGAGTTTGGTTGACAGTGAGGGACGTATTAAGTTGGCGACTCTGTTTTGGACCTTGTTTAAGAGGGATAGACTAGTGGATGATGCACCAGCCCCGATGTGACAACAATACTCCATGCATGGCGGATGGTGGCTTTGTAGAGATACAAGATAATGTCAGGTGTGAGGAGTTTACTAACACGGTAGAAGGAGCCCACCTTCTTCGCTGCAGCCTTGGCAATGTCTTCAATGTATTTGTTCCAATTCATGTTACCTGTGAAGGTTAAGCCGAGGAGTTTGAATGATGAACACTCAGGTAGGGTGTTATTAGCCATGACAATCGGTGGTTCGAGAGGTTTCTTGTAGTTATTAAAGGAAAGGAGCTTTGTCCTTGCAGCATTAAAAGTTACCAACCATTTATGACCCCGATCTACTACAGCCTGGAAGTCATTTTCTAAGGATTCAGCCATTTCCTCGGATATGATCGCGTCCGTTTTGTCCACATGACGAGAGTAAAGCATGGTGTCAGCAAATATACCAATCTCAGACTCAATGTCATAAGGGAGATCGTTTACGAAGATCAGGAACAATAAAGGTCCCAGGATAGATCCCTGGGATACACCTGCATTTATGTCATGTTGCTTAGATGAACGGCCATCGAGGACAACCTTGATCTTTCTTTTGGTTAGGAAGGATCTAATTAAATTAAGTAATTGCCCAGTAATACTGTATAAGCGTATTTTCCAGAGAAGCCCTTTATGCCATACCTTGTCAAAGGCCTTGGATATATCAAGCGCTACTGCCCTAGCTTCACCTGCCTTGTCGAGTGCATGATACATGCGTTCAGAGATGACAGTTTGGATGTCTGCAGTAGATCGTGCTAGTCTAAATCCATACTGGCGGTCAGAAACAAGTTTAGCATTAACTAAGTGCCGTACTATCGCTAGATTGATTAAGGATTCAAAGATTTTAGCAAAGATCGGAAGTAGACTGATTAGGCGGTAGTTCTGAGGATCAGTTCTATCCCCAGAATTCTTGTAGACTGGTACCACAGAGGCAATTCTCCAGCTATCGGAGAAGCAAGATTCAGCTAGGCATTTATTGTAGAATTTGAAGAGGACAGGGGCCAGTTCAGCAGAGGATTTCTTTAATACAGGTATAAGATCAGGCCCACAAGCTTTGGAGGTGACAAGGTTTTTTATGATATCCCTGACCTAGGATGGGGTGATCACCAGGTTATCAAGTGTGGCTTCAGTCCGCAATGGGAATTTAGGGAGGGGGTGGCTATCTGAGTCCAAAGTGGCGTTAGAGGCGAAACGTTGGGCAAGTAGTTCAGCCTTATCAGTTGCCGTGCACACGACATCATTGTGGTTTGATAGTGGGTGAATCGTTGATTGACCATTGTTCACCACACTATTGAAGATTTTCCAGAAATCGCGAGTACCTAGTTTCTATGACTGAATGCGTTTTTTTTGTTAACTCATTATACCTTCTCTTTGCTCCACCTATCACGGCCTTACAATTATTTCTTGACTCTCTAAATGTCTGTCTATTAGTAGCTTACTTATGGCGGCCGAATTTACGGAATGCATGCTGCATCACAGCAATGGAAGCTGCACATTCCCAGGTGAACCATTGGGGAGATTTGGGCTTGCTAAACAATTTTCGCATGGGGACATAGGTTTCAATGCCTATTTTGATCAATTCAGTTAACTCATTTGCACACTGGTCAGCAGGGAGTAAGAAGGTTTCAGTCCATGGGGCGTCGTTGATGTGATCTCTGATTGACTCGAAATCAGCCTGCTCGTAGTATCTCGTTATTTTGAGTAACGGCTCATCAGCTTTTGGACGACTTTTTAGGGTGATATGAATCATTAGCACAGTGTGATCAGCATTCCTGAGTGGGCTATGAGCTTTTGTCACACAAGTCTCGGGCATTGAGGTAAAGAAAATGTGTAGAAGTGAGGCTTGTTGGTCTACTCGATCGGTGGGTCGGGAAATCGACAGTCTGAGAGAGGAAGTGAGCTAAGGAGAAATTATACGTAGAGTTGCCGGCTGTGTCAGTAAGGCTGGAGAATCCATACCAGTCACGGTGGTGTGCATTAAAATTCCCAAATACATGTATCTGCATTCGAGTCAAGTGAGAGTGCTCTATCTATGCTTTCAGAGACAGAGTTTAGCAGGGTACAGTCGTGGGTCAAAGGGGAACGGTATAAGAAATATAAGTAACTAACGCTGTGATGTAAAGTCAATCTAAAGCTCATGTAGTCTTGGTCATCCGATTCTAATTTATGTTAACTAGTCAGGGGGAGGGTGTTCCGAACATAAACTCCTAGCCCGTGCATATGTTTGTCAGAGTCTCTACGCTAGAGTGGGAGGTAGTCACTCATGTCAAAGTAGTGAGAGCAGATTGACGATTGAAGGTTTGTTTCACTTAATGCTAGGATATCCGGGAATTTTGTCAGGAGAAAGATTTCTATGTCGTTGATGTCGGTTATAAGTCCCCGGATATTTGTTAATGCCAGCCTCAAGGCCGGAGGCGAAGGTGTATTTTGTTGGGTGTCTGGTTTAGATTTAATTTTTTTTTTTAAAATGACATGTTTTTTTTTTATATAGATTGGGTGGGTAAGGTGGGTGCTTGTTAAGTGCCAATAAGCTCACACAACCAGTCCATTAGTCGCGACCTGGTCCATGGGGGTTGTGGCCTCGGGAAAGCCCACCGGAGATAACTGAAGGCCCTCTTTCCATGCGCGACATGGCACATACAACTACCCACGATATTATGCAACTGATGATGGAACAGCCGTTCTTAGCGTTACCCAAGAGTTTGGGCTCTTGTTCTGTTAGTCGGAAATAGCAGCCAGAAAAGCTGTCGAACCTGTACTCTCAACCTGTCGGAACAAGAGCGACCCAGACTGGTCATGTAAGACTTAGTGACAAAAAACTTTCCCCAAGTTGCCAAAATAGAGAGAAAGAGAAACGGCGTTCATAGTCCTACTAAAGAAACAAGGCCAGGCACTGGGTTTTTGAGGCGCCCCAGCGCGAGTACCTCTGCGTCTGGCTAATAGACAAGGAAGGAGTGCAAAGGCTGGCGATAAACAGAATCTATCTTCTCCTTAAGCAATTGTATGTTTGCAAACCGGATATTTTGTTCGAAATTCACGTTCTAGGAAGGTTGTCGATCAGGACTAAGGAGGTTTCCCTCCCCAACGGTTTGCTGCCACGACGTAAGTAGTTGGTAGCAAGGTTTTATTATTAGAGATTTCCTTTTCTTGGGTGGCCTGGCATGGTCTTACGGATCCAACACACCGAGAGAGGAAAATAGCCTGCGCCCGTGTACTAGTCGGCTATTTCCGAGCCCCCACAGGTAAAAAAAGAAGAAAAAAAAGAAAAAACGAAATTAAAAAGTGAAAACGTAGATAATTGAAAGCGAAAAGAGATGATTAAAAACTGCATTGTTATTAAATATGAAAATTTTCGAACCATCACAGAAGGTATATTGACAATAAAAACATATGAGATTGAAAGTCGGTGTTTATGCAGGAAATGTTTCTTTTTTTTTTTCTGTAACAGAATTTATTAGAACAAGCTTGTGTTTTCATATTTATAGTTTTTCCGGACATTTATAATAAAAGATATGTATATATTTTCTGCCCACTATCTCATCCCCCCTCTCACTCTCTCTCTCTCTCTCTCTCTCTCTCTCTCTCTCTGCCTGTCTGTCTGTCTGTTTTTCTGACTGTCTCTTTCTGTAATAATAGTTAACATTTGCTGCTGACAAAATAGTGAGTCTTTATATTTGCTGTCGAAAATATTTTTCTTACACCAGAAAAGTAATCCGAGCCGGGTAAACAAATTTCTGAAAGGAATTAAGTCGAATTATATTTTAGTGTTATAAAAAGAGAATGATGCAACAAGACATAAGAAGCAATGAATGAAATATTTATGCAATGCTCGTTTGGTTTAATTTCGATTTAATTTGTTATATATACTATCAGGAAGACCCGACGTTGCTCGGGATTGAATGAGGATCACTACGATGTGCTTGTGTTTACTATGCTCATAACACCATATGACTTTTTCTGTTTTTTACTGGTCCCTCCTCCTGTTTGACCTCTTAATATACTCAGGAGAAGCCGAAATGTTGGAAAACTTTCTGAATTAGTGCCTTATACATATTGTTTATATTTCATTTAAATCGGATATTCGTATTTGAAGTTTAAAGGGGGTTCTGTATCCATGGGTCACTTAGACGTGGGGGCACGTAGATATTCGGCACCTAGAAGGTAACGTAGAGATTCGGGACCACTTCCATTGTCTTCCCCAGATAATTTTATTGTATAAATTTCCTCAAAATAAAATATATTTGATGTTTTAAGGAGGTAGCTTTCTTAGGTTAGGAAGACCACTGCCATTGTCTTTCTTCTAGAATGTTATAGATATGATATGAATTTTATAGATATGATATAAATTTTATACGTATGATATAAATTTTATAGATATGATATAAATTTCCTCAAAATAAAATATATTTGAAGTTTTAAGGAGGTAGCTTTCTTAGGTTATGAAGACCACTTCCATTGTCCCTCTAAAAATGCTATGGATATGATTAAAATTTCATAAAAATAGGATATATTTACAGTTTTAAGGGAGTTATGCCCTCATAGCAACCTTAGATTTCCATTGTCTTCCTCGGTAAATCTAAAGGTAACACACAAACATCAACCGCACACATACACACAGACATTAAGTTTATATATATATATATATATATATATGTTCATATATATATATATATATATATATATATATATATATATATATATATATATATATATATATATATATATATATATATATATAGTCAGCAAATTAATGGCGAATTATGGAGAATATACAAATGTTTCTAACAATTAAATTGGCAATGTACTCATAACCCACAAGAACTTGGGGCAAGGGGTTTTGCGGTTGTCAGTACATTTCCATTGGCCATTAAATTTTTAGAAAGATTTGTAAGTTCCCCATAATTCGCTATTCGGTTTTGACTGTAGATGAAGCAGTAGTTTTTTTTTTATCCAAGTGGTCGATTTTCCACATTTTTTGTAAAACGCCTAATTTAATTATAACTGTATAGCCAATCTTATTCGTGAAAGAGGGGGAAACGCATATAAGTTTATATAAATTATTCACGTGGCCCTTAAGGGGGCAGTGATTGGGTTTACCTTTTGTTCAATCCACGCGACCCTTAAAGAGACAAAGGACCACCAACGATACTGATTAATCTATACGTGTATTATAAATACCAATAGTGGAGCGTAACAAAAGTCTACATAAATGAACCACAAGTACATTTTAAAGTGAAGAAAACAAAACTCAAAATTGTCCACAATAGAATTAAAGAATGTGAAATTGTATACACGTTGTGTGTTTTGCTTTTGTCTTCTTCTAAGGGTTCCAAAATGTTGAAAAAAATACCATAGAATACATATTGGCGGTATAATGAAATAATGCTATAGGTCAATTAGTAATGATGCCTTGGCCTTAAAATCATGCCTTATACTTCTAGGATCATCATTTCATGAAGGTGTTGTCGGAAACCACGATTATTTTTGCAGTAAAATAGCATGATTTTACGAATGGGAGAGAAAGAGATTATTTAGATCTATGATTGAAATCGAGGTAAAATGTTATTACCCTTTTTTTTGAATTTGTGAACTAATTCAAAGGGTGTGCATTACGTTATTACACATAGATTAACGACTACATCATATTTTACAGAGGGTACGGGTGTTTACATAGATATGGACACGGACCATCAAATAGTCTAAGCCGTATTTAAATTCAGTTGGATACATTAATATAACAGTAAGAAAGGAATGGACACCGCCTTACAGAAATAACAGCTTGCTCGGCAATAAAAAACAGACGAAAGCAAAACACGTAGTATATAAATTTGTTATTTTAAATAGTTAAAAGTGCTAAAGTCCTTTTCACTAAGATCAAAGTGTAATACATGTGTTGATACTACAGTTTATCTATTCTGTCATCGGTCAGTGAAAAAGCAATCCTTCTAGACTGAGGCAATTTAAATTTTTGTTGCAACATAGAACACTTTTTTGTCAGCTAAATAGGGACTTTTGGACCGGTTCGACTTTATTGTTGGCATTGGATGACCCAGTTTTTTGTCTACAATTAGATACCTACATGAGGGACAACATGTGAAGGTTGCCAACATCCATAGTGAAAGTGATTCTATGGAACAGACAGGATTCGAACTTGGCATGCCCAGGTCGTCGGTCAACGTCAATATCTACGTCACAACCGCTACGTCTCTCCAATATTATAAACACTCAAACACTTCAGTTCTTCTCAGAGTAGATTTTCTCATAAATTCCTGAAAATCAAGCTTCGATCAGATTAAATGATAATTACTACTAGCGGGACCCGTGTAAATTACACGAAATGATGTTTTCAATACTAATTATCTTGTTCCTGACCTATACCTTACTTTGTAAATGCTTTAGATTAAATTAAATTTGGCTCCAATTCATGCGTAGTATACAAAGATTAGGAAGGTCGTTGCTTTTGATGTAAACGTGACACACAAAATAACACACACGCTATCGTATTAATATGGGTCTTTCCGGTCGTCCCCTCTCTACCCCCCACCCCTTCGATGTAGAAAAAAAAACTTTAGAGGTTGGGATCGAACTATTAACCAGTCGGGCAGACGTCAAACACCGAATCCAGACCTTACGTCGCTAACCGTCGCGCCAAAGGGAAATACTTGAAAATATAGCGAAAATTAGGTGACTTGAATCCTTTTCAAAATCTAGGTGCGCACGCATGCGCAGAGCTTTTGATATAAGCGTGACACACGAACACACACGCTATTGTATTAATATATAGATCATTGGATTTCTTATAAAATCCTACCATAAAAAAGTCGAGTTTTGTCTTGTTACAGAGCTTTGTTATAAATACAATAAATTAGTTGTTTATGGATGTCCGGCGTGAACGCAGACCACAGAAAATTATTGTAATTGTTAAAGTGGAATAGCTTCGACAATTCATAATGGCAGATAATGAGACAATAAAGTGAAGCAAGGCATGAAGCCACTTGAAGGCACGAAGCCACTTGATGTAAGGAGCTAACAAAAACGAAACACGATTATCGCAAATACAGAAGATGCCTATTTCCCTAAGTCTTGAAAAGACTAAGGCTATAGGTAGGAGGAAAACAGTCAGCAGGAAGAGAGTTCCATAAGCCTGCAGTTCTTGAAAAGAAGAGTTATAAACAGACAAAAACTGAACATATGGGAGAAATATGAAAACACGTGCGTTTAAAACAACTTTTTTTGCCGAGACTAAGAAAACAGCGCATTACGCGCCAAAAGAACACTTGGGGCTTATTCACACATATCACGTGATCATATATATCGTGGAGGCGTACATATAGGCATTGTTATTACTTCTCCATTTTCAGTTGAAGAGTTAACAGTAATTCTTCGGTTTATCACCAAAGTTGATTAATCCTGGTATCTTTGTTTTCAATTTCATCCCCGAACAGAGAGACAAATACAACCCATACATAGTACAGATAGAGTAATTTACTCCTCTCCAGGAGTTAGGCACAAGGCCAGTTTTTATCCTACTCCCACAAGTAAGATGTGACCCAAGCTCGGGTCGGAAAGTGGGGGTTGAAAAGCCAGCGCCCGAGAGGTGAGCACTCTGACCATCAAAAATTGCCTGGGCAGCCCCGTCGGCATTCCCCGGTAGGGGCGCCTCAAGCAGTAAGCAATTAACTTACTCCTCTCCAAAGAGGGGAGGCAAAGCCTGGGAGGGTGGACCTCCTAGAACTGCACAGGACAATCCCATAGACCGGCGTAAATCAAGCCCCGAAGGTCAAGACAATACCAGTCTATAGGGTGCAGTATCCATCGGAACAGATACTACACTTTGATCTCGACCAAAAAGTACAGATAGAATTAAGAGCTGCTAAGTTGAAATATTAATAAAATGACTAGATTTAAAACAAACATGTGTTTGGTTACCTTTAGATTCGTGGGGGGTGAATTAATTTAGTCTGAAGGAATGTGTTTAAAGCCAGACGAAAGAAGGCAAATTGAATTGAAACATTTGTTCTCATTTCCCGCCTTTTTTTCTTTAGCTTTTTTTCTCCGAATCTTTCTCTCTGTCCCTTCTCTTTTTTTTACCGACGCCGACCTTGAACTATTATTTCATATGTAACTATACTCTCTCTCTCTCTCCTTCTCTCTCCCTCTCTCTCTCCCCCTCTCTCTCTCTTTCTTTCGTTTCATCTTTACGTACGCATATTTTTTCTATGACTTCGTTTCCCCTTTCTCTTGCTGTTGTCAAGACAACCAAACGAAGTCACAACCCCCGATTAGCCCCTTACTTCCCCTTCCGTAATTCTGACCTATTTCGTTTAACCTAACTTCACATTCTACACCCGTCGTCTGTCATCTGGTGTTTACTTGTTTCCCGCTACAGCAAGATCTGGCACAAGGCCGAAAGGTAAAACAACAACAACAAAAAACAAAACAACAACAAAACAGCTCCCCCGAGGGCCCTAGTAAGAGGCGTCTTTTCCCTGTCTGTTTCTCACCATCCCACCGCAAATGCTCTACACGCGATTACGTATTAACGTTCTCATTTTCCTTCTCTGCCTTTTTTTTTTCATCCCCTACACCAGTTGTCCCCAACCCATGTCCCCTACTTGGGATTTAAATACATTTTTATGGCTCTAGCAAGGAGAAAGTACTTCAAAATTACAGAAAAAGTGTTTATTTCAGTCTCGAAAGCCAATCGTTAAACATGTACGAGTACATGCGCGGGAATTCTATCGTAAAGCAATGGTTGCACAATCCCGATCGTATATCTCTTGAAACGGCATTGCTTGAGTCTGTGGCAAAGGGAAATAAATCTAAGGCGAACGGAAACAATGTCAGGATAAGCAGAGAAAGACTAGTGTTATTTCGAGGTTTTCTTTTTTATATACTAGTTTCGCAACTAATTGTTGAGAATCTTGTCTACCCTATTATTTAAACAAATAATTGGAGAGATGATATATGAATTTATACTTTTTCCAAGGGTATTCCTGCAAGTGATGCAGTAGTAGACAGGATTCGAACCCGGCACGCCGAGTCCACTGCCCATGCCTGTAACACCACGCCACTTCAAAATGATAATATCTTCCATAAAAATATCAGGCACCCGCCCGCCTTTCTCTCTCTCTCTCTTCCTTACGAGAGTGTAGGCATGTGTGTGTATGTGTGTGAGAGAGAGAGAGAGAGAGAGAGAGAGGGGGAGGCAAGAACATGTATTCTGCTTTTGTCTTGGACTAGAGGCTTGTATTCGAGCTTGAGTGAAAACAAGAATTTTAAATGATCATTCCTAAAGTATGTAAGTCATTCATCGACAATATGTATTCTCTTTTTGTATAGAACTGTCTGTAGCTGACTGCGATACTTATAAGAATGGTGAGGAAATCCGAAAGAGTGTCCATTAGTTTGCAACTCCTGCTTCTTGTCTATTTATTGTATAATTATAGAATGTCACAAAAAGCTGTGTGCACCCTTTGAATCGTTATAAGTCGTTCAATTTACTGAGTTTGACTTGCAAACAAGGTTGATAGGGAAATAATACATATAAAAAAATTACTGACAGTAAAATTAACAAAATTAACATAGAACATTAACTTTTAATACAGTTAAAGGCTATCTGGAGTAATTTCGAAATGTTCATAAAATGAACTCTAATCCCAATACTCAATACATCTTTCATATCGTGAAGAAATGAACCGCCAACCTTTGTTACTTTTACTGTCAGTATTTTTAAACGTGTATTCTTATTCTTCTATCAATCTTGTTTGCAATTTAAAATCAGTAAATTGAACGAGTTATAACGATTCAAATGTTGCATACATCGTTTTGGGACACTTTGTATAACCCTTTTCTCACCAAAATAAAAATAAATAATTTGTGAATTCAATAAAACAACTATGTTTACAAGATTTTCTTTCATAAAACAACATAACAAAACACTACTATGAACTCCTAAGAAAGAATTCTTCGGTAATAAATTACCGTGGAAGTTACCAAAATAGTGATTTGGGGAGTTATTTCTCTTTCGTTTTTTTTAAGCGACTGATCGGCGTGGTTTCCAGATACCCCCAAACTTGAAATTGACCCCATCTCAACACGGCCGGTTTACAACATAAAAATGCAATTATCACGCTTTTTATGCTATCACAAAAATAGAAATATTTTTATACTTATGGGTCACTGCTTATCAAGGCCGAATGCCAGCCGAGGATAATGGTTAATAAGATTGTCTGTTGGCGATGAACAACACATTGGAAACGATGGCTTAAATACACATATTTTTATTATTAAAGTAGGCGGATAGAAAAAAATCGTTATCATTGAACTTAAAACGACCATTTTGTGATGGACTGGGAAGCAGTACTGCTGCATCGTATTCCACAGATGGGTAATTCTCTGAGAGAAACTTTGTTTATGATAGTTCCGTTTTGTTTTAAGTACAAAGATAGATAGATAGATAGATAGATAGGAGAGAGTGCTCTGAGCGACACCTCTCCAGATGTGGCAACAGTACTCCATCTAAGGATATATCTGGTTCTTGTACATGTAGAGGATTGCATACAGAGTGTGGTACTTTCTGAAGCGGTAGAAAGATCCGACCATTTTTTATGTGACCTTAACAATGGATTTTATCTAAGTCTTCCATTTCAGGTCTTGAGTAAAGGTTTGTCCTAGGAGCTTGTCAGTGCAGGAGCTTCCTATCAATTTCTCCCACACATGAAAAGTAAGATAAAATTGTAATGAACTATTTAAAAATGAACCGTATCCAATCGGTATTGTTTCAGAATTAAATAATCACAAAATGGTTGTTATATCGTAAAACAAACCATGATATTTATCTTTGAGTGAGACTTTGTTAAACATGTTACTTTCACGCTGGGAATTTAAAAAATCTCCATGTATCAATATTACAAATAATAGTTAATGCTAGATAATGTAAGAGTGTTACAATAATGCGCATCCGTAGTTTTTGCAACTGGTGAAGTGAAAAATATGTATCTTACTGAATAAAAATAACACGGTGTAATGGGTGGCGAGCGTAGTACGTATAATGAGAGGTTACAAGCGTCGCTACCTTTCTGTTAATAAGACAAAAATAATGTATTCATTTGAAGAATGAACATTTCTTTTTGCAAGACACAAATTAATTAATGATGAAAATGAAAGATTTTTATGTAGCTGATGTGTATTAAGCTATTCCGGTCAATGAAATAAAGTAAACTTCATTTTACTATAAAAATAAGAACAAAAGAAGATGGATGTATTCTGATGTTATTTTATTAGTCCAGACATTTTCAAGTACAACACTAATAATGAAATAATATAGATATTTAGACGAGAGTAGCAATAACAGGAAGCAAATACTTTGCCCTACAACGTGTAAGTACAGGTCAAAACAAATAATAGATTTAATGGGCATGCTCCTTCAAACTGCCCCACAATCCTTTAACAGTTTGCGTGTCTACGACACTTTACGATTCTACAAAATACTATTTATGATTCACTTTAAACTAACAAAACGTTCAGTCACAAAGAGGGGAGGTAACTCATGACGTTTCTTATTTCGTTTTCTTCTTTTTTTTTTAGATAATTTGTACATTTCTTTTTCAACCGAGAAACTATTTGAGAACTTTTCTATTGCCGAAAATCTATTTGCTAACGAAGAATTTAAAAATTACTTTAAAATTGAATATGCAACCATGTTGGGTAAAATATTGTCTACAAATATTTACACAAATATTTTAAGCAATACTTATGGAAAATATGCTAAAGTTGCACATCTTTCCGTTTGTCACACTGTCACTATCAGACGGTTTCACCGTACACCGCAGTTCCTAAAGTTATGGTCATCAGTATACTCATATATAACTATGCCCCTTGAATACATAGCAGCGGAAAGCATTGCGACTATACACAATATATACCCATTCGAATTGCGCACAATATATAAGAGTAAAATGTACACATTTGGACCATACGCAATATACAAGACAACAATGTACAAACTGAGGCTATACGCAATATACAATATGGTGTACATTTTGAGGCTGTATGCAATATACAAAGTACAATGTACACGTTTGAAATATATATAATAATAGCAAATATACCCGGCGTTGCCAGGGCCATAAAAGCAAAATAGAAGAGATTAAAAAGTGTGTAGCATCTTTATATAAAATCTTCTATCTCTCTACCTCTCCCAATCCGTCTTTCTATCTTTCTTTCTTTCCCTCTTCCCCGTTTTACCACACCTCTCTCCCCCACCCTAGTTTACATGCCCATCACATTGACATACATTAACATGTACACATTTGGATCATATGCAACATAAAAGAGGAAAATTGGCGCATTTAGTTTATAGTCAATATACAAGAGTCCATTTTGATCGTGATTTCGATTCCATTTCCAAGTTCAAGAATTAAATATTTTCGATTCCATTTCCAAGTTCAAGAATTAAATATTTTCGATTCCATTTCCAAGTTCAAGAATTAAATATTTTCGATTCCATTTCCAAGTTCAAGAATTAAATATTTTCGATTCCATTTTCAAGTTCAAGAATTAAATATTTTCGATTCCATTTTCAAGTTCAAGAATTAAATATTTTCGAATCAATTTCCAAGTTCAAGAATCAAATATTTTCTCGGAGAAAATACAAATGCACATTTTCAAACAATAATTTTTATTTATTCATATCGTTTTTTCGTCGAACTATTATACAAAGCAACCTAGATATTTTCACCATGGATCGGCCGCCCTTCTTATAGTAAACCGTGCATTTGCGGTTATTTTCTCTCCATATTTAAATATGAACAAGACGAAGGGTCTGAAATGTAGTAGAAATATAAATATAGACGTTGATGAAGACACTAGTTCGAAGAAAACCGTTTATATAATGATAATCCCATCGTCCCCCAAATTTCGACAAAAATTAATGTTTTTTAAATAAATATACAGGTGCTTGTTTATACAAAAGTACATACGAAATATGGCAGATCCAAATAAAATAACATGAAAACTTATGAATATACTTATTTATCGAACTCCGAACGACAATCACGTGGGTCGTCTTTATATTAAAAGATAGAATATAATCTTCTACAATAAACTGGCTTGACGAGAATGTCTTTCAAAATAGTAAATTAATGTTATTTATTATTAAACTTCAACTCGATAATTTTCCATAATTTTTTATGTACACTAATATTTTCGACTGATAAGTAAGTATATTCATAAATGTTCCTGTTATTTTATTTTGATCTGCTATATTTCGTACGTATCTTAATATAAATAAGCACCCGAATTAATCGCATTGATAAGTCGATTTTAACAAGTTTGTTTTTACAAGCGTGGGAGGCATCCGTATTTGCCCAAATCCTAAACAAACGAGGCCGCAACAATGGTACGCGTTTAAAGGTTTCATGGAATTTACTCCAACAAATTTGACATGACACCAAGGCAATGCAAGTAGTTGTTCTAGTATCACATACAAGTGAAGTTGTCTTTTGTTTTTCGAGTGTAAAGCAATACATCCATGTCAATCATAAGCATCTTTAAGACTTTGCTATGAAGTGTTTGTCCTTTGTCAGTATTGTTTCTCTCGTCAAAGTTGTTGCTGATGCTATTTAAAGGGCAGTGAATGAAGACTTGGGGCGTCTTTCAGCAGCAGCATAATGACATGCTATTAAGCTAAGTCTTTAATTACAAGCAGCGTATTAATGTCTGCTTGACAAGGATTTCTTTTTAACTTTTGTCATACACCACAGACAGGCGAAGGAGTAGAAGAGGCGATATTTGAACGAAATGTCTATGATTTATTGGCCACAGACAAAAAAAGCTGTTAAAAACCACAACAATCTATTAAAATTAACATAAGCCGTTGAATTTATAATAAACTAATATAATACCTTCCCAAGTATGAGCAATAAACATAGCATTGGTTTTAAATGTCAATGATTTTACTTTCTTCAGAGGTATGGTACGATTTCGGTGGCATTCCTCTAAATGGTAATGTTTATAAAAAAATGAATAATGTGCCCATGTTACTTATCCTGTTGCCTAGAATACATATTCCATAATTCATGATGATAAGTTCAATAGTTTAGGAGTTTACCAAGCACATACTTATTATTGACGCTCCCGCACGCACCGATCCTTTTTTAAAATGTATTACTTAATATAACTCAAAATTTGATATAGAGTAATCATTTTCTCTATTATTTTGTTTTGTATCTAACTTTTTTTTAAAGTTTTTTTTTTTTTTTTGGGGGGGGGGTGATTTCGGGTTGGCGAACCTCCTAAATTAGAAAATGTACAAAAAAATGTGCCTATGTTACTCAATGGGTTCCGGAAAATATATATTTTAAAATGTATGATGATACGTTCATTACAAAAAAAATAAAACTTTATATTTATATATATATATATATATATATATATATATATATATATATATATATGCACATTTTATCAAAAAATAATGTTCCCATGTTACTAAACGTATTTTGTAGAATATATATATATACGGAACCGTAATTGTACATGTACCAAATGTGTTTGTTGTGAAAATTGATTTTTGATTGGCTTTCTAAACTTCTAAATATATTCAAATTTCAACGATGCTTCAAGAGTTGGACTAAATTTCCATTATTTTAACAAGCACAGCCAGCGCGTAACGTCACATATCGACATTGAACCCTAACCGTCAACAACATCGAACATAATTCTATTACTAATTATAAATATGTCACAAGTAAGAAGTAAAAAAGAAAACGTCTGTTACTTATAAAGAGGACGTTTTGCGTCGAAAATTCAAGTTTTTTAAATAATTGTTTATTCTGAAAAATCCGCATTGTCTATTTGGCTTTCTAAACTAATATATATATATATATATATATATATATATATATATATATATATATATATATATATATAGAGAGAGAGAGAGAGAGAGAGAGAGAGAGAGAGAAACAGAGCTAACTTTATATAGAGATATATATCAATTAACCAATATATTTTTGTCCATCATACTAATAGATTCCACAATGTATGAATTCATCTATTTATATACTTAAAAGTTGGAACATCTATTGAAACATAGGTAAATCGAGAAGTACTAATGTACTTATCTGTAGGCTGGGCAGAAAGATATGTATCTTAAAGAGCAAATATTTACTTAAATTTAAAATATGTTTCTTTACCAACGCACTGCATCCAATGATGAAAATGAATCTTATGGACCAATTATTTAATGTGTATACATAGTGTCCATCATCTTTCAGCTGACTACCATTTTTCTCTCATTAACCCTTTATACTCGAGATGCTTTTGGCCTTGATAAGTGGTGTTCCAATATTTTAAAAAATGCACGATATATTATGCAAAGCAAAAAAAAAACACAACAGACAATAGTACTAAAGAAAAATACATTATTGTCCTAAATACAATGAGAAAAGAACACATGTAACCGGGGCTGAAGATAGAGAGAATTAAAAACAAAAATGGAATAAATAATTTCAGAAGAATTAACACATGGGCAAGTTTTCTTTTCTTCTGACAATAAAGTATAAATTAAACAACTAAAACTATACAATACTTCTAAAGAACTTTTTTGACGAGGAACAAAGTGTAGTATCTTTTCTGGTGCTACACAGTCTTTTTGTTCTGGTTCAGTGAAGAAGAAGTCCTCATGAACTAACGCACATTTTAATTTTTGTTCTAATCCATAGTGCCTCTCGTTGGGGAAATGGATTTTGCCCACATTAAAAACCGACGTCGTATCTACCTCTGCTGTTGTGGAGAGTCAAGTAAATGGGAACTTAAAAGTGTAGTACATATTCCCACTCCCTGGGGCTCAGTCTTCGATACATGCTCACATATGAGTTTTATCTGTTTTCCCGCTTTGAGACTATCACATTACGGCTCCATTCACTTATTTTGTTTTGTAACAGAATGTTTGTTGTAACTTTTTTTCTTCCAATTATAAATGGCTGCAGGTCGCTACGGCTGATATTCCTGCTATTTATTTGTCTATCGAAAACCTTTACTTGACCAGCCATTGACATGACTAATCCAGACTATATTCAACACCGAAGCGGCATTTTCATCACCACAATTAGAGAATCTCTGGGCCGAAACCTAACCACATAGTCACAGTTCCTAACAAGTCTCGCCCGCCAACAAACTGTTCTTTTCAGGGTAAAACTAGCTATAATAATTTGCGATAAATAACGTTCCTTTTCAGAACAACAAACTGTCTTTTTCAGGACAAGCATTAGCTAAAATAATTTTCTATACCAACTCTCATTTTCAGGATATCAAACTGCCCCTTTTCAGGATATTTTGCAGTAAATTATATGTAACGACGTTCAATTTCGGGACAAATTTACTTTTCAGTCTCCCGAGCAGTTCTCATATACCAGATTGTGTTGTTAGCTTTTACAGCAACAACAGCCTGGTGGCCAGCAGACAATACCTAAATAAAGTATTTCACTGTTTAGCAGATTATGTTTTCCACGTCAATTTGATAAAATCTGTACTTGGGTCACAACACGTCGATATCCTCAGCCACCACACAGATGCTAACGGAATTGCTCCATTGTCTGAGAAGATTCTGACACTGCAAGTTTATTTTCCGGTGTACACGTCAAACAAACAGTTGAGACGCTTTCTGTGGTTGGTTGACTTCTATCGAAGATTTATTTTGGGGTGTTCAACCATCCTTGGCCCGTTGAATCCGCCAATTTAGCTCAAATAACTTTTAGTATTCATACCTATGCCACAAAATGGCGCAGGTGAATTATACGCCACACCAGCAGTCATCCACCAATACATATGTTCCCCATTCGCTGCGATTTAGTGTTTATCAGAAACGATTTAGTAAAAGGTCACTTAGACCAACATGAAAAGGCCACTATTATCAGCATTTTAGGATCAGTCGAAATACGCGTACTAAAACATCGTCATCGATCGGACCCAGCCTGCTTTCTCGACGCACGGACGGGCACGTCAGCACCCCCTTAAAGTCCAACCCTTCCTGTCGTGGTAGGGGCGTCTGGAACTCCGTTTCCTTGCAAAGCAACCCATGGAGGTTAGATCTGGCACCCAGCTGTATTAGGGCCGCAAACCGGCTAAGAGGTCTCTGGTAAAAATCTAAGAGGAGTCGGAATCATGATCTGTTGTCTCTTTGTCGGTGGCAAGCAAGGCTGTGTCGGGCGCGAAATCGCAAATTCATGGAGTGAGGATAACGCCGTTTCTTTTACGCATGTGCACACGTCACTCCTTAGTTTGTTTTGAGTCAAACCTTCCTCTACTTTGTATGCAAGCGCCGAACCTTGCTGCTTTCGGTGTTGGGATGGACCTGCAATCTTGCGGTTTTAACTAATAGCTGCGACCAACAAGGAAGACTTCATGCATGCGAGACAATTATGAGGCACGATCTTCGTGGGCTTTCTGCAAAATTCTGATTCGCTAAATAAACAAACAAAGAAGCCACGTCAGCAGCAAAGACACCACCAGTCACGACAACACCTCTAGTCAAGCAGACCCAGTCGGGGAGAAAGGTCACCTTCCCTGAGAAATGTAGAACGTATATTTATTACTAAATGATACGATCAGTTGTCCAGAGAGAGGGCCGTCGTGTGGGCGCGTGAAACCGCTCCTTCTATTGTAACAAACAAAGCCAAATACAATAGAAAAATGAAAAGTAGAAAGAAAGAAATGAAAAAAAAAAAGCAAGAAAAAAAGGAAAACAAGAAAGAAATAATAAAGAATAAGAAATAAATAAAGAGTAGAGAAAAAAAGGAAATAATAAACAAAGTGAAAGAAGATGCAAAGGACGAGAAAAAGAAACAATGTAAAACAAGAATAGGGCATAAAAAAGGAAAAAAAAGAAACAATGTAAAACAAGAATAGGGCATAAAAAGGAAAAAAAAGAAACAATGTAAAACAAGAATAGGGCATAAAAAAGGAAAAAAAGAAAAAAAGAAACAATGTAAAACAAGAATAGGGCATAAAAAAGAAGAAAAAAGAAACAAAATGAAACAACAAAAGAGTAGCAACAGAGAAATAAATAAAAAGAAGAGTAATACAAGGAAAACGAATAAGAAACAAAGAAACAAAGTGAAACAAGAAGAAAAAAGGGGAAATTATAAGGAAAAAAGGAATAGGCAAAAACAAAGCAGATTACACAGAAAGAAGCAAGAAAAAGAGAAAAGGTAACAAGAAAGTTACAAATGGAAAGAAGAACTAAAATAAAATAAGAAGAGACAAAGGGAAATCAGAAATGAATGAAGAGAAGTAAGAAACAAACAAAAATAAGGAAGAAAAAAACAAAGGAACAGAGGAAAGCAACAAAACGAGAAAGAGGCAAAGGGACAAAAGAGAGAAACAAAGGAGAAGAAAAAGAAACAACGGGTAAAAGTAGTATTAAAAGGAAAAGAAGGAACAGAGCAAGGGACAAAGGGAAATAAATAACAAGAAAGAAGATATATACAAAGGAAAAGGATAAAGAAACAAATGAAACGAAGAATAAAACAATAAGAAAAATTAAGTGTACTAAAATAAAGAATAAAAAAAACGAAGGGAAAGATGAGAGAAACAAAGAAAAAGAATAAAAAAGCAAAGTAAAAAAGAAACAAACAAAAAGGAAATCAGAAAAAGGAAAAAGAGAAAGAAACAAAGAGAAAGACAAAAGAAACAAGTTCGACAAGATGCACATGAATAAAGTCGGAGGTTACACCGGCGGAAACGTTGTTGAAAATAAAATTCAAGGTAGTCCGAATGATCCAAATAATCCAAATTATCAATCCTCATCTCAAGAATTCCCCAAAACATTGGCGTAAAAGTCTTAAAAATTACAAACAAAAAACTCTGTTCACTTTGAAAAGAAAAAAACGAAAGTAAAAAAAATAAAGAATGAAAATGAAATTAGAAAAATAAGAATGACAAAAGTGAATGCATAAATAAATCCAAAAAAAGACAGAATATGAGAAGAATAATTAAGAAATGAAAAACGAAAGAAGAAAAAGAAGAAACATTTTTTGTTCAAAATGTTTCTTGACTTTATCTGAAAGAAAGAAAACAAGTTGTGGAGGGAAAAAGATATGTGGAATATCTACAATAAAACATAAAGGTGAAATAATAATAATAAAAAAAGCTTGACAGTCAAGGGTGAAGGCAAGTTCCATCGGCGGGTGTGGCTAAGAATAATACATCTCATCAAAGGTAAATTCAGGTGTGACATGACAGGGCGTCAAATCATATTGGCTTTGTTAAGTGGATGACATTCAAGTTTAATTTGGAAGCCACTTTTCCCTCGGTGAAATCTCACTAAATTCCCAACGTGGTTTCCCAGACATTTTCTTCCACTTCTCATCTGAAGAAATTCCCTAAACCGCTTAGGCATTTTGCACACATCCGTTTGTCGAAAAGGAAAGAAAATGCCATCAATTGTTTAAGCAAACATTAACTGGCTGACGGATTTGCTTGTTCTCGTTGTTGTTTTTGATGAATTCAATTATCACGAAATATCGAAACGCAAATATCTATTATTATACTAAAGCTGAGTTAATCAACGTTTGTTTCTCTAGGGACTTTTTTTCCTATTTATTTTGATCACATAAAATACATGCTAAAGTATTCTTTAGTTTTGGAATTCAGTTGTCCTTGAAAAAAGAAACATAAACATTGTTCTACTTGCCTGTAATTTGCAATTTACTCACCACGTCATCCATCTCTTACTAAATGTCTATCGATTACTCTCTCCCCCCCCTCTCTCTCTCTCTGTTTATGAAGAGTCAAAGGTAATACAATAAATCAGAAGACTGAAATAGTCCATTATAAATGATAGGGAGCATTACCAAAAGTATAAATACTATTTAAATAATCATAGCTGGAGAGATAACGAGAGATGATGAGTAAGCGGGAGGGGAAGATGTAACGAACAGAAATACTAATTTGGGAATTTGGATTATTTTGTCATTCGACTGGCTACGCAAACTCACTTTTTCCTGATTCGAACAATAAAACTCGAGCTCAATGGGTGACCCAACGCGTCACATTTTTCTAGTAAACACATATACAAGAACTCTAGAGTAAATTCAGTGTTAATTAACGTGATCGTACTTTTTAATAAAACATTTAATTTCTCGGACTACATTCGTGATTATAAAGTAGCGCTGAAATAAACGCGGGAATTAAACAAGTGCCGAATTTGACAATAGTTTTACGTTCAACCAATCGTTTAACATTCCTTAATCGTCGTTTTCTTTGAGACATCATTGTTTCGTCTAATTACATTACGCCATTCTGATTTCTCATATATTCATTCAGTTTTTAATTATATTTAGTAGCAAAATTGAGATCAATAGACACATTTTGCCGTCGACAGATTATTTTCTTTTATGTTGGTATAAAAGCATGAGATAACAAGAATATTTCTGGAATTCAATAAGCGAGAACATTTTGGAGTCATTTCTTTGGGTATGAAAAGAGTATTGTAGTTTGCTTGAAGCATTGCTGTTAAATAAGTATATAGGTATGTAAAAGTCTGTTTGCCATGCGGAAAAAAACGAAACGGTAAAAAAAGAGATGAACAAAAACAAATAATTGAAGACTATATATGCGACATTTTTCTTCAAAATCTTATCTATTTATTTATTTTTTTACTTAATAGTCACCACTTATCAAGGCAAAAGGCCGCTCAAGGATGATGTTTATTGAGTTTGCCAAGTTGATGATAAGACAACCCGTGATGAATGATTGGTAACGATATTTAAAATTGTGTAGAATTTGATTCTTTAAGAGGACAGCTCAATGAGAATTTGTTTACATTGGGCTTGAAAACGTGTAGTCAGCTGGAAAGCAGCCCCGCGATATTGTGTTCCACAGACGGGTAATTCTAAGAAAGAAACTCTTTTCGTGGAAGCTCTGTTTAGTTTTAGGTACATAGAGGGAGAAAGGGAAATTATTGACAGTGGTTGTAGCTAGGCGAGTTTTTGTTGCTTCAGTAAATATTTCACTTACTGTAAATAAAATTTGGGATGGTAGAAAATATTTTGATAATTACGGTAGAAACGTCCTATATTGGAACGTTTCTACTGCATTTTGGCTAAGATCAAAGTGTAGTATCTGTTCCGATGGATACTGCACCCCATAGACTTGTATTGTCTTGGCCTTCGGGGCTTGATTTACGCCGGTCTATGGGTCTGTCCTGTGCAGTTCTAGGAGGTCCACCCTCCCAGGCTTCGCCTCCCCTCTTTGGGGAGGAGTAAGTTTATTGCTTACTGCCTGAGGCGCCCCTACCGGGGAATGCCGACGGGGCTGCCCAGGCAATTTTTAATGGCCAGAGTGCTCACCTCTCGGGCGCTGGCTTTTCAAACTCCACTTTCCCGACCCGATCTTGGGTCACATCTTACTTGTGGGAGTAAGATAAAAACTGGCCTTGTGCCTAACTCCTGGAGAGGAGTAAGCCAATACTCTATAAATGGAAAAAAACTTTTGATTATTTTTAGAAGGGGAGAGTTTCTTCTGAAATGTCAAAATATTTTCCACCATCCCCGATACTATTTACGATAAATGAAAGATTTACTGAAACAGAATGTGAAAGATTTACTAAAACATAAATAGATAATTTTTTGAAGAAAAATATCGCATATATTGTCTTCAATTATTTGTTTTTTTCTTCTCCTCTTTCACGGTTTTGTTTTCTTCTGCACCGCATATAGTATGTTTAAATACCTGTATGCTTAATAGAATATGTATTAAAATTGTGTCTCGGAATTTTTTAGATGACGATTGATAATTTGAATATTTGGACTACTATTCTTTTCTTGGTTGTTATTTTCACAACGTTTACTCGGTCATGGCTGACGGAACGAGAATAATTTACACCGTGGATTAAAATAAATTGCTCAGTTCGAAATTCTGTATAGGTGTCTGAGTATAATATAAAGATTCCCCTGTTCGAAAAGATGTATTTGAAGAAGGTCGGAGGTTACATCGACGGAAACGCCGCAAAAATTACAGCCAAGATGAGAATAGTAGTTCGAATAATTTAAATAATACAAATATATGAAAATTATAATAAATTACGCCAGAATTACTTAATTATTGAATTTCAGCCATTTTGTTTAATTAACCAAGTATTTTTAATGAAAAAATATCAGATGATACATGTTTTTTAATCAACGTACTTCAGCTCTATTTTTTTATTTTGTGATATATAAAAAAAGATGGTCTCGTTTTTTTAGATCATTTAACATAACTTTAGGGCATATCTTTTTGAGAAAAATATGATCCGCGTTAATTTTTTCAACAATTATTTTAAAATGATTGGTTGAAAGCAAATCGACTCATGGAATTGGCTAAAGAAGATTAACGTTTAGGACAAAGATAAATAATAATAATATTAATACGATAGCGTGTGTGTTCGTGTGTCACGCTTCCGGCAAAAACTCTGCGCATGCGTGCTGCACCTAAATTTTTAAAAACATTCAACTAGCCTGCGTTTAGGTATATCTATATGTTTATCCGTCTGACGCAGTGGTTAGCGAGATGGTACTTTTTACTTCGGCCCGACTGGTTTATAGTTCGATCCCAACCAACCTCTAAGATTTTTATTCTACATTTCGAGGGGAAGGGGAAGAAATAATACATTTTTTATTACCTGGTTAAAAACTACTTTTTTGTGTTGCTTAAAACTTAAAACTATTTTTTGTTTTTATGTTGGCGTTTTTAATGGCATTATCTATTTAATTACGTTGACTGCTTAAAAAGTAGGGTATCGGCCAGTACTATTTTGTTGTTGTCTTTTTTTTTTTGAGCGGATGGCATATCAACCTTTTTTAGTAGATATGCGCAGTGCCCATCGTACACAAGTTACTATTTAAAACAATTATTTCACTTTTATCTAGAAGGGGATGGCTCATAATAAAGCAAGCGTAACTTACTAACAAATAGAGGGTGCTTTGTTACATTAGGACCCGTATTGAAAACATCATTTCGTGTAATTTACACGGGTTCCGCTAATAATAATAATAATAATAATAATAATAATAATAATAATAATACAAACAAGATTTGATCGTGCTCATAAATAGAAACTAGTCATCCATTGTGAACAAATCGATGTTAAATTAGAATAATAATGTACCTCTTCAAAAGTCACAGCTTCAAATTTAAAACAAAGATGATACACATTTCTTACAGTAGCGTTGTGGCGGCTCTAAGAAGACCATTTATTACATAGCCGAATGACAATTCCCCGTCTCGGAAAAGCTGAAATTTTGATGACACGCCGTAGCAGTAGTAGTTGATTTCCTTGTTCTTGTCTAGCAGTTGGAATAGATGTTAATAACGATAGAACACAGAATGCGTTTTAATATGTTTAATTTTTAAAATGTTATTTTCTTTAAAAATTGCTCTACCAATCTTTATACTATCACAACATAATCTTTACAGCTGTCCCTAGGAGAAGAGGTTATCCAAAAAAACACACACATCTATCCTGGTTTAAAGATTAGACTAGCTTATCCTCCCACGTAGACTTCCAGTTTGTAACATGGCGTTGTGTTGGCTATATGAAGGTTGTTACATAGTTGGACTAGGACTTTTCCTCTGATAACAGTTGTTGTTATATTGGTACATTGTGACCTTAGTGTAGTTCTTCTGCCTCTCCCCTTCTCTTGTGATGTTGATAGAAGCTGTCTGTCTCTCTCGCTGTAATAACACCAGTATCATTCTTGTGCTATCGTTCGCAGTAGAAGTTGTAGAATAAGAACAAATTATTTTCATTTTTATTTTCTCTTTTAATTCAACTACAGAGGATTATACATCATTTATAACACCCACTTCTAAGAGGAAATACGTTCGGTGAAAATACGTTGGTTCGTCTCGCAGACTAAATGACAAGAGAAATATTTGACTAGTTTATTTGCCACGTTTAACTCGAGACTTCCTCTGACATAACTTTGTTAAGAGTACGTTAACTTAAATGTCTTATCTTAACTTCTAGTGGAAAATTTTCTATTCCGACATAATCTGATTTTAGTAGAAATTTTCTCTTTCAGCATAATCTAATACGTCCCATGCGACATTATTACACAGGTTGAAAGGTATACTAAAATGTACCAGTAAAATAGAAAATGGCTAATTGTGTTCAAATATATTTAATTCATATATTGCCTGTCTTTTGTAGGGCACAGGAGGTGAAAATGTTATCGTGAATTTTTCTCGCGAGATAAGCTTGTACATTCATTAAGACGAAGATGACGATTTTCACTTAAATAAATGTTATTCACTAAACTAATGAATCGACATATCCTAAACCAGAGGTTGTTTATGAAAGGACAATTTGCAGATTTCGAAAGAGAAGCCGTAGTGTCTCTATCTATCAAGACCTTACATTATACAGCAACTGAATTATCATTAGATATATCTTACGTCACATGATCACGCTAAGCTATGTTGTTAGCCAATCAACCAATTTATCCATCGTTTATCAACCTGCACTGTTCATATACCTACACTTCACTTCAAAAGTATATCATTGTCAATATAGAGCAATCTTCTATGTATGAAGTTTATTTGTTGATCAAAAACGTGTAACCACAATCGAAAGCAAATAAATGTAAATCATGTCATTCCGATAAAGTGTTGTTTAACTTAATATTAAACGGATTTGTTTGTGGAAGTTCACGTGTTTATCTGCAATTGTGAGAGTCGTTTCTCAATAGACAGAAACACTTATTTTGGGTCCATGCGCACCAACGAAGCATAAACGAAAGAACAAACAAGATCATCAGATTAACCAAAAGTACAAAGAATGGAAGTAGATTTTTAAAAAGCTAAATTATGTCACAACACCAACGAAGTGAAAAATGAAGCTTGAAACACGTAACGAAATAGAAAAATGTTCAGTAAACAAAGTATGATATAAGACTAGCTGTCTCTAGCCGGCAATTAGCATAAATATTACCTGTCATCTCTGGAATCGTTAATACAATTCAAAAATCTTTCTGCAATGCAATCATATTTGGTACAAACTTAAGGTGCATAAACGTATCTGTAATTTGATTGGCTCCACCCTTTCTTCTTCTCTACACCCTCCGTCTCTCGCAAACGTGATGTTGCTAGTCTCAGTCTTTTTTGTAAGTATCATTATTGCACGTGTTCTTTGGAATTGTGTGATCTATTCCCTGCCTTTTGTTCCAGCTTGTGTGACTTGTTGGTCTAGTGGTCTCCATCAATTCGCTGTTTTTATACCTCATTGTAATACAGCTTCGTATTTCAGTAGCCTCTTTTCAAGAACTACGGGATTGTGGAACTCTCTTTCTGTTGACTGTTTCCCTCTTACCTATAGCTTTGATCATTTCAATACTATGGCAAATAGAGATATCCTGTCTTTGTGATAATCATATTTTGTTCTTGTTAGCTCGTTACATCAAGTGGCTTCATGCCTTGTCTGGAGTGATTTCCATAAAAAAAGTTATGTCTGACGTCCTGAATGCTGCAGTCATGAATACCCAATAATATTTATTTTATCGCCGTTCAATGATATGGGGGCACTTTGATGATCGTCTTATCAGTAGAAGATGTGATCTTGAATGGACCTCACTCACCGGATCTACCCCCCCCAGATGTTTATCTGTAAGGTTTATCTAAAATAATGTCTATTTAAGCAATAAAACTATTCTTGAACGGAAGTAGAAAATCACAGTCAACATCAGAACAGTGCGAAGGAAAAATGTGTCAGCGTTTTTAACACTTCTGTACATTGTAATGAGCCGCGACAAAACAAAGACTGTTAGACATTCATGACTGAAATTCGGTAAACAAGCTGAGCATAGATTGCAGTTTATTCATCCTAAATATGATTTGATTTCAGAAAGGATTTTGGATTTTATTAACGATTCTATTGGTGGCATTTCTTTTGTGGTCACCCGGTATAAAGAAGAGATGAAATGTAACATGTGTTACTTTATTGCTATGTGTAAGTGGATATATAATAGCCTCCGTTCAACTTTTAGAGACAACGGATACCCTCTGTAAGAGTGCTTGCGGGTATAATTGTGAAACAAGGGTTGTGCAACTTCCAACCACACAATTCCTGAGTCGACAAATGGCAAGTAGTAGTACAAGACGACTGGAAACAATGCCGAGATAAGCACAGAGCACATACAGCAGCTGGTATTACCAAATGGTCACCCATTTAGTACTGACCAGGCTCAACGACGCTTACCTTCGGTTATCTCACGGGAATCGGTGTGTCCACGTTATTATGCCGTATAGTGAGTATATGTATATTATTGATAATAGTAATTTTTCTTACACACTGGTGGACCGATTTAACTTCAACGCTAACTGGCAAACATTTTCTGAAGTTCCTGCTGGTAACGTTGTGTTCTTAGAGTTATCTTGACGATATCTTCTGTTCTGTCCCCTTTTCTCTTCGTAGGGTATAACTAGACAGCTGCCACTATTTACTGTCCTTCTTTGTCGGAATTAGGTATGGTCCGGCTCGGTTTTGTGGAGATTCTTACGTCCACCTGATTAGTCGTTTAAAGGAACAGGAAAACAAAATAGTACAAAAAAGGTTTATGCACACGTTAACTGGATGATAGCATCGCAAATTTCATACCAGCCAAGGATACGTCTGACAGAGGATGGACCGTTGTGCCATCTTCTGGCCTTTCTCTGTAGGGCTGAGATATGTTTCTGTGTAGTTCTAGGAGGTCCACTCCATCAGGCTTCCCCTTCTTACGTTTTGAGAAGGAGTTAGTTTATTGCTAATCGTCTGAAGCGCCCCTACCAGGGAATGCTTACAGGGCTGCTCAGACATTTTTTGTAGGCCAGCGTGCTCAACCTTTTGGCACTGGTTTTTAAATCCCCACCGTTCGAACTTGTGTCACATCTTCCCTCGTAGGAAGGAGATAAATATACAGTTGCTAAAGAAATTAGATTCAGCGGATTAGTGTAAAGGTAATTGAAACAGTGAAGGTAATTGAAATTATATATAGTGCACTTATTTGTGTATTGGTTCAGGCCAGCATCTTCATGGAAACAACGAGACGCCCTGCAATTGCCGGTACCATTTGCTTCTCTTAGTGTCCTACGTGGTTCTGTTTGTTGTGCTTCTTTGACAATTCGCGCCTTAATCTTCGCCATGTGTCCCCTCTTGCGGCTAACTTCTCAACCAAGAGGAGATAACCTATATATATATTATTTTTATAATTCTAGCAGTTGCACTCTCCCGATATTACCTTCTCTTTCGGAAGGAGAAATGTTTCATTGCCGATCACCTGAGTTGACACTGCCCTTCAAGAGGGTGGAATTGGCACTCCATCTTCCACCTTAAATTGACTTCATGTCTTATCCTGCTGCAGTTGGAAGCGGGTATTTATTAAGAGTTGGCTTTTCAATAATTGTAAACTTTCGTGCTTTTTTATTTTTACTAACGAGTCACCGTTGATCAAGGCCCAAAGGTCACTCAAAGGTCATTCAAAGGTCACTCAAAGGTCACTCAAAGATGAGAGTTAATGAGTTTATCAGGTGGACGGTTACACGGCACCTTGAGAATTGGAGACGATTATTTAAGAGGACGGCTCAACAGAATTTGTTAACGTTGGACTTGAAAACGACCATGTTGTAGTCAGCTGGGAAGACACATAGTTCGTGGAAACAAACTATGCACATGGAAGTTCCGTTTAGTTTTAGCTGCACAGAGGGAGAAAGGAAAATTATTTACAGTTGTTGTAGCTAGACGAGTTCTTGTAAATGTTGCACATGGGGGGAAGATCAGAGATTAGAGCTCAGTCAAGCACCAACCATGAAGATAACGCTAGAGTAAAAAAAAAAAGACTAGCAACGTCTCTTCTTTGAGAAAGAAGCTTGTACAACGCTAGACGCCTTTCAAATGCGTCTGCGCGAAAACTTGACAATATGGAGAGGTTCGCTGATTTTTCTATAGGAAAGCCTTTTAAATGGTAGCGAAGTATTTTTGTGATGCGCACCTTTCAATGAGCTTTAATTAAACTAACTAAATAGCCGGAGAAAGAGAAAGTGTTAATCTGGTACGTGCGAAGAGCCGTTGGAGCTTTATTTAAACATGATAATTAGAAGTCCTTATGTTATTACACCCGACATCCCAAAGACTATTCATGCCATATTTGGACACGTGTAACCAATAGTTTTCAAGCCTATAAATATGCATAATTATTATAATGATTATCATTAGTAGTAATAGTAGTATTTTAATTTTGACACCTCCCTATGAGACACCCGATATTCTCCCTCTCTTTCCATCTCTCTCTTTGTCTCTCACTCTCTCTCTCTCCCCCTCTCTCTCTCTGTCTTTTCATTGTCCTTGATCGACACACCTTTCTCTCTTAATTCGTTTCCCTCTCTATTTTATTCATGAGCAAATTTACAAAAAGAACGAAAGACTTCGCTAAAATTTAAGCAGACAAGAAATCAGAAAGAAAGAAAGGAAAAAGAAAAATATTTCATCAGTCGACTTTCTCTCTCTCTCTCTCTTTTCTTTCTTCCTCCATCCCTCTCTCACTTACTCTTTAAACCCCCTCACTTTCTCGGTGTTGCCACGAACAGTCGACAAATTTGTCTTAAATAAAATGTTCCTTTAAAACCTTTAAAAGAACGCCTAGTAAGAATTTTAAAAAGTCATTTTTTTCTTTCAATAAAAATTTCTGATCATCCCAGGCACTAATTTCGTCGTTGGTTGCCCCAAGCATATAAATATTACAGCATTATCAGATCGGGTCTACGCTGAATGTTTGATGTAAAATTTATATATATATATATATATATATATATATATATATATATATATATATCTTGTCCAGTCTGTGACTTTCACCCGGACACACACACACACACACACACAGAAAATGCGACTTTCCTTTAAATAATAGACGATGTTTTAAAAATAAATATTCACAATCAATGTTCTAATATCCTTGTTTTAAAAATACACGTACTTGAATTAACCATAAAAAATTAATGTGTAAAAGTTTATTTTCTAAATTTAATGTTTTAAAATTACTAAAATTCATGTTCATAAATAACTTTTCTTGAATCAATGTATTAAAATTAATATTATTAGTCAACGCTTTTAGTTTTTAATTAATGTTTTAAAAATAATGTTTTGAAATAATCAGTATAATTACAGATTCTGAGATAGTATGTAATAAAATAAAATGCAGAACTACAGACCGGACAGAACGTGAGGCCGATGCATGTTTTCCTCCTTCTCAAGAGAATCGAAATCAAAGTAAACGTAAATCTCAGTATAATTACAAAATATTTTAGGAGACTTGCTATCACTTGACTCAGAAATGAAATGATTGATTTGGTTGGGTTTATCTGATTTACGGTAAACCGACCTTTTTTACGACAGTGCCGAAACACAATCCGCCCGTTCTGGGGTAATACGGAAACGCAAACCGACAATTTTAAGATAATACAGAAAAGAAAACCTTCCATTTTAGGGTATGCAAGAACACAAATAGTTCAATTTGTTTTACTTGTTCGATCCTCAACGATGCTTTCACGTGTATGTTTTTTAAAAAATTCTTTTTTAACGTAGTTCACCCAAACAAGGCAGGCCACCACTGTAGACGTAAGGGGCTACTGAGAAAACTAAGGGTGAAGGTTTGGATGGGGTCGCAACCTAATTTGTGAGCTGCGCAGCGAGATATCTGTTTACATTAGTTTTAAATTTCTGCATGTCAGTAACATCAGGAAGCAGGGCGCAGGGAGGGAGTTCCAGAGTCAAGTAGCACGGGGAAAGAAGCTTTTGGAGTAGAAAGCTCTTCGGCATCTGGGGACCTCCACAGTGTATGGATGGGATTTGGCAGATTGTCGGGTTGGTCTAGTGGATCTACGTCGTTGGGGCACCAGAGCAGCAACATCATCGGAGTACTTGTAAAACAGGCACAAGGAACCAACATTGCGGCGATGGGACAGGGGCTGGAGCTTGGTGGATAGTGAAGGAGCTATCAAATTGGCGACTCTTTTTTGGACCTTGTCTAAGAGGGAGAGACTAGCGGATGATGCTCCAGCCCCGATGTGACAACAATACTCCATGCCTGGGCGGATGGTGGCTTTGTAGAGATATAGGATAATGTCAGGTGTGAGAAGTGTACTGGTGTGTTCTTTTTCTTCAAGAGTAATGCAGAAAAGACATATCGATTCTTTTAGGAGTGAGAAAGAAATACAAGCTAACCCTTATGGGGTAATATCAAAACACAAACCATCCCTTTTGGGAGTAATTCAAAGACACAAATCGATCCGTGTGGGGTAATCCCAAAACGTAAACCGCGCCTTGTTGACTACTTCAGAAACACAAATCGATTCTTTTTAGGGTAACACGGAAACATTAAACTATGACATTGTGTAATTCCGGCACATCAACAGACCATTTTTTTTGTAATGCCGAAACACAATATCTATTGCAAACAATTTATTGTACCTATTAAATCAACACAAGTTACAATAGTTGGAGGTAATTGCAGGCACCTACCTTTCCCAATACTGTGAGTGAATTAGGAAATATAAAAAGCCTAATAGTTCAATTCAATTCATTTGTTCGGTCTGCAACATTGCCTGCATGTGTCTGTGTGATGTGATGTTTACGTGTGTTCTTAATTGTATACATCAACCATGCTAACACAAAAGAAAAGAAAAAAAGAATAAAAACAGAAGTACTTTTTTTTGGTCACCGTTGTTGTTTTCTTGTTGTTGCGTTTTCTTGGTTTTTAATTTTTCTTTTTAAATCCAAGAAAGAAAGGGTAAATGTCGAATGTGCACTGACTGGCCGGAGAAGTCCTGTTTCTCACGGCTGGTGAGAATGTGGACGCCGAGCAGGAGGAAATTCTTCGCTAATTTCAAACGCCAGAAACACAAGAAGAAAACAAAAGGGTGAAGAATTTTGTTTTAATTTATTTATTTCTACTTAGCCGAAAACACTATTTATATTTCACTCGCGAGGTATTCGTCTATATCGAAGAAGGTGGCAGGAAATAAATGTGCCAAAAATATTTGTTTGAGACACTATTCTGTTCATAGATTTTACTCGACATTAGTTAACAATTACACATTGTCCCACTCCCCTAAAATAGTACTTTGTTTTCCTTGCTGTTTGTTATATATATATATATATATATATATATATATATATATATATATATATATATATATATATATATATAAATATAAAAGAGGGTAGTGCAGTATTAGTGCAGTTCCAACGAGAGAAAGGTATATATGTAAAGGAGTAAGGCTACCAACATTTGTAGAATGTATTTTTTCTCAACATTTATTTATTATTTTGTTGTTTTACCATTTTATAATTTTATATTTTTGTTGTTTTACCATTTTATAATTTTTATTTATAATTTTTGTCGTTTTACCATTTTATAATTATAATTATAAAATGGTAAAACAACAAAAATATAAAATTATAAAATGGTAAAACAACAAAATAATAAATAAATGTTGAGAAAAAAAACATTCTACAAATGTTGGTAGCCTTACTCCTTTACATATATATATATATATATATATATATATATATATATATATATATATATATATATATATATATATATATAGTCTCGGAAGTTTCTCAACCATTAAAACTATATTTAAAAAAAAAACAAAAAAAAACTTATAGTCCCAAGTCTTCCAGTGGAAAATCACTCATGTAAGTCAATTTATTTTTTACAGTTATTATATTAGTTTGTTTCTAACACTATTTTAAGGGATCATCAGTTGTTTACCATGAAATCTTAATTTGGTGTTTGAATCCTTTTTAGCTGCTTGTTATTCTTCTTTATTTTCTATGTGATGTCTTTAAGTGGAGATTCCTATTCTGTTGATAATATTGTAACCTAGAAACCAACGAGCTACTTCCGGACATTTTTACCTTTTTTATATTTACCATTGTCACGCGCTCGCCGCCGTCGTCCCGACAAAGGCTGCGTATGACAATATATAAGTAGATAAGTGATGCGAATAAAAATTTAATAGAATGCAAAACTCCCAGGATGGAACTTTTTCACAAATTCGGATGCCTGGATTACCTTCAACCCATCACTTTGCACTTGCTTCATACTTTCAATCCTCGGATTTGTTTAAACGATCTTTCTTCAATGGTGATGATTTTCTTTGCATATTTTTAACGTTTTAAATTGTGTTTAGTTTCATGTCTTTTATATTTTTATATTTTCAAGTGTTTGCATTACAGTAAATGTTACTGACTTAACTGTGGAATTTCCTCTGATGATAAGAGCATATCTTTGAAAATCCATGCATTAAGGAAAGGAAAATAGTTTTAGTTTATACTAGCTGGACCCGTCCACCGGCGTTGCCCGGGAGAAATATAAAAGAATACATTAAAATTTGTCAACATCCGACAGAACGTACACATTTAATATTTAGAATAATTGTCGGTTTAGAATTGTTG
Source organism: Sepiola atlantica (assembly GCA_963556195.1). Lineage (NCBI taxonomy): Eukaryota > Metazoa > Mollusca > Cephalopoda > Sepiida > Sepiolidae > Sepiola > Sepiola atlantica. The sequence goes on from OY744537.1 coordinate 15,678,665, forward strand.
AAGTGTGAAAGAAGGAAGAAATGAATGAATGAATGAAGGAGACGCGGCTGTACGAGTCTTCCTGGCTATCCCATGGTACCGGTATTTCTTAAACACCCGCTCTATCTATGATAATGAGCACTTTTAAAATTAAAGAGCCCTATTAAATCCAATCCCCCTTTTGCTATCTTTGTATAGAAATTCCATTTTTTGTGAGGAAAGAAAAAAGAAAAATGAGTATGCCTCCCGAGCACTACTAAAACACATAAATATAATTAAAGAGATCTGCAGAGCACTAATAAACCATGTGTGTTCGAAGAGAAATGATGATATTCACAATAGTTAAAGTACTACCTATTTTAAAGTACTACCTATTACATTGATTTTTTTTTAAAAAAAATCCTGCCCATAATCCCCCTTCCCTTCCTCCCTCGTAGGTCAAAGTTTAACAATGTAAAAAAAAAAATGTGCGTGTCGACTGGGTTCGAACCCTACAGATCTTGATCTAAGATCTACAGCGATAACCACTTAGCCACAAAAGCGACTAAAAAACCTATTGAAAAATAGGTTAGTAAAACTAAGCATGTAGCTGGCATGCGTTTTATATTACGATCCGAAAGGCGACCAAATGTTGGGTCCACCAGTCACACGTTTTGGGTCATTCTATACGAAGAAATAGATGCTTTTTTCCAATTGTTGGATATTATGTGTGTGAAAGGTGTAGGATTCAAGAAATGTCAGCTGTATGCAAGTCTGTCTCGTAGCTTCGTGTATATTGACTTAATTCGGAAGTCGAGTCACTGAAGAAATTGTAGCCGCCATGTTGAATAATGAAACACTGCAAGGAACTATGTTCGTTAATTGCATTCTCTAAAAACTGGAATGAGCATAAATGTATACGTAATGGGTAGAAATAACGTAATCTGATATTCTCGAAAATCAGCGAGATTAGCGGGAGCTTCCATTAAATGTGTGCGTAATATTTTGTATTATGTAGTAAATTAATAGCAGACAAATCGTAAATATTAACGGACACTTTTTTGAAAAGTAGGCGTTGTTTATTAGTTCCCGGTGTAAATGGGGAGAGTGTCAGTACTGAAGTATTAGGGGGGAAAGCTTTTACTACCACCTATATGGAGTATGTTTTGAGGAGAGTCGAAGATGGTGGGTCGAAAGTAATATTTAGTGTTAGCTGGAAAATAATAACAAATTTACTAAAACACGCTCGAGTGAACAAGTGTAATATAGTGATGAGTTTAGTAGCATGTGATGCATGTGGTTATTATCCTCTTCTTCGAGAAGGTACAGGGGAAAAATCGTCTTAACTTTATATATTAGATGAACCTTGTTTGAAGAATTGATGATTAAATAAATATTGCATTTTATAATTTTTTTATTTTCATCACTTATCTACTTAGATTATTTCTCTATCTTGTATATCGAGCTTTGACTATTCAAGATAGGATATAATTTAGAGATGTAATCTTTATCTTTATTTTCATATTTCACACATATAATATATATATATATATATATATATATATATATATATATTGGGTTGTTTCGAATCGTGTGACTGGCCTATATTGTTTCCTTTCATACTGATGATTGCAGTGTAGCATGAAAAACATGTGTATATTGGAAAATTTGAAAATAATATTTATTCATCAATAATTGTATATATATATATATATATATATATATATATATATATATATATATATATATATATACATACATGTATATATATGAAATAAACTAAACACACATCATGGCTGTCCGCATTATGAATTATTTCGACCTAGATAGGTCTCATCAGACGCATACACAGCCACATTTCAGAACTGAATAATTCAGAGATTATTCAGTTCCGAAATGTGGCTGTGTATGCGTCTGATGAAACCCATCTAGGTCGAAATAATTTATAATGCGGACAGCTTTAATATGTGGTAAGTTTATTTCTTTTAAATTTATTTCTACTCTGTTAACAAGTCCATTGAGCTCTCTTACTCGGATTCCCATCGAAACCATTCAACTCTGCTCTCTCTCTCTCTCTCTCCCCCCCTCTCTCTCTCTCTCTCTCTCTCTCTCTCTATATATATATATATATATATTTATATATATATATATATATATATATATATATATATATATATATATATATATATATATATATATATATATATATATAATCAAAATCTACTTATGTGATATATATCAAATAATTAAGAATACGATTCCATTTCTCTCTCTACCACTAGGAAGTTCTTGGCTCAGTTGGTAGAGCGTCGCACGTCGATCACTGAGGTCCCGATTTCTTACTAGATAGTCGTAGAGACGACAAAACATGTGCCTGTGTAGTGTATGTTATACATATATGAGTTAAATTATCTCTATTTTAGATTTATAAGCATTAGGTCAGAAACGAGATCATCGTGCATGATATGTTTTATTGATATGAAACTATAGATAAAAAAATAACTAAATAATGTGTTTATAGAGATTTTCTGACAACCGGGAAGGTTCATACTGGAATGGTCCGCTTGTTTGAACTGTAAAAATCATAAATAAAACAGTGATTCATTTTGGTCATAAAGTTTTATGACCTTCCTGTATGCCCCTTGAAAACAGTAATTCTTTATTTATCACGTTGTTAACGTAATTTGAACAAAGACCACACAGAATATTCATAGTAATAATGTTTGCTAAACACAACCGAGTATGTTACAAAAGCTACTAGGCAAAAGTAAGAGTGTACGCCTTCACTTAACAATATCAGTTCTTTTTAACGTATAGTGGAATGAGTAGGTCACAAGTTACCATTACAAGTTCCTTTGATTTTTACGTGCACTAGTTCAAAATTCGAACTAAAAACCTGAGTGGTTATGAATAGCAATCGAGACTAATAGAGGTATGTGTTATATCTTCATCGAGTAATCCATATTTTTGTCCCTGTGTTAATTTTACGGTAAATATAACGAATAAAAATGTGCGTGAGTGTGTTTGCTAAAAATATAAAAAAAATCTGTAAAAGGGGTGAATATAGAACTCATTGCAACTCTGATTGCGACTATGGTACCGGCGATGTTTATTACGTTGGAAATATCTACATCAGTGATGACCACCATGACGCTGGAATCCATAATCTCTACTACAGTCGATTAACGTAACAGGGATAACATCCACGTCGACTAAACTGAAATTATCTCTTATAAAAAATAAAGTTTAATATAAAAATAAAGGAACGCAAACGATTTGCAAGGATTTCGCTACAAGTCACATTAGACGCCATCTTGAAATACTCCTTTTCCAGAAAGTAACCTGTGATTATATTTCGATATTACGTTTTATACTATTGAAAACCGTTGCGTAATAAACTGTGTAATACATATGGCGGTTATATTAGACCCCATCCCGAGAAAAGAGAGTTTGAATGCCTACTGGAGAGAGTTTGAATGTCTACTAGAGACCATCCTCTAGTGTATTGGTCTCTCTGTATAATAGTTTAATAAGACAACCTGACATGAGAATACTTCACCCTACAAGTAAACCCTGACCAAATATTCAAACTAACATCGTATTCTAAGCCCAAATAAGATCTCCTCGACACGGCTATACACTGTTTAATACGCAGCCATCGTATCGTTGTTATACCCTAACCCAATACACAGCCATCGTATCATTCTTATACCCTAACCCAATCCACATCCATCGTATCATTCTTATACCCTAACCCAATACACAGCCATCGTATCATTCTTATACCCTAACCCAATCCACAGCCATCGTATCATTCTTATACCCTAACCCAATACACAGCCATCGTATCATTCTTATACCCTAACCCAATCCACATCCATCGTATCATTCTTATACCCTAACCCAATACACAGCCATCGTATCATTCTTATACCCTAACCCAATCCACAGCCATCGTATCATTCTTATACCCTAACCCAATACACAGCCATCGTATCATTCTTATACCCTAACCCAATACACAGCCATCGTATCATTCTTATACCCTAACCCAATCCACAGCCATCGTATCATTCTTATACCCTAACCCAATACACAGCCATCGTATCATTCTTATACCCTAACCCAATACACAGCCATCGTATCATTCTTATACCCTAACCCAATACACAGCCATCGTATCATTCTTATACCCTAACCCAATCCACATCCATCGTATCATTCTTATACCCTAACCCAATACACAGCCATCGTATCATTCTTATACCCTAACCCAATACACAGCCATCGTATCATTCTTATACCCTAACCCAATACACAGCCATCGTATCATTCTTATACCCTAACCCAATACACATCCATCGTATCATTCTTATACCCTAACCCAATACACAGCCATCGTATCATTCTTATACCCTAACCCAATACACATCCATCGTATCATTCTTATACCCTAACCCAATACACAGCCATCGTATCATTCTTATACCCTAACCCAATACACATCCATCGTATCATTCTTATACCCTAACCCAATACATAGCCATCGTATCATTCTTATACCCTAACCCAATACACAGCCATCGTATCATTCTTATACCCTAACCCAATACACAGCCATCGTATCATTCTTATACCCTAACCCAATACACAGCCATCGTATCATTCTTATACCCTAAACCAATACACAGCCATCGTATCATTCTTATACCCTAACCCAATACACAGCCATCGTATCATTCTTATACCCTAACCCAATACACATCCATCGTATCATTCTTATACCCTAACCCAATACACAGCCATCGTATCATTCTTATACCCTAACCCAATACACATCCATCGTATCATTCTTATACCCTAACCCAATACACAGCCATCGTATCATTCCTATACCCTAACCCAATACACATCCATCGTATCATTCTTATACCCTAACCCAATACACAGCCATCGTATCATTCTTATACCCTAACCCAATACACATCCATCGTATCATTCTTATACCCTAACCCAATACACAGCCATCGTATCATTCTTATACCCTAACCCAATCCACAGCCATCGTATCATTCTTATACCCTAACCCAATACACAGCCATCGTATCATTCTTATACCCTAACCCAATACACATCCATCGTATCATTCTTATACCCTAACCCAATACACAGCCATCGTATCATTCTTATACCCTAACCCAATACACATCCATCGTATCATTCTTATACCCTAACCCAATACACAGCCATCGTATCATTCTTATACCCTAACCCAATACACAGCCATCGTATCATTCTTATACCCTAACCCAATACACAGCCATCGTATCATTCTTATACCCTAACCCAATACACAGCCATCGTATCATTCTTATACCCTAACCCAATACACATCCATCGTATCATTCTTATACCCTAACCCAATACACAGCCATCGTATCATTCTTATACCCTAACCCAATACACATCCATCGTATCATTCTTATACCCTTACCCAATACACATCCATCGTATCATTCTTATACCCTAACCCAATACACATCCATCGTATCATTCTTATACCCTAACCCAATACACAGCCATCGTATCATTCTTATACCCTAACCCAATACACAGCCATCGTATCATTCTTATACCCTAACCCAATACACAGCCATCGTATCATTCTTATACCCTAACCCAATACACAGCCATCGTATCATTCTTATACCCTAACCCAATACACAGCCATCGTATCATTCTTATACCCTAACCCAATACACAGCCATCGTATCATTCTTATACCCTAACCTAATACACAGCCATCGTATCATTCTTATACCCGAACCCAATACACAGCCATCGTATCATTCTTATACCCTAACCCAATACACATCCATCGTATCATTCTTATACCCTAACCCAATACACAGCCATCGTATCATTCTTATACCCTAACCCAATCCACAGCCATCGTATCATTCTTATACCCTAACCCAATACACAGCCATCGTATCATTCTTATACCCTAACCCAATACACATCCATCGTATCATTCTTATACCCTAACCCAATACACAGCCATCGTATCATTCTTATACCCTAACCCAATACACATCCATCGTATCATTCTTATACCCTAACCCAATACACAGCCATCGTATCATTCTTATACCCTAACCCAATACACAGCCATCGTATCATTCTTATACCCTAACCCAATACACATCCATCGTATCATTCTTATACCCTAACCCAATACACATCCATCGTATCATTCTTATACCCTAACCCAATACACATCCATCGTATCATTCTTATACCCTAACCCAATACACAGCCATCGTATCATTCTTATACCCTAACCCAATCCACAGCCATCGTATCATTCTTATACCCTAACCCAATACACAGCCATCGTATCATTCTTATACCCTAACCCAATACACATCCATCGTATCATTCTTATACCCTAACCCAATACACAGCCATCGTATCATTCTTATACCCTAACCCAATACACATCCATCGTATCATTCTTATACCCTAACCCAATACACAGCCATCGTATCATTCTTATACCCTAACCCAATACACAGCCATCGTATCATTCTTATACCCTAACCCAATACACAGCCATCGTATCATTCTTATACCCTAACCCAATACACAGCCATCGTATCATTCTTATACCCTAACCCAATACACATCCATCGTATCATTCTTATACCCTAACCCAATACACATCCATCGTATCATTCTTATACCCTAACCCAATACACTTCCATCGTATCATTCTTATACCCTAACCCAATACACAGCCATCGTATCATTCTTATACCCTAACCCAATACACATCCATCGTATCATTCTTATACCCTAACCCAATACACATCCATCGTATCATTCTTATACCCTAACCTAATACACATCCATCGTATCATTCTTATACCCTAACCCAATACACATCCATCGTATCATTCTTATACCTTAACCCAATACACAGCCATCGTATCATTCTTATACCCTAACCCAATACACAGCCATCGTATCATTCTTATACCCTAACCCAATACACAGCCATCGTATCATTCTTATACCCTAACCCAATACACAGCCATCGTATCATTCTTATACCCTAACCCAATACACATCCATCGTATCATTCTTATACCCTAACCCAATACACATCCATCGTATCATTCTTATACCCTAACCCAATACACAGCCATCGTATCATTCTTATACCCTAACCCAATCCACAGCCATCGTATCATTCTTATACCCTAACCCAATACACATCCATCGTATCATTCTTATACCCTAACCCAATACACATCCATCGTATCATTCTTATACCCTAACCCAATACACATCCATCGTATCATTCTTATACCCTAACCCAATACACATCCATCGTATCATTCTTATACCCTAACCCAATACACAGCCATCGTATCATTCTTATACCCTAACCCAATACACAGCCATCGTATCATTCTTATACCCTAACCCAATACACAGCCATCGTATCATTCTTATACCCTAACCCAATACACAGCCATCGTATCATTCTTATACCCTAACCCAATACACAGCCATCGTATCATTCTTATACCCTAACCCAATACACAGCCATCGTATCATTCTTATACCCTAACCCAATACACAGCCATCGTATCATTCTTATACCCTAACCCAATACACAGCCATCGTATCATTCTTATACCCTAACCCAATACACAGCCATCGTATCATTCTTATACCCTAACCCAATACACATCCATCGTATCATTCTTATACCCTAACCCAATACACATCCATCGTATCATTCTTATACCCTAACCCAATACACATCCATCGTATCATTCTTATACCCTAACCCAATACACAGCCATCGTATCATTCTTATACCCTAACCCAATACACAGCCATCGTATCATTCTTATACCCTAACCCAATACACAGCCATCGTATCATTCTTATACCCTAACCCAATACACAGCCATCGTATCATTCTTATACCCTAACCCAATACACAGCCATCGTATCATTCTTATACCCTAACCCAATACACAGCCATCGTATCATTCTTATACCCTAACCCAATACACAGCCATCGTATCATTCTTATACCCTAACCCAATACACAGCCATCGTATCATTCTTATACCCTAACCCAATACACATCCATCGTATCATTCTTATACCCTAACCCAATACACATCCATCGTATCATTCTTATACCCTAACCCAATACACAGCCATCGTATCATTCTTATACCCTAACCCAATACACAGCCATCGTATCATTCTTATACCCTAACCCAATACACATCCATCGTATCATTCTTATACCCTAACCCAATACACATCCATCGTATCATTCTTATACCCTAACCCAATACACATCCATCGTATCATTCTTATACCCTAACCCAATACACATCCATCGTATCATTCTTATACCCTAACCCAATACACATCCATCGTATCATTCTTATACCCTAACCCAATACACAGCCATCGTATCATTCTTATACCCTAACCCAATACACAGCCATCGTATCATTCTTATACCCTAACCCAATACACAGCCATCGTATCATTCTTATACCCTAACCCAATACACAGCCATCGTATCATTCTTATACCCTAACCCAATACACAGCCATCGTATCATTCTTATACCCTAACCCAATACACAGCCATCGTATCATTCTTATACCCTAACCCAATACACAGCCATCGTATCATTCTTATACCCTAACCCAATACACAGCCATCGTATCATTCTTATACCCTAACCCAATACACATCCATCGTATCATTCTTATACCCTAACCCAATACACAGCCATCGTATCATTCTTATACCCTAACCCAATACACAGCCATCGTATCATTCTTATACCCTAACCCAATACACAGCCATCGTATCATTCTTATACCCTAACCCAATACACAGCCATCGTATCATTCTTATACCCTAACCCAATACACAGCCATCGTATCATTCTTATACCCTAACCCAATACACAGCCATCGTATCATTCTTATACCCTAACCCAATACACAGCCATCGTATCATTCTTATACCCTAACCCAATACACAGCCATCGTATCATTCTTATACCCTAACCCAATACACATCCATCGTATCATTCTTATACCCTAACCCAATCCACAGCCATCGTATCATTCTTATACCCTCCCTCAAGTAATGTTACCTCAAATAATAGCACTTAGCTAAATACTTCACCAGACGATGAATTGTTGTCCTTGAATCCGACCAAACCAAGAAAAGACAACAAAAAAAAAAAGATAAACGATAACATAGTTAAGTGGCTATTTGGGGGAGATGAAAATTAGTGTTTTTCATTGCTTTACTAGCATAACATTTGAGAAGTAAAACAGAATATTGATTGAACACTCGGATATTTATGTTTCTTATATAGAATTTAAGTGTTATCCCCAGGAAGGGGCCCCTTGGTTTTGCGAACTTACACTGAAGTATAAAGAAAAGCACAAGATAGAAACTTAGGGAATTTTGAAATCTTATTCCTCAAACATACGGGGACTGATCTGGAAATAAAATCAGCCTGTTAATCCTTTATGAAATCATTACTTAGATACAAGTTGAAAATATGCAGTAAACGAGCTTTTGTAAAATAACATTTTTCCGATGTCAGACCATATTAGATACTTAGTGTGTTATTAATAACACCTAAGTCGGCAAATTACTTTTCTAACATATTTTGAGTAATTAACTAAATAATGATGAGAATTTTAAGGATATCTCGGTCGACCATTTTCGGCGTCATATTCGCGCTAGCAGTAAAGCAATCCTCGCCGGTCAGGTTTGCGTGGCGGTACGAAGTAGGCCAGTTACCATAGATATACAAGCGCTCGTATCCTAGACATGAACACATTTTCTTATAAATACAGCTTAGACAAATTACTTTATTTATAAAATACTTTTTATTATATCAAATAGTATCTTCTTTCAAGTGTTTACTCATTTTTTGGCTAAGATCAAAGTGTAGTATCTGTTCTGATGAATACTGCACCCCGTAGACTGGTATTGTCTTGGCCTTCGGGGCTTGATTTACGCCGGTCTATGGGTCTGTCCTGTGCAGTTCTAGGAGGTCAACCCTCCCAGGCTTCGCCTCCCCTCTTTGGGGAGGAGTAAGTTTATTGCTTACTGCCTGAGGCGCCCCTACCTGGGAATGCCGACGGGGCTGCCCAGGCAATTTTTAACCCCCACTTTGGGTCACATCTTACTTGTGGGAGTAAGATAAAAACTGGCCTTGTGCCTAACTCCTGGAGAGGAGTAAATCAATACTCCAGTTTCTTTTAACATTTAATTATAATTTATTTACTTCAATTCAAATTTAATTTAGATTTCTATCATAATTCACATCCGGGGTTTTTGCCCAAAATATTAGCTCAGTCTTTTAAATTAAAAGCTTATTTTCGAAGAAAATGCTAATTCGCAAATACTCTTATTCCTATCAAATATTGCCTTCCTTCCAGTGTTTGTGAATAGACACAATTATTTACACCCCCAAAAGTTCGTTTCCATTTTCGTAGTTATAAAATAATCCTAACGTTTAAATGTTCATTATTTATAAATGTAATACTTACACAAAACTACAATTTATAACTATAGATAACAAAATAAAATGGAGTAACAATACGTATATTGTGTTCAGAGGTGGGAGTATTTGTTTTTTGGGTCCTTCGATTTTTAAGACAACGCTGTGCACTGATCCCGCTAGTATATTATGTAGAGTAGTTATGTAGTTTAGGAGGAATAAAACAGAGGGTTCCATTACATTTGTAAGAGCATAAAATACATATATTATGGGTAATACTAGAAATTGATGAATAATGTCAGCTTTAGGAGGAATAAGAAATTCAGCACGTTGGGCTAGGAATTACGTTCATCGCCCCTCGTCAGTTAGAGAGTACAATCTGAAATCGCCGGAGTCAATTAATGTCTAATTTTCACTGTACATAATCACACACACACACTATATATATATATATATAGAGTGAACAGTTTTTTATTATATTCCAATAACCATGGTTTGTTTTATTACTTTTATTTTTTATTTTTTTCACATTTCCAAAAATTCCAAATTTCTGTGAGATAATTTGGAATTTTTGGAAATGTGAAAAAAATAAAAGTAATAAAACAAACCATGGTTATTGGAATATAATAAAAAACTGTTCTATATTTTGCTCTGTTATCAATAATTGACAAACATTGAGCTGAATCTTCAAAGGAGACTACAAAGTAAAAGGATCTGATGATATATGATAGTACATATATTGTCTTTAATAAGTTAATTATAAATATATATATATATATATATATATGTATCAGAGGAAACACTTTTTAATCAATGAAACGGGCGGGTGGAAAAAAAGAAAATTGCTAAAATTTTCCTTAAGGCCTTATCGTCTAACCCTCTAAGAGGGAACGTCAGAAGTATAAATTAAAAACTAAGAAAATCGAATGAGATATGAAGGGAAAATTGTTTCAGTTGGAGAAAACGATTGAGAGAGAAGAAAAAACAAAAAAACGTAAATCTCTCAACGTTATGGTGATATTTGAATCATTAAAGATCTCCAACGGATGCTTCAAAATTGTTTTTAATAAGTACATGTATTATATTTGTTTTTATAGATGTTAATCCATTGAAACTCCAGTGTGTATAAAAAGTGCTCAATAAACAGTAGACATAAATATCAATAAAAATAAAAATGTATACTATATATATAATGTTTGTGTGTATAGATATTATATGTTAGTGCTGACTTTTTCATAAGAAATCAAAATGCACTCTAGTGGAATAAATATTTCAATTAAATCACGCCTTTGACTCGAAAATGTTTAACAACAGACAAAAATCAATCGCGTTAGATTCGAACCAGAACCGTTCGATTATCAGCTTAACGCGTTCCCGGTGTACTCGTGAATTTAACTTGCTACTAGCGTAAATTGAATTCAATGACAAACTTAGGCGACAACGTAATATTTGCTATTGTGTGTAGGTATGTACGTTGATGTGATTACTGCGGAAGGCCTTAAATGACTGATGAACAAGATACGTAGTGGTAACGAATTGTGTATTGATTTACTCCTCTCCAGGAGTTAGGCACAAGGCCAGTTTTTATCTTACTCCCACAAGCAAGATGCGACCCAAGGTCGGATCGGGAAAGTGGGGTTTAAAAATTGCCTGGGCAGCCCCGTCGGCATTCCCCGGTAGGGGCGCCTCAGGCAGTAAGCAATAACCCCACTCCTCCCCAAAGAGGGGAGGTGAAGCCTGGGAGGGTGGACCCCCCAGAGCTGCACAGGACAGACCCATAAACCAGCGCAAATCAAGCCCCGAAGGCCAAGACACTACCAGTCTATGGGGCGCAGCATTCATCGGAACAGATACTACACTTTGATCTTAGCCAAAAGGCCAAGAACGTGGTAACGAATTGTGTAGTTATGTTTTTATAGCAACTAGTCAGGTTTGCTATTGTTTCGCGCGTCAGTTAATGTAAAACGGCAAACGTGGCAGTCATTAAATATATTCAATGCGTGGTGTAAGCGAACGATTATAGAAAACAGAATGATGGAATGAGTATTCTACATAAGTTAATGTGTGTTTTAAATGAATCCGACATGTTTTTTCTTGTTAAACCGTTCGTGTATGGGAAAACGGAATGATGGAATAATGATTAGAGATCAGTTATTGTTCGCATTTGAGGAAGATCGAATTGCTTTAGAATAAACAGAAGCAGAAAGTGGTCGATAAATATAGAATCTGTTAATATTGTATTCCTGTGAGCGAGAATGTAACATAAATTATTTGAAGTAGCCAATTAGAACGCGTCTAAGGGAATAAATATGTAAGTAGAGGGAGCGTTCCTTGTTTATTTTGAAAATCTAAAGTATCTAGCGTACAATAGCATGATTGAAATAAGAAATAATAATGTACTACAAAAATATATGTACTATAAAAAAAGTCATCCCGGTGTACGTGAGATGCAGTGGTAGTAGATCTGTGCATGAACGTGAACATTTCTCTGAATTACTGTATGTATGACTATCGTAAGAAGTAATATCGAGCCGGACAAAATATAAAAAGCGATGAAATTGGACGAAACAAAATTTATAGTTTCTGAAACCATGTACCAATAATTGATCTACATCCATTCCAAAGCCACAGTTCCCTTAAGCATTCACAGCACGGCAAGAACTCGACACACTATCGCCACTGTAAAAATAATCCCTTTCCTCCATCAGTGTACCTAAAACAAAATAGATTCTTTCTAAGAACATCCCATTTCATCTGTGGAACAAATAACCGCAGAACATCTTTTCTGCAGTCTCCTTCTTCCCTGGTCTTCTTTAAGTCCAATGTCAACTTGTCGATCCGTCTGTTTTTTCAGTCTATCACTATATACGTGTATACTAGTAGTTGGCGACAAGTTTCTATTTTATACATAGCTGGTAATACATATGGAATCAAACACAATAAAATATCTGATATGATTTTAACTTGGCTTCACGGATTCCAAAGTCTGCGACGGTATACATCAGGCCAATCATGCATCGCAATAAACGTTTGATATGCCCGAATTTACTTGCTTCGACACGCAAGGAAAGTTAGTTTTTTATGCGGGAGAATAACCAGCTTCGCCAAAAGGAGCACTCTGGATACAGCAAAAATAAAAATTGCTCCAATCAAGAATGACATCTCTTCCTCGGACCGGGGGGGGCAGAACATATACTACACTTTGATCTTAGTTGCAAGCCATGTCGTCAAAAGTATTTCAAACGGATCCTTGCATTCTTTCAGAGAATGATGTTTATGCTGATTTAGTTTGTATCTGTCTATTTGTCTAGGCGGCGTTACTTATCAAAGAGGTTGTATTGTCGATAAAGGAAGAGAAAAGGGAAAACATTAATAAGAAAAGAGAAGCCGCTTGAAATAAACGAATGCCGGTCTTTTTAGTTTGATCGTGAATTTGTATCGGCTCGTCATGAAGATTGATTAAGAAAGATAAAGTCAAAAGAAAATCCAACTTGAATAATGAAGTGTTTCAAGAAGAATATAGCGAGAAACGAATCTTCAAACGCTGAAATCACTTTTAGACGAAAAGAAAACGAACGACTGCTAATCGTGGGAAAAACATTTGGGAACAAATCAGTGAAACATTTTATAGCACAGTGTGGGCGTCTATGTATGTGTTTACGTAGGTATATAAATAAAAACGAAATGAACTATATATTAAAAGATAGACTTTATTTCTCTCTCTCTCTCTCTCTCTCTCTCTCTCTCTAATATATATATATATATATATATATATATATATATATATATATATATATATATATATATATATATATATTGTGTGTATTAAGGCAGCATTTTCTCATTTATGCAAACTGTGGCAAAGTACGTTATCATAGTGCCAATAACAGTGTACAACCAAAAACAACTGAAAATTCTTTAGTCAAAGTTTGTATGTCAACTTAAATGCTATATAGATCCACCTTTTAACATCTCACAAAATAACTTCAATAATTTAAGATTTTACCAAGCACATACATATAATTACCGCTTACGCGCGAGCACAAATCATCTTTTAAAATGTATTACTTAATAAAATTCTAAATTTGATGTAAACCAATTATGTTGTTTATAAAGTTGTTTGTATCTAACTCATTTCAGAAGTTTTTTCGGCGGGGGTGGGGGGAGTTTTTTACAAAAAAAAACTAATGTGTCAGTTTACTCACTAGGGTGTAGTATCTGTTCTGATGGATACTTACCCCCATAGACTGGTATTGTCTTGGCCTTCGGGGCTTGATTTACGCCGGTCTATGGGTCTGTCCTGTGCAGTTCTAGAAGGTCCACCCTCCCAGGCTTCGCCTCCCCTCTTTGGGGAGGAGTAAGTTTATTGCTTACTGCCTGAGGCGCCCCTAACGGGGGCTGCCCAAGCAATTTTTAAACCCCACTTTCCCGACCCGACCTTGGGTCATATCTTACTTGTGGGAGTAAGATAAAAACTGGCCTTGTGCCTAACTCCTGGAGAGGAGTAAATCAATACTCACCAGATGGCTAAGAATGTTTACCCAAATTCATAATGATCAGGTTAAAATAAATTAAAAAATTATATATATATATATATATATATATATATATATATATATATATATATATATATATTTAAAGACAAATTCTAGTTAATAACACTAAAATAATGCATTCCGAAACAAATTAAAAAAAAAATTAAAAATACTTGAAGCTATCTACATAAAAACAACCTAAAATTAACAACATCATATACGAAACTAGTAGTAACATTTTAAAATGCTTAACGTAATGCGATTTTGTTCTTTGAAACCATCCAGCGTTGCTGAATTTAAATCATCAACAACTTCCTGGAACATATACTTATTCACAACGAATTCCCTAATTATATCGTGGATGAGCAAATAAAATTAATGATTCGAATTTTTTAAAACACCAGTACAAATAATAATAATATTCAACATCACAATTCAAACAATATTAACATATACTATTGTAATCAAATGCAACCAAACTTCAGATTAGGTGAAAAAGCCATGAAAAATATTATACACAGATACATATCCCCAATTGACAATAGCAATAAAATTAGACTCATTATTTACTATAAGAAATTTAAAACCCAAAATCTTGTAGTAAAAAACAACCCCTCCCCAACTCCCAAAACCAATAGAAAGAACGAATGTTATTTATAATTTTAAATACCTTTGGGAGTATGTAACTCTCATAATAATAATAATAATAATAATAATAAAAGCTGAAAGCTACATTGGCTTTACAAGCAATACCCTATCCTGTCGCCTCACCATGCATCTTGTAAACTCTAGCTCAATTTACCAACATCTACAAAAACATAACTGCCCTCCCTCTGATTTAAGACACATTTTAGTTAATAACACTAAAATTATACATTCCGAAACCAATTTTTAGAAGAATTGAAAATACTGGAAGCTATCTACATAAAAACACAACAACCTAAAATTAATAACATCACATATGAAACCAGTGATAACATTTTAAAATGCTTAACGTAATGCGATTTTGTTCTGGGATGTCATCCAGATTATTTTCTTTCTCCAGTTGTTTTGTTCATTTACTTTTTACACCTGAGGATGATTCGACGAAGAATCAAAAACTTTCGTGAAACCTATGGAACATCTATTCATTATTTTGATTTTAATACAATAAAGACCACCAGAAAAATTGAGCAAATAAAAAAAGTATAATTAAACAGACGAATTCTGTTATTTTTAACAATGTTTGCATACATATATATATATATATATATATATATATATATATATATATATATATATATGTAGAATTTTGCATATTCGGACTACTATTCTTATCTTGGGTGTTGTATCATAACGTTTCGGCCGATGTAACCTCCGACCTTCTTCATGTGTACCTTGTCAAACTCGGGAATATTTCTGTCGAACTCGGGAATGTGGACTGAATTTCGAATGGAACCCTTTATTAAATCCACAGGGGTAGCATGCTCTCGTTCCATCTGATCTGCCATCTTGGAAGAAGTCTTCAGTAATTCGCAATTCTTCTAAGTGACAGTCATCTGAAGGTTGATGGTTCAATCCTCAGTGCGGGCGATACGAAAAATTGCGAAGTACTGAAGACTTCTTCCAAGATGGCAGATAGAACTAGAGCATGCTACCCCCGTGGATTTTATAAAGGATTCTGTTCGAAATTCCATCCACATTGCCGAGTTCAACAGAAAGATTCCCGAGTTCGACAAGGTACACCTGAAGGAGGTCGGAGGTTACATCGGCCAAAACGTTGTGATTAAAACACCCAAGATGAGAACAGTAGTCCGATTATACAAAATTCTACAAATTATGGACCCTCATCTAAAAAATTCCGCTCGTTTATATATATATATATATATATATATATATATATATATATATAACTTCTTTGTAATATAGACGGAAAAATCCCAGCCGAGTGCTCGATTAATTAAGAATTAAAGTTCAAAATTAAGAGCATAGTATTTATTTACCTTGGTACAACAGAAGCTGAAGAGAGCCGGATGGATGGCTAAGACTTTCCGTGCTTAAAACCGACGGTACGAATGGTGTACTAATTTTTCTGTACGCAATATATATATATATATATATATATATATACATATATATATATATATATATATATATATATATATATATATATATATATATATATATATGCACCCCCTAAATGTTAACATTTACAAAAACATAATCTGCACATTTTACTTACCGTTGCCTAGACTATATATTCTAAAATTCATAATGATTCGTTCATTAGTTTCGGAGATTACGCAGTACACACACACACACACACACGCACACACATATATATATATATATATATATATATATATATATATATATATAAATGAAAAAAGAGTTATAAAAAATGTTAGAATGACAAATCTATTTCATTTTTAGTTGCTCAATACAAGTGGTATTCAATAAAAGTATGTTTATTTCCCCACTTAAGCATAGCTTTTCAAAGAATGGAATCTTTTCATCGGAGGAATTACATGGATAGATAAGTTGTCCGAGAAATAGCTAAAAATCATTATTTGAAAAATTTGAGAAGATTATGAAAAGTGGAATGTAGTGCATGAGAAAGTTGTTGAAATGCAAAATATATCCAGTGAGGAGAAGGTTACACATCGCATCTTCTCCAAACACCTGCCGAATCTTACGAATTGGTTTGCTTTGAGAATCACCAAGCTTTTGACAAAATTTGATGCAGTACCTTTGCTCAACACGTTCAGTCATCTTGAGAGAATCGGTAATCCGACGAACACGTTGTGTTGCACCTCACTCAGAGACCGACAGGCAGCGACTAACGCGCAGGAAAGCAGTGATAAAAGTCACACATTCGCATGAAGGTGTCTTCCTTCACTGTGTAGAGTGGCGCTGTCCTATCGTCTCTATTTCGCACGGAAAAATAAATGTCGGATATATATATATATATATATATATATATATATAAATATAGTAATACAATACTTATGGCAAGTGAGCAACACAGAAACCTTTGTGTTTTATTCCCGATAATTTTCCTTGGGAATGAAACATTGGCTCGTAATAATAATCTTTACTTTAGTAACTGGAAGGTTTATATATATTGGCTATCAAGAAACTTTTGTAGATAAGTTTCGATTTTATCGAGGCGTGGGCGGATATATTGACTAGAAATTTGATTGTTTCCGTAATTTTTAGCTTGCACCTGGAGGGCGCATATATTGACTAGTAATTATAATTTTCTATTCGTGAACAGAGGGCGCATATAATAGCAAGCAATTATAATGTTTCTGTAATTTTCGTTTTGTACCTGGAGGGTGCATATATTAGCCAGCAATTAGAATGTTTATGTTATTTTTGGTCTATAGTTGAGGTTGCATAAATCTACGTAAAATAGCATTCGATGATTTACCTACCTTGTAAATTCGTTTATAAAGTTAGTCGGCATCTGTTTAGAATCTGCTGGTCTGACGTAACATCCGGTTTTAAGATCTCACATAAGTCTATGTATTTTTTAAACTTCTTAATATGATGAAGTATGAAATATTGGGATAAAGTAGTTCGCTAAATTTGAGGGGAAATAATAAAAAAAGTACATAATAACAGAGACAGAGAGAAGGAGAGTGAGAGAGAAAGAGAGAGAGAGAGAGAGATAGAAGAGAAAGTGAGTCATTAATTAAGCAATCTTTTTGTCTCTTTTACTTTCATTGCGTTTGTTCGCGAGTAGAAAGTTTAAATTTTCTATTTGAACTTCTCTTATTATTTTACTGGCCATTCAGAACTAACCGATTTATTTCGCCTTGGAGGCATGACGTCACTTCCGCCTGTGCGTGAATTAAGACCATTAATATATAAGCATGATTGAAAGAGTTATTAACAAATCCAGATATATTGATCGATAAATGTATATGAGTTATATTTAAATGCAAGAAGAATTTTTTTGAAAAATAAGTAAAATCATGATAAATATATCTGATAAGAGGAAGCGGATAATATATGTATGGGAAAGCGATATATGTAAGAGAGATATATAGAGAGATGCGGGATAGATAGAAATATGTGGATGTCGATATATTAGAGAATCAGTCACGTCTTTCTCTCTTTCTCTCTCTCTCTCTCGCTTTCTTTCTTACTCCTCATTCATTGTCTTTAATAAACAAAACACACTTCTCTTCTTCTTCTTCTTCTTCTTCTTCTTCTTCTTCTTCTTCTTCTTCTACCTCTTCCGTCTTTTTATCTCTCTTTCCGTTTTTCATTAATGTGTAAAATTGCAAAAAGAAAGACTAAGAAATTTAGCAGACGTCAATGCATGTTGTCTCTCTTTTCTTTCTTTCTCTTTCTCTCTTTCTATCGTTCTCTTTCTCCCCTTTTTCTTTTTCTCGTTCTCTTTCTCTCTCTCTCTCTCTCTTCTTTTTTCATCCATTTTCCTCTCTCTACCTTTCTCGGAACCTTATAATTATTGTGTTACGAGCCATTCCCCTTGAGAATATCTAGTGACGAATGCTATAGTTTGATCACACTTTTGCCTGGCAACTGAATAGGAGAAAAGATCCACTTTCTCTTTCCTTCTTTGACGATGTAGGTAGCTAGGCCAAGTACGGACAGATTAGAACGAAGATAAGTAAGCTAGTCGTCATTTTAAATGCGGGCCGAAACGAGTAGACAAAACATAAGTAGACTAATAAAAAAGAAAAATAAGTATACGACTATATATATATATATATATATATATATATATATATATATATATATATTTAAAGAATTGTGGTAACCAACGCTAGTAAAAAAACTTTTTTAATAATTATTTATTATCTTATCATTTTAACATTTTAAGTTTTTTTAAAATATAATTTCATAACGCGTTTCGGGCATTTATCGTTTATCCATTATGCTCTCTTTAGATGTATATTCCATTTGATAAAAGTGTTTCATTTGAGAAAAACATTTTATATTTCTTTTATTTAAAAATGTCTGTTCCATTTGACAGAAAAAATGTTTGTTCCATTTGACAGAAAAAATGTTTTCTCAAATGAAACACTTTTATCAAATGGAATATACATCTGAAGAGAGCATAATGGATAAACGATAAATGCTCGAAACGCGTTATGAAATTATATTTTTAAAAAACTTAACATGTTAAAATGATAAGATAATAAATAATTATAGAAAACATTTTTTTTACTAGCGTTGGTAATCACAATTCTTTAAATATATTTTTTTCTCTCGTTGGAACTGCACTGATGCTACACAACCCCCTTCTCTCTCTCTTTCTCTCTCTCTCTCTCTCTCTCTCTATATATATATATATATATATATATGCAGGTTTGTAAGTGCAGGTTTGTAATCCGAGGCTGTAGCAATGCGATGTAGGTACCGGAAGGTGGAGAGGGTGAACAGAAACAAACGAGGAGAGAAAACGAGAGTGGAATCTCAAAACGATTTATCAATATTTCACGTAAAAACAGATTAAATACCAGGACAGTAAATATTGTCAGGTAAATAAAAAGTTCCGGCACAAGGTAATCTTAAATTTTCGAAATAAAAACTTTCATTATCAAAAGACAACAATTTAAGACCGAATGGTCGAAAAAACGGGAAAAAAACGGAATCAAACTGTTGAAGCATTGCCGCAGAGTATTGGGAGTAGGCACGCAGAAAATGTCACAATTTAATTATATAATTATTCAGCTAAAGTTAACATCTTATTAACATTTGTTTATTTATATACTAATTATTATAATTTTATTTTTTTTATTTTATTTTATTTATTAACTTTTCTTTATTTATTCAATTATAATTTTAAATTTACGTGTGGGCCGTTATTGTAACACGGACAGTCAAAGGGGGATAACTTAGAACAAACGGAATATGGTTAGAAATGATACTTGAAACTTGAAAAAATTGAAATCAATTGTGGAAAGACTTAACATCATGAGGGTAGGAAGGAACCAGCAATGCTTCAAGCAAACTACAATCTCCTTATATATATATATATATATATATATATATATATATATATATATATATATATATATATATATATATATATACATAATTATTCGAATACACATAAATAATAACTATGATACGACTGTAAATGATAGACAAGGTGATAATATGAAATATAGGTTTACCAGATTAAAATATATACTTTACATTGAGTGTAAACATGAATAATATTTACGAATGTTAAAGTCATATAATTATATCTAAAATTATACACATTCGATTAACACTCAACCACAGTCGGTAACATTAAATCTTAAACACATCTCAGAAATGACGTCATATAGATGAGTGCTACTGGTATTATGTAGCCCAGCATTGTTGTTCTTTTGTCCATATTCTGTCTTGGCGCCTTGTTTGCAAATTCACACGACTTGCATCCACCACCAGACATTGTGTTCTTTTATCACGGAAAGTAGCAAGGCACCGAAACGATGATTGGCTTAAGTCAGCCGCTTCGTACAAATGTAGTCTCAAAAAGAAAAAAGTATCAACACTATCTAAAAACAACAATCGATCAGTTTATATACGGAAACGTTTATACCGTTTGTATGCAATAAAACCTTCTCCGGGCACTGTGTATGTATGTTTGGCACAGAAAATTCACTTAGTCTTCTGACACTTTGTCAGAGTGAATATTTGATGTAGCGAATCAACTCTAGGGCTTAAGTTCAGGAGGTCGCTCAGAGCAGCGACGACTACAGTGGATAATTATCTTCTAAGAGGTACTATCTATGGAAACCGGCCTCAACCGTATGGAAGTTTAGTTATTTCATTAATCTTCTACTTTTTTCCCCCAAATTGCAAGTTTCGAGATAGATCAGATGCCAAACATATTTGTGTTCTTTAATTCTATTTTCTCAGATAAGGAATCTGTGCGTGACAAGCAAATGACATTCATAAACGGTTTTCAGAGGATCGACATCGAATCTGACCACAAGCCTTATCTATACTGATTATTTATTTCCCTGGTCAAATCCAACCGTCTCCGGTGGTCTCAATCCATACATGAGATTTGCAATGCATGTTTTTCCTCACTTTTAGAAAAAGCACATCTATTTCTCCATGACTTCAATCGCAATATCAATAACCATTTTGCGAAATCTATTTTACTTGTTAGAACGGTATTTCCCAACCCAAAGTAGGTAAGGAGTGAGATGAGGAAGCTGAAGGCAGTTATCACAATTTAATTGGTTTTAATTAAATCTGATTAGTCAATCTTCCAGTTCAATCATTGCTGAATCTTTCACAATTCTCCATTTATATTTGCAATATATTACCTCTTCAATGTTTCAGTGGAGCATCGTTCGTTACGCATGGTCCAAAGACAGCCTGCTACATATTAGCGTTATCGACGATTAATCCTGAATTGACTAGTGATGAGAGTTGCTAGTTACTCATCAAAATAGAAAACAAAACTCGGTAAAGGATGGATGAACCCACTGGTACAGTCAACGTGCTTGACAGTGAACGATAGGTGGATCTTCGATGAACTGAAGTTCTAGCAAACTCCTGTAGCTTTTTAAGTTTTCTTGGTTTTCTTCCCATTGCTACTCGTTACAGCGAATAAATAATGTATATATTATATAAATAATGTATATATTATATAAATAATGTATATATTATATAAATTATGTATGGATATACCCCCACCCCCAGCGGAACAAGAAATGTAATCTTTGTGCAGGTATTCGCCTCTGCCTCGACGATACCAATAACCGGAATTATGAGGTGCCCGATGACGGAAGTACGTATAATTTATGTGGATTCATTTGTGGCGCTAGGTAATTTGTCACTGTGAATGTTAATGTTTAGTTACTTGACATTGGGCAATAGAATTTTTTACCCGGAAAATTTCAATAAAGTAATCAAATTCTCGCTGTAGAAAATTCAACGTTACACTCTAAATAAACATTTCGAACGTAGTAGTTCTATATTTTACCACTAATGATTTTCTAAATAAAATAAGAATCTTTAAAACTTTAACGGTATTCAAAAACATTTTAATTTTTATTTTTAACGAAGTGGTTTAAAGTTATATTGAATATGCGATTTTTCTTGAGAATACACAAGCGGGAAAATAAGTGACAAAGAAACAGTAATAGTAATCAGAACGATTGCATATATATATATATATATATATATATATATATATATATATATATATATATATATATATATATATATATGTGTGTGTGTGTGTGTGTGTATGTGTGTGTGTAGATTTATTTCTCACAGAGAAGGTTTGTCAAAGAAAAACATCAGAGGGGCATAATACAACATCATACATTAAAGGGCTGCAAATAGAAAACGTAATTACTAAACGTAATTCCATGTAAATGTTTCCAAAAGAATAGAAATGCATGTATTGCCAGGGTAGACACATTATAGAGAATGCATGAGCTGTGTAAATTAAATACAACTTACTTTGATATTATCTGGAAACTATTCTGCTATAAATACTGCAACCAGTAAAAAATGCCATGCTGAAATGTCTAGCTGTCTACCAGTATAATTCAGGGAAAATAACTTTAATATAGTTCAAGTGACGTAACTCTCAATTTACTGCGATAAGCTTCGTTTATGATATATTTATGGTTCTTCTAAAAATATTTTAAAATGTGTAAGTAAACGAAGTTATTTCAGGATATTTTAAATTGTGCATTCAAATAGAATTTTATATATTTTAAACACACGTTTTTTACATAATGATATTAAAAAATTGTAAATATATTTTAAATGTGTTTTAACGATAATCAATATACTCATTTTATTTATATTTTATCCAAAATTTAATTATCACATGCATAACAATGTGCTAAAGTTTAATTAAATTTGGGTTTTCAGAATTTGTATCTGTAAGAATTATTAAAGAATTAGAAAAAAACTATAACAAAGTCCGATACAACAATAATATTTATACGATATGTAGAACCGAAAATATAGAATTTTAAGTTTATTCACGACTAGCTGACCCGTGTCTCGGAGTTGCTCGGGAAAGTAGATAAGCTGAAGATAAACCTTGAACGATCCGGCGCGAACTCATACTCCACAATGCTAAAAGCAGATCCCCATAATTTTCTGTCATTTTGGGTAATTTTATTCGATGTTACTTATTAGTAATAATAATTTCACAAATACAGTAGTAGATACGTATATCATTCATGCTTGTGTGTACTGATATATGGTGGTAAATTTAACAGTAGAAAGTTCATAGTCTTAATCAGATCTATCTACAGTATATCTGTGATGCCTCCATTTCAATTTAAAAATTCTAAGTTTTTCACCACATACGGAAAACAAAATATTGCCCCTTCATTTGTAAGATGGGGTGGGCATAATAGGTTAGTGGGGCATAATGGGTTAGTGGGACATAATGGGTTAGTGGGAATAATGGGTTAGTGGGGCATAATGGGTTAGTGGGAATAATGGATTAGTGGGAATAATGGGTTAGTGGGGCATAATGGGTTAGTGGGAATAATGGATTAGTGGGAATAATGGGTTAGTGGGGCATAATGGGTTAGTGGGGCATAATGGGTTAGTGGGAATAATGGGTTAGTGGGGCATAATGGGTTAGTGGGAATAATGGATTAGTGGGAATAATGGGTTAGTGGGGCATAATGGGTTAGTGGGGCATAATGGGTTAGTGGGAATAATGGGTTAGTGGGGCATAATGGGTTAGTGGGAATAATGGATTAGTGGGAATAATGGGTTAGTGGGGCATAATGGGTTAGTGGGGCATAATGGGTCAACTCACTGACTTGCTGAATATTTAATGATAAAGTTGTCTCATCTCCTACTTGTAAAGAAAAGAACCTTGGCCTGGAAAACATCAATGAAAATTGAGATTGAGACATTCCTGACATAGATACCAAAAATCAATTACTTTCGAAGTTGGGGTAATCTCAGATTTTTATTGGTGGGGACACTGATTCAGTTCTCTCTTGGCAGTATTCAGAGGATAAACAAAAGATAACGTAAAATTGAGTGTACCATGAAAATCCTATCAAAATAATTACAAGGTCTTTAAAATGCAACAGTACAAAGATATTAATCGATTTTGTTTTAGTAATCAGTTGTGATTTTGGTTTTAGTTAAAAAAGCATTCGTGAGAATGGTATTAAACGTTTTCCTGTTTGTTTTTAGTTGAAGTCTGTAAAAGGTACTAAAAGCTATTTTCTACTTTGTTTTAGTAAAATGAAGAAAGAAGATTATTATCTTTTAACTACTATTTCTTTCTCAACTAAAACAAAACAATCTTCTTTCTTCATTTTACTAAAACAAAATAGAAAATAGCTTTTAGTACCTTTTACAGACTTCAACTAAAAACAAACAGGAAAACGTTTAATACCTTATTACGAATGTTTTTTTTAAGTTAAGAAAGAAATAGTAGTTAAAAGATAATCATTTTTTTTAGTTAAAAATAGCCATTTTTTTCAATTTGGTAAGTATTTTACAATTTTGTGTTTGTAAAATAAAAACTGTCGTTGAAATTATGTGTCGGTGTTCTCATTTGTGTTATATTAATAAATAAAATAATCTTAATACCTGATTTAAAAAAATGAGTTACTTACGATGAGGCTAAGCGACAGGCTAAGACGCCATTTTGAATACGATGTTAGTTGTAAGGTAATGTATTATAGCATTCTGAAGAATGATACTATTCCGATATTTCGTTATTCCTTGATTATAATCATGACGGCAAGTATAATTGAAGTGAAAATCAGGGAGCGTTTGTTATTCATTTTATAAATCTAGTGTTGTATGTAGGAAATAGTATCAGTTCAGAAATAAAATAATAAACGGTGGTTTAATAGTAATTAGACCTATGAACGAAAATAACCCTGTTCATGTGAGTGACGTGGGAGGACTTAATTGTAGAGGAGTGAAACACTTTGCTACATTCTTTATGGGAGTACGTATTTGAGAGAAGCAGTTTCTTCGGAATAAATATAATAATTTGTAAACGGGGACTAAATGTAAGCATCTTTTTGTAAAACACACTTTAGAAAGGGATGTAACTGGTGAGTGTTAAACATTGGCATAGGAAGATTTCAGTTTATTTACTTATTTAAACTGTAGTTGCACGGGAAAACTCGAGATTACTTTATATAATAGAAAAGCAAAATGGATATTTTATAAACTCTATCAAAATTAAACTATTCACTCAATTCTAATTAAATTTTCGTTACACATGTAAAATATATAAACTTTTTATTTATATCAATGTTTTAAGATCTCAGCTCACTACGTGGTCATTTAAACAATCAATGATATTTCTCGTTTTATACCGCTGTTTTTCGTTGTCCGCATTCCCCCGCTACCACCCATTGTAAATAGTCAATAGAAAAGGCGTCATTTTAGTCTCGAAAGACAATGGCTACCCCATGCAAGCACCTATACAGTAGCAAATGTTGTGCAAACCGCCAACCGCATGAATCGGCATTCAGGACAATCGAGAAAAGCAGAGAGAAAGAGACTGGTGTTATTTCCGAATTTTCTTTCTCCAACAAAGGCTTGAAAGTCTAGTCTACCCTACTATTTAATCAATAGTTGGAAAGAAAATATATTGATTTATACCTTTCTCAATGGTATTAGTGAAGAAGACCAAATAGAACTTGAACCCGAAATGCCAACCCTACATTCTCTCCCTGTAACCGTTACACTAAATCACCTCAACACCAAATACGATTATACTAAACCAATTTAGCTAATAAATATATTAGTTGAGCGGGCATTTAAAGTAGAACATGTTTTCCATGTTATATAGTGGAATTCATATATATATATATATATATATATATATATATATATATATATATATATATATATATATTGTAC
The DNA here is from genome assembly GCA_963556195.1 of Sepiola atlantica. Classification (NCBI taxonomy): domain Eukaryota; kingdom Metazoa; phylum Mollusca; class Cephalopoda; order Sepiida; family Sepiolidae; genus Sepiola; species Sepiola atlantica. Next base: position 15,705,581 of record OY744537.1, read on the forward strand.
TGATATCGATCCTGAACCAGTTTTCGTGAGGTTCGACTCGGAAGCGTTCGGCTATCCTACGCAAACGCCCGAGTGTTGACGAGCCGAATGGTACCAGACGACAATTTTGATACGGTGCTGCGTCCTGTGATTTTAAGTTATATTTTCAAGAAATTTTCTAAATCAAACAAAAGAAAAAGAAAAACATAACGAAGTTACTGTTATCAAATAAATATTTTTGTTTATTTTGATACGTCCTATAATGTTTAGTTATAGTTGCAAGAAATTTTTTAAACAACAAAACAAATAAAACAAGCAAAATAGCGAAATTACTCTTATCAAATAAATATTTGTAACCCTAACCCTAACCCTAACCCTAACTCTAACCCTAAACCCTAACCATAACCCTAAATCCTAACCCTAAACCCTAACCCATCCCTAACTCTAAACCCTAACCCTAAACCCTAACCCTAACCTTAACAACAAAAACAAAGCAAGCAAGACATTATTATCATAGGACGCAGCACCGTATCAAAATTGTCGTCTGGTACAAATCGGCTCGTCAACTCTCGGGCGTTTGCGTAGGACAGCCGAACGCTTCCGAGTCGAACCTCACGAAAACTGGTCCAGGATCGATATCAGCACCATATATATATATATATATATATATATATATATATATATATATATATATATATATATATATATATAATCAGATCTACAATATACACAGGATATATATGATCTACACTCAGACCATGTATGGAGTACTGTTGTCATATTTGGGCTGGTGAATCTCTGTCCTATTTAAGGGTTCTTGATAAAGTGCAGAAACGTATCTTCTCTGCACCCCTCTCTCTCTCACAGATGTGATATTGCTAGTCTCAGTCTTTTTTATAAATACTATTATGGCATGTGTTCTTCAGAATTATGTGATCTATTCCCAGCTTCTTTTGTTTCAGCTCGGTTGACCCGTTGGTTTAGTGGTCTCCATTAATTCGCTGTTTCGATACTTCATTGTAACACAACTTCCTATCCAGTAGCTTCTTTCCAAAAACCTGTGGGATTGTGGAACTCTCTTTCTGCTGACTGTTTTCTTCCTACCTATAACCTTGGTCTTTTCAAGACTAAGGCCAATAGGCATCTCCTGTTTTTGCGATAACCATATTTGTTCTTGTTAGCTCCTTACATCAAGTTGATTCATGCCTTGTCTGGAGCGATTTCCATAATATATATATATATTTATATATATATATATATATATATATATATATATATTTATATAAAAAACTTGCTGAGACTTATTGGTTACCTGACGATGTCAATTTTTTTATTTCTTATATACGTGCACCTGAGTCATAGTCACTTTCTCTGATACGAGCACAACTTACATTGATCGCCGGCTTAACGAGCAAACTTCATGCCAGCATTTCTTTAATTTGCATTGTTTACTTGAACCGGACCGGCGTCGCTCACCTTGACACATGAAAATCAATCATAAAATATAAGGACAGAAGAGGACGGCTGCTGTAGAGCGATCGTTAACGAACTAATCTCGTAATATATTACTTTATGCAGTTGACAGCGCCTTCTTCTTAGTGAATCTTTCCTTGTATTATTTTTGCTTTTAACATTTTTAACAGTTAATTTGGTTTGACAACTTTACGACAAATCAAACTTTTTAAGTTAGTTAACTGCCTATTGTAAACTATTCCTTGTATACAATTCATAAAAGACAAGTTGCGATTAAGCCGGAGAGAAGCTGTGTGTTCACACCGTTGCCAAATATATTCGTTTGTAAAATTGTTACAATAGATGCTGTTGAATTTGAACCTGGCACCCATTTTCCGCTAAGAAGCGGGTTTATCATTTCTTGTGAAAACCAGATACTTTCATTTCGTTCACTTTTCTATCATTCTTTTCGTTACATTTGTTGTATTTCTGCTGGGAATGATGACGAACACTGATGTATACAATATAACAGTTCGGTGAACGGGTGGGGTGAATATGGGGGTGGGAGAAACACGGGAATTTACGGAGGCTGATCTCTAAAACTCAATAGCCAGTCGACTCTCTCGATCTCAATTTGGGCTAGCAAAAATTGAGATCGAGAAATTACCATTCTGGGATTTCTCCTTCGCTGTCAATGTAGCCACCCACCTATGGCGTACATTTAGCGACGTGTGTATTCCCGTCTTTAGATAACTTTTCCAGGTGTTTTGCATCAAATCACCAGATATTTTATTTTTCGAACAGTTGTGTTTCATTGTAAATCAACCGTGATTTGTTTCTTCCGGTCACGTGCGTGTCCGTCTCAAGTAAAGTTTATTCCCGCCTGATGCAATTTTCGATACACCAGACTCGATATTAAACAAAATGCGTCCATTCTTTTCTCGCATCTTTTAGAGGAAATTAATTCAAGCGGTTTCAGTCATTTTATTTTGGAAACAAATATTACTAATATTGTTCAATTTTTGATTCAGAACCTTGGATTTCATTATTCGTACTCACTGTATTTCATCGATGACTAAAACCGCCATTTTACCATGTTTTTTAATAAAATACAAATCAATAATTTGAAGTCGGGTTGTGGATTTCTTCATGTATCCTAAGGGTCCTTTTCAATTACCATTCATTTTCTTGTCTTGATGAAAAGGAACCCCGGCTCACCAAAAGATCAACACTTTTAAAATTATCCTTTTTTCAACCTCACGTGATTTTGCTCATTTTTTTGCTGTTGCTGTTCTGCATATAGTTCACGAAGATCGCGTCTCAGGACTTTCTGGTCTGCATGAAGTCCTACTTGTTGGTTGTATATATTAATTAAGCTGTAGCATTTCAGGTTTTTTTACCCCCGACACCAAAAGCAGCAAGGCGCAGCGATTGCATATAAAGTCGGGGAAGATTTCGTCCAGAACACACAAAGTAATTACGCAGAAATAATGTTGTAACTCTAACTGCATTGATTAGCGGTTCCGCGCCTGGCGCGTCTTTTCTTGCATAACGCAGTAGCAGAGAGAACTAGAGGACGACGGATCCTGCTGCCGACTTCTCCTGGACTTTCACCAGAGACCTTTCATCCAGGTTACGGTCTTATACCGCTTATTATCAAAAAGGTCTGCCATGGGTAGTCCTGCTATGAACCGAAGTTCTATACGGTATTGCTTTGACACTATCACGTTGCCAGCGCCTCTAGTACGGGGGGAAAGAGTTGAACTTTCGGGGGTGATCTTGCTTAACCAGCTTTTAGTATCATTAAAACCATTTAACACCAAATACGACTTGAGGTTAAAGACAACGATGATCCGTAAGTAGGCCTAGTCTCTGGCTGGATTTGAACTCGGATAATAGATTTAGTAACCGGCTTAAAATGTTTCTAATACCGATTATAATATAATAGTAGTAGTTCGAATGGTTAATAAAACAGTTTCCTATCACCCATAGCAACCCAAAAGACTCCAAAAATAAAGCATTAATATCGACACCTTTTTCTAGAACGCTGACAATGTAAATGTCTTACAGATATAATCTTATATTCTTTTCTTTTTCGTTTTTTACAGATCAATTCGGGCAAGTCGAAACGAGATAAAACGCTCAACCAAGCGGACTCATTCGACGTGGGTGCCCATCTTCCGTCGATCTTTGGGGAAAGAAGCCAACAGAAGAGTCTCAGATCATCTGCTTATGTGAAAAAAGCTGGCAGCGAAGACGGGCTAATCGCGTTCAAGCGGACATCCATGAACCCAACCCCGATGGGAATCGAACGGATGGTAGGTGCATAACTGTAAGATTTGCTCACATGTTTTTGAAAGTGTAAAGAAAAAGCAGCAAAGCTTAAGTACCAAAGCTAAAGCAGCAAAGCTAAAGTACCAAAGCTTAAGTACAAAAGCTAAAGTACCAAAGCTAAAGTACCAAAGATTAAGTACCAAAGCTAAAGTACCAAAGCTAAAGTACCAAAGCTAAAGTACCAAAGCTAAAGTACCAAAGCTAAAGTACCAAAGCTTAAGTACCAAAGTTAAAGTACCAAAGCTAAAGTACCAAAGCTAAAGTACCAAAGCTAAAGTACCAAAGTTAAAGTACCAAAGCTTAAGTACAAAAGCTAAAGTACCAAAGCTAAAGTACCAAAGCTAAAGTACCAAAGCTAAAGTACCAAAGCTAAAGTACCAAAGCTTAAGTACCAAAGTTAAAGTACCAAAGCTAAAGTACCAAAGCTAAAGTACCAAAGCTAAAGTACCAAAGCTTAAGTACCAAAGCTAAAGTACGAAGTGAAATACTCGTCGATGAGTCATTGACTTTATAACATTAAGAAAAATAAAATGTTGAAGTTTATAAAAAAATTGTATGCGTCAAATGTAAGACAAAATGATGCCAAAAGTATTGTCTCTATTTATAGAAAGTTGGGTATGTGTATATGTTCATGTATTTCTATGTACAGGGTTCACTCCTAAACTAATTAACCGATCATTATGAATTTGTGAACACAGCTGCAAGGCGTAACAGTAGGTAATGTCGATTACATTTAGTTTAATTTAATTGTATACAAAGGAGAAAAAGAGGATGTGCAATCCCTCCGTGAATATTCAAATACCTCCGATTTCTGTGAAATTTTAATAAATATTAGACGTGAATTTATATATATTCCCCAAATTTCTGTTTTTGAGGGGGTATTTTATAGTGTTTTAGGGGCATAATATAGGCACAACCTCTCATTTGATGACTGAAATATTTTCGGATTAAGCAAGATTCTTTGAATTTACATTTCTTTTTCCGACTGCTTAAGCTTAAGCCTTATTTTTTATACATGTTATTTACGATTCCACGGGTGGCGTTTTTATTTGGGTCACCCCGTAGAATAGCATTCCATTCAAAATACCTATATAGTCAGATCAGTATGAACATATTAATTATTTCACGTGAAGTTTTTAATGTAGGTTGTTCCCCTCAGTTTAATGTTATTACTGATATTTTCGAATTTTACCACCATTGACACGTGGACATTAAAATACAGTCTAGGCCTGACTTGTCTACCAAGTTTCAATCATGCATGTCCAACAGTCTTGTTGTATCGTCATTCAATGATAATCGCACCTGGAAAGAATGTGGCAAATTGTCAATAACTCTGACACTGCTCTGAGTTGGGTTGTGATGGCCCTTTTTAGTTCAGAAATAGTTATGGAATTGTTTTGATGGGCATTATCTTTTAAATAACTCCACAGATAAAAATCTGGGGATTATGGTCAAGTGAGTGTGAAGTCCATTCAGAATTATTAATCCTACTGATGAGACGATCACCAAAGTGTCCCCAATATCATCGAATTCAATTGAAACTTGCCACCTCTTAAACACTCTGGTTAAAATACTTTTCTTCTGTTTCTTTTATCAGTCCCTGGTGTTACTAGATCAGTATGTTTGAAGATACTAGCTTCATAACCAAAAATGCACCAAACATTGATGTTTTTGTTTTTTCTCCTTCCCTTTGCAAAACTCAATCATGTTCTGCAAAGCCAAAAACAAAAACAACAATTCTCTTCTACAACAACAACCGAACCAAACAACATGAATGAATATTTGAAGATATAAAGAACTTGAAGCATAAAAACTTTTACCAAAATGACCGGAGTCGGCATTAAATAATTCGAAAAGGGTGATATGCCGTAAAACAAACAAAAAGCCCAAACAACATGAATAAATGTTTGTAGATATAAAGAACTTGAAGCATAAAAACTTTTACCAAAATGACCGGAGTCGGCATTAAATAACCACGAAAAAGGTTAATATGCCGTAAAACAAAAACAAAAAAAACAAAAAAAAAAACAACATGAATGAATATTTGAAGATATAAAGAACTTGAAGCATAAAAACTTTTACCAAAATGACCGGAGTCGGCATTAAATAACCCGAAAAAGGTTAATATGCCGTAAAACAAAAAACAAAAACAAAAAAAACAACATGAATAAATATTTGAAGACATAAAAAACTTGAAGCATAAAAACTTTTACCAAAATGACCGGATTCGGCATTAAATAACCCGAAAAGGGTTGATATGCCGTAAAACAAAACAACCAAACGATTTTATCAGTCATTTTTCTTTTACTCTAAAAAAGGTTTTCCTTCTAGATGTTTCGACTTAAATTATACATCCGTTGGTTTTCCGTTTGTGTTTTGTCTTTTGGTACATTCCAATGTTGGTTTTATACAATCCACCTATAATACACTTACATATAGGTTGATTATGCACGCGGGCGCTAATATACGTTTTACCTACGTGCATATCAAGCGATAGCATCTAAAAAGAAACAAAACAAGAAAAGTAAATAGATAAAAAAACGATGGTATGTTTCAAAATTCCTACTTGAACCTGTTTGATAGGTATCGAATGAGTATTATTTTCGAATCATGTATTCATTGTTACCTTAGTTTTTGTTAAGAAATTATGCCCAACCTGATCTTGTTATGAATTTAATGGGAACATGTCCTCCCCTTAACACACTTTATTGCTGAGTGTGTTTCCTAGTCGATTACTCTACTGTCAAGCCATTAACATTATTGGTCGTCAAATATTGTCGAAACTGGTTACGTTATATTTAATATCTTTGTTTTTTTTTTCAATTTTCTTATCTTTTTGTTTTTGCTGGGGATGGGGCATCCTACCGGATGCGAGACATTCACTCGCTATTTAAGACACTCCAGCCGAGAAATCCTTTTAAGATTCTACCCTTCCCTTTTAAGCGCAATTGGATCTCTCTTGCACTTAGTTCACTGGGTATATTCGCCAGGTAGTTTTAAAAATTATTTTTCATGAGTTCGGTTGCTCGTATAATTACTGGAATCATAGATATTTTCCTAAGATCCCATTTTTATTTCATGTTGTATATAAGACCTTGATATTTCGTTATATCTCCTTCTCGACCCCGTTTAAGCCAGCATCATTAGGGACAGTGACTTCAACTAGGGTTGCTACTTCCTCTCTCTTGTCCCATATCACTATGTCAGGTTTAACAGCTCACTTTTCTAAGTATGTAGCTGCAAGAATTGCATAGTCATAGTGGTTGGTGTATGACTTATTTCCAACTGTTCTTTTTGGTGTATGCTCCCAGGACTTACTGCTACACTGGTTAGTCTTTTTACAGATGGTCCAGTGGAGATATTTACATACTCTATTGTGTTGCATTGTATAGTAGCCGTCCCCCAGCAGCACCTTACGACTAGATGTCAGATGACTCACACTCTCTACTCTCTTTACCGTTTGGTTGATTGAATGAATACTAAAGACAAATATAAAAAAAAACAATCGACCGTAGTCGAGGGCGGTTACTACATCGAAATGTAATGGAGGGCGCCACTCCCTTCCTTGGATTATTCCACTTATACTTGATCCTCACCTAATAATGCTGAGTGTTTAACGAGAAGAAATCAAGTACCTATATTCGAGTCTTTGGTATGATTCGACTGAGGATTGAAACTCGTTCTCCCGGGCAGTAAGCTAAATATGTACTAATTAAAGTTGAAAGTAAAAATGCAGCTTTGGTATTGTAAAATTCCTTTCGTGTTTTTTTTTTGTTACTGTAAGAGATAAATGCAATATACAGTTACAAGTTGGATAACTGGATTGTAATGTATACGGGGAACGGCCTGGTGGTACTGGTACTACAGTCGTATTCCTCGAGGTTTGCATCGTTGGCCGGAATTGATATGCTAGTTGGAATAGTTAATTGTTTAAGGAAGCGAGTGTTTGCAATTTTTCAAGAACAATAAATATTTAGGAACGTACTGACTTGACTTGAGTTATCCTATGCCAGTATGCGTAGGTGAAACGTTGACAAATTCCGAGCTTCACAGGTGGCGCTGTGACTTTGTCATGTTTTTTTTCTAATGTTTTGATATGTATATGGATCGCCACACATGTATATGTATACAGCGTCAGGTATTCCCAAATGGCAAAATGTCGAAATGAGGTTATAAGCATAGGGTGACCTTACAAAATGGCACACATTGAATCGTTGATAAAATTCACAATCCTTTCTGTTATCCAGTTATATGTTGATGCCTGATTTGTCCACCAAGTTTCAGTCAGTAATATCCAACAGTATTTCTTTCATGGTTCTGTAATGATAATAACACAATTGGATAATAAGTCTGACACTCCCCTCTCTTAGATTTACCCTGATTTGGGCCCTGATAGCTCTTTTTAGTCCGAGAATCGTGTTGGGATTGTTTCAATTGATATAATCTTTGAAATGATCTCACATACATAAATCTAGGGGCTTATATTCTGATGAGTGTGATGCCAGATCACGACTACACCTCCTACTGATGAGACGATCACCAAAGTGCCCCCGCATATTATTGAACAGCGATAAAATAAATACTCTCGAACAATAATAACTAATAAACTGATGTTTATTTGTAAGAAATATAGTTTGATGGCAGAAAAAGAATTGTGAATTCTATTAACGATTCACTTGGTGACAGTTCTGGTGGGAGACACCTTGCATTAAAACATAAAGATGATTTCGATAGTCTGAAGACCGTTGCAATTCGCTAAATATCCAAAAGAGAAATTAAATTCTATAGCCTAAGTCCATATGAAATAAGATTGCTATTTCAATTAATTTGTTATAACGCGTCCCCAAAATAAAATGAATTTAACATTATACAATAAGCGGTTTTTAAAATAATGTCCTGATTATTTTTTAAAAATTATCCGAGGCAAAGTTTCAGTGTAAGGACTTTTAAATGTGTTATAAAGAACGATAACAACTTTTCTAATGCAGTTTCCAGTCTTAATAACTTTTTAGCTAAAAACATGTGGGAACATTGTCTGACCACCCATATGAAGGTTATATATATATATATCCGCCAAGTTCAATTAAGTCTCTTCCATCATTTAGATATGGCTGCTATTTTTATTAATTTTAATTTGTTTTTTTAGTAAATTGTATTTATTTTTTTTTGTTTTGTTCCGTGCCGGAATTAAATGAAAAAAAACAACAACTTGAAAATAGGTAACTTAAAACACGTGGGGACAAATGCCTGATCACCAATATAAAGGTTACCCACCCCTCTCTCCGTTATTCGTTATATTCTTAAATAAATGGTTTCTTCGTTTCCAACTGAGTCATTTTCAAAGTGGCCGGCTTACAAGTAATGCTGCCAGCACGCGGCTGGGAAAACTGAATATATCCGCCAAATTTAGCTAAGTCTCTTGCATGCCTTAAATATCTCTGGTATTTTTTTTTATTAATTTAAACTTGTTTTGTTAGTAAATTGTATTTATTTTCTGTGTTTAAATGTTTGACCACACGTATGAAGGTTACCCCCTCCCCTTCTCTCCGATCTATAAGAGGAGAACCTATCATCAATTCTCTATCTCTGGGAGGTAAAGTGAAAATTTATTCTCTCTCTATCTCTCTCTCTCTCTCTCTCTCTCTCTCTCTCTCTCTCTCTCTATATATATATATATATATATATATATATATATATGTGTATCGAGGCAGCATTTTTTCTTTAAGACACGTATTATTAAAAATAACCGACAATTTTTGTCTGGCTATTTTAGTGTTGATCCCTTCAATTTTCCGGATTAAAATCTTAATCTATATATGTGTGTGTGTGTGTGTGTAATCGATTAAAAAAAATTGTTTTAATTTTTTTTCATTTACACCTGCCCCTCTGAAATACCTGACTTTTCTCCCGCGCAGGACTACCTCTCCTGGTCTGATGAACCCGTAGACCTCGTCAGGTTATCCATCGAGAAGAAAGAAAACTCTGATATAAAAACTGTGCTACTGACTACTCACGTCTTGGCAGCAAACCGTTGGGGAAGGAGGCTTCCTTAGTCCTGATCGACAACCTTCCTAGAACTGGAGTCTTGAACAAAATGTCCAGATTGCAATACGTAAAATTTCTTAAGACTATTTGTCTCTGCATATCCTCCGGCCGTTGCACCTCTTTCTTTGTCTATTAGCCAGGCGCAGAGGTACTAGCGAAGGGACACCTCACAGACGCCCAGTGCCTGGACAACTTGGGGTAAGTCTTTTGTCACTAAGTCTCACATGACTAGTATGGGTCGTTCTTGTTCTGACAGGTTGAGAGTACAGGTTAGACAGTTTGTCTAGTTGCTGCTTCCGACTGGTAGTGCAGGAGCCCAAACTCTTAGGCAGCGCTAAGAACAGCTTCTCCATCAACAGTTTTAAAATATATTATAATTTAGGATGAGCCCCAAAACTTTCATCCTAATTCTTAGTAGCCCCTTACGTCTACAGTAACAGCTAGCCTTGTTTAAGGTTAATTTGTAAAAAACAAGGAATTTACCCTTTTTTTGTTGTCTTCCGATAGATATCCTGCTTACCGACGCCTGTCGAAGGAGAAGATTCGAACAGCGAAGCAACGGACGATCCACACTCTTCACATTCTTCCGAAACCTCGTCCGACAATGAGGTTCGACAGGGAATCACGAAGAGCTTCACCGTATTCGCTGCGACCAGATTTGCTCACAAGGAGGCCAATCCACAGAACTACATCTGCATGCCGCTCACCTCACCCCTTTTGCCTCACAAAGACAAGTGCGTCCAATTGGTAAGGTGGTAGATTTATTTCATTCTTAGAGTAATAACAGTTTCGGCCAAAACGGAAAATCCCGGTTATGTCGACCTATAAATGTTTATAACACAGTAACCTTTATCGGGTAGATCCACATAGAACATACATAGCTTGTAAATATGGCATTGTTTAAAAGTGACAGCAAAATTATCATAACTCAATCAGTAACTTGTATTATTTGGATAATTCAGACGACTACTATACTTATCTTTGTTCTTTTTTCACACCGTTTCATTTGATGTAACCTCCGACCATCTTCATGTGCATATTTTCGATCTCGAGAATATATATATATATATATATATATATATATATATATATATATATATATATATATATATATATGATTTACAGAAGATCCGAACACTATCGGTAGCAAAGGAAACATATAATTGATATCTTTTACCGGACTCTCTTCAGCCTCTGTTTAACAGATAAACAGAGGCTGAAGAGAGTCTGGTAAAGAAGACGAATTATGGTCCTTATTTTTTGGATTTGAAACCGACGGTACCGATGCTGTTCTGATCTTCTGTAATACATATGTAAATAAATATTACACTCTTATTTTTGATTTTCCTTAGTAATTGAGCACTCTGCTTGGACTCTTTTTCACTAACCATACACACACACACACACACACACACACACACACACACATACACATATATATATATATATATATATATATATATATATATATATATATATATATATATATATATATATTTATATATACACTCCTGATCAAAAATTTAAGACAACTTGAAAATCTTTCAAAAAAACTTTTTAAGGATAGATTTTAAACTCCTCCCAATTAAGGTTACCAACACTACAATCTAAAATGTTATGGAAACAAAAAGCTACATTCCAAACATTTTATTCAGAAATTTACACTTTTATCAAATCAGGCATTTTACACTTGATCAAAATTATAAGACCAGAGACAAAAATTCTACGAAATTGTACGAAAAGTGTATGAAAACATTCAACAACCAAATTTAATAATGAGTTCTACCGCCACTGGTTTTGATGACTACAAAAGTTCTTGGGAGCATGCTAGAAATAAGCGTTTCCGTTAAGGTGCGGGGGATGTTGCTCCAGCTTCTGAAGATGGCTCCACGCAGTCCAGTTTTTGTTTGATATTGTTTGCCATTTCGATAAACATCATCAACCCCCAAACATTTTTAATTTGGGTTCAAGTTCGGTGAGCATACAGGATGTCCCAAGAGATGGACCCCATTTTCTTGTAGAAAGATCAAGGTCCGCCATGCAGCGTGGATTGCAGCATTATCCCGTTGGAATAACCATCCATCCCCACACAAACGATGGCCCTCCGTCATCAACGATGCTTTTTGTAGCATGCTAACATAACCAACCGCTGTCTGACGACACTGCACCACCGGGAGCTCCATCGTCCTTCTATACGAAAAGGCATCCCATACCATTAGGGATTCTCCACGGCTATGACGTGTGGAGAAAAATTCAGGAGGCATGTTTTTGTTATGCCAATATCGTTGAAAGCCATCAGGACCATCTAAATTGATTTTTTTCTCATCAGAAAACAGGACTTTCTTCCACTTCTCAACGTCCAATGTTTGGTATTCACGACCAAATCTTAAACGGTCCACCTTGTGACGTGGAAGCAGCCGAGGAATTTGTGTACGCTTTTTATTTACCTTGCCTTTTTTGTCGTAAGTGTCGTCTATGGTTACTGGACTGCAATCAGCATCTGTGACTGCCTTGATTTGACTAGAAGAAAGTCCACTGTCTTTCACAACAACCCGTCTTATTCTCCTACTTAATGCAGAAATCTTTTGGGGTCTACCAGTGGATTTTGCTTTTCCAAAATTCTCACTGTTCTTTAGAAAGTTGCAAATCACAGTTTTACTGTGATTTACCTTAGCTGAAATCGCCCACTGTAACAAACCTTGCTTATGGAAATCTAGAATTCGAGCATGCTCAACTTCGGTAAGTTTGCTTGTTTTAGGCATGGTGACACCTTTACGCAGTGATTGCTAATCTCTAACTGAACTAAAACATTGAAATTATCATAGATTTAACAAATTATGCCCCTGGTCTTATAATTTTGATCAAGTGTGAAATGCCTGATTTGATAAAAAATGTAAATTTCTGAATACAATGTTTGGAATGAAGCTTTTTGTTTCCATAACCTTTTAGATTGTGGTATTGGTAACCTTAAGTGGGAAGAGTTATAAATCTATCCTAAAAAAGGTATCTTTTAAAAGATTTTCAAGTGGTCTTAAATTTCTGATCAGGAGTGTATGTATATATATATATATATATATATCCCTCCCTTAAAAGGAAAGATGAGCCTCTAGGAGAATTTAAAAACAAGCAGTCATACTAAGGCATGAAGCGATGTCCCCCCCCCCCCCCCTAGGCAAGTTGAACACTCCCTAAAATAAGCTTGCTGGACTTGTCCGCTGATTTGACATTAATAAACTTTAACTTCACTTCTTTACGTTTTGATAAATGTGGGCCGACAGTAGAAATTCAGGCTACGAAGTCGAAGGTGACTTTGTGACTGGGTTCGAATTTTTTAACATCGCATGATTGAATAAAACATGAAATACTGGTGTCTGTAGGTAATAATAATAAATGTTTATAGAAAATATCGTGTATATATATACACACATACATACATACATACATATATATATATATATATATATATATATATAGAGAGAGAGAGAGAGAGAGAGAGAGGGGGAGAGAGAGAGAGTTGACCCATGGTGCAACGGATAAATGCTTTGATTGCAATGCGTTCTAACACTCTTTTGAAGGTCGAAGGTGTCATCCTGACTACATGTGATAATAACTGAGAATATAATAAAAATAAAGATACTTCAAAATTCTAGCGGAACGAGACCAATCAACATCCGTGGATTAAATATGAAGTTTAATTATAAACATAGGTTCTCGAATTCGACATAAAGATTTCCGAGTTCGAAAATATTAACCTCAAGTAAGTTGGGGATTACATCGGACGAAACGTTGTAGAAAAAAAACCCAACAAAACTGAGAATAGTATTCCTAATAATACAAACAATAAAATTATCAATTCACATCTAAAACAAATTCAGAAACATAATATTCAATTCGTAATAATGCCAACCTTGGCTGCTTCTGAAATATAATAAAAAGTATAATCTTATCATTTGAAATCTTATATTCCGTTGCCCATTTCTCTATTTCCACCTTAGAGGTATATCTGTTACGGTTGCCAACATAAGCATATTTTTGAATAAGCGAGAAAAATATCATGGGGATATTTTAAATAAGCGAGAAAAATATCATGGGGATATTTTAAATAAGCGAGAAAAATATCATGGGGATATTTTCTCTATTTCCACCTTAGAGGTATATATGTTACGATTGCCAACATAAGCAGACTTTTAAATAAGCGAGAAAAATATCATGGGGATATGCACCTTACGATTTGTAACTGGTTAATATAGAAATACATATCTAGTATAGAATTAGGGTAGCGATAAGGATAGCAGGAAAAGGACTCGAGTGAGAAAGTGTCTTATCTTCAGACTCTGTCTATTACATTAGTTTGTTGGGATCTGTCTGCTCAGGAGACAATGGAGTTCTGCGCCACAGAGTAGTTTGTTGGCGAATTGCAGCGTTTGTTGTGACTGTGCAAGCCTATCCTGGATCTGCAGGCTATGTTACAGTTGCCATAAATGTATGTGGTGTCTGCTGTCTGTGTTTTTTCTCAACCCTCCACTGCTGGTCTTTCCTCTCCTCACTCATCTTGAAGCAAACCTTAACGACACTTCTCTAACGGCTGCGGTCTTCAGTCACAAACTCCCATCCTGTTGGGTTGGTGCCACTCGTTCTCTTGTCTCGCTAGCAGAAATCCTTATAGCGTACGACAGGCCTTCCTGCTGGAGTCGATTGCGAGCTCGCCGTATAGAATACTCTTTGAGATTCTCCAATCGTCCATTAGCCTGGCATATCCAAGCCACTGGAGTCTTCGTTGGGTGAGCAGAGCGAACATGCTTGATATGTACGCCTGATCAAGAACGATATTGTTTGAGACGTGGTCCTGCCAGGTGATTCCTAGGATTCTCTCGAAGTTGCTCAGGTGGAGCGTGTTGATCCTGTCCTTTTGGCGGGAGAAGAAGTTACATTAGTAATCAAGAAAAACAGGTGATAGTTCTAAATATGAAAAGGTAAAATTTGATTGGATTGTTTTGGAACACAAACGAACATTTGTCATATTTTAATGACTAAATAGTTTTTTTACGCAGCTTTTGTCTATTAATCGATTCCGGTCAATCAAATATGGGAAAATATAACTTTTATTCAATGGATCAGTCATCAATCAATTGATGGTGAAATATTCACAAAGTTTGTGAGCCATGATGCTCGCTAACTAATTGCGACTAGACGCTCTAATCCCAAGAGGCTAGTGTCCTTCTCCAGAAGAGTCTTTCTCATAATATAAGGCATTCTAGTTAATCGCCTGACTCCTGGAGAGCAGGGAAGCACTTTTCTAGCAGGTTAATCGAATATATATATATATATATATATATATATATATATATATATATATATATATATAAATATTATATATATATAAATTATATACATATATATATATATATTATATATATAAATATTATATACATATAAATATTATATATATATATAAATATTATATATATTATATATATAAATATTATATATATAAATATTATATATATTATATATATATAAATATATATTTATATAAATATTATATATATAAATATTATATATATAAATACTATATATATAAAAATATTATATATATATATATAATATATATATATATATATATATATATATATATATATATATAATATTCATAAATAAATATTAAATTTGTTATACCTACATACGCTAGCGTTTCATCAGTGCAGATAAGTAACAATTTCAGACGGTCGCGAACCCGATTCATAGAGCCAGCCTACAATCTGCAAGCAGTCACCATGTCCACTCGACCACCGGAAACTGTCACGTGATTTAGGGAGATTAATATTTATATGTACCTAGAAGCGGGCACAGATAGAAGACTAATCGAGAGTGTTCGACGAACATATTCGGAACTTTACATTAGAGCTTTTTAACAGTCTATTTTTAACATCGCCGAGAGTGCTCGACTTTAATTTTTTAAAGGAGCTTAGTATAATATTTATAAATAAATATTAAATTATTTATAACCTACAGACGCTAGCATTTCAAGCTCATTGTTTTCATCAGTGCAGTATATATATATATATATATATATATATATATATATATATATATATATATATATATATATATATATATATATATATATATACAGGGTGATTCATAAGTCACTTCACTTAGCTATTTAAAATGTCATTTACAATTGAGGAGCGAATTTTTATTGTTATTCATATGGCCAAATTTGATCTCCCACACTGTCAATGGAAACGTGATGTGAACAGAAAGCCTCCTTCGCACAACACCATAATCAATCAAATATGCTAGAAAGAGTCGTAAATTCCTTGCAAAAAAGAATGGAGCTATGCATGCAGAACGAAGGTGGAAATTTTGAAAATTTGCTGTAATTTTAAACTCCCATAAATTTATTTGTTGAATAAACTTTCTGTTTTGTATTACCGTATTTTTTAACTTTAGAATTTCAAAAATAAATAGCTAAGTGACTTATGAATCACCCTGTATATATATATATACACTCATGAACAAAAAAAATGGGCCAGGAAAGAAATTTACAATTTATTGCACAAAAAGCTGCATTACACAAAATGCAATTAAATAATGAATGAAAATGAGTAAAAAATATAAAGAGCAAGATATTTACTTTAATAAAAACTTAGTATGGAATGGAATTGCCCTTAGATCAATTCTTTTTATCATGCTCTCAACCAACTTGGAGCACTGTGAAGAGGAGATGTTATTCCATTCTCTTTGTACTGCTTCCCATAATTTTTCTTTGTTGGAAAAAGTTTTTCTAACTAATGCACGAGATATTATAGCCCAAATATTTTCCATTGGGTTTAAATCTGGGCTTTGGCCAGGCCAAAACATCACATCAATTGAATTATCAGTAAGCCACTTCTTTGTGACTTTTGCTGTGTGTGCAGGGGCATTATCATGTTGAAAAATAATGTCATTGTTCATTTCTAACTTCTGGATGCTTGGTAATAGACCTCTTTCTAATATTTGAATGTATTCTTTGGCATTAATTGACGCATCACATCTGATAATTTCCCCAACTCCTGCAGCAGAAAAGGTCCCCCATACCATTATTCCTCCGTTTCCATGTTTTACTGTGGTTTTTATGCAATTCGGTGAAAATCTTTCTCCGGATCTTCGGATGCAACGTTCAGGGGCATCACTGGCAAGGCAAAATCTTGATTCGTCCGACCAGAAAACATTTCTAAACCAATCTGCATCTTTCGTACCATAACATGATGCAAATGTCTTTCTGTCGCTGATGTTCTTCTTAGTTAACAAAGGTTTTTTTGCACATCTTTTTGATGAAAATCCCATTTCCTTCATCCTTCTGGATATTGTCACTCTAGAAAGAGAATTTCCTTTTGCTGTTTCGAATTGTTTGCTATGGTCAATATAAGTTTTTTTGCGATCCTTCAAAACGGTCATTTTAAGCCTGTGATAGTCCTTCATTGTGGATGCTCTGGGGCGACCAGAACCAACTTTCCTGCTCACTGTGCCTTCAATTTCGAACCTTTGCCCAATTCTCTTCACAGCTGAAAGAGATGTTGCCACCTTTTCTTCTTTCAAAATGTCGAAAATCTGCTTGTAAGTCAAATTTGCCTGTCGTAATCCTGCAATTCGGTTTTTAATTTTTTCGTCAAGATGTCGTCTTACTTTTCTTGGACTCATCTTTAATACTAATAATCTGAAAAATACTAAATAACAGCTAATTATTAGCAAACAAGCGATAAAAATTTTAAAAATTGTTTTCTTTCCAATTTCAATCATGGCCCATTTTTTTTGTTCCAATTTTAATCATGGCCCATTTTTTTTGTTCACGAGTGTATATATATATATATATATATATATAAATATATATATATATATATATATATATATATATATATATATATATATAGAGAGAGAGAGAGAGAGAGAGAGAGGGGGGAGAGAGAGAGAGAGAGACAACCCTTGAAATATTAGACTACTGTTGAACCACTACCATTATCCTTCCTACTTTGATTTCATTCGAAAATTCTTACCCTGATATATCTGTTAAGAATTTTTTATTTCATAATCACAAATAATACGTCTCTTTACTTCTATAGTTTCCTTATAGATAATACAAACAAATAAAGGTGTTTCATTTTGTTATCTAATTCATATACGTGTCTCAGATATGTACGAACATACTGTTAAATTAGTTGAAAAAAGAGAGTCACTCTATTTCTAAATTCTCACAGGTACATTAAAAACTATTTGAAATGGTTGAATCAACACACAGTGATAGCTCTGTGAAAAATTTGTGTCTTGTTTAGTTAATTTCAATTTACGGCTAATTAGAAGAATTAAAATGGATTATTTTACAAACATAGCTGAATTCCAGAACTAAGAAATATTTTAGCATGTATTTTGTGTTATTTAAGCATATAGGGAAACAAACATTGATGAACTCAGTTTCAGTATAACAAAACAATGATGTATATTCGTCTGGTCGGTCGGCCATCATTCTCGTCTCCCATGTGACCAGCTTCTGTTTTGATGAAATAACAACAAGATTTGTTAATATCTTCTGAACTAAATTCAACAAACATTTGACATGGACCATGGGATATCTTATCTATAAATTTATAAACACAAAACCACGCCACGCCCGGGAGTAATTGGCGACTTAACCCGCTTTGCAGGGCTGAAATCATAACCGGACGAGATTGCTTCAATTTTAGCATGTGACGTCACAGCAACTTTTATACATCCTGCTACCATCTCAATATATAACATGTTTTATTTACTTCATAATCAGTTACAAAATTCTATCCTTCAAATACACTAGTATAAAATTAAGCATTTTTTACTAATAATTCCTAAACATGCAACGATATTATTACCGCAGTACCCGCCACAAACCAATGCAGAAATGACAAGTAACAAAATATAAAATATATGAATTAACAAGGTTATAGTCGTCAGAAACGGTATTAAACAAAATAAGAACAATTGAGTATTGATTTACTCCTCTCCAGGAGTTAGGCACAAGGCCAGTTTTTTTTTATCTTACTCCCACAAGTAAGATGTGATCCAAGGTCGGGTCGGGAAAATGGGGTTTAACCATAGACCGGCGTAAATCAAGCCCCGAAGGACAAGACAATACCAGTTTATGGGGTGCAGTATCCATCGGAACAGATACTACACTTTAGTCTTAGCCAAAAGGCTAAGAACAATTGAGTATAACCCCCCAAAACATGTACTTGAAATTTCATTCACTCATTTCGTATAGACTTTTCTCTTCCAACGACCATATCAGGACTTCTTCGGATGCAAAACCTTTTTTCTTAGCCGGATGCTCAGTCAAGCTTTGCTCGTCAACACCCACGCCAGAACTCCTCAGAAAAGACTCTCAGAGCCTACTTTGTTCGTTTGCGAAAGGGTTAATCGCACCCAATTGTGGCACTAACAAGTTCACAATTTATCCATTAACCAAATGAACTCTCATTGGGTGACTCGTGTCCAGACAAATATAACCTGCTTTGGCGACTACCAGTACATGTACAATTTATATAAAAGTATACAGTAATATTCTATTTCTTTTCCTTCAACTTTACGGTGTCCTAGTCTCGTACTAAAATGATTTCCTTGTAAGTTTTTCCTTCAACCCAGATCTATTTCTGTCCATTAACTCTCAAAGACATATAGGAATTTTCCGAGTACTCAGAGATATCCCTTGTAATTTCAATCTTTGGTGCTACAAACCACTCGAAGACATAAGGGCGAGTAACACTTGGCACGTGACTTGGGGTGTCTACAGTGTACAGGGAAAGCATGGAATTCGGATGGATAAACAAACAACTTTAATATCATGAATCGATGGCACGATTACAAAGAAAATCAAAATTAAGGTTTCATTTTCTATTTTCAGGCTTCCTTGGCTTCATGGGTTACAATTCTACGAATCATGGGAGATCTGCCCGACGCTGAAATCGAACAAGTTGGGGTAAGACTATCACCATTCTGTGAGTTTGATTTAGCTTGATTCAGACGAAGATAAACGCATAAAATCTGAAAGTTTTTATATCTCTCATTAAACTTGTGCTACTTTTTAAAAAAAGAAGATACCTCAGCTTAACAAGTGTGTAAATTTTTGTATAGAATCAGCTGGGATTCTACATTTTACATGAACATAATTCCTGCAATTATGAGATTCTCATTCAATTTCTGATTTTATTAAGTTACATTTTATATGACCAAAATATCATTTTGTCCTAAATAATTAGGGATTCTGTTATTTTTAATTGAATTGCGCATCAACTTTGACCCCTTTTTTAAATAGTGCCTTTAGAAAGATATAAAACAATTAGTATAGGTGGACTCCAAGAATATCACCTATGGAATCGGTAAAAAAATTCACAATCTATTCTGCAATCTATATATATGTGACTCAAAGATGTTGCGTCTCTATTTCTTATGATGTAGTTCGGAGCAGCAATGGTAATAGTTGTTGTAGTAATGAAATAACCACATATTATTGTTTTGGGTTTTAATCATTTTCTGTATTATTAGACTGTATTAGCCTTTCCCCAAACCGTCATCTGTGGGGGTTAGAAGAAGTCTTTCGATACACGCCTGCTTCCTCTTCTGACAAAACCCAAGAGAACAATATCTAGTCTTCTTTCTGTCGCATATTACTATCTATCGTAACTCCCTGTTCGTGCGTCACTTCTTTGTCACGTTCGATAACCTTATTTCTTATTATCCACTTTCGTAATCTTAACTTCGTAGTAAAAAAGTTTATGTTTTCTTAACTTAATTATCCCATAGTCAAACCTTTGCTTGTTCTCTTTGAAATATATTTAGAACGAGAACTGTCCATAGATATCATTTCCATTTAAATCTTTGAATGATTTAATTAGATCATTCAAAGTTTTAAATAACTTTGAATGATTTAATTAAATCATTCAAAGTTTTAAATAACTTTAAATGATTTAATTAAATCATTCAAAGTTTTAAATAACTTTGAATGATTTAATTTGATCATTCTGCATTCTTCGTCCTTAAAGTATCGTGATACCCAATGTTCCTAATCTTTCTTCATCACTCAAATTGCCCCCCTCCCCCCCAAAAAAAACTATGGAAATTCTTTAACATAACACTTGGTTTGGGGGGCTGGGAGCAAAGTGTGGCATCTGTTCTGATACTACACTTAATCTTTTTCTGACCTCGGTCAAAGAAGACATCTTTCTAGACTGAGGCAATCAAAAATTTTGTCCCAATCTAGATCGTTCCTTTTTGAGGAGCTTGATATTCCTTGTATTAAAAAAAACCTACCGTGTGTCGAACTCTGCCCTTAGTGGTGGGGATGGGCAAGTAAATAGCGACGCATGTACGCACTCTCATATAAGTCAAAGTTGATGTGAATACTGTATCCCACTGAGGTTTCCGCCTCAAAGATTTCGAATAGTATAATTATAAATACGATATTTACAATGACATTTTTTACTTTCAACTAAGTATATATTAATACTACAATGTTGGTAGTTACGTGATGAATATAAATGTGTAACATTCTGAAAATATTTATTTATTCATGGCTATTGTTCTCATATAAGTGTTTTTCATAGGCGGTGGAGAAAGTGAACGCGGAGTGGTTAAACCTAAGGATGTATTCCTATTCTTAGAATTGAGAATAGTTAATCCTTTCATTATTGTAATCATCTTTCTTAGTACACCTTCCAATCTTAATATTATATCTAAATTCCACGATTTATTACACTATTCTACATAAAGTCTTGAATATCTTAACAATAACATTTTCTTCGCTTGAAATAAAATGTCTAATCATCCCAACTCATCATTGAGAATTTGCATAATTTGGGTTATTCGGATTACATTTCTCATCTTGAGTGTTATCATCACAACGTTTTGGCCGCTGTAACCTCCGGCCTTCTTCAGGTGTATCTCTTCGAACTCGGAAATATTTCTGTCGGACTCGGGAATCCGGATGGAATTACGAACGGAACCCTTTATTTAATCCACGGGGGTAGCATGCCCTTGTTCCGTCAGCTATGACTGAGAGATGAGACATGTAATCCGAATAACCAAAATTAGGCAAATTATCAACCCTCATCTTAAAAAATCGGAAATATATGATTGAGACATTTTATTAATTATTGTGAAGATCTTAATTAAGTTAACCCTCATTGTTATCTCTAGTAATATAGTTACAACTATATAATTGAAATCCTTTAATTTTTTGGTAGTTAAATAACTTTTTTTTGTACACCTAATTTTAATACGATATCTCAATCTTCGTATCTAGCTACTGATGACCAAGATTGAGACAATGTTCTATATTAGGCCTAATTGTTAGAATAGTAAACCTCTAATAAGATGTGTTTTCCTTAAAATAACATTTATAGCCATCCAACCAATCATTTTATTTGCTTTTGAGATAAGACAAAATATGATTGAGATTTAAATTATCATCAAAATTTACTCCCACGTCATTTTTTTATTCACTTGTTTAATCGGTATCAATATTTGTTATTTTTGTTCAAATATGTAGAACTCTATACATTTCTGTACAATATTTCAATTTCCATGTCGCTTTACATTTTTCATAAACTATGAAGTTCTGTTTGTTCTATATTTTGTGATAATAGTTCAACAAGAAAAGAACTTTAATATTGAGCTTACACCATTATTTATATAGTCATCAACAGACAGTTGGTTCGCCGTATCACTGTTCTTCATTGTGGCTAGACATGGCGAGTGCTTCAAGATGGAATCCAAGACAAAACCACAAGCAACACCAGAGGATATGTTATGTAATTTAAAGCAATCGTTTCCAACTGTTCTCTCAGTTCTATCTGAAAGAAAAGCCATCTTTCACAATATTTATGATATTACTTGAAATATGATTTTTCTTTCCATTTTTTATGAAACGATAAAGAGATACACCATCAAAAGCTTTGCTAAAGTTAAATTCAAAATATCTCAACTGTAATTTAAAAGCATAATTTTTTAATCCAGTTTTCAGTTCGACAATTATTTATGTTTTATTTCTTAAATTTAGACGAGTCCGATGTTAGTGGCGTATCTTCGAGACTGTTTCACCAGGAAATACACCAAAAAGGACGTTGATGATGCAGCTAAAAAGTATTTTGAAATGGTTTGTATATCTTCATATTTAACGAATTGTATTTCTGCATCGAATTTTCTGACGATTTCGATCGCTAAAATTAAATTATACTCACTTTTAGTTTGGTTTGGTTTGGTTGTTTTACGGTATATCGACCCCTTTCTGGTGATTTAATGCCGAATCCGGTAATTTTGGTAAAAGTTTTATGCTTCAATTCCTTTATATTTTCAAGTATTTATTCACGGTGTTTGGTTGAGTGAAAGGGGGGAAGAGAGCAAGAGGAGCAAGGGGGAGTAGGGAAGGAAATTGTTTTTTTTGTTGTTTTGTTTTTGGTTTTGCAGAACATGATTGAGTTTTGCAAAGAGAAGAACAAAACAATAAAACATCAATGTTTGGTGCGTTTTGGGTCCGGAAGTCGATATCTTCAGACAGCCTATCTCGTAGCACCAGATATAAACAATTTTAGCTGTCGAGTATCAGCAGATTTTCTATAACCAACTATTCTTCATTTAACATTTAGACTTTATGTTATCGTTCATTTGAGTTGTCTTGGTGTCAGACAATTTTACTCAACACCTTTGTAGGACTATTTGTGTTTGGCCTCAAAAGCAAAAACATTCTTTCACTTCATTAATGTAAATTGCTTTCATACGGATATTTAAGTCGTTCACTTTACTCAATAAATTGATAATTATAAACTTATTTCCGGTTCGAGGTTATTATTACGCTTATTGGAAGATATTTACATCCAATTAATTTCTAAATAGATATTTACATCCAATTAATTTCTAAATAGATATTTACATCCAATTAATTACTAAATAGATATTTACATCCATTTAATTTCTAAATAGATATTTACATCCAATTAATTTATAAATAGATATTTACATCCAATTAATTTCTAAATAGATATTTACATCCATTTAATTTCTAAATAGATATTTACATCCAATTAATTTCTAAATAGATATTTACATCCAATTAATTTCTAAATAGATATTTACATCCAATTAATTTATAAATAGATATTTACATCCAATTAATTTCTAAATAGATATTTACATCCAATTAATTTCTAAATAGATATTTACATCCAATTAATTTCTAAATAGATATTTACATCCAATTAATTTCTAAATAGATATTTACATCCATTTAATTTCTAAATAGATATTTACATCCAATTGATTTCTAAATAGATATTTACATCCAATTAATTTCTAAATAGATATTTACATCCAATTAATTTCTAAATAGATATTTACATCCAATTAATTTCTAAATAGATATTTACATCCAATTAATTTCTAAATAGATATTTACATCCAATTAATTTCTAAATAGATATTTACATCCAATTA
Source organism: Sepiola atlantica (assembly GCA_963556195.1). NCBI lineage: Eukaryota > Metazoa > Mollusca > Cephalopoda > Sepiida > Sepiolidae > Sepiola > Sepiola atlantica. The sequence goes on from OY744537.1 coordinate 15,729,884, forward strand.
ATTTCTAAATAGATATTTACATCCAATTAATTTCTAAATAGATATTTACATCTAATCAATTTCTAAATAAATATTTACATCCAATTAATTTCTAAATAGATATTTACATCCAATTAATTTCTAAATAGATATTTACATCCAATTAATTACTAAATAGATATTTACATCCAATTAATTTCTAAATAGATATTTACATCCAATTAATTTCTAAATAGATATTTACATCCAATTAATTTCTAAATAGATATTTACATCCAATTAATTTCTAAATAGATATTTACATCCAATTAATTTCTAAATAGATATTTACATCTAATCAATTTCTAAATAAATATTTACATCCAATTAATTTCTAAATAGATATTTACATCCAATTAATTTCTAAATAGATATTTACATCCAATTAATTACTAAATAGATATTTACATCCAATTAATTTCTAAATAGATATTTACATCCAATTAATTTCTAAATAGATATTTACATCCAATTAATTTCTAAATAGATATTTACATCCAATTAATTACTAAATAAATATTTACATCCAATTAATTTCTAAATAGATATTTACATCCAATTAATTTCTAAATAGATATTTACATCCAATTAATTTCTAAATAGATATTTACATCCATTTAATTTCTAAATAGATATTTACATCCAATTAATTTCTAAATAGATATTTAAATCCAATTGATTTCTAAATAGATATTTACATCCAATTAATTTCTAAATAGATATTTACATCCAATTAATTTCTAAATAGATATTTACATCCAATTAATTTCTAAATAGATATTTACATCCAATTAATTTCTAAATAGATATTTACATCTAATTAATTTCTAAATAGATATTAAAACAATATCACTATAGCAAAATTAGGTATAACTTTACAACGATTTGGTTCATTCAATAATTTTGTAAAACACATAAACAAACAAATAAACAAAGGGAAACCAAATTAAAAGCACAAGACAAGCTGAGAATGCTTGGTAGGTACGGCAAGTATAAAATAAGTGTTTATTTATAAACTGTACTTGCACGTTTACGGATTAAAGTTATTTTGTACATCTTTAACGATTTCTTAACCGTTTGGCTTTAGTAGTTTAATGTCAAGGCGAGGAAAAGTTATGAGTGCGAGCAAAAAAAAAATTGTCAGAGGCTGAGCAGGCTCGATCTGTCCTGCTGCTTTTCGTATCCTGACGTTTTTTTTTTGTATTTTTGCACCGTATTTTATACACTAACGTGGCTTAAAATATCTCCTGGCGTTTTACTAATCGTAATTAGTTGTTTAGTGTGTGTCTTCTAATACATTACTTCTTAGAATCAGCTGTATGTTCCTCAACTCACTTTTCTTCCTCTAAAAACAATCCGACATTCGTATTAGCCTTGTCTAAACCAAACAGATTCAACATTGTATTCCTTTCCTGTAGGCCAGACTTGCTCAGTTGGAACAGGCAAACTAAATGAATGCACCTATTTTCTGAGCCGACAGAACAAAGTTAACAACTTATCTACGATCGATACATACACTTTCTCCATTTCCTTTTTTTCTTTTTAAGTAATTTTGTATTAGCTTTGTTTTCTTTTTTAATTTTTTGTGTGTTTTTTTTTCCTGATTTATTCTAGAACAAGAATCCGACACACGAGATGAAAGACGTTCCATTCCTTTCGAATCATTCGCAGAGTATTTTGGAAAAAATCCAGTTTGTATGCGGTCTTGGAATGTATAAATCAGAAATTCGGTAAAATACATACTTAATCAAATTCTTATAACTATATTTCCATGAAATTCGCGAATAATAAAACAACTATGTAAAACAAAAAATGCACAATTTACAGAAAACAATGGTTTTATCTTTAGTATTAGTCAGCACACCAGACATTACCATTCATTTCTTATTGATAACAACCGATAGCTTTCCCTGGAATATGAGTGACAGTATCCTCATATATTCCAGTACTCTCCGTTCCACTCAACCATTATTGTAACTCACTTGATGTCTGCACACCAACTGGTAAAAGTGATTTATTTCCGACAACGGCCTTTGCATTTCTCTGGAAGCTGAGTGACAATTAAATTACGTAAAAAATATTTTAGTACTGTCAGGTCCTTTCCATCTCAAGTCTTAATGGCATCATTCCTCGTCAGTCTTTCTATTGTCTAATACCGTTCACGTTCACGTTGGTGGTACCGACCGATGCTATTAGGGGGCCTTTAAGTACCTAGTAGGGCCAGCACCATTCAGATTTGCACTGAAAGGACATGGGGAGTACTAGCATCCTGATGATGGCTATTGCAATTCAAGTTCTCTTGCGTTTGTCTTTATATGTAGCATTTTCTTTCTATGTTTTAATGTGTAACTCTTAATACGTAACACTTAATATGTCTTAATACGTAACGCTTTTCTTAATGTCTTAATATGTAACACATAATATGTAACATTTAATATGTCTTAACATATTTTAATATGTAACGCATAATAGTCTTAATATGTAACACTTAATATGTAACACATAATAGTCTTAATATTTAACCCTTAATACGTAACACTTAATATTTCTTAATATGTAACGCTTTTCTTAATGTCTTAATATGTAACACATAATATGTAACATTTAATATGTCTTAACATATTTCAATATGTAACACATAATAGTCTTAATATGTAACACTTAATATGTAACACATAATAGTCTTAATTTTTAACCCTTAATACGTAACACTTAATATTTCTTAATATGTAACACTTTTCTTAGTGTCTTATTATGTAACACATAATATGTAACATTTAATATGTCTTAACATATTTTAATATGTAACACATAATAGTCTTAATATGTAACACTTAATATGTAACACATTATAGTCTTAATATTTAACCATTAATACGTAACACTTAATATGTCTTAATATGTAACGCTTTTCTTAATGTCTTAATATGTAACACATAATATGTAACATTTAATATGTCTTAACATATTTTAATATGTAACGCATAATAGTCTTAATATGTAACACTTAATATGTAACACATAATAGTCTTAATATTTAACCCTTAATACGTAACACTTAATATGTCTTAATATGTAACACTTTTCTTAGTGTCTTAATACGTAACATTTAATATGTAATACCTAATATGTAACACTTTATATGTCTAGATATGTAACCCTTAAAATGTAACACATTTCTTAATATGTCTTAATATGTAACACCCAATATGTAACAATAAATATGTAATACTTCATATTTTTTTAATATTTAAGACTTAACATGTTTTAACATGTAAGACTTTATATGTAACATTTTTTCTTCGGATCATGTTTATTTTATTTTAACTCACCTTTAATTAGTTAGTTTTATTTGATTAGGTGCGTCGGTTTTTGTCACTCTGTGAGTTTTCTTAATGTGCCAACGTGTGCAGTGTATTGTGCATAGTTATCAGTTTCCTGCATCAGGGGTCGCGGGTTCTCCTTCTTCTTCTTCTTCTTCTTCTTCTTCTTCTTCTTCTTCTTCTTCTTATTATTATTATTATTATTATTATTATTATTATTATTATTATTATTATTATTATTATTATTATTTTCTTCTTCTTCTTCTTCTTCTTCATCTTCTTATTGTTATTATTATTATTATTATTATTATTATTATTATTATCTTCTTCTTCTTCCTCTTCTTATTGTTATTATTATTATTATTATTATTATTATTATTATTATTATTATTATTATTATTATTTGACTCACTAGGAGTGCTAACACAATTCATTAACCGACATCGCTCACTGGTAACAACAAGTAGTGTTCTCTAGGGTTAGAGTGTAGCACTACATTCGACCAATTGTTTATCTCCAGCAGATTATTTTGACAGTGGCTCGTCACGTAACAACTGAAGTCTTGTTTACATGTCGTAGGTAGTCAGCTCTATCAGTTATGACGTCTATCTATAGTAGTAACAACGATGACCGTGACAGTGTGTAGAGTTGATCTGCCTCTCTCTCTTTCTTTCGTTTCATCTTCGTTGTTGTTAACAGTCATGGAAATAGCATTTAAAAAAGACAACACCATTATTTTTTACCATGCGGCCTTTATGTGGTTGTACAGATATATTTTCTTTTCATATGTTCGTATTATATGCAATATATTGCAGAGTTACATTAGTATTACATAAGATTATCCTTCCTCGATCCCCTCTCCTCGGAGGCGATAATAGATATCTGAACAATACGTCTGGCTCCGTTTAGACCATCAGCCGAAGAGAATGATTCTGCTAGGTGCCATCTAGACATTCTGCATGTTACGCAATTTCCTAAACACGTCAGTTTAAATTCTACTCTAATTTCTAATTGAAAATTCCTCTTTCATTAATCTAGCGTCACGTGTAAAATTCCGTTTCTGCATTATTATAGTATAGCAACGTCCGAAAATGGCTATCTGAGTGACAACAAGATAGTCCATATTTCCGGTACTACGCTTTTATTGGTGACCATTGCACATCACTTTGCGTTATCGTAACAATCGTTTACCACTTATTCTTCGCTGATAAGGGCAGTCGGCTTTCTCTAGAATTTGACTCTTAATAAGCCTCCTCGGGATTCGATGCCCTGCTAGTGGAGGTATGGGTGGTGCTCTGTTTTCTCGGTCTTTCCATCCTCCATGACACTTCATGACTATTTTCTGTGGAACCAACCGATTCTGGCGCCACCACGTGTTTTTTTTTTATCCAACATGATAGATTCAGTTCCTTTGGTTTCGCATAATTTTCTTTTATAGTTACGTTTATGCAACATTATTATATTTCAGTTCACGTGGGATTTGTCATCTGTTTATGTGGGCTGGTTTCCGCACTCAAAGATTTAAAAGAAAATATTTCAGCTGTTTTCGTCAGCGTAGTGCTTTGTATGGTGTCAATACTATTAGTATATTTCGAGGTTTTTCGAAAATGTTCATTATTAGTATTGCAGTTGTTTGTTGTCATGTACAAAATTCCATTCAGCTCTCTTGAAAGTTCCATGGATTTGCTTAGATTTTCGGATTTCTCCATCTTAACCATGTTAACTGCTGGGATAGGGAATCTACTGTTTTTTTCGTCTTGTTGCATATTATCACGTCAGATTTTCTTGCTTGTTTCAGTTTGTCAATTTGTATTTCCATATCTCAAAGGATTGTATGCAGTTCACTTTTCAATACTGGCCCCAAGTTGTGTCTGTGCCATTTGTATGTACGTTTAATGGGCAATTGTTTGCACAGTTCTAAGTGGACTACTTTTCCGACCCAGTCATGTTTGTTTTATACTATTTTTTTGTGTGCTAGTTTGCTGCATTTACTAATGATGTGGTTTTCTGTTTCGTTTCTTTGTCCACAGATTCTACATTTACTGTGTTCCTGGGTTTTGTCTATCTTGGTTTTTATTTAGTTTGTTCTAATTGTGTTCATTTTTCAGCTGTGAATAGCGATTCCGTTCCTCTGTTCAAGTGTCCTTTCCAAAACTATTTCCATGTGTTTTTGTGCTTTTTTTTGTGTCAGTGTCATAAATCGTCCATGTAGCTGCTTCTTTTCAAATATTCTTTTCGTCTTTTTGTTTCTTGTTTTTGTTTTTTGTTTCTTGTTTTTGTTTTTTGTTTCTTGTTTCGCTGTTTTCAGTATTGTCCACGTTGGTATTGCTTTTGGCGGCAGTAATCAGCCTCTTTGTATTTTGTGTTATGTATTTTTCTAGTCCTTTTATCACATCGTCCACGCTGTCTACAAAACTTCCGCGTCTTCTCTTTCTTTTTTTCCTTTTTATCGTGCTTTCCTTCGTGAGCCGTTGATTGTGCATGGTCATTAGATTCCTACTTCATTTATCTAAGTACCTGATTTCTTATTTCATCCAGTTCATGAAACGTGAAAAGTATCTTACGAATGGTATTTATTCATTTTAATAAAGGTTTACTATATATTTCTGTTTCAATGAGCTTTATGCTTCTTCTCAGTATTGTTTTTAATTAATATCTCTTTCCTCTCTGTTGATTTTAGCTTGTCCGCTACCAGAATACCCATATATTTATAGGTCTGGCGTTCACGAAATGTCCTCATCATCTTTCGATTCGACAGTTCTATGCCTTCCGCTATTTCACGTTTCGATTCTTCTTCTATTATTATTATTATTAGTAGTAGTAGTAGTAGTAGTAGTAGTAGTAGTAGTAATAGTAGTAGTAGTAGTAGTAGTAGTATTCACTAGGAGTTCTCATTACCAATGATCACTCACTGGCAACAACAGGTATTGTTCTGTCGAGTTTGACATAAAATTTCACTAAATTTCTAGTAATTTCCGCTTCTTTTAATCACTGTTGCAAATCACTTCGCCTTCTCTCAACGGCTGTTTATCCATCAGCCCTTTATGATAACGGCTGTTGATATTTTCTGGAATCTGAGTAACAGTATGCTCCCCTAAGATTCCGGTACATCCCAGTTGAGATCTGGATAGTTTTCTACCTTTACAAGCTTTCCATCCTCCTTGACCCTTCAATATCAGTTTCTGTGTTACGAAGCGATGCTGGTGCCACTTCGCTTTTCATTTGAAAAAGTTGTTAGGCAAAGGTAATGAAATCAACTATGAAACAGAAGATTAAAACAGCCCATTCAGTGGGGCATATCACCGTAGCGTTAATATTATACATAGCTGGATGGAAAGAAAAAGAGAGAGGAATGGAGAGAAGGAGAGGTACAGCGAACAAACAAAAAACTAATTCAGTATTTTAATTTTTTAAATTTAACTGGCTTTGCAAACTCACTTTTACAGGTTCAAACAATCTAATCCGAGCTAAATAGGCGACCCAACGTATCACATTTTTCTAATCATTTATACATGTGTTTCTTTCTTTCTCATATTAGCGATGAATTGTACTGCCAAGTGTTGAAGCAGCTGACTAATAACCCATCACGAAACAGTTTGTCACGTGGGTGGATTTTGCTTTTCCTGTTAGTCGGTGCATTCATTCCAAGCGAAAGGGTAAAACATTTGATACTTCCATTGCATCTTATATTTGATAATTTTAAACTTCACCTAACTTTAGTAGCTCATTTTTCTTTCTTTTTTTTCGATTTACTTTATTTTTTTATCTATTTTCAGTTCGTACCATGTCTGCTGCAATTCCTGCAAGATGCACAGACAGAATTTGCACACAAAATTGAACGTGGTCTTCGAAGGACGTTTTCCACAGGAACCAGGGGATTTCCTCCAGGATGGACAGAATTTCAGGTACCGACGTCAAATATTTCTTCAGAAAAGCGTTTTTCACTATTGTGTCACCGCTTATCAAGGCCAAAAGGCAACTAGAGGATAAGGGTGAATGAGGTTGTCAGTTATCGATGAACAACACTGTGAGAGGATTGGAAACGATGCGTGAAATGGTCAGAATTATTAGGCGAACGGCTCGATGAAAATTAGTTAACATTAGACTTGAAAACGACTGTACTGCAGTCAGCAGTGATATTGGAAATAAACTTTGTTCATGGAAGTTCTGTATAGTTCTCAGGTACACAGGGGAAGAAATGACAATTCTTTACAGTGGTTGTAGGTAGACGAATTTTTTCTGTGAATGTTTTATAGGGGGAGTTCAGAAATATGAACTGAGTCGAGCACCTTCCATTAAAATACCGAAGTGAAAAAATCAGCAACGTCTCTTTTTGTAATAATAGGGCTGTAGAGACGAGAACAAATCATCGCCACTAGATTTCGAAGTCGACTTTGTTGTTTGTCACGACAGGAAAAAGTGGGCTTTGTTGCATAAGTACTTGATCGGTATATCATAGCGACTATTTTGTTTTACAACGAATTGTATTATCGATCTTTCGATCTTCCTAGAACTATTTTAACTTGAAAATTAATGAAAACATTAACAAACGCAACCAAAGTGCTCAACAAACTTAAATAGTTCGGACAGACGAAATATATCTCGTGAAAAAACATTTGGAAAAGCCATGAACATCAGCATTCTTATTCTGAGTTTTTAAACGATGTTACGAAAAGTTTGATCCACAAAACACGAAGAAATGCCAGTTTTACATGTGTAGAAGCACCGTTGTTAACCTCGATGTTCGATCTCGCGTCTGACACGTCATTGCTTGCCACACACAGTGGTAGATGCGACTAAAAGAAGGCAACGGTTTCGGATGTTGATTCCTCGTGAATTTCCACCCAAACTTCTCGCAACGGCTGTTTATCTTCGAGCCTTTTCTGAAAACGGCTGTTGATTTTCTCTGGAATTTGAGTAACAGCATGCCTCCCTAAGATTCCAGTACATCCCAGTTGAGATTTGGATAGTTCTCTACCTCTACAAGCTTTCCATCCTCCTTGCTCTAGCACCAGCCCAACCATTGTTAGGGAGTGTTAGACTTTGGGAGATGATGCTGCCTAACTAGAAAGAACACAAACACAATGTACTCTTCAATCAAGCAGCAATGATTAAAAACTCATTAAAGTTAAAACTCACAAAATCACATATTTTGTTAACTTACCATTTTTACATCCATAATTCGTTTCATACGTTAAGTCGGCGCCAACTTCATGAAGTAATCGAAAGTTATGAATCGTCCATGTAGCTGCTTCTTTTCAAATATTTTTCTCGTCTTTTTGTTTCTTGTTTCGCTGTTTTTCAGTATTGTCCACGCTGATATTGCATTTGGCGGCAGTAATCAGCCTCTCTGTATTTTATGTTATGTATTTTTCATCGGAGTGATTTTCATTAGAGTGGTTACGCCCAGCTATCATTCACACAAATTTATCGTTACCCCACTCCCTCTACCCAGAATGAAGAAGCATGCACACATTGAGGAGTGAGAGGTGGGATGACGTCACTCCCCACGCCCAACACGATACCGGCGATCGGAAAGAAATAGTGCGACCTATAAAATAAATCTGTGAACCGTGAACCGTAAAAAATATAGCTATAAGTATCTGTGATGGCAATGCATGGCTGCAATAATTGCAAACAATTATTAGTGATTATTAAGCTGATTTAAAGGCTAGTTAACAATTAATTAATTTAAAGAGTACGTAAAAATGCATATCACAGAAATGTATTTCGTTGGCAGATAATAGACTGTGACAAAGTATCCTGATGATACAGCTTCATTATCTTGAATATACATTTGAATACACCGATTTAAATAAAATACAAATAACAAAGATCAAGATAACTGTCAGATTAATGAATGAAATTATAAAATAGTCTTAATAGAGGACAATTTTAAGATATGAATCAATAAGTTCGCAATAAGAAACATCTTTGAATCATATTTTGCCTTATATTCAATCTAGGTTTAACGATGGAAAAACACCCTTTATGTCGATTTTGTTATAACATCATATTCCCAACCCCGTTTCTCGAAGTTGAAACTAACCTCAGAAAATATAACCTATTAAAATATAAACTGTTAAGAATTGACTTATTTTCGAATTCATCTATATATTAAAAATGTTTTAGATGGCCATTTAGAATTAATCTATGAATTAAAAAGAATGTATTTATAATTACATTTGGAAATCGTTTCGTATTTTCAGATGATAATTTGGGATTAATCTTTATATTAAGAACTGTATATTTTAATTTAGATTTGGAAGTCGTCTAAACTGGAATAAATATTTTAAACTAATCTATAACTATATAAAGAATTTTTAGATGTAGATAGACATTTCGAATTCGTCTATATATTACAAGTGATATATTTAGATGAATATCTAGAAATTGTATTTATGTTACAAGTGGTATTTTTAGATGAATATCTAGAATTCGTTTATACATTAGTTGTTGCATATTGAATGGTATAATAGGATGAATATTTTAAATCCATTCCTATATTAGGAGCTGTATATCTAAATAAAATTTGGTATCGATAAACTATTTAAATGAGTATTTGATTTCATCTATATATAAAAGTTGTGTATTCATATAAATATTTAAAATTCGTCTCTATATAAAGCGTGATATGTTAAATGAACATTTTGGATTCGTCTAAGTATATATTCAAACGAGTATAATAATAATTAAGACTAGTATATATATACAGGGTGATTAATAAGTCACTTTACTTAGTTATTTATTTTTGAAATTCTAAAGTTAAATATACGGTAATACAAAACAGAAAGGTTATTCAACAAATTCATTTTTAAGGGAGTTTAAAATTACAGCAGATTTTCAAAATTTCCACCTTCTTTCTGCATGCATAGCTCCATTCTTTTTTTGCAAGGAATTTACGACACTTTGTAGCATAATTGATTGATTGAGTGTTGTGCGAAGGAGGCTTTCTGTTCACATCACGTTTCCATTGCATAACAAATAGCAGTAATTAGAGAGTAAGATAACAATTATCAAAAGTTCATAGTATGTGTGTGCTTCATATGGTAATCATTTTAAATAGCTAAGTGACTGCATAATAACATTTTTAATTCTGTTATATATTAAGAGTTGTATATTTGGATAAATATTTGAACTTCATCTATATATTAGGAATGGTATATATATATATATATATATATATATATATATATATATATATATATATATATATATATATATATACAGGGTGGGCCAAAATAAGGGTCCTATCTTTAAATTTGAATAACTTGAATTTGAATAACTTCCACAAAATGAAAGTTAAACTCACCAAACTTTATGTGTGTGTAGACTGACCCTTCCGAGATTTTTTGAAATAAACAAAACACATTTTAGCCGAAAAACACTTCTTAAAACTTACAAAAACTAAAGTATTGTTTTTTACACTGTTTTGAGTTTTTTAAGCAAAAATAATGTTTTCTAAATGAGGGTACGTTCCTTAGGGCTAATACGGCTCATGCTTGCTTCGGAAGGGGTCCTTTACTTATTCTAAAAAAAAATTAAAAAAAAATCAATAAATAAAAAAGTTATGAATTTTTAAAAATAGGACCCTTATTTTTGCCCACCCTGTATATATATATATATATATATATATATATATATTACTATTTCATGTATCCATATAAGATTTTATAAGTAGATACAATTTTTTATGAATTAATTTTCAGTATTTACTTCAACAGTGCTCTATATGTAAGTAGAGCTAGGTAGTAAGCTATGAAAATATATTTATGGCAATTAAGCTACACAGAGGTCCCCGCGTTTCATCTCCGGGGTGAATCTTCTGGCTAAAATGCCTTTCAGCCTGAAGATTCCCCTGGGGATGAAACGCGGGAGCCTCTGTGTAGCTTAATTACCACAAAAATATATTTATAGCTTACTATATGAAGATGAATGCAATATTTTATTCAAATATACTAGTCTAAATATATAGAAAAATGCAAAATGTTCATGTAATATTCTACTCTTAATACATTTCAAAATATTCATCTATATATATATGTATATATATATATATATATATATATATATATATATATAGAGAGAGAGAGAGAGAGAGAGAGAGAGAGATGAATATTTTGAAATGTATTAATAGTAGAATATTACATGAACGTTTTGCATTTTTCTATATATTTAGACTAGTATATTTGAATAAAATATTGCATTCATCTATTTCTAAAAATAACATAGTAAAATGAATATTTGGACTTCATCGATACATTACGAACTGTATATTTAGAGGCACATTTGAAACTCATATGTGTATTAACGGTGGTCGATTTAAATGAAGTATTTTAGTTCATCTATATTCTCAGAGTGAGAGCACGTGTTTTTTTTTTCATACAGTTGTACCCTTCCTTTAAATTATCTTGATGTAAATAATAGAGTCTTCGTACTTTAGATGGCATTTTGTTTTGTTGAAGTTTTATTTTCAGAATATAAATCTAAGGTGACATTTTAGTCGTTAATATTCAGTATGGTTTGAATCTAATTCGGCATAACAGATATATATGCCCCAAAACAGAAAAAAAAATAGCGTCTTCTTTTTCAAAGGCAAATATTAACAATTCAGATGATTTTTTTTTTACAAATAAGTAACCACTTATCGAGGCTTAAGCCACTAAATGATACGGGTTAATGGGATAGATAGATTTTAAGTTGAATGATGAAGAATTTTATGAGAGGATTGAAAATGATGAACGGGATGAACAAAATAATATTACTTAATGTATAATGACGATTTATGACAAGTATTATTTTACTAGCAGGAAGACCCGACGTTGCCCGGGATTGAATGAGGATCATTACTATGTACTTTTTCACTATGCTCATAAAACCATATCACTTTATTTTTGCTGCCCCTCCTTCCGTTTCGCCCCTCCCCCCGTAATGTAGTCGGAAGAAGCTGAAATGTTGAAAAACTCTCTGAATTAGTGTCTTATACATTTGGATGAAATGTGATGAAAATTGGATATACGTATTGGAAGTTTTAAGGGAGTTCTACCCCAATGGGTCACTGAGACGTGGGAACACGTAGATATTCGGAACATAGAGGGTAACTTAGAGAGTTCAGACTACTTACATTGTTTTCCACGAAGAATGTTATACGTACAATTTAATAATATAAATTTCATCAAAATAGGATATATCTGAAGTGTTAAATGAGGTTCGATCATTATAACTCTGTAGGGTAAGGCGGCACTTAGTAATTCAGGATCACTTCCATTGTCTTCCCCAGAAAATGTTATACATATGATTTAAATGTTATAAAAATGGGATATATTTAAAGTTTGAAGGAGGCATAGCCTTCTAGGTCCATTAGGTGTGCACTTGGAGATTCGGAAACACTTCTATTGTCTTTCCCGGTAAATTTTACATAATACACTTTAAAATTTTATGTAGATTCTCTAACCTTTCTTTCTCCAGGGAACACATACACATCACACATATACACGCATACATTGAGTTTTATATATAGAGAGGTTTCATCGACATCTTGAGAAATTATAACTCATCCTGTGCGTTCAAATTATTTAATATTTATTAATGATTATAAAATAGTTTCTGTTGTTGATTAGAATACAACGAAAAGGTGTTAATCGTTTACAGGTTTCTTTCATTGATCTTTTTTTTGTTTCCGTAGGCAATTAAAAACTACAAACCGATTCTCCTTCCAATTACGCTGATGAACGGACAGAGGCTTTTGATTCAAGCGGACTCAGCGACCACCGTGCAAGAAGTCTCCCATGCCATTGCCAGTAAAATCGGTTTGAGAGAAGTCACCGGTTTCTCAATTTATGCAACACTCTACAAAAGAGTAAGTGCCAATTGATATATGTATATATTATTATACTACAGCTGAGTTACTGAACATTTGTTTTCCTAAAGTTTTTTCGTACATAGTTTAATCACAAAAAATACATGTTTAACAAAAACATGTCAGTCGTGAGGTTGCATAACACGTAAGTTGAAATTCCGCCAAAATGTAAAACTTAACCAAATTTTCCAAATGTCAAAGAAAAAAAAATCAAAATCAAGGTTATATAACATGTGGGCCTTCACTGGTTACAATATGGACCAAGTATCGCGTCTCTTTGATGAATAAAACTAAAATTACCACCAAAAGGGTGACGTTTACCTTTACCGTGACCTTGAACTTTTACCTGGTTATCCCAAAATTTAACCAGTAAAAAGTTTGACCATAACCGATATTTTCACCAAGTTTGGTGACAATTGATCAAGTGATGTGGACAAAGTATGACGATGACCATACACAAAACAAACATAGTGACAAATTTGAGCAGTCAGTAAATATTGTTTCGTTTGAGGCGTGAGTTTTGTTTGAAAATAAAACTTTTAATTTTTCTAATTATCCACAATTTGCAATTAACTTACCAGGTGTTCTATCTCTTTCTAAGTTTCTATATATATATATATATATATATATATATATATATATATATATATCTCACCCTCTATCAATGTATTTTATTTGACGTCGATAACCCTCTTCTTCTCTGTTAACTAGCAATTGAGGGTAATAAAGAAGGGAAATAAAAACAGATTGGAATCGCCCATTATAAACAGAAGTTATATCCCCGGTGATAGTAATACTATTTAACCCAGGGTTGTAGAGGGAATTAGACAAAAAGAGAGAGGAAAGTATAGCGAGCAGAAATAGTGGTATACTTACGTGATCATATGAAATTCATCTATATATTACGAGTGGTATACTTAGATGATCATGTTAAATTCATCTATATATTACGAGTGGCATATTTAGATGATCATATTAAATTCATCTATATATTACGAGTGGCATATTTAGATGATCATATTAAATTCATCTATATATTACGAGTGGCATATTTAGATGATCATATTAAATTCATCTATACATTACGAGTGGCATATTTAGATGATCATATTAAATTCATCTATATATTACGAGTGACATATTTAGATTATCATATTAAATTTATCTATGTAATACAAGTGCTATATTTAGATGACCTCTCGATTTCATGTATATATTACAATTTGTATATTTAGACTATATATATTACGATTCATATCTAAATATTATTATATAGAATGTATCAATATATCACGAGTGATATATTTGGATGACCATCTAGGATTCATTTATATATTACGAGTGAAATATTTAGATGATCATATTGAATTCACCTATATATTACGACTGGTATATTTAGACTATCATATAGAATCCATATATATATATATTACGATTGATATATAAAGATCATCGCATAGAATCTATCTATATATTACAAGTGGTATATTTGAATGACCATCTAGGATTCTTTTACATATTACGAGTGGTATATTTAAACTATCATATATATTTCATCTATATATTAGGAGTTGTATATTTAGACTTTCATATAGATGTCATCTATATATTAGGCGTGGTATGCTTAGATGATCATATGAAATTCATCTATATATTACGAGTGGCATATTTAGATGATCATATTAAATTCATCTATATATTAGGAGTTGTATATTTTGACTATCATATGGAATCTATCTATATATTACAAGTGGTATATTTAGATGATCATATGGAATCTATCTATACATTACGAGTGGTATATTAAGATTATAATATGAAATTCATTTCTGTATTACGAGTTATATATTTAGATGATCATATGGAATTCATCTATATATTACGAGTGGTGCATTTAGATGAACATTTAAAAATATATATGAAGGGTCGTATAGTGTGTTGATAATTTGACATTTATGTATTTATTAAAAGTTGTATGTTTCGATGTATAGTTTCAATTAATTTTAATTAAGACTGAGGTATTTCGATAATCATTTGAAATTCATCTATATATTAAAATGGTATATGTTATATGATATATATCTTGACCAATATTTTGAATTCATTTATATATAAATCGTGCTATATTTAAAATCAATTTTGCAATTCATCTTTATGGACAAGTATTTCTACATGATCATTTGCAATCAACCTATATAATACAGGTTGTATAGTTAAATGAATATTTTAAATTATCTCTATACATTTAACATGGTATATTTTGATGAAAACGTGTATGCTTTATGAAGATGTTATTGTTTTATATAAAGTCACTTGATTATTTGATGTTTTAAATAAGTTAATATTATACCGGTTAAAGTTTTATCTTAATAGAAATATATATTCGTTTATTTTCAATATAGTTTCAAGTCAAATACTTGAGGTTTCTTTTTTTTTAAAGCTAAATATCAAGAATGCTAATATATTGATCTATTGAAGCAATTATAATTTACCTAGAATTATTTTTACCATATTTTCTTTTTTTTTCAACTTGGTGCAGATTTCGTGCTTGGGTGATAGCTTCCACCGAATCCTGGACACAATCACTGAATGCGAACAATATTCAAAGCAGATGTCCGTCAAAGACAGCCATTCTCCGTGGCGCCTCTACTACCGGAAAGAATATTTCACTCCCTGGGAGAACACTCTGTCGGACCCCGTTGCTGTCGATCTCATTTACAGTCAGATGATGCGGGGCATTTCAGTTTCCGAGTATAAGCTCGACGTAAGTGTATCTATGCATTCATGTATATATTTCGACGTTCCGTCATCCACCAAATTCGATACAGCTTTATATATAAAATACCTACACACTTATTTACTGCCATTGTTTGAAGCAAAGCACCATACGTTTATATATATATATATATATATATATATATATATATATATATATATATATATATATATATATATCTCAAAGTCCCCTTTCCTGCCTTAACAGAGTCTAAAACCGACTTCGAAATCTGGTGGGGGTGTCCTCTTCTATTCCCTACAGTCACTCTTTAACAGAAGATATGTTATTAGTCTTTCTTTGCTCTACCGTTATGTTCATGGCAGATGCTCGACTGAGCTCAAATCTATGCCCCCCCTTGTAAAACACTCACAACTAGAACCCGCCTTATTACTACCACTGTTAATGATTTCCCTTTTCTGCCTCCGTGTGCTCAAGGCGAAACGAAATTTCCATGGACAGAGTTTATTTCCTAGAACTGCCAGTCTGTGGAACACAGTGTCGCGAGCCTTCTTTCCAGCCGACTACAATATGTTCGTATTCAAGTCCAATGTAAACAAGTTATTGTTGAGTCGTCAATGTTACTCCTGATAAGGAAGATGTTGAGGCAGACAATCTATACATATACTGCACTCTGATTGTTTCACCCGCATTTTGGAACTTCCTATATTCGATTCGAATGTATGATTAATTTGTGAACAGATAAATACTCAGATCTTCTGCCATACCTCACTATATACCCGTGACATTGCTGATGCATAATAAAAAAACGTTTTATTTCTTGTAATTCCCTTTTTCCCCTTGAAATTACAACCTGTAAGTTTCTATCAGACTTTTGATATAACAGTTATATTTTCCTATAAAAAGGATTTCGGATTGCTTACCAGAATATTTTTTAAACTTTATAAACTTTTTTTAAATTAATGATCGAAGCAAAAGTTTTTATAACTAAATACCTGGTTTCACCTTTTGATTAGAAAAAAATATTTTATTTGATAAATCTAGATTTAAAGGATTATATTCTGCTTTGTTGCACTAAATATGTAAAATATGTAAAATATGTAAAATATGTAACTAAATATGTAAAATATGTAACTAAATATGTAAAATATGTAAAATATGTAAAATATGTAAAATATGTAAAATATGTAACTAAATATGTAAAATATGTAAAATATGTAAAATATGTAACTAAATATGTAAAATATGTAAAATATGTAAAATATGTAACTAAATATGTAAAATATGTAACTAAATATGTAAAATATGTAAAATATGTAAAATATGTAACTAAATATGTAAAATATGTAAAATATGTAAAATATGTAACTAAATATGTAAAATATGTAAAATATGTAAAATATGTAACTAAATATGTAAAATATGTAACTAAATATGTAAAATATGTAAAATATGTAAAATATGTAAAATATGTAAAATATGTAACTAAATATGTAAAATATGTAAAATATGTAAAATATGTAACTAAATATGTAAAATATGTAAAATATGTAAAATATGTAACTAAATATGTAAAATATGTAAAATATGTAAAATATGTAACTAAATATGTAAAATATGTAAAATATGTAACTAAATATGTAAAATATGTAAAATATGTAAAATATGTAACTAAATATGTAAAATATGTAAAATATGTAAAATATGTAACTAAATATGTAAAATATGTAAAATATGTAAAATATGTAACTAAATATGTAAAATATGTAAAATATGTAACTAAATATGTAAAATATGTAAAATATGTAAAATATGTAACTAAATATGTAAAATATGTAAAATATGTAACTAAATATGTAAAATATGTAAAATATGTAAAATATGTAACTAAATATGTAAAATATGTAAAATATGTAAAATATGTAACTAAATATGTAAAATATGTAAAATATGTAACTAAATATGTAAAATATGTAAAATATGTAAAATATGTAAAATATGTAACTAAATATGTAAAATATGTAAAATATGTAACTAAATATGTAAAATATGTAAAATATGTAAAATATGTAACTAAATATGTAAAATATGTAAAATATGTAAAATATGTAAAATATGTAACTAAATATGTAAAATATGTAAAATATGTAACTAAATATGTAAAATATGTAAAATATGTAAAATATGTAACTAAATATGTAAAATATGTAAAATATGTAACTAAATATGTAAAATATGTAAAATATGTAAAATATGTAACTAAATATGTAAAATATGTAAAATATGTAACTAAATATGTAAAATATGTAAAATATGTAAAATATGTAAAATATGTAACTAAATATGTAAAATATGTAAAATATGTAAAATATGTAACTAAATATGTAAAATATGTAAAATATGTAACTAAATATGTAAAATATTAAAATATGTAAAATATGTAAAATATGTAACTAAATATGTAAAATATGTAAAATATGTAACTAAATATGTAAAATATGTAAAATATGTAAAATATGTAACTAAATATGTAAAATATGTAAAATATGTAAAATATGTAAAATATGTAACTAAATATGTAAAATATGTAAAATATGTAACTAAATATGTAAAATATGTAAAATATGTAAAATATGTAACTAAATATGTAAAATATGTAAAATATGTAACTAAATATGTAAAATATGTAAAATATGTAAAATATGTAACTAAATATGTAAAATATGTAAAATATGTAACTAAATATGTAAAATATGTAAAATATGTAAAATATGTAACTAAATATGTAAAATATGTAAAATATGTAACTAAATATGTAAAATATGTAAAATATGTAAAATATGTAACTAAATATGTAAAATATGTAAAATATGTAACTAAATATGTAAAATATGTAAAATATGTAAAATATGTAACTAAATATGTAAAATATGTAAAATATGTAACTAAATATGTAAAATATGTAAAATATGTAAAATATGTAACTAAATATTTAAAATATGTAAAATATGTAACTAAATATGTAAAATATGTAAAATATGTAAAATATGTAAAATATGTAACTAAATATGTAAAATATGTAAAATATGTAACTAAATATGTAAAATATGTAAAATATGTAAAATATGTAACTAAATATGTAAAATATGTAAAATATGTAAAATATGTAAAATATGTAACTAAATATGTAAAATATGTAAAATATGTAACTAAATATGTAAAATATGTAAAATATGTAAAATATGTAACTAAATATGTAAAATATGTAAAATATGTAAAATATGTAAAATATGTAACTAAATATGTAAAATATGTAAAATATGTAACTAAATATGTAAAATATGTAAAATATGTAAAATATGTAACTAAATATGTAAAATATGTAAAATATGTAACTAAATATGTAAAATATGTAAAATATGTAAAATATGTAACTAAATATGTAAAATATGTAAAATATGTAACTAAATATGTAAAATATGTAAAATATGTAAAATATGTAACTAAATATGTAAAATATGTAAAATATGTAACTAAATATGTAAAATATGTAAAATATGTAAAATATGTAACTAAATATGTAAAATATGTAAAATATGTAACTAAATATGTAAAATATGTAAAATATGTAAAATATGTAAAATATGTAACTAAATATGTAAAATATGTAAAATATGTAACTAAATATGTAAAATATGTAAAATATGTAAAATATGTAACTTTGCATTTACCTATTTTCGCTCTTACTTCACTCTAACAATGCTCTATCCCCAATATTGAGCATATTTTGATCTTATTGGGAATTACTTCATGATAACATTGAAAACATATTTATAAAATAATTTTTAGGATATTTTGAATAATATATATATGCATACATATACATACACACACACACACACACACATATATATATATATATATATATATATATATTTATGGGTTCTTACAAATATATATATTTAAGTATATACTCTTTATAATATTAGAAAATGTTCCAAATTGCAACCTCAATGCAGTTGCATTACACGCTTAAGAACATATATATTATAGTTGCATTCCAAGGAACGTAAGAGACGGTTCGAAGAGTCGTTTCAAGTTTCGGGAATAAGATTTTCTTTGGGGGGGTGTTCCCTGATTTTTCTGACCAGTTTACATGTGAGGTTTTTTTTCATGTATTTTGACTTGCTCTTACCTTTATCAAGACCTCTTTTTAAACTTTACCCATCTTTCTTTCTCGTGTCTTTGAAATGATGTGTTTTTCCTATTATTATTGAACTAACAATTTCGCTGATCAACAAGATTAAGATGAAGACTATGTATTTCTCTTTATTTTGCTGTGAAACGCGCGTATGATGCATAAAAAGTATCAGATTTAGAAAAAATCAACGTAAAAATAAAATATAAATATATAAAAGATTGTTATATAAAAATAAAGAGATGAAAAGAACTGATGAAAGTCATGGTTGTGGTTGTTCGACGATATATGAACGTTAGAAAGATTGAAAGAACAGATGAAAGTAATGATTATGGATTAGTTGTTTCTATGGTCATATATATATATATATATATATATATATATATATATATATATATATATATATATATATATATACGTCGACCTCGTGTTTCGAATTTATTGATTTCTTGATTTCTTTCTTTAAAGGAAGATTCTTTGATCGAGTTTAGCGCAATAAAATACACGTTGGATTACGAATCCCTTCAACGAGAGAAGTTGTTCAACTTTGTAAAGACGTGGTTTCCGCCAGGGTGCCTCGAAAAGAAAGCACTTAGTGAGTGGATCGAGTTGATTACAAACAAAATACGAAACGAATTCGAAACCGAGTCTGGCCAGAATGTGCATTCCTACAAGTTGAAAGTGGCTCGTTATGCAAAAGAATATCTGTACAATTCATTTGGACGATTCTACGATACAAAAGTGTTCACTGGGCCCGATACAACCTGGACAAAAGTAATGGTAGCCCTCCACTGGAAAGGGATCTCTGTTCTAGACGAAGATGAAGTCCAGAAAGTGTTGATTCCTTACATCGAGATTGTCGATGTCAAGAAGGATCGGTAAGTAAGCTATTACATATTTCAAGTGAATTACACCCTTTCTATTTTATTATCTGGTATAGATATCCCAGGACAAGTCAAAGATACGTATTTAGAAGCCTTAATTAAAAAGAAACCAAAACATTGATATTGTAAAAAGTCGATGAAAATAAGAATCATACAAGTACGTTTTAATATTGCGGATTCAAGTTCCTATTATCCTCTTCTCTGTAATAAAAAACAATGTATATTTATTTGTGTGTATATATATATATATATATATATATATATATATATATATATATAGCTACGATATCGCAGAATGATTCTTGGGTGTAGTGTCTGGATAGTATTATTATTATTATTGTTATAATTTATGTTATATGATATGAAAATTAACATATCACACTGTACTCTTTAGTGTAATATATTATTATTATTATTATTATTATTATTATTATTATTATTATTATTATTATTATTATTATTATTATTATTATTATTATTATTATTATTATTATTATTACCATTATCATAATTTATGTATATATTAGTGAAATTAAAGCTGAATTATTTCTACATTTGATTATTGTGGAAGTGGTCGTTTGATCAGTACCATTGGAGAGCCATGAATATTATAACTGTCCTGTTTTTAAATCTCCGAAACAGTTATATAGTAAACAGCTGATGATCCCCGTTTTAATATTTCGCGCTCAAGTTAAGGTCCCCTGTTTTTGTTTCACTGTTAGATACTTGAATCCCCTTTTTTATTTATGAATTTTCCAACGTTTGGTCGGCTTATGCAAGTGCTAAGTCTGCGATATCTTGGTTTTAGCTAGTTTCTCTGGGAATTTAAACTGCATTTTCTTTCTTTGTTTAAAATGACTTCAAGCTTAGTTAGACTATATATATATATATATATATATATATATATATATATATATATATATATATATATTCCATGGAAAATGCCAGTATACTGAAATCATATGCCCTTAATAGGGTTAAGATGAAAATTCATATACACTAAATGTACAAAAGCAAGGAAATTCCTAAATTTTTACACTTTTATTGTCATTAAGGGTATGACTACATATCAACCAAACCATTTCATGATGACATCACTACAGTATAAATCTTTATACATGAGTGGATGAAGTGTGTGAGGTGCGCTGAAGAAAAATTCCTACCAGTAAAATACATAGCCCTGTTGTGCTCGCATACCCTTAATGACAATAAAAGTGTAAAAATTTGGGCATTTCCTTGCTTTTGTACATTTAGTGTATAGGAATTTTCATCTTAACCCTATTAAGGGCATATAATTTCAGTATACTGGCATTTTTCATGGAATGTCACTACTTTTGTAAAGGCTATGCCTCAATACAACGCCTTCTCATAACTGATATAGTTGGTAGTTTTACCAATCAAGGTATATGGTAAACTGAAATTAAAATGCCATCAACTAGACATTAGAACCTCTATCTTTGCCAAAAATCAGCTGAATCCATCAAATGGTCGATAGGATATAAAATAAAGTGTATGAATACTGGTCATTTTTAAGGTGTTTTGGAATTTTCTGGAAAACTAAGGTATATGGTAAACTGAAATTAAAATGCCATCAACTAGACACTAGAACCTCTATCTTTGCCAAAAAATCAGCTGAATCCATCAAATGGTCGATAAGATATAAAATAAAGTGTATGAATACTGGTCATTTTTAAGGTGTTTTGGAATTTTCTGGAAAACTAAGGTATATGGTGAACTGAAATTAAAATGCCAACAACTAGACCCTAGACCCTCTATCTCTGCCAAAGATCAGCCGAATCCATCAAATAGTTGATGAGATACAGGGTGGCACATACGTACATACGCACGTACGTGTTGTACGTACGTACACACAGATAACATGATTTCATGATTGAACTTTCTGGATCTCTGGGTTGCCTTGACTAATGATGCTGAAATTCTACACACTTATAGAACCTATCAAATAAAAATTTGTGCAAAGTTTTAACTAATTTAGTTTATTGGTTTTTTTAGTTATGATTGATCAAAGAAATGAGATTTCCAGCATAGGCCATTCGTGAGTCTATTAAGGGATAGAGCGCCCTCGCGCCTCCCTTGATATATATATATATATATATATATATATATATATATATATATATATATATATATATATATATATATAAGCAACCATTGTTTAAAAAAAACAGAATTCTTCTGTTTAATTATACCATTTTAATTTTTAACAATTTTAATGTTGTTTTTTTGTGTTAAAATCAAAATATAAATGTATGTTCCATATATATCATGAACGTTTTCGATTCTTCGTTGATTCAGTATCAGGTGCAAAGGGTAAATGAACAAAAAAAAACTGGAGACAATTAATAACATTATGTATGAAACCAGTAACATTTTAAAATGCTTAACGTAATACAATTTTATCCTGTGACTCTAATTGTGGCTTCACGGAATTGAAATTGATAGCATCTCTGGAATAGCGTGAAGACGTTCTCTTGGCGTCTAACAGACTTCACGTGCCCGTTTCTCGGCTATCTTTTGCAAATTCTCTTCTTTTTCTACAGCTTTCTTTTGTGCACTAACCCAGACCTCTACCGGAAAAGTGCGGAAAGTACTGGGGCCTTGGAGAGGGGAGGGGGGCTTATTGTCACCCAAGCCTCAGAGCGGGACTAATAGTCATTACCAGCGAGAAATCAACGCAAAGTCATGTGCTATGGTTATCTGAAAGAGGTTGATAGTACTGGAAATCTGGAGAGACTTTTTGTCACTAAGACTCTAAAGAAAATCACGTGTTGTTGCCAGTGAGCGATCACTTCTTATGACTCGTGTGAGTACTTCTTATTGTATAAATAATAATGAGTTAACAAGGCATACATAATACAACGTTTGTCTAGTGACCAACTTACAATGATTGCATGACAAATTATGATTTTCTTTTAAAGAAGACTATGTCTCACTTTTGCTGTCTGTTTATAACTTGCAGATCATTGGTGATATTTACTGATATAAAAGGACAGAAATACATTTTGGAGTCATCTCATCCCGACGATCTCTACTCTTTGCTGACGACGTTCATGGAGAAACTTAGATGCAACTCAGTGTACACTTTGTGTATCAAAGATGGACAGAACTCAGGTAACTTAATCATCTGTTTTATACTTTTGGGTCATGAGTTACTTGTTAATTTAACATGTAATTCAAAGGCAATATTCTATCTGAATTAAGATGCCATTTTCGCAAGACAGAAGTTCGAATTTCTTGGCTGTGATAAGGATTTTTTTTTAACTATTTGAGATAAAATTGATCTCGATTTACATCGATGTAAATTTAAAAGAAACTTCGGTACTCTGTTACATTAGGACCTGCGCTTACTTTGATCGTGACCCTAAACCTAAACCCTAACTCTATTGCTAACCCTAACCCTAACCCCCACTTTGACCATGACCCTAAACCTAAACCCTAACTCTATTGCTAACCCTAACCGTAACCCCCACTTTGACCATGACCCTAATCCTAACCCTAACGACGGGGTCAAAGTTAGCGCAGATCCTAATGTAACAAAACCTCTTTACATCTTATGTAAATTAAACAGTTTAATACAAGTGAAAGAGCTAAATACTCCCAATGTAAATTAGGGAGTTCAATACATTTGATATGAAGTAACTAGTTCAATAAACCTGATGTAAAATAATTCAATTTAATTTAGTGATTTAAAAGAGTATAAAACACTTGATTTCAATGAAAGCGTTCATTGCAAACTATATAAATTAAAGAGTTCATGGGAAGCAGCAACAGTAAATGTTGTTTTATTTATTGACTATCGATTGGACAGAATCGCCCATCCGCGATTTCTTTCAGCCAACCACAGGTGCGAGAATAGTCACTATCAAAATTTCGCGCATAATATAAAAGCTCAAACACTCAGCCTACTTCCTCTTTTCCGGTATTTTTCTTCAATACCAACACGCTTGCACACGTCACAATTTAGCCTAGAACTTTGGGGCCGATGGTTTTCGGCAGACGCAGCAAGAAATACAGAGACAATATATACACAGCTTATTGAACTCACGTACACGCAAGTTCGCGCACACTCCCTCACTTAAAAAACAGACGCAATAAAATATACTCACTGTTGACCGAATTAACGTACACAGAAGTTCCTGTAAGATCCATACACCAGAAATTTGACAAAAGTGTTTTCTTCTTTACAAACTAAGATGGAGTTGGCCTAACGATTTATCAACAGAGTTTGGGTTACAGTTGACAATGCAGCCGTTTATTTATTTATTATTTGCTTTTACGAATGGGGTACCGCCAAGGCGATCCATAATACAGGCCTGGCAAACATGCGACTGGAGTCCGCGACTGCGGGCGAACATGCCAAGACCAAAATTACTACTAAATAATAATTACCGTAAAAAGTTTGAGTAAGAAATTTCTTAGTAATATTCAGTAATTTGCAACCAAACATATTATTAGGAAGCAGCTTACAATAACTGATTTATTTCCATCAAATCAAACGTAAAAAATACAAAAATATAAAAGAACTAAATTCACAAAAAAATCACTTCATTCACCATGAATTAGACACATTTTTGATATTTCAAAAATCATGAGTCAATTTGTTTATATTGACTACTTGATTACAGAAAATATAATGACACAATACAATCTGAAATCAAATTCAACATTTTACAAAAGCAAATGCTTTATGAACAAAATAATGTTCGGAGAAACAATTTTGATAATTTATGTTTGTTATACATACAATTTGTTTTTACAGAAGATGAACACAATGCTTATTTCTTGATGATACAATAATACATATTACACACAGTGTTAATAATAAAATCAACTTTCATTAACAAGAACATAAAAGCAATAAAACATATGTAAAAAGGGCGGAAATATGAAACATAACTGATAACTGCTTGGTAAAGTATACATCATCAATATTGATTATGTTGTCATGAGAATTGTATAAACATTTTTATTTTATAAATAGTATTTTAAGATAATTTCAAAACTTTTAGTGCTGTTTCTTTAATTGCCTTAAGTGAATCAAACAAACAATAATTTTTGAAAAATATATCGGAAAATATAAACCCATGCTCTCTTTTTTATATTGAAATTATGTATATCAGAAACTGAAATGAGATTTTACTTATGATAATTATTTTCAAGCTTCAATTGTACTATAGAGACAGTTGAATTTTATTGCCCATTTCGCTCTGTATTCGCCCAAATGTTGGATAAAATCGATTTTTGTCTGGTCTAAAATGGTACTTTTGTCTTGATAATTAAAAAAAAATTTTTTTTAGTTATCTTTTTTGTTTGCCTATTTAATAATTGTGCTCTGTTCTGTTACTTAAAACTGAAAAAACAAGATTCTACTTTATTTAGGTGATTACGTGTGAACACCCTGAAAAATATGACGGAAAGAAGAAAAAAACAAACACACAATTATTAAAGAATTTAAAGTGGACATTGGTTTCGTACCTAAAATTAATGTGAATAATGCCCTATTTCCGACCATTCTAGTTTTTTTAGAATAGTTACCTAAAAGAATTTTACTAATAACCCTAAGTTCAAGTGGAAAGGTCGTAAAACCTCACGATCGCCTTAAAAAGTAGAACTACTATTGGCCTCAACCCCCACAAAAAACGCACAAGACTTATTTCTCATAGCAACAAAAAAATTGGTTTTAAGGCATTAAAACGTTACAATAGCCCGGAAATAGGGAATCATTTTATGTTAAATTTATATGCAAGCTGATCCTTCACTCTAAATTCTAAACTAATAGTTTTTCCATCTTTCTGCTAAGATTTCAGGGTGTTCACACAAAATTAACTAAAACAGTAGAACTTCATTTTTATGCATAATTTTCCAACCAATTATCAGATATGTTTTACATTTCCCCCCTTTTTACATATATTTTATTTGTGTTATGTTCTTGTTAATATAAGTTGATTTTATCATTAAGATCGTGTATGAAAAAAAGAAGCACTTCCTTCATCTTCTGTAAAAACAAATTGTATAAGTAACAAACATAACAACTCTTGTAAAAATTATAAAAAATATTTTTTCGAACATGATTTTGTTCATAAATGCATATTTTTTCAAGCAGTTAGCAGTTATGTTTTAAATTCCCCCCTTTTACATGTATTTTATTGGTTTTATGTTCTTGTTAATGAAAGTTGATTTTATTATTAACACTGTGAATAATATGTATTATTGTATCATAAAGAAATAAGCATTTTCTTTATATTCTGTAAAAAAACAAATTGTATATATAGCAAACATAAATAATCAAAATTGTTTCTCCGAACATTATTTTGTTCATAAAGCATTTGATTTTGTAAAATGTTGAATTTGATTTCTGATTGTATCATGTCATTATATTTTCTGTAATTGACTCATGATTTTTGAAATATCAAAAATGTGTCTAATTCATGATGAATAAAGTGATTGTTTGGTGAATTTAGTTGTTTTATATTTTTGTATATTTTACATTAGATTTGATGGAAATAAATCAGTTATTGTAAGCTGCTTCCTAATAATATGTATAGTTGCTAATTACGTGACATTACTAAGAAAATTCTCACTCAAACTTTTTACGGTAATTATTATTTAGTAGTAATTTTGGTTATGACATGTTCGCCCGCAGTCGCGGACTCCAGTCGCATATTTGTCAGGCCTGTATTATGGATCGCCTTGGTCACCGCTTATCAAAGACTAGAGTCCGCTTGAGAATAAGGGTTAAAGGGATTTTCAGTTGGACGATGAACAACACTATGAGAAAATTGGATTGGTTGAGTAGGCACAATTTGATTATTTAAGAGGACGTCTCAACAAGTATTTGTTTACATTAGACTTGAAAGCGACCATTTTGTAGAAGTTCTAGGAAAGAAACTTTGTTTATAAAAGTTGTGTTCGGTGTTAGGTCTACAGACAGGGAAAAGAACGTTCTTTGCTGTTGTTGTAGTTGGACGAGTTCTTGCTGTGGATGTTTGACATGGCGAACAAGAGATTGGTGTATGGATACATGATAGAGTTTACTTGGTTCTTTCCCTTTCTTTGACAACAACTCTATCTTAAAACCCAATCCTCCGGGATTACTTCATACCAAAAGCAGACCGCCAGAGTCTAGGCTATTGTTTAAGTGGCTTGTTCTCTATTCTGTGCCGTACTAGGAGGTCGACCTTCCCAGGCTTTATCTTCTCGGCCTTTGAGAAGGGGGTAATTTATTGCTAATAGCCTGAGGAATGCCGACGAACCTGCTTAGGGGTTTTTTTTGTAGGTCAGGGTGCGCTAATTTAGTGCTCTGTCTTTTCAAATCCCACTTTCCCTGCCCTTGTGTCTAATCTTCCCGCGATAAATAAAAACTCTATCTTGTAGGAGGCTTTTCTGTTGTTGTGATTATATAATTCAGTTGAGCTATTCTTCTTTGAGGGGGGGGTATTACTAATTAATTTTGATTTTTAAGTGTAAATGTTTATCTAAGATAATTATTCAACATGACATCGGGATGTCTGCATAGTTCATGGGTGAAACTAGAACTTGTCGCTGACGTTCAGTGTTTGTCTTTGTTTTGTTTTTTTTAGAAAACGGAACTGCGTCGAATTCATTAATAAAATTGCAGAAAGGCGATTTGGTTGTTTTAGAAGAGAAATACAAAATATTCGAAGAGAAAGATAGGATCAAGGGGCTGTGCCTGCGAATCAACCAACGAGCCGAAATACCCGCGGAACTGGTCTATCCTTTGCCAACTCTTGAAATACCGAAGACCAGCTTTTTGGTGAGTTTTCTTTTTATATTTATCTCCCTCACTCAGGAAGATTGGATTGAATAGCCAGTGCCCTAGAGGAGAACACACTGACCTACAGAAAATGCTTGGGCAGCCCCGTCGGCATTCCCCGGTAGGGGCGCATCAGCCGATAAACAATAAACTAACCCCTTCTCAAAGGGTGAGAAGGCAAAGCCTGGGAGGTTGCACCTCCTAGAACTGCACAATACCTCAAACCGGCGAAATCAAGGTCTGGAGGCCAACACGGTACCGGGTTACAGACTGTAGCATCCATTGGAACAGATACTACACTATGATCCCAGGCCAAAAGGCCCGGCAGCGTTTTTGGTGAGTTGTGTAGATCATCCAATAACATAACGGAATACTCCTCCCTCCCTCTCTCTCTCTCTCTCTCGCTCTCGTTCCCCATCTCTTTCTCTGTATCTATCTTTCTCTCGCATTCTATCTCTCTTTGTCTCTTTCTCTTTCTGTCTGTCTCTCTTTCTATCTCTCTTTGTCTCTTTCTCTTTCTGTCTTTCTCTCTTTCTATCTATCTTTGTCTCTTTCTCTTTTTCTGTCTTTCTCTCTTTCTATCTCTCTTTCTCCCTATCTGTATCTTCTCGCTATTTCACTCTCTCCTATTCTCTCATTCTCACTCTCACTATCTTTCTCACACTCTTTCTCCATCCTTTTCTTTCTCTCTCTCTCTCACTATTTCTTTCCCGCCTATCTTTCTTTCTCTCTCTCTCTTTCTACCCCCCTCTCTCTCTCTCTCTCTCGTTGCGCATCTGTCTCTCTGCATGTCTTCCATCAGTTGTCTTATTTGAGAATTATACAAATACCAATATAAGCTTCAGATGATTTATCTATCCAAAAAGTTGTAACCAAATAAACCCTGGAGAGCAACACAAGTGGAGAAGAAACATATAAATGTGTAGCACAGTTTTGTGTTTGTTTTGTTTTTGTTTGTTTGTTTTAAACGGATTTAACGTTGTCACACCATCGGAACGATGATTCATTAGTCGGGTTGCAATCGTCTAGTTAACAAGACATTGCTTTTACGTTGACATACTTGTTTGACATACAATTTTAAGAAACCTTCGTTAATCCTAATTCTAGAATATGACCGCAGTTTTTCCCGTTTAACACTCTACTTCGTTGACGTATATTTGCTTCACCTTGGTCGTAGACCATGTTGAATTTCTTGAAATTTATTTCTCGTAGTTAGAAAGAAGAATAAGGGCACGACGAATATTTATATGATAATTTATTATGTCTGCGAAATCAATTCGTCGAATATTTATATGATAATTTATTAAGTCTGCGAAATCAATTCGTCGAATATTTATATGATAATTTATTAAGTCTGCGAAATCAATTCGTCGAATATTTATATGATAATTTATTAAGTCTGCGAAATCAATTCGTCGAATATTTATATGATAATTTATTAAGTCTGCGAAATCAATTCGTCGAATATTTATATGATAATTTATTATGTCTGCGAAATCAATTCGTCGAATATTTATATGATAATTTATTATGTCTGCGAAATCAATTCGTCGAATATTTATATGATAATTTATTAAGTCTGCGAAATCAATTCGTCGAATATTTATATGATAATTTATTATGTCTGCGAAATCAATTCGTCGAATATTTATATGATAATTTATTAAGTCTGCGAAATCAATTCGTCGAATATTTATATGATAATTTATTATGTCTGCGAAATTAATTCGTCGAATATTTATATGATAATTTATTAAGTCTGCGAAATCAATTCGTCGAATATTTATATGATAATTTATTAAGTCTGCGAAATCAATTCGTCGAATATTTATATGATAATTTATTATGTCTGCGAAATCAATTCGTCCGGTCACTATTTAGATGCAGAATAGTTGATCATTTTCCATTAACAAAATAAATGTAATTAATTATTTATTAATTAATTAATTATTAATTAATTATTTAATTATTCATGGATCGACGTATTTTCGTTGGAAATAAGTCGTAATAGTTGTTATGAGTAGACCGAAAGTTCCAATTGGTTGAAAAACACTGGGTTTCCCTGCTAGTCTCGTTATTTTGTGTTTTTGTCTGTCTTTGATGCGCCAACTGTACACTTTGTTGCATCTAAGTTGCTCTATGACTCTATGACTGTGCAATGAGTAGAGATCATCGGAATGAGATGACTCCAAAATGTATTTCGGACTACTATTCTCATCTTCGTTGTCATTTTCACAACGTTTCGTCCGATGTAACCTACGATCTTCAGTAGCTACGTCTTTACGAATTTGGGAACCTAATAGTCGAATGTAGGACTAACTGAATAAGAACAGTCTATCCCATTGGTTAAATTAAGGGTTCAGTTCAAAATCTCGCCCATGTTTCCGAGTTCGACTATTAGGTTTTCAAGTTTGAAAGATGCGTCTAAGGAAGGCCGGAGATCAGGTAGACCGTGATGTTGCGAATATAACAACGAAAATCTAAATATTAGTCTGAATAATCCAAATAATACTTGTTTTCTTTGCTGTTACAAAATTTTGATTCGTATTTGGCATATACCTAGAGTTACTTTTTCCCCGTCATTTTTGCCAGAGGGTGTACACCTGTAAAGGCATACACCAGAAAAAAACATCACATAAAAAGCATTGGCATAACTAAATCATATCATTATTTGTATTTATGTACGGTGATATTTTTCCTGTATTCAAATATGCCGTTAAGTATTTGTATACGACGATGTTTCTTACTGATGAATTCACGAGTTTGACGTTCAATTATTATCATACTAAACCTGGGTTAATCAACGTTTGTTTCCCTACGGCGTTTTTACTATATATCCTAATCACACAAAATACATGTTAAAATATTCTTTGGTTTAGGGATTGAGTTATGTTTCAAAATTAATCCATTTTAATTGTTTCAATTAACCATAATTTGCAATTTATTCATCAAGTACCTCATCTCTTACCATGTCTATTTCTCTCACATTCTCTCATTGTATTTTGTGCGAAACCTACCTGCGCTTTTTTACAGTGTCTATTATTCTCGCTTCAGTCTCTCTTTGTTTATTAGCAGTTAAAGATGGTAAAACTATAATGCAAAAGATTGTAATAGTCCATTATGAAAAGAGAAGATCATCACAAGTGTAAATATTGTTTAACCCATAGCTTGAGAAAAAGAGATAAAGCAGAAGGTGAGAGAGAGAGAGAGTGAGAGAGAGAGAGATCGGAAGAGAGAAGGGGAAATAGAAAGAGTGGGATAGCGAGCAGAAAGAGACTAATTTGGTGTTTTGTCTTCTTATTTAAAAAAATTTAACTGCCTTTGCGAACGCACCTTTTCTTGAGTAAAACAATTGAACTCAAGCAAAACGAGTGAGTCAACGGGTCGCATATTTTTCTAGTTTTAATGCAAATATTCAGCAATCTATTGAGCAAAATATAATTATTGATAGCTCATCATCTCGATGTATATACAAGGTGAGACAAAAGTAACCGGGCAATTAAAACATTTTTAGTTCACATAATAAAATGCATCGATATTTAGGTAGTACATTACTAAATACGTAAATGCATAAACTGCCAGGGTTATTCTGACTCGCTTTGTATATAGATTTACAACTCGATCTAAGAAATTTATTCTGGCCTTTTCATGCAATCCTTCAAAAACTTTTAAACCTCTGTAAGAAAATAGTCCTGTGTATTAAGAATATGAAAGCAATCGCTCGTTACCCCATAACATGTTAACATAGAAATGACTGGCGAACGAAAAAACTTAGAAGCTAGTCTTTGCATTGGTGATCGTAATACGTAATTTCGTTCAATATTTCAGGGAATGGTGCAATTACAATTAAAGAAAGAACAATGTTTGTTGACACCGGAGCATGTTGGCCTACAGACAAGTCACACGCTGGAGGAATTTAGTAAAACTCATTTTAAGTAAGTAATATTATCATCTACTCTATTACACTGGCCACTTTTTGGCATAATGGTTAGAGTTTTCGCTAATGGGCCGGTAGAACGGGGTTCAATCCTCGGTCAAAGCAAAGACTGAAAATGCTTTATGCTCCTTTGCTAAATACTCAACATTAAAAGTCGAGGATCAAGGGTAAGTGGAGTAAATCTTGGAAAGAATTGGCGTAGTAGCCAATGAAAAGGGAGCCTTTGGATCTCCTTCGACTATAGTCGACCACTATACTTTACTGAATCGAGCAGCATGATAACTTATAGAACTTATCAATTCATGTGAATAATATTTTGTATTGGTTGAAAACATATTTAACTAAAGAAACGTCATTCGAAATTCTTCGCGAATAAAAGTGTTGTTTGCTCCATTATTTCAGAATAAACGAAAATAAGGTGACCAAAATTCTCCAAAAAGCTTCCTTCAAACGCGACCGGTTTTCTCCAATCTGGCAACACAGCAGCGATATGATGAAGCGGCCACTTTGTAAAAAACTGCAGTTTCGGGATGATCTGAAACTACCTGCCTGTCAAATGTTTCGAGGTAACATTCTTTTTATTTATACAAACATAATTTTGCGACAAATTTGCAAAACATGTTTCAGTCACAACTGTGAAAAGCCAGACTATATCAACCCAGAACGTTTTCACATTACGCTTTCATTTTATTAAAACTTTTACTGAAACATGTTTTCCAAATGTATTTTATATATATATATATATATATATATATATATATATATATACATATATATATATGTGTGTGTGTGTGTGTGAATAGAAAAGTCAAATGCAGAGACTTCGGTAGTATACAAATGAGTAAGCATTAATCTGACCTTGAAGATATAATGGCGATTAAATCATGGTTATAGTAACATATACTCAAAAAACTGCAAGTATCAAGTTAGCTCAGTTTTTGAACCTTTAGATAAATCAGAGCTGTTATATAGTTAATCAAAATAAACAAAATTATGACATATTATTGACATCAGTTTTAGGAATTCAACATTAACAATATTTTTTACGTACTATCGTTTCTAAGACGAACATATTTGTTAGTTATTGAAACCCCATTTGTCACTTCAGCAGCATCGATTAATTGACACCACAATTTAGAATCGAACAAAACACACCAACCTTATTATCCTCAAGTACATAGTTATTATAAAAAAAACAATATACATGATATATACATACATATATACAGATATATAATAATAATAATAATAATAATAATAATAATAATAATAATAATAATAATAATAATAATAATAATAATAATAATAATAATAATAATAATAATAATTAATAATAATAATAACATTCTTTTTTAAAATGGCACCAACCTCGGCTGATACCTCAGAAAATAGTCGTAGAGTTTCAAGGAGGATGAGAAAACCGAGGAGGGACAGCACTAACCAGACCTTCACTGGAAGAGCGCGGAGAGTGCTGGGACCTTGGGGAGGTTTATTGCCACCCAAATCCCAAATAATTTTTTGTTTAGATATTTGCTTTTACATTTTTTTATATATTTCTTTATGTGTATTTATTTTCTGGTTAACTCACATTAGCAGAAAAAAACTTTTCTTAAAAAGGTCTTGTTAGAGTGTGTGTATATATATATATATATATATATATGTATATATATATATATGTGTATGTATATATATGTATATATATATGTATATATATATATATATGTATATATATATATATGTATGTATATATATATGTATGTATATATATATGTATGTATATATATGTATATATATATGTATATATATATATATATATATATATATGTGTGTGTGTGTGTGTGTGTGTATACAAGGCCTGTCTAAAAAGTATTCGACGTTTATATTATCCGTACGAAATAGAGACGATAGGGCGGCGCTACTCTACGCAGTAAAAAAAAACACCTTCATGCGCATGTGTGAATTTTATCACCGTCTTCCTGTGCGTTAGTCGCTAAATTAGGTGCTACACAATGTGTTCGTCGGATTACCGATTCTCTCATGATGACTGAATGTGTTGAGCAAAGGTACTGCATCGAATTTTGTCAAAAGCTTGATGATTCTCAAAGTAAAACAATTCGTTAGATTCAACAGGTGTTTGGAGAAGATGCGATGGGTGTAACATAAATTAAGGAGTGGTTCAAACGATTCAAAAATTGCAGCACATCAGCAGAGAGTGACCAGCGTTCTGGTAGGCCCCAAACTGATCGGAGTGCAGCTGCTGTTGAGAGGGTGCGAACTTTGGTGATGGAAGGTCGTCGTTCAACCGAGTGGCAGATCGCCCAAGAGGTCGGAGTGAGTAACGATTCCGTACATGCAATTTTGCATGATAATTTGAACATGCACAGAGTGGCTGCGAAATTTTTGCCCAAGTTATTGTCGCAGGAACAAAAGGACCTCCGTTTTAAAGTTGCACATGACCTTCTAGAAACCGTCAACACTGATCCTGGGTTAACTGAACACCGTGAAAGCTGGAGATGAGTCATGGGTGTACGGGTACGACCCAGAAACAATAAGACAGTCGTCGCAATAGAAGCATCCCGAGTCTCCAATGGCCAAAAAAAAAGCGCGACAGGTGCGAAGCAAAATCAAGGTGATGCTGACTGTCTTCGTTGATATCCGTGGAATTGTGCATCACGAATACGCACCGCAAGGACAAAAAGTTACAAAGGAGTACTATCAAGATGTTCTCTAGCGTTTTGATGACGCAGTGCAGCGCAAAAAACAGACATGCGGACGGCGAAAAACTGGCAACTGCATCACGACAACGCTCCGCACATTCATCCCAATTGATCCAACATTTCTTGGCCAAACATAGAATTCCAGTCGTTCGCCAATCTTCCTACTCTCCAGACATGGTTCCTTGCGACTTCTGGTTGTTTCGGAATTTGAAGACGCCACTGAAAGATTCCCGTTTTGAGACTAGCAAAGAGATAATTCGGAACGCCACAGCAGAGATGAACACCATTCTCAAGGAAGACTTCCAGGGGTGTTTCCGGCAGTGGATGAATTGGTGGGCTAAGTGTGTGCAAGCGCAAGGTGCCTACTTTGAAGGGGTTTAGGGTCCCAACCTCGTCAGGTATTTGAA
Organism: Sepiola atlantica; assembly: GCA_963556195.1. NCBI lineage: Eukaryota > Metazoa > Mollusca > Cephalopoda > Sepiida > Sepiolidae > Sepiola > Sepiola atlantica. The sequence continues at coordinate 15,765,756 of OY744537.1, forward strand.
ATATTTTTCTGGCCTACGGTCGGATACTTTTTAGACATGTCTCGTATATGCGGATATATGTGTGATTCTTTTCAATCCTGGGAGATCCACCATCCCAGGCTTTTCTTTCTCTCTTAGAAGGGTTTAGTGTATTGCTAATCGTTAGATGCGCCCCTACAGAAAAAATGTTTGTAAACCAGAAAGCGCTTGTCTTAGTGAGCTGGCTTCTCAAAACCATATCTGACCTCGTGTCTATCCTCCTGGCAAGAAGGTAAATAATACATTCTCCATATCTTGTGGCATTGTTTCAGTTAATACTTACGGCATTTATGCAGGTTTGAACTCAGACCCCCAAGATATCCAGTACACTTTAAACCACATCCTCGTCACCTCGGCCATGTGACTCCCGAGACAGACTTATGAACCTATTAAGCTGTTCTCTTTATTAAAGACGCGCATACTGTGGTCATCTCTATAGTTGGCCTGCCAGGCAGATTGGTTTTCCGAGCATGTCCGTTGTTTTTTTCCGTTTCCTTTGCTAACTATCTGTTATCTCAACTTAATACCACGGTAGACGATGGTCACTCGTTTCCTACCATACATGATAAACTATACTAATTTGTTCATCCGTAAGTTTGGTGTTGTATACATTCATGCAAAAGTTTATCTTGTTTACTTACAGCTCTATTGATGTACATGGGCGATCTACCAAAATCGGAACCAATATCTGACATTGTGTTGGCAAATGAAGACATTATCGAACCGGCGATCCGAAACGTAGGCTTTTCAGTCTTTTGCTATTTTTGTTGTTGCGAAATGTATAAAGAAAGATACATATATATCTATATTTGCCTATCTATAAATATAGATAGGTAAAGAAAAGGGAACCAACGTATATTTGACATCAAACATAAACATCCGTGGTTCTTCAAGAATAATAACTTTAGACTTAAATATTGCGATCATTTTTATTACGTGTGATTTATTTATTCTATTACGAAGGTGTTTCAAAAGATCGTTTTTCTTTTTCTATCTCTATGAAAAGTTAGGTATTGTATGTTTGTATGTACAGGAATCACTTTGAAACTAATTAACCGATCATTATGAATTTTGGAAAACAGCTGCTAGGCGGAAGAGCTCCAAATGTGGGCTATATTTAAATTTCTTTTCTTTTGTGCAAGTGGGAGTAAAAAGAGAGTGAACTTTCATTTTAAAAATTCCTCCGATGAAATTTTAACAATATGTATTAGACATCGATTTATAAATATTCTTCAAAATTCAGTTTCTTTGGAGTATTTCAAGGGGTTTTAGAGAGCATAATATGGGCACAACCTTCGATTTGAAAAATTCAAATATTTCAGGTTTGCATTGAACTTGATCCATAGTCATTAGACACACATTAAGCAAGATTCTCTAAATTTCAATTTCTCTTTAAGACCCTGTAAGCTTAAGCCTTAATTTTAGACATTCTCTAGAATTCAAATTGTGTAATATATTTTGACCAACATTTGAATAAGGATTTTAGACATAATATTTAGTATCATAATATCTTTACTTTAATCTTCATAAGGGGGCATAAAAGTGGTGCCAAACTGTTCTGTTTGAGGCATTTATTTTACCCGTACTGAAACGTGTATTATTCCAGTATATATAATAAAGTAAAGCGAGTCTGTTTCACAAATTTTTGAAAATAATCATTTCTTCATACAAAATCAATGTTTTATTCTGATTTGTCTGGGGGGTTTTCTGAAACATTGGTCTATGTTCTTAACAAGAAAAAGATAATTCGGTTCTATTTCTTTTTTAAAATTATTTATTCTTCATCGGAAGAGTTTTCAAATATATATTTTTCAATAATATCCTCTATAAAGCAGCAACATCTTTATTTTCTGAAACCAGTACTAATATGAATTCTTAGCATTAGGAAAAAATACAGCCAATCGAAATAGCTCAGTTTGAAGAATGTCAGGCTGAATAGCTCCGGTTTCAAATACGGGTCTCGGCATTCTCTTTATTGATGGAAATCTCTTATTTACTACTAACTGTACCTACCTGGTGTTGTTCAGATGATTTTACTATCATCTATGCTTCGATTATTGCCCTCGCCTCTTTTGTCTTTTCTATTGATTAAATTATTGTTAGCCAATATTTACTTTTTTCTGGTTGGAGCCTCTTTTGTACAAAAATGTGACAGATTTTTAAATGTAATTTTGAGGCATATCTTATTTGTTTGTTGGTACATAAATATAGAATTCAAAGATATATTAACCCTAAATATTAACTAAACATCTGTCACCAACTCAGTTTAACTATAATCTTCAAATCTCTCCTATGTAATAAACTAATTTTCTATGTGCAATTCTCACTGACTATTCTCGACGTTAACAATCTCGCATTAACAATTATACATCTGTGAATTTCACTTCAAAGGCTAAGGAGTATGCAACATACTTATATATAAGAAATATCCCCAAATGGAACAATATATACCTTGATCGACTTACAATGTGTCTTACCAACTTCAAAAATACAACTTGAAGATGGTGTGAGAGATATTAACTAAACAGGTGTTGTATTATCAGTTTTTAGATGAATCTCTTAAATATGGTCAGCATATGTTTCATTCTGGTGATGATTGTAAAAATAAATGCCAGAAATATTTCTGAAATCACATTTAGCAATTCCATTTTTATTGGTGTATTAGCATGTGATATGTGTGTGACTGTCGGATTTATAAATTTTTATTGTTACGTTCGTTATTATTATCCACCCCCTTTTTTAATCGACAGATGCAATGCAAAAAAAGTAATTTTTAACTTTCGTCTAACATCACTGTTGTGTCGGACGTGTAACTAGCACTAAAATACACATTTTGACATTAGAATCTACGCACAGTCAATATGTACACTTTCCTCGAATTTCTGATATGATTTTTCACTTATTATCTGTACTCACTAGAGTGCTCATATAAGTCATTGTCACTGACTTATTATTATTATTATTATCTACTCACTAGGAGTTATCACACTGATCATCGTCAGTGGTCGCCCACTGCCGACAACCTGTGGTATTCCCTGGAGTCCGAGTGACAACAAGTCTCCTCAGGCCTCCAGTATGCTCCACCTCTTTTCGTTCATCACCGCTGATGACCTTGCGGTAATCGCAACAGCCACCTACCAACGATTTCCCGCTGATAAGGGCCATCGGTCCCCTCTGGGGCCCGGGTGGCAACAAGCCTTCCCAAGGTCCCAGAGCTATCCGCGCTCTTCCAGTGGAGGTCTGGTTTGCGCTTTCCCTCCTCGACCCTCTGTCCATAATTGTTGTGGCGTCAGCCTATGCTTGCGCCTCATTCGTGCGGTTGTATTTTCCCCGGTTCTGTTGTTTTGTGCTTCCATGTGTTTGTTCTCCATTCGTTGCTTATGTGGGTTGGTTTCCGCATTCGAGGACATTTCTCAAGATTGTAGCTGTTTTGATCATTACTGTCTTTTGTATGGTCTCAGTTATCCCTTTGATTCCTATTTCTCCTAGTCTTTTCTCCATGTTTTTGGGGCCTGTTCCTAGTGCTCCTATGATTATTGGTGTTATACTGACTTTCTTCATGTTCCATATTCCTTTCAATTCTCTGGCAAGTTCAGTATATTTGCTTCTTTATTATTATTATTATTATTATTATTATTATTATTATTATTATTATTATTATTATTATTATTATTATTATTAACTTCAGATTTCTTTTACGATTTTTTATATGTCCACAGAAATACTTAAGGGAAGAAGTATTTTGTCAAATATTAAAACAGTTAACAGCAAATCCTAACCCGTAAGTATATTCGTCTCATATTTACTCTTTAAATAATTGAAATTACTATTTAAGGAGGCTTTTTACATGCTTATAGATATTTTGTTAAACTTATAGAACTTTTTCAAATATAAGAAAATAAGAATTTAATTTTATAAACCAAAATTTCGCTTGTTTGTTTTTATGCTAGATTTACTTTTGATCAGATTCCGAATTGTCTGTGATGTAATTATTTTCCGTTACATTTTGATATATTGTTCTGAATATTAATTCAGATGTGTGTTTTTATTGTTTAATATGTTAGTTTTTCAACTCACTAGGAGTTCTCTCACAAGTCGTTATCAGTGATTACTTACTAACAACAACCAATGGTGATCAATGGAATCTGAGTGACAAGTCTCCTCAGATTGCCAGCACTCTCCACCTCTTTTGATAACCTTTGCAAATCAGTTTGCGTTATCACAACAGCCGTTTGATATTTATTTAACGCTGGTAACGACAGGTTAGTCTTCTCTGGAATTTGGTTGACAATAAGTCTTTCAATGTTCCAGTACTCTTGCCCCCTTTCAGTGGAGGTCAGATTGATGCCCTACCTCCTCAGTTTTTTCCATCCTCCTCGACTCTTCACGGCCAGTAAATAATAATTAAACACGCTTTTCTTATGTCATCGTGGTGAGGATACACATTTGTTGATTAATCTTCTGTATATTTTAAAGTGGTTAACAATTTTGTTTCGGAAAATCATCAAAATAGTAAACACAAAGGGTCAAACGTGATCCTTTCAAACACATTCTACCGCAAAACTCTTCATACTCGGATTGATAAAGTGCCATCCTACTAATATACCCACACGATATAAAATCGCCATATTTCGTAAACAGAATGAACAATGTTGAACCAATAATCGAAGTGATACGTGAAATTATGAAAATCTACAAGCAAATTGGATCTGCTATTGGCATACAAACTAATGAAGACGAACTAGATTTTTAGGACAAAAAGGAAACAGATAATTTAAGAAAATAAGACAAAACACTGTACGTTCGCACTTCCTCCTTAAACCACACAAATCAAAATCCCACAATTCATCAGCCGAAGATTATCTGATTACACAACGATATCTTCAAGAAAGCTAAGGAAGGTTGCGCAACAGTTTCCAACAACAACCGGCTTCACAGATAAATTAACATGCAGAACGATGTCCAAAACGAAGGAAAGTTTTTTAATAGTTACCTTTTATTATGCTTTAATATATTTGAGAAATCTTAAATTTCATGAAATTTTAAAACACATTCCCAAAGTGTTTCCCTTTGACAGTCAGCCTCAAAGCAACACAGAACATGAGCAAGGATCATTTACCAACCTCTTTTCACGTTTCAGTTGTCTTATTGCCTCAGCATGAACGTTCTCATTTGCATAATAGTGGCGAACAAGATCATCTTTTATCTTCACATCCATACAGGCGACCCGAAAAGAAAATAGAAAATTTGTTCGTACATCACAATCATAAAATTAAGCCAATCCATTAAATGAATTTTAGAATAAAACTGCTTTAGTTGAAATTTCTATACTTAAACTGTCTACCATAAAATGTCAATTTATCATTTCTTACGGATGAACAGAAACGTTTCCCTCGTTTTAGGACATCCTATATATATTATTATCATTATTATTCAACGGTTTCTCCGCTAGCTGCAGAATACGCACTGATTTGGCTGAGTGTCGGGTTAGCCTTACAATCTTGGGCCAAGGTGTTGGCTTGGTTTATGTTCGTCCATTCACAGACATTGTCTAGCCGTCCTTTCTTTTGTCTACCTTTCGACCGGCATCCTTGTATTATGTCTTCAAAGCATATTTTGAATAGCCACATATTAGAATGCTTAATGTGGCCAAATTATCTCAAGACTTAACATTTATATGCCAGAGAACATTGATGGGGTGCCAGTAAGTGTTCGCAACTCTGCGATACTGATGTGATACGATAGCTTATGATCTGTAATGGAACGCATGATATACTTTTGGAAGGTTTCTACTTTCTGACATAGTGTTGCGGTCCAGTTGACACATTCGAGAGCGTATAAGATGACATGAATGGATATATGTGTTGTAGATTTTCGCTTTGATTTTGTATGATATCGTTTAGAAGTTAGGGCGGTTTTGTTTCTTGTGAAGGCGGCCAACCTAAACCGATTTCGTTGATTTACAGCTGTTTGTCCATCGTTAGATGAAGACAGATTGTGCCTAAGGTATAGAAACTCTGTAACTTGTTCGATTTCCTGGACGTTGATGTTGATGTTAAGAGGTGTTTGTTTGTTTTATCAGGGGTCATGTATTTAGTCTTTGGACTGGTAATAGAAAGACTAACTTCTTTCGAGTACTTCAAAAAATTATCCAGGAGTTACTGCAAATTAAAGTTATATATATATATATATATATATATATATATATATATATATATATATATATATATATATATATATATATATATATATATGAAAATTTATAACTAAAAGATAAACTTTTAGAGAGTTGAACCTATTGTGAGGTAAGGAAAGCTCAATATACTGGATAGAGCAAAAATATACTGGATGGAGCAATTTTTGCTATATATATATATATATATATATATATATATATATATATATATATATATATATATATAATTTGGTCTTATCCACGTCATAAGACAAACGTAAAACAAATGTGGAACATGCATTTATAAAACTTATACTGCAAAATCTGCTACAAGCATGATCTCTGTTCAGTCTCTAGATACAATGGACACCCCATGTAAAGGGTAGCTGCACGTGTAATTGTGAAGTAGGGACTGTACAATCCCTAATCACACTTCTTCTGAATCGACACTGCTTAATTCCAGTAACAAGGAGAAGTCGGGGATGACCGGAAACAATGCTGAGATAAGCAGAGGGCACATACAGCACCTGTCATTCCCAAATGGTGACCCATTCATTACTGACCAGGCTCAACGTTACTTAACTTTGGTGATATAACGGGAACCAGTGTGTCAACGTTATTATGCCGCTACAAATAATATAAATATATAATATGTCGCAAACACCTGTAATTGAAAAACAAGATTTTATTTAACTTCATTTCCCTTGCATTATGGGGCAATAACTGAGGACGATCTTTTTAATTCTACACTAGGACGTATATATAACGTTAATGATTTTGTCTTTTAAGGAAAGTGGGCGCTGATCAACTCTGCTGGGAAGCCATGAAATAAAATACTGTTTTGTTTTTAAATTCCTGAAACAGTTTTTCATGGTAAACAACTGATGACCCCTTAAATAATGTTAAGACTAGCGTAAATTCTTGAAAGCAAACTAATATAGTAACTGCAAAAAGTAAATTGACTTACAAAAGTGATTTTCCACCGAACGACTTGGAACTAAAATGTTCTTTTTTCTTCTTTTTTTTTTCTTTATATAGTTTTAATGGTTGCGAAACTTCCGAGACTATATATATATATATATATATATATATATATATATATATGTAACATAAATATGTTAAATCTATTTTACATATGAAATCTTTAGTAATTACTATGTCAGAGATGTTGTCAACATTTTCGAGCGTATGTACATAGAGTAAAAATCATGAATTTATATGTGCTTAAATTTGTTAAAACTAAAGGTATTTAGAAAAGTGGGACTAAGTTGGGAGAACTATATAAATAAATAAATGTAAATATCTATGTATGTCATAAGCTTCTTACAAATATGTAATGGTCAAAATTATTTAAAGATTAAATTGAAACAAATAATTGTATTATTAAAATATGTTCATCTATTGTAAATTCTCCATACATTTTTAGAAAAAGAAAATAGATATGCAATCGTTTGTTATAAAAATGCTAAATTAAAATGCATAACTTTAATTTTCTCTACTTAGCGTTCTTATATGGTTATTCTTCCCTTTTACAATTTTCTAATTATAATTTGTATTAGTAATGTGTAACTATTTTGTTGTGTTTATCGGTTGTATTCTCATTTCAAGAGACTTTTAAGACAGAATCTCACGATTTCCGGATAGTAAATTTATTTTTGATGAATACAGTTATTTATACTGTATATTTGTGGAGGCGTACTATCTCCTGTGATTATAGTATTCGTAACAATATATATATATATATACATATATATATATATATATATATATATATATATATGTATATGTGTATATATATATATATATATATATATATATATATATATATATATGTGTGTATATATATATATATATATATATATATATATATATATATATATATATATATATATCAAAATTGAGAGATGATAAAAATAAATTATTATCTTTAAAATAATTGTATCATGAAAAGTCAATACCCAATATACGAGATAGAAGAATTATATAATGAAATGAATTATGGGAATAAAAATTGGACAAAGAACACTATCTATTGAATCATCAAATAGTTTAAACAAAAAATATATCAATAATTTGTTTCCTTTCTGTTGTGAAGTTGTCCAACAGTAAATAATAAATAAAGGAAGTCAAGTCGAGGGTTGGTTTAACAAGTGTATTAACAAAGTAAGAAAGTGACTAGCACTTGGCTAGACAGTTACAAGACTGTGCTTTGTCTTCCTGTGTCTCTGGTGACTCGCACTATTTATAGTGACAACCGGTGTAGTTTCTCCTGTGTAAGAACGGCCGGTGTAACACTTTCCTTAAGCCATGAATATATATATATATACATATATGTGTGTGTGTGTGTGTGTGTGTGTGTGTGTGCGTGAGAGTATGTGTATCACTTCAAAAAGTGGATATTTTATTTTCTCCTCTTACTATTTATATTCTACAGACGCAGTGAAAATAAAGGTTGGGGACTTTTGTGGCTGTTAACTGGGTGTGTGGCACCCGGAACAGAGGTGTATCGGGAAGTAATCAGTTTCCTGAGGGCCAGTCAGCATTATTTAGCACATCCCTGTCTAAAAAGGATTCGACATTTAAAAGAGTAAGTCCACATTTATTTGTAAATTGTTTAAAGTATCTTGATTTGGTTTTAAAATACGAAATAAGAAATGTAAAATTAGAATTATCAACGAATGCTACACAGTTTATCATTCACAGAACAAACGACGGACAATTGGTGTTTTACCGCATTTAAGCGAATTAGAGTTTTATCAAGTAGGGTTTATGTTGAAAGTCCCAAAGATCCATAATGACTCAAATTCTGCAGCAGCAATGACGACACACCCGACTGTATATGAGATACTCTATTACGAACTGTTGCCTCAATTACCGCGAACATTACAAATAAGGCCATAATTCAGGGGACCCCACCCGAACTGCCACCCATGAAATCATTAATAAAATTCACAATCATTCTGTAATCCAACCATATTTCGTACAAATAAACTTCAGTTGATGCCTGGCTTGTCGGCCAAGTTTCGGTCATGGATGTCCAACAGCTTTCTTTTGTTTCATCGCCGATCAATGGTATGTAGGGACACTTTTGTTATAGTCTCATCCTTAGAAGATGTGATCTTGAATGGCTTCACATTCACCGGACCTTAACCTTCAGATTTCATCTATCAAAACTAATCTTCCTACTATACCTGGACTGAAGAGGCTTATCACAGCCTAAATCAGGACAGTGCTAAGATAGAGATGTCTCAGAATTATCGACAATTTTACACGGTGAACTCTTGAAGTATATCAATTAACAGCGATAAAATAAAGACTGTTGAGCATTTATGACTAAAACTCGGTGAACAAGTCAGGCATAGAGTGAAGTTTATTTGTACGAAATATGTTTGGATTATAGAAAGGATTACAAATGTTATAAACAATTAAATGGGTGGCATTTTTGGAGGGTCACTTTGTATCATTTGTGAACTAATTTATTTGGAGAATTGGATTTTAGCGGGAAATATACGAAAAATATCGGGATAATTGTTGATGTGTCAAAAATTTAATAATAATTAATAAAAGCGGGTGTATTTTAGCAAATGAGAATATATTCTTTCAATTAAAATTCATCAAAGAAGTGACAAAGATTTTACCGTTCTCTTTTTATCTGTTTGTCCTTTTAACTATCTCGTTTTACATTACATCAAAGCAATACATTGTTTTTTAATTATTTCATTTCGATTCAGACTTTTTAACGAATATCGATTGTTAATATTTCAACTGAAAACCCATATTTATTTCCCATTGTTCGCTGCTTGAATCATCAACATAGGCCTAACTCACAGTAAATAATTTACACTTTAATATTACTTTGACATTTTTTTTATTTTTGTCATATTTCGATGTATTTCTCAGTTGTGTATGCAACATTATCTGTTTTAGCATAAAAAAAAAGCTTAAAAATAGGTTGATATTTCGTAAAGTAGAACGCAGCACTAATTTCAACTGATAATTTAACTGATAGCTGATCGACCGTTCGTGCATAACATCTATCCCTAAGCGCCCTTTAATGTATGTGTAATTCGCTTTCTCAGAAAAGGCTGCCGCCTCTACCCGCCGCACGTGTTGGAGTACATGGCGTTGGTTGGACAGCGCACACCAACGTTAAAAATCGACATCATGTTTCCAGATTCATCCGACATGGTACGTTCGTTTATCTCTTCGTTCCCTCAACAGAAATTCGCTTTTATCGCACATCAAGCGAGACCAGTTTACAATTAGATGCCATGAATGATGTTAATATATGAATACTTGTGAATTTTATATAATTTTTAATTTAAGTGTATTGTTAAATAAAATATACAAGAAAAAAAAGCCGGCACAAAAGGGTGACTTTTAGCTGATCCCCTTAATAAGGGTGTGGGGAGGTTATTTCGAAATTATGACTAGTATTTTTAATTGTATTCTATAGATGATTCCAACGGTTCTTATGCCGAATTTGATGCAGTTTTCAAGTAGAGTTTGAAGTGTCTGTATCGTTTGTAGTAGTAGTAGTAGTAGTAGTAGTAGTATCGACATTTTAACCCCACCTCGTGGCAAATGCGGTGCAGTTCTGTCGTGTTGTTTTAGGAAATATAAGTGACAGACAGACAAAATGTTTAATTGTATGTATAGATTAAGAAATTCCACATTTCTTCGAACTACAAACAATAATTAGATCATAAAACATATTTAAAAAGTATAACATATACATATAACCTGACAGAAATAAGTGTAAAAAGACATATATATATATATATATATATATATATATATATATATATATATATATATATACGAGGCCTGTCTATAAACTATCTGACCTTAGCCTAGAAAAAATACACACTTAGCACACCGATATATCCACTGCCGGAAACACATCTGGAAGTCTTTTGTTTTGAATAGTGTTCAAGCCTCGTATATATATATATATATATATATATATATATATATATATATATATATATATATATATATATATATATATATATATACGTCCATATACAGTCTGAATGTTTGTTCAATGCTACTGTAAACCTCGATTTGTTAGACATCGTCACAACCTTAACATGCGAGCTGTTCCACAGAGCAGAAAGATGGAGAGAATGTTGGCTTTTCTTCTATTGAGACGAAAGCGACAATGGTACATCTTTTCTGAGTGACTGTGAAGACCGCGACTTGGCGCTGGAGTGAACAAATCCTCCAAATGTCGATTTATATTTCCGTTAATTGTGTGGTACGTCAGAATCAGGTAATCTCGCATCCGCCATTGCTCGAGTGAGAACATATTTAGTCTTTGAATCCGTTGTCTGTAGGTAAGCGTCGTGGGCAGTCCTGCCCCCATCCTGGTTGATAACCGTTGAAAACCTGCACGATATCGTTTTTAAGATAAGGATTTGGTGTTTGATTGCATACCCAATAATGGAATATAACAGATTTCTATATAAGAGATGAAAAGTGTATGTCGTTAAGTTGAAAAGGGATTCGCGGATCTGGTAGAGAACACGCCTGGTTTTTTCGCTATTTCGATACAATAACGCAATTGAACAAATTACGGAAAGAGACCGAAAAGTAACGTCAAAGTGTTTACTAAGCCGACATATTTATTTCTGTACAAATAAATGTCATTGGTGTTTCCAGCCTGGTCACTTATCCAGATCGCTGCTCTTGACCAAACGATTCCCTTGCATATATATGGTCAGTTCAAATTATTAAATGAATGGAGCTAATGTAGAATTATTCAACTTATCCCTACAAGAACGAAACCATGACTTTGCGCTAAACATTACATTCATGTTTGTGGTGACACTTTTTATTAGGTGGTCGTCGATAGTCTTGCCAAACAGCCAGACTTAACTAAAAGATATAGTGCTATTATTTATTGTTTTCTATTGGATTTAATAAAAGGTATACAGGATAGCTTCCAAAATATACACTAACACAGTTTGCCACTTTGCTTACCCGTGACAAACTGTGTTAGTGTATATTTTGGAAGCTATCCTGTATACGTTTTGTTAAATCCAATAGAAAACAATAAAGAATAGCACTATATCTTTTAGTTAAGTCTATCCTTTATACGTTTTGTTAAATCCAATAGAAAACAATAAAGAATAGCACTATATCTTTTAGTTAAGTCTATCCTTTATACGTTTTGTTAAATCCAAATAGAAAACAATAAAGAATAGCACTATATCTTTTAGTTAAGTCTATCCTTTATACGTTTTGTTAAATCCAATAGAAAACAATAAAGAATAGCACTATATCTTTTAGTTAAGTCTATCCTTTATACGTTTTGTTAAATCCAATAGAAAACAATAAAGAATAGCACTATATATTTTAGTTAAGTCTATCCTTTATACGTTTTGTTAAATCCAATAGAAAACAATAAAGAATAGCACTATATCTTTTAGTTAAGTCTATCCTTTATACGTTTTGTTAAATCCAATAGAAAACAATAAAGAATAGCACTATATCTTTTAGTTAAGTCTATCCTTTATACGTTTTGTTAAATCCAATAGAAAACAATAAAGAATAGCACTATATATTTTAGTTAAGTCTATCCTTTATACGTTTTGTTAAACCCAATAGAAAACAATAAAGAATAGCGCTATATATGTTAGTTAAGTCTGGCTGTCTTTCTTCCGGGTAAAAAAAAATTGAACGCCCAGATTATATAGAATTTGTTAAAATAACATAGGATTTGTTCAGATAACGTAAATTTTGTTAAAATAATGTAGGATTTATTGAACTAACATATGATTTATTTAGTTAATGTAGTATTTGTTCAGATAACGTCCTTTTTTTAGATAATGGATGATTTGTCAGCCAACATACGATTTGTCAAACTAACGTCGAATTTGTTCAGATAACGTAGGATTTGTTCAGCTAACATAACATTTGTTTAGATAATGAAGGATTTGTTCAGCTAACATAGGATTTGTTTAGATAATGTAAGATTTTTTCAGTTTTCATAGTATTTGTTCGGATCATATAGAATTTGTGAAGCTAAAATAGTCTTTATTCAGATAATGTAGGATTTGTTTAGATAATGTAGGATTTGTTCGGATAATAGAGGATTCATTCAGATAATGTAGGATTTTTTTCAGCTAACAACATTTGTGAAGCTAAAATAGTCTTTGTGCAGGTAATGTAGTATTTGTTCAGATAATGTAGGATTTATTCATTTTACATGGTATTTGTTCTGGTAATGTATGATTTGTTCAGATAATGTAGGACTTATTCAGATAATGGAATATTAATTCAGATAATGTAGGATTTGTTCAGATAACATAATATTTGTTCAGATAATATAGAATTTGTTCAGATAATATAGGATTTGTTCAGATAATATAGGATTTGTTCAGATAATATAGAATTTGTTCAGATAATATAGGATTTGTTCAGATAATATAGGATTTGTTCAGATAATATAGAATTTGTTCAGATAATATAGGATTTGTTCAGATAATATAGGATTTGTTCAGATAATATAGGATTTGTTCAGATAATATAGAATTTGTTCAGATAATATAGGATTTGTTCAGATAATATAGGATTTGTTCAGATAATATAGGATTTGTTCAGATAATATAGAATTTGTTCAGATAATATAGGATTTGTTCAGTTTACATAGTATTCCTTCGGGTAATGTGGGATTTGTTCGGATAATGGAAGATTAATTCAGATAATGTAGGATTTTTTCAGATAACATAATATTTGTTCAGGTAATATAGAATTTGTTCAGGTAATATAGGATTTGTTCAGTTTAAATAGTAATCTTTCAGATAATGTAGGATTTGTTCGCATAATGGAATATTAATTCAGATAATGTAGGATTTGTTCAGCTAACATAACATTTGTAGACGCTACTTTTCTATCTAAAGAATTTATCGTGCTTTTGAAAAGACTCTTACAGAAACCTATTTGCATAACAATGTGTTGTCTCTGCCATCATATCGATCATACTGTAAGATATTTACTCTCGTTTCTATACATATTTTTTTTTAATAAAGATAAGTAAAACGTGGCCAAATTGCCTCAAGTTAACTGTTCCTATGTTGTCCGCATTTTCGTCAATTTTATTCCGTTCTCATTTCTGTTTTTTAGACGTTGGAGATCGATTCATATACAAAGGTATCGACTATCTGCGAAGACTTGGTTCAAAGGTTGAAGTTAACTTCCGGTGAAGGCTATTCACTTTTTATCAAAGTTAAGGATCGATGTGAGTTAATTCTATTTCGAATTTTCTACCTTGATTTTCTCATCATACAATCGATAGTTTAATCAAATACAACAAGATTATGAAACGCCTACGCATAAAATATACACTGCTATCGCCAAACCCTCTGCACGGTGATTTAAAGCAACGCCAATGCATATAAAATAAGCATACAATATTCTCCAGTCTATAATACATAACAATGTGTATTTATTTGTATACAAATATATATATACAGGGTGGGCCAAAATAAGGGTCCTATCTTTAAATTTGAATAACTTGAATTTGAATAACTTCCACAAAATAAAAGTTAAACTCACCAAACTTTATGTGTGTGTAGACTGACCCTTCCGAGAATTTTTGAAATTAACAAAACAAATTTTAGCCGAAAAACACTTCTTAAAACTTACAAAAACTAAAGTATTGTTTTTTACACTGTTTTGAGTTTTTTAAGCAAAAATAATGTTTTCTAAATGAGGGTACGTTCCTTAGGGCTAATACGGCTCATGCCTGCTTCGGAAGGGGTCCTTTACTTATTCTAAAAAAAAAATCAAAAAAAAATCAATAAATAAAAAAGTTATGAATTTTTAAAAATAGGACCCTTATTTTTGCCCACCCTGTATAAATCCGAGTAGAAAACGTGTCTTTTTCAAGCTCGCAGACGAAACTATTTCAAGTTTTAAAAAAGATCTATTTTTAACTTGAATTCACCCCAGAAAAATCATATTGTCACTGAGACGTAAGAAGTTACTGTGGATTAGGGGCCAAAAATTATAGAGAGCATCCTAAGTTAGGAGGTGTGCAGCGAGATATTTGTTCACATTCACTTAAATTTCTGCATATCGGTAGAGTGA
The DNA here is from genome assembly GCA_963556195.1 of Sepiola atlantica. NCBI lineage: Eukaryota > Metazoa > Mollusca > Cephalopoda > Sepiida > Sepiolidae > Sepiola > Sepiola atlantica. The sequence goes on from OY744537.1 coordinate 15,781,045, forward strand.
GGGAAACAGGGAGCACTGAGGGAGTTCCAAAGGCTGGCAGATCGAGGAAAGAAGCTATTATAGAACGGCCTCCGGTATTCGAGGACCTCAACAGTGAATAGATGGGACAACTGATTGTCGAGTTGGTCGGGTGTATTTACGTTGACGGGGGTGGGGTGGGGTACACAAGAGCAGCCAGTTTATCGGAGAACATTCCATTGAAATACTTGTTAAACAAGCACAGTAGTTCAATCTTGCGACGATGGACTAGGGATGAAGCTTGTTGAATAGTAGTATACCTATAAGATTAGCGACTCTTTTTTCGACCCTGTCTGAGAGGGAGAAACTAATGGATGGTGCACCAACCCCGATGTGAAGAGAAGCGACATAGCAACTTATAAGTCAGTCAAGCCTCGCTGTTTAAAATGCATTCGGAAATAAATCCTTCAGTTTAAAAAGTCACGGTTGTTGTTTTATTTTTATTCTGTAGGTTATCAGAAATAATAATAATAATAATAATAATAATAATAATAATAATAATAATAATAATAATAATAATAATTATTATTATTATTATTATTATTATTATTATTATTATTATTATTATTATTATTATTATTATTATTATTATTAATGGTGCCAGCCTAGGCTGACACTACACAAAATATTTGCAGAGGGTCAAGGAGGATGAGAAAACCGAGGAGGGACAGCACAAACCGGACCTCTACTGGAAGTGCAGAGAGTGCTGAGACCTTGGGGAGGCTTGACTTGACTTGACTTGACTTGGTCCCTTAACCCCCTCCTGGGTCGTAGGGGCGCTGCACCAATGAACTCCACACTAGCTGTCTCCACTTCTGACGGTCATGGGCAATGGACTGGGTTGTAGCGAAGTTGTAGCCCGTCCACTCTTTGATGTTGTCCGTCCATCTTTTGTGTTGTCTACCTCTCCTTCTCTTGCCTTGCACTGATCCCTGCAGGATGGTTTTGGAGAGACCACTGCCCCTTGTCACGTGACCATACCATCCAAGCTTTCTTTTTCTTACAGTTGTCAGCAAATCTTCGTAGTTGTTCAGATTTGCGTTGATGAGCGCGCGAACTTCTTCGTTTGTGACACGGTCTGAGTACGAGATGCCAAGCACTCTTCTGAGGAGGCTTATTGCCATCCAAATCCCAGAAAAGATCAATGGTCTTTACCAGCGAGAAATCAATGGTAAACGGCTGTGGTAATACTGCAAGGTTATTTACGGTAGCTATCGAAATGAGGTAGAGAATACTGAAAATATGTGGAGACTTGTTGTCACTCAGACTCCAGGAAATACCACCTGTTGTTGTCGGTGAGCAATCGCTGATAATGACCTGTGTGAGAACTCCTAGTGATTAAAAATAATAATAATAATTTATATATGTAAAAATTAAATTACTGACGTAATTCTCTGATTTTAAATAAATATTAATGCGAAAGCCGACGAAGCATAACTTTTTCCGTCATTTCTGACTGAAAGTGTACAGTATTTTATTAAAGTGTACAGTATTTTATTAAAGTGTACAGTATTTTATTAAAGTGTACAGTATTTTATTAAAGTGTACAGTATTTTATTAAAGTGTACAGTATTTTATTAAAGTGTACAGTATTTTATTAAATAAAACAGGAAAAGTAAAAAACGGTGTCTCTGTCCTCTAAATGTAATCAGAATTCTTTTCTGTTCTTTCACAAAACAACATCAGTATTGGCCATTGAAAGTAGGCACTTCCTTTATTTGTTCTCTTTTTGGTCAAATGCAGCTTGTCATGCTAAGTGGTAGACATATAACTGAAACATTTGTACGGATACGTAAAAAATCTATTTAACACAATAGTGTTGTGGTGAAGTGCTTTTATTGTGACGTGTGGAAATAGTTTTTCAGCTGTTATAACTGACCGATGGATGCAGGTTTTAAAGGGTCTAAGTTTATGTCTTAAGAACCCATCTTGGAATTATTATTAATTTAAATTAATTCTTTGTTTGTAAAAATCTTTAAAGAAAGGTAAGAAATGTATATATATATATATATATATATATATATATATATATATATATATATATATATATATATAAACATATTTGGTGTATATATATAAATATTTGTTAAATATATATAACAAATATTTATTATATATATATAACAAATATATATATATAACAACTATTATATATATAAAAAATATTTCTTATATACATATAACAAATATTTCTTATATATATATAACAAATATTTATTATATATATATAACAAATATTTATTATTATATATATAACAAATATTATATATATATATATATATAACAAATATTTATTTTATATATATATATAATAAATATTTATTATATATATATATAACAAATATTTATTATATATATAACAAATATATATTATATATACATAACAAATACTATATATATATATAACAAATATTTATTATATATATTTAACAAATATTATATATATATATATATATATATATATATATATATACGGTATAGATGGGTGCTTAAGCTAGTATTACTTCCCCTAAAAATGGAAGCTATATAATAAACTTATGAGAACTAGATTATTGTCGTTGGAAAAAGCACTGCTTGTATGAATTAGTGTATCTTTTCGTTCATCAACCCACCATACCCCTCTCTCTTCTCTTGACTCTTCCATCTCCCCTCTCGTCTCATTACTTTCAGTCTCTCATCACTCGTCACTTAATAGTACAGCATCCACCCGATCCCCTTTCCTCTTAGCCGTACTAGCTCAGAGAATGTGTGAACAAATAAAGCCTTTTATCCAATTGAGACATAAACCTCTGGAGAAAAGTTAGAGATAGTATGTAAAAATAATGTTTAAAACGGTATTTTTTCACATAAGGTAAGGATAAAGAATAAAGTGGAACTTTCCTAAGCATCATATCTGTTAGAATATTGCGTCATAGAAAGGAAACCACCAGATATACACACCGAATGAGCTTAGAAAATCCCACTCTTTTTGTGGACCTAGATGGAGAGAGAAGGGGAGAGAGAGAGAGAGGGTATCTTATCCCCCTAAGTTAGAGGTATTATGCATATGTATTTTATACTGAAAAAGAAAACGAATAACTCAAAAGCATTGTTAAACTCCTAATAATTTTGTGCTGTTATTTTTAATAACTCTAACAAGCGCTATAATTAATAAGAAAGATTAGACTGCAACAAAAAGAAACAGGAAAAGAAACAGAGAGACGTCACTATCCATTAAGCAACCACTTATGAACAACAAGACAATACTCTAGCTATGGACAACAAGATAGCGACCAAAGATATTTTGTTACAATCTGAAATTACAGAATTGTCTACCGTAATTTGCGTACTTTTTCTCCTTTATTCAAAATTACGAATCATTATCATAAATTTGGTCACACGACCAATTTCTCTTTTTTGTATTAATTTCCTTCCAAAAAAATAATTTTGTTAATTTATTTCCTTATATAAATTATTATTTTTTTGGTCGAGTCTGATCTCGGCACCAAATGTGAATATTGTTGTTATATTCTATCTCCAGTGATCGCTCTGGTGGCTTTATCTGAACCCCCACGTTGTGACCGTATTTGGATCTTTTCTTCTTTTTCATAGTGATTGGACACATTGGCTTTGTGTTACATCTTAAGCATTGCTGATTAATTTCCGTCGTTAGTAGTCAACAGTTCAATTCGTCTAAATTTAAAATCATACCTTGTTTTTCTTCGGTCGGCGTCGTACGTGCTCTGGCTATGATTATTCCTACTGAGAGCAAATGCTGTAGCTGAAATCAAAAATACAAAGGCACATGAGATTAATAACGTTAATTAATCAATCAAACGCGTTCTTACAGAGTATGGAGTTTTTTCGTCTCGGTTCGTTGATTGTCCAGATTGAAATAAAAGAAGGTGGAAGGGGACAGACTATATATATATATATATATATATATATATTCAAAAGCAACCCATATACACATGTGTTTGATGCCAAACCTTCAATCGTCAGTATTGTACGAGACAATCCCTGTCGGTAACACGGTTCGAACACCGATACGAAAGTCATGTTTGACTCAGTAGCCGAGGCGCGTACTACTGCTCCAACAGTGTCTAGAAGTAAATTAACATCTGAATAGCAAACACGGCGGCTATCCAGCAAGCAGTCGAGAGTACTCAAATAGGCAGACCCAGGGTTATGCATGACACTGAATGACGGCTTGTTGTCAACGTAACTAAGTGCTCTATCTTGCGAGAGCTTTGTATAATTATTTATAAATAAATATTATTTTCAGGATAAACCCATATACACGTATGTTTCATGCCAACCTTGCAATCGTCAGTATAGGAAGAGACAATCTCTGCCGGTCACGCGGTTCGAACCCTGATACGAAAGTCATGTTTAACTCAGTAGCCAGGGGCGCGCATATATCTATCTATCTATCTATCTATCTATCTATCTATCTATCTCTCTCTCTCTATATATATATATATATAGAGAGAGAGAGAGAGAGACAGACAGACAGACAGACAGACAGTGACAGAGATACTTATTAATGTAAGTCCGTGGCTAAATGATTTCTAAATCTGCTTAGCGCATTTTAACATGGATCTAATCAGCTGTGATGCTTCCTGTTCATGATCGCAGCCACTACGTTCTTAATCGCTCATCTGACGTAACTACTGCTTGACAACAACTCCTTTCCGACAACAAAGCCCATTTCCTGAAAGGTCATCAGCTGTTTATGAGTTTCACCTTCGCAACTATATGTTTAACTAATATATCCATACGCATCAATGTCCAACATTGGGACGAATACGAGCAATGTTGAATATTGATAATATCAATGTATTCACCTTTGCAACGCAACATCACCAGCCGGGTTGGTAGCTTCATAAATTCATAGGATCTTTGATAATTATCTAAGCGTCACTTTGTCACACGAGCGTCAGAATGACACTGCTGCTACTCATCAACTGTCTTAAATTAATTTCTAATTATTTCAAAATGATCCTCTCTCCTAAGAGGTGGCGTGTATATCTTGTAACGAACCTTTATTATATAATATTTTTAGACTTCATAATAACCCATGTATTTTCTTTTTACTATTTTTTACAGTAATATCCCTTCTGGAAAATGACTATTTTTTTGACTGTATCATCCATGCCGAATATTTCTGGACTCCCAGTACAAGCGGTCAAAGAAGAAGTCGTAAGTATTTCGTAAAAACAAACATTGCATTTAGAATTGATGACAGATTCGGGTTAGATTTAACGTGTGAATTTGGATCTACTTTATACAGCACAAGCGTATTAATTTTAGTTGCACTTCGTCGAACAGTAACCTTATTCTTACATCTGATTGCTGATTACATGTGAACTCAAACAATTAAGGTAAACGAGGCTTTTCGGAGATTAAAAATCGAAGCAATTAATTATAAAGCCACGATAACACAAACTGAAACAGTTAATATGCTATGGTGTTATATTATATGCCGACTTTCTTCACTGTGTGTTGATTTGATGCTGTAATGAGTGGTTTAATCAGAAAACTACCAGTAATAAAAAGTGAAGACCGGTCGTCTTTTCGGCATGGTGAAGGTAAACAGTCTGATTAACAACATCCGGTTTTGGTAATGAAGGAGTGGCGTGTTGCAAGCACGTCACGACATCAGCATCCTCCAGTGTTCATATAGTAGGTATGCTATGTTTAATTCATTTGAACAAGTAACACACAAGGTACACACTGTAGCAACAAGAACAATAATGATAGAACACTAATGTGTCAATAGAGTTAGTTATCAATTCGAATATCTTTCGCATTCTATTATGTAACATGTCATCTCTCACCAATTATTTTTGAACTATTCTGAAACAGCTACTTTGTTATCTCCGAACAATTGTCATAATTAAGACCATTCACCGGATATGATATCTCGCTCGCCTTACTATTTTATTTCTCTCACTATAAGTAATCTCGATGCGCATTAGTCACACAATCAAGATCAAAGTGTAGTATCTGTTCCGATGGATACTGCACCCCATAGACTGGTATTGTCTTGGCCTTCGGGGCTTGATTTACGCCTGTCTATGGGTCTGTCCTGTGCAGCTCTAGGAGGTCCACCCTCCCAGGCTTCGCCTCCCCTCTTTGGGGAGGAGTAAGTTTATTGCTTACTGCCTGAGGCGCCCCTACCGGGGAATGCCGACGGGGCTGCCCAGGCAATTTTTGATGGTCAGAGTGCTCACCTCTTGGGCGCTGGCTTTTCAACCCCCACTTTCCGACCCGACCTTGGGTCACATCTTACTTGTGGGAGTAGGATAAAACTGGCCTTGTGCTTAACTCCTGGAGAGGAGTAAATAATACAATCAAAATACACTCAGTCGACTTGTTGTTTTATTGGAGTCAGACCTGCTTCAGCATTGCAATAATTTCAATCTGACGGCTTTTTGATTCGACCCACGAACGATCTTAATTGTTATATTTTGTCTTGTTTCTCATTTTCCTTTTGTACATAGAAACTAGTTTTTTTATTATCTTTTTTCAAATTTAGCTTCGAGCATTTGTTCCGAAATTATTTTAATTAGTTATAATTTTGCATTTCTATTCTAATTAAAATCCATCTCCGGTAAAGTGTAAAACAAACTAGTTACCGACATTCAGAAAAATATGGAAGACAGTAATTGCAATAATATTTCGTTTTATTATTTTTAATTTTATATAGAACTTATATAATATAATTAGTTATGACGTCGTAGGCAACTACCGTCCGTTTATCTATATACCAATGTTTTTCTGTAGAATTATTTGGATTATTCGGACTACTATTCTCATCTCGGTTCATATTTTTACAAGGTTCCGTTTGATGTAATCTCCGATTTTCCTCGAGTGAACCCTTTCGATAATAACTAAGAATAACATAATAATTAACACGTATACCCGGTCACGGCTGACGGAACGAGAACAAGCTACCCCTGTGATTAAATAAAGGGTTCAGTTCGAAATTTCGTACAGATTCCCAAGTTCGACATAAAAATGTCCACGTTTGAAAGGATGCACCTGAATAAGGTCGGAAGATACGTCGGCCGAAACGTCGTGAAAAAAAATAACAACCAAGATGAGAATGGCGGTGCGTATAATCCAAATAATCAGAATGACCAATCTTTATCTCAAATGTTCCTAGATATGATTTTGAAATTCTAACATTTTGAACGTTTTCTTCTTCTGTATTTGTAGAGACAAGTGCAGTGATGCCGAAAATTGTTTTCATGAGAAAGTTATGGATTCCTTGTGAAACACAAGAAGAGCGAATAGCAGACATCATCTTTAATTATCATCAGGTAATTACCGATTCAAGTGGCATTCTTTTCATCATGAATCAAACCGAAACGAATCAAAAGAAGACAAAAAGGTGCTGTATTTGAAATGTAGGATTTACCTAATATTTATATTATAGATTTTTTTCCTCGTTGTAAGCGTTGGGTAATTTGAATATAGAAGTTTAGAAGTCAACACAAGGCATATATATTGTTTGTTCTTTTTTAAATATGTATTTGCTTACTTACAATCAACTTAGTTTCGATAGTATAACATCTTCTTCGGGACTAGAAACAGTTTTTTGTTTTAAACACAAGCTGTTTCCATTCCCGAAGAAGATGTTATATCACCGAAACTAAGTTGACTTTAACTAATAAATATATTTTTTAAATACACACACACACACACACACATATATATATATATATTCATTGCTTACTACCTAGCTCTACTTACGTATCGAGCACTGTTGAAGTAAATACTGAAAACTGACACATAAAAAATTATATCTCCTTATAATATTTTATGTGGATACATGAAGTACTAATATATATATATATATATATATATATATATATATATTAATTTTATACGTACATAGAAGTAACCCATGGACACGTATTTCTGGCTCACAGCCGTCATCAGCATGGCTAACTTAGACAGAGATCGAACCTTCGATATTGATGTCTATAGTCCAGCGTTCTACCACTGGACCAAGACGCTTGTCTAGAAATATGTACGATTTTTATCACCTAAATATTTAATGTATTTTTATGTAATTATCTTTATTGGTGATTGCAGCGTTCGTTGTTTATTTACTTACTATTATTTTGATCGTATCACTTCCTAATTACATATATATATATATATATATATATATATATATATATATATATATATATATATATATATATATATATATATATATAGTCTTGGAAGTTTCTCAACCATTAAAACTATATAAAGAAAAATATATATATATATATATATAAAAAAAACAACAAAAAAAAACTTATAGTCTCAAGTCTTCCAGTGGAAAATCACTCATGTAAGTCAATTTATTTTTTACAGTTATTATATTAGTTAGTTTCTAACACTATTTTAAGGGATCATCAGTTGTTTACCATGAAAAACTGTTTCGGGAATTTAAAAACAAGACAGTATTTAATTTCATGGCTTCCCAGCAGAGTTGATCAGACCCCACTTCCCTTAAAAGACAAAAACATAAACGTTCCTTATACTAAATCTACGTTTTGTTCCATATAAATGTTTTGCTAACTTATATTAGTTATTTAAGACACAAAAAAAACAAAAAAAAATTGTCTTTACCTATGCCGTTCGTCTGTCTAATAAAATTTATCCGTTACTTACAAAAATGTTGCTGCATTTTAAAGTGTTTGGACGAATCCATGACACTATTATTTAAGTGATCAATGTATTATTTTTAGTTTTATATTATAAATATATAGAATATCAACACATCAAAATATATATATATATATATATATATATATATATATATATATATATATATATATATATATATACTAAAGCGTTACTCAAGTCCCAAAGGTCACGCGAGGATAAGTGTTAATGAATTTGTCAGGTTGGCGTTGAAACAACACCATGTAGATTGGTAACGATGGTTGAAATTAGGCAAAAATTGATTATTTAATAGGACGTCTCGACAAAATTGATCAACATTGGACTTGAAAACGACTATGTTGTAGTCAGCTGGGAACCAGCCTCACGGTATTGTGTTCCACGGGTAGTTCTAATAAAAGAAACTGCTCATGAAAGCTTCGTTTAGTTTTAGGTACACAGCGGTAGAAAAGAAAATTATTGGCAATGGTTGTAGGTAGACGATTTTTAATCGAGCATCTACCATGAAAATAACGATGGAGCACAGAAAGACTAGCAACATCTTTTTTGTGTGAGAAATTGGCCGTAGGGAAAAGAAGAGGACATCCTCCACTCGATTTCGAAGTCGATTTTGTACTTTGTCAAGGCAGGAAAGGACGCTCTGAGTGGCACCTCCACAGATGTGGCAACAGTAGAAAAGGAAAATGTTTAATTGTGATTAATTTACTTACTGGCGACCGCAACCGATAAAGTCTAAAGTATTTATTGGTGTAATGATATATCTATGTGTATAATATGTTATATCTATTTAGATAAAAGAGAATTCTTGTTTATTTTCTTGTCTGTCTGTTATAGGAAACGATATGTTAGCATTTATAACATTCAAATTAATTTCAATAAAGAGAAAATTTCATGACGCTATCTAAATTTTCACCGATTCAATCTGGGGTCACTAGGATACAATTATAGATTCCTAGTATCTCTTATCGCATTAAAAGTTCGTCGAATGACAGAAATATTTTAGAACTTGATAAACAAAGTTATTTTTTAAATAGACTTTCATTTTTTGAGAAAAAAAAACTTATTAAACAAAAAAATATTTCAAGAAAGAATTTATGAAAAATAGGGCTAAATATCTGGATAATGAGTTTTATTTTGCAACTTATGAAACGTTAGACATTTTTAACTTTGAACAACGCTAATTTCAAATGTCTTTTGATGACGCTTCCGTGCTTACACACGTATGTCAGCCCCCCGTGAATTTGTATGTTTTACTCGCAAATAGTATTTATTTTGTATTGTTAATACAAAGAACATTTGAAATTAGCGTTATTCAAAGTTGAAATTGTCTAGTGTTTCATAAGTTGCAAAATAAAATCCATTACCCAGATAGTTAGCCCTATTTTTCATAAATTCTTTCTTGAAATATTTTTTGTTTAATAAGTTTTTTTGCTCTAAAAATGAAAGTCTATTTAAAAAAAGAACTTTGTTTATCAAGTTCCAAAATATTTATGTTATTCGACCTCTTTCCTATTCTTATGACCGCTAAGTACAAGTGGTCTTTAAATTTTGTCAAAACGGGATCATTTCTCTGTCTGTAAAAGCATATACATCTCTAAAAAGTATCTCCGTCGGTGTTCAGATCTGATTAATGTGTGTTTAGTTTTTATATCCATTTTGATTCTTTTGTTTTCGTGTATATGTGGACGGGAAATTGACCTCTGTCTGTTTTTATGTAGGTATTTTTTTAGATGTGATAAGCATAGTTAATACATTTCGCGGTTGTCTGTTTGTATTAATAGATGGTTTCTTAAAGATGGATTTGTTCCTGGGTTCTAATTGACGAGTTGTTAAATCCCTAGTTACAACAGGAGTGATTTCGTACATATGTCGGCCACGGTTGAAAACCGTGAGAAATGTGATCATTTAGATACTGAAAAAGACCATCTAAAATATCACGTCTTTTTCACTTATATCTGCTCCAGATGAAACGATGTGTTCATATCTGTGAAATGAAGACAATAATTGTGCAGTTAGTGTAAAACGATATTATTGAAAGTAAAAACTATTTAAAGAAAACTTATTAATCCGGCAACTATTACATGTAAATCTTTTCTATACACATTACTTCAAACATCCTACTTGTCGCTTTATACATGCAAATTTATATAGCAACGAAATCAATTATTAGATATTATTGTAATTTAATTGCTCCTATATATTTGGGAAGGGTTCAATGCAGTTTTCGGTAAGTGTACACGTTCAGAATATATTTCTCAATCCTTAGTTGTCTGAGCTAATCCGTTTGATGCGAATAATGGCACTATTGTATTTTTTTTTATTTTTTGTTTTAGATTAATATGGTAGTTGCTTTAGTAGTTTACGACTTAGTGGTGGTCTCTAGATTTAGTATAGATGGAGATACGTAATATGTTATTTTAGGATCAGATTACTATACTAGAAATAGATTGGAAGTGTATGAATGCTCAATGGTAAATTTTATTGTGTAGTGGTAATTATTGGTATATTGGTGAATGTTAATTAGGTTGTCTAAGTCAATGTGTCCATAAAAAATGTCATCTTTAACTACAGTAGTAAACCATGGTATAATTGTATGTTCAATTTTTTTTTTCGTTCAATTTTCAGGAAGTACCAAACTTCATCGTTGGATTTCACCAATGCAGCGTACAGCAGGCCATGAAACTAGCAGCTCTTATCCACATTGTCAGCCACGGAGGCCAACGGACGGAAATCCGATCTTTTGCGTAGGTACATTTCAATTATCCTTTGCCACATATGATGCATCACTGATTTTTTTTCATTTCTTTACACAATTCTTTCCCCGTGAAAGGGTCATAGTTATACGCGCAGACGGTAGACTCGGCGTAGCAGGTTCAAGTTCTGGCAGGGCTACTGCATCACTTTCACTAATATCCATGAGAAAGGTATGAATCTATATACACCCCCTCAAGCTATGAATTAAATGATAGCGTATACTAGACTCTCAAGCTTTGAAAGTGCAACTAGTCTAAAAGAACGAAAAATCCGCAATAACATCAGTCTTCCTCGGAATCATCCCGACATTGTTTTTATTCTTTGTGGGCAATCTTTTCACTAGACTTCAACAATGCTGGTTCAGGAGAGATGTGGTCTGGGATTGCGCAACACTTGCTTCATTGTAGACTACCTCCGCGGGCACTCTTATGGAGGGCATTATATATATATATATATATATATATATATATATATATATATATATATATATATATATATATAAAGTAATCCAACAAAAGATATAAGCGTCAACTAATATCTTATAATTAGTGAAAAATCCGGATAAAAACTGAAGCTCAATATACTGGATAGAGCATTAATATTATAATATAAAATGAAGTAATAAAATAAGGTGTCAATCAAATTTTATTAGAATTCAAAGTTCAAGCAAAGTATCCTTAAGTCCTTAGCTCATGAGTTTTCAAAGATAATTCTTCTCTTCAGAGGACCATTACCGCAGTTATACTACTACAGGTAATAAAATTACGCTTTGAAAATATATAAAATTATATACACAAATACACAAAAATACATAACATCAAAACATATCAACCCAAAAACAAAAAGTATGTTTTTGGGTTAATGTTTTGATGTTATGTATTTTTGTGTATTTGTGTATATAATTTTATATATTTTCAAAGCGTAATTTTATTGCCTGTAGTAGTATAACTGCGGTAATGGTCCTCTGAAGAGAAGAATTATCTTTGAAAACTCATGAGCTAAGGACTTAAGGATACTTTGCTTGAACTTTGAATTCTAATAAAATTTGATTGACACCTTATTTTATTACTTCATTTTATATTATAATATATATATATATATATTACTGCGTGCCAGAATTATATGCAAATCGATTTTTTTGTTCTAACTGTGATAGTTTTCAATAAAAATGAGTGATACTTGGCACGTTATATAGCAACACTAACACATGCGCAGATCTAAAATTCTAAGCTAATCTGCGCAATAGTAAACAAATGTCAGCTATTTTGGTGGCTTGCAGCCTGGTTCAGCGTGCGTACTTTATATGCTACTAGCGGAACCCGTCGCCCGGCGTTGCACGGGAGAAAGTACTACCTATTGCATGACGTCGAATAAAAAAAGAAACGGCCTATTGTTGTGTCTCCGCCCCCCCTCTACCGTGTTGGCGAATGTTATAAATTTAGAAAAAAAAGAAAAAAGTGGTAGAGTAGAATGGGATCGAACGCTGAAACTGGCGATCATGAAACCTGCATTCCTAACGACTGCGCTACGGTTTCGATTTAAAAATAATAATGTGAAAATAGGCCAATTAACTTAAGCTTGATTATGGGCATGCGTGTTATGTTAAGATTCAGCAATGACACGGTTTATGTCATTTGTAGATGATGAAAATGACTGGATTTTGGCAAGTTTTCTATAATATGCGTGTTAAAGATTTATGATTTTGAAAATGTAAATGTATCGGGGTCTACCAGTATCTTGGCGCTTATTGAATTAAATAGGGTGTCGATTCGATCAAGAAATTGTAGCCGCCATGTTGAATGAATAAATGTTGCAAGAACTATGTTCGTTAATTTCATTCGCTCAATTCCGGAATGAATATAAATGTAGAAGTCATAGGTAGAATTAGAAATAACGTAATCTGATATTCGCGGAAAATCATCGGAGTGAACGGGAGTGGTCATTAAGTCTTTGCGTATTGCCTTATATTATGTAGTAAATTAATACCAGGCAAATAATAAATAAGAACCGGTGTTTTGTGGAAACTAAACTGTGTGTATTAGTTCCCGGTGTCGATAAGTACAGTGAAATTACAGAATTGTTAGGGAGAAAAGTTGGTTTTTCGGAGAGACGTTGATGGTGGGCCAAATGTAATATGTAGTGTTAGGTAGAAAAAATAATAACAAATTTACTAAAACACGCTCGAGTGAATAAGTGTAGTATAGTGGTGAGTCTAGTAGCCTGTGATGCATGTGGTTATTTTCCTATACTCCGAGAAGGTACAGGGGAAAAATCGTCTCTACTTTATGTATCAGATATACGACGTAAAGGTGCCTTGTATCAAGCTGAGAGGTCTAAAATTATCCAAAGGATTCATAATAAGATATCTACCTTAGAAATAGCCAAAGAATTGGGCCGTGATCATCGTACAATTAAACAATTTGTTACTAACTCTGAACTTTTCAACGGACGTTCTGACAAAGGGGAAATTCGTAAGAAAGCACGGATGTCGCATCGAGTCATGAATAGGATCAAGAGAGAAGTCCGCCGTAATTCTCTTGAAACTAGCAAAAAAAGTTTTCCGAAATAAGCTATTTTTATTTTCAATCTCTTCAAAACCAAATGGTTGTATTTAGTTCTGTTATAAGTTTCTTTTCTCCCCAGTTTGGCTAAGATCAAAGTGTAGTATCTGTTCCGATGGATACGGCATAGACTGGTATCGTCTTGGCCCTCGGGGCTTGATTTACGCAGTCCTATGGGTCTGTCCTGTGCGGTTCTAGGAGGTCCACCCTCCCAGGCTTTGCTTCCCCTCTTTGGGGAGGTGTAAGTTTATTGCTTACTGCTTGAGAGGCCCCTACCGGGGAATGCCGACGGGGCTGTCCAGGCATTTTTAATGGGCAGAGTGCTCACCTTCTCGGGCGCTGGCTTTTCAAACCCCACTTTCCCGACCTGACCTTGGGTCACATCTTACCTTGTGGGAGTATGATAAAACTGGCCTTGTGCCTAACCTCCTGGCGTGGAGGTAAGTAAATTATCTTGTTCTTGGCATTTTGGCTGAAATCAAAGTGTAGTATCTGTTCCGATGGATACTGAACCCCATAGACTGGTATTGTCTTGGCCTTCGGGGCTTGATTTACGCCTGTCTATGAGTCTGCCCTGTGCGGTTCTAGGAGGTCCACCCTTCCAGGCTTTGCCTCCCCTCTTTGGGGAGGTGTAAGTTTATTGCTTACTGCTTGAGAGGCCCCTACCGGGGAATGCCGACGGGGCTGCTCTGGCATTTTTAATGGCCAGAGTGCTCACCTTCTCGGGCGCTGGCTTTTCAAACCCCACTTTCCCGACCTGACCTTGGGTCACATCTTACCTTGTGGGAGTAAGATAAAAACTGGCCTTGTGCCTAACTCCTGGAGAGGAGTAAATCAATACTTATCTTACCTATTTGCTCTTTGCCGCGTTCATTATTCCACATGGTCACTTTGCTTTCAATGTAAACGATGCTATTTGGGTCCTCCATTTTTAATTTCTTTACACTCATTTGAGGTTCTTGAATAATCTTATGCTATAGATCGTCGTGGGATCTTTTGTGTTTCTTTAACTATGTTTAAGTTTAGAAATTAGTTGCATGGTATGGGTTACCTTTTCATGTTTTATCGGCGTGTATGAATAACTGATTTGATTTATTTATCTTGTTTTTTTACACCGCCTTTAAGCTTTTTTTATGTTGGGGTTTTATTGAATTGTCCATTATATATAAAATAATAGTATGAAAATTATCCCCAAAACGAAACAAAGCCCAATCAAGACAGAAAAGTTCGAATTTGTATTTAAATGGATAATGATGCTAAGGGTGTTATTGATACGCTTCTGACGATCGGATACTCTGTGAAACGACATAAACGTCTTAAAATAAGCCACAATTATTATTATTATTATATATATATATATATATATATATATATATATATATTTATTAGTGTTATAATGGAATAATTCCAGGAAGAAATCCGGGTAAGAGAGCTCAATGTGGTAAACAGAGCAAGAATAACGTAAAATATAATAACACGAAATTACATGATTGTCGATGCAATAATTTATTTCAACCTTGCGATTTTATTCAAGCATCCAATTTGACAATTACATTTTTGAGACTGACAGAAAACTGAATTCACCCTCGACACTTCAAACACAACCAGAGAGAGTGGTGGTCGCAGCCAATCTGAATACCTATTACAGAGCGAGTAGGAATTAATTTCTTATATTTAACTAAAGCAATCGAAAGGGATCTTATGGTTTTTTTTGTTTGTTTTTATTAAAATAATAACGTCTGAGTTAAGCGCACATATTCTTTCTACATTTCCGACCTGGTGACATTTAACGTTCATACGCCTCCATACACACGCACACATATACCTATTCTTAACATCACACACACACAATTTTTGGCTAGCTCGAAATTCAGTTTTCGGCCCGGAAGGAAGATATATATATATATATATATATATATATATATATATATATATATATATATATATATATATATATATATATATATATATATATATATATAGGGGAGGTTATGCTCCGTTACTTATATTTTAGAGTACTCAATAATTTAGAGTGTTTATATATATATATATATATATATATATATATATATATATATATATATAATGTCTAAAGAAGCTTTGAATAATTTTAAACAAAGAAAGAAAATGCAGTTTAAAGTTCCAGAGAAACAACTAAATCCAAGATATCGCAGACTTAGCACTTGCGTAAGCCGACCAACCGTTGGAAAATTCATAAATAAAAAAGGGGATTCAAGTATCTAACAGTAAATCACAAACAGGGAACCTTAACTTGACCGCTAAATATTAAAACGGGGATCATCAGCTGTTTACCATGTAACTGTTTCGGAGATTTAAAAACAGGACAGTTATAATATTCATGGCTCTCTAATGGTACTGATCAAACGACCACTTCCCCAATAATCAAATGTAGAAATAATTCAGCTTTAATTTCACTAATATATACATAAATAAATAATAATAATAATAATATTAATAATAATAATAACAGAACCGGGGAAAATACAACAGCACGAGAGAGGCGCAAGCATAGGCTGACGCCACGAAAATTATGGACAGAGGGTCGAGAAGGGAAAGCGCAAACCAGACCTCCACTGGAAGAGCGCGGACAGCTCTGGGACCTTGGGAAGGCTTGTTGCAACCCGGGCCCCAGAGGGGACCAATGGCCCTTATCAGCGGGAAATCGGTGGTAGGTGGCTGTTGCGATTACTGCAAGGTCATCAGCGGTGATAAACGAAAAGAGGTGGAGCATACTGGAAGTCTGAGGAGACTTGTTGTCACTCAGACTCCAGGGAATACCACAGGTTGTCGGCAGTGGGCGATCACTGACGATGACCAGTGTGATAACTCCTAGTGAGTAAATAATAATAATAATAATAATAATAATAATAATAATAATAATAATAATAATAATAATAATAATAATAATAATATTGTAACCCAAATTTCAGAAAAGACCAATAGTCGTTGCCAGTGAGAAATCAATGGAAAACGGCTGTTGCAATAACGCTAAATAATTTGCAATGGTTATCGAAAGAGGTGGAAAGTACTAGAAATCTGGGGAGACGTGTTGCCACTGAGACTCCAGGGAACACAATCGGTTATCATCAGTGAGCACTTATATATATATATATATATATATATATATATATATATATATATATATATATATATATATATATATATATATATATAACAATAGAATGCAAATTACAATGACTACATCGTTATTCATCAGTGAAGACGTTACTTCTTTACGGTCGTTTCATCATCTATCCAGACCACCAAAGTATACAAAAATATCTTGAATTTTCCAGAATGATGATTCATCAGAAGCAAAAGGCCAGAACAGCATTTATACAAATCCCGAAAGAAAAGAAAAACAAACTTACATTTGTAAACAGTTCGATGTGTACATCATTTACAAAACAAATCTCGTGGTTATTTTAGTTAAAATTAGCGCCATCTTTCATCTAATCAAAGTCAAACAAAATACGTTTATCTTTCTCTATATTTAGTTATAAAAAAAATTAACAGTAGTTTTTTTCTCATCAAAAAAACAAAACACAAACAAAAGAAAAATTAGAAAAGAAAAAGAAAAGAAAAAGAAAAAGAAAACAGGGACGTAAACATTCCCAAAATATGAAAGAAATCCATATTTTGGGGATTCGTAAAATAATTTCAATTCATAATCAAGAGAAATATTATATATATATATATATATATATATATATATATATATATATATATATATGTGTGTAAAGGAGTAAGGCTACCAACATTTGTAGAATGTTTTTTTCAACATTTATTTATTATTTTGTTGTTTTACCATTTTATAATTATGAAATGGTAAAACAACAAAATAATAAATAAATGTTGAAAAAAACAACAAAATAATAAATAAATGTTGAAAAAAACATTCTACAAATGTTGGTAGCCTTACTCCTTTACATATATACTTTTCTCTCGTTGGAACTGCACTAATACTGCACTACCCTCTTTTCTCTCGCTCTCTCTCTCTCTCTCTCTCTCTCTATATATATATATATATATATATATATATATATATATATATATTGGTACAGAAAAATTAGTACAACATTCAAATGTTGTACTAATTTTTCTGTACCAAAATAAATAAATATTATGCTCTTAATTTTTAACTTTAATTCTTAATTAATCTGAAATATTAAGATAATACATATTTCCCTTGTTTAAGCTATTTCTAAAATATTGCTGTTTTTTTTTTTATTTTTAGGGATATTTCTGTGGCTAAAGACCTCCGAGAAAAACTAAGTTTTGGTGAATGGAAAAAGGTGAGACGTGATTTTTTTTTTCTCTTGCGAATTTCGACTCGAATGAAAATCATCGAACGGTATAGCATCACTAATCTGTACTTTTTAGTTGTCTTAAATGAAACAGGATTATTCCTTATTGATTGTCAGTCTCACCGGTGGATTATCCAATATTATTATAATCTTTGTTTTTATGCATTTCGTTGACTCGTGAATTTTGAAAAATCCACAATCACCAAAGTCGGATAACCAAAGTTTAACAACAATGCGTCAGTATTTAGATAGGTGACCGTTTGAAATACCAGACGTCATAAGTTTTGAAACTGAAGCGGCTGTGACGTCACTTTGTGTAATGCCATTAAAAAATGTATGAACCCATTTTCCCTCACTCAATAATAGGGTGAACAAAACTTCAAGCTTTGGTGGTGCAACTTGTCTAGGAAGAGGAACACTTCGAAATAACATGTCCTGCTTTGCTTATCCGGCCATCTTCGATTTCTTCTTGTCATTAGACATAAATAATGCCGGACTAGGAGATGTACGTTTATAGATTGAGCAACCCTTGCTTCACTATATAGTCATCATGCAGGCACCATTTCAGAGGTCATCCATTGTTCCTAAAGATGGTTTAACTGATTTGTAATTGTATCGTTTTTTTATACAGGGGGAACCACCTCTAAATAAAATCCCAACCGTTAAATTAAGATTCAAAACCTTTCTGCAACTTAACCATATTTGGTAGATATAAACGTCAGTCTATGCTTGACCTGCCCACCAAGTTTTAGTCAGGCATGTCTAACAGTCTTCGGCCTATCGCCGTTCACTAATATACTCCAAATGTGCACCTTTGCAGTGATCAACACTGAGCACGACCAAGTAGTCGTTAAGAGAGTTTTTTAAACCTAACCTTGGTTAGACGAACGGGTGTTGTGAGGGAATAACAGTGGTTTAAACAAGATGGAGAAACTCCTCGAACTGCGGGGACACTGCGGTGATCGTCTCATCAGTAGGAGGTGGTACTTCAAATATGATTCACACTCACCGAATCTCAACCTCTCAAATTTTTATCTGCAGTGTTTTTCCTCATATAATGTCTATCCAAACGCCTTAACTATGTTTATACTGGAGAAGGTGATCACAGTCAAAACCAAGTGCTAATAAAAGAGTATGTCAGGGTTATTGACAATGTTAAACGTCGTATCCAGGTATCCTTATCATTGAACGGCGATAAAAAAATTAAGACTGTTGGATATTCATGACTGAAATTTGGTGGACAAGTCAGGCATAGATTGAAGTTTATTTGTACCAAATATGGTTGTTTTTTTTTAAATAGTACGAATTTTATCAACGATTCCATGAGTGAAGTGTTGAAGGTTTACCTTGTACTTATAAACGATTTTATGAGAAAGCCATTAAAAATGGCAGAAATATCAGCAATATTTGTTATCGGCTTTCCGAAAACTATTAAATGTTTGCGCTGGGAATGCACGCATATTTACTTGTAATATCAATAATATAAACAAGTAATATTCAGTAATATAGACATAACAAGTAATAATGTACATCTTTCTGCCTGTTATTTTCATTTTGGTTGTTGTTATAATCACATCAATTCGACCTTTGTCCTCTTTCTCTCCGGCCTTCATACGTGCCTTTCGGGATAATCATTAAGTTACCAGAATTTGCAAACTGAACCTTTTATTTAATCCACTGGGTTTGACTGCTTTCATTCCATGCTTCATGCTTTTTAAATATTTCGCCCTAGTTCATTTTTCTAAAGGTTTTTTTTTCTCAGCGGAAATTAAACTTATAACTTCTAGGTAGAACGTAGTATATAATATCTTTTAACCAGCCTCTTTCTCAACGATGCCAGCATTTACCTTCTTCCAATCGCGCGAAGGTCGGAAGGTGGGGATTTGAAAAGCTAGCGCTCAACAGATAGGGCTATCTGACCTGCAAAAAATGACCGAGCAGTCTAATCGGCATTCTACAGTAGGGATGCCTCAGGCGATTAGCAATAAAGTAACCTCTTCTCGAATAGAGAAGGTAAAGTCTGGGAAGGTAGACCTCTCAGAACTGAACAGAACAATACTTCAGTTTGACAGAAAACAGACACCTGGCTCAAATATCTAAGACTATCGGCCTGATTGTTGAGGACATACCTTTGCGTTGGTATGAAAAATACCATCATCGGTAATGTTAAGTCGATGCCCGTGTTTCTCCACGCTCCTATGTATTCAGTAGGACAATCTAGAGTGATTTTCTAGTATGTTTATTCATGCTTTATGCTGATACTATAATTAATTGTTGTTATTTTCTTATTCTATATATGACCTACTTTTGCTCTTCAAAAAAGATCAACAATCTACAAATAGAAATACACAAGGTGATTGGAAATGAACACTTATTATTAGATGCTCGTAATTTATTAGTGAAATATAATTCTTAAAATAAACAAATATAAGAAAGTGTATGGCATGGGGATTTATTTAGAATTCAACATGGGCGCGAGCATTTGCTACCAGCTTCTTAAGCTGTCTGAGAACCGCATCAACTGATTTCACAAGGAACTCTTTTTTTTACTAGTTGAATGATGAGGTATACTATAAGATGATTGAGAATCTCTTTATACCACCCACGCAAAAAACAGCCGACCCAGAAAATTGTATTTACATTTCAATGAGCTATGTTTCTTATAAAGGGGGAAGAATTGCTGTTTTCAACTTTCAATCTATCGATCTCATTAATACTTATCATCGAATGTATTTTCCTTGATAAGTGGTGATATATTACTAAGAAGAGTTATTTTGGAAATCAGTTGATGCGGTACCCAGGCAGCTTAAGAAGCTAGTAGTGAATACTAGCGCCCATGTTTAATTCTGAATGAAACCCCATGCTATACACTTTCTGATCATATTCATTTCTTGTCTGAATTATATTTCTGTAATAAATTACGAGTACTTAATAATTGGCAGTTACTTTCCACGCACCCTGTAGAGGAATGGGTGCATTGGATGCATTAATGGAATACAAATTTAGAACAAATTATTAACAACCAGTAATTCTATGGTATTTCAGAATAAAAACAATTCTGGGATCTTTTATAAAACAGCTCCGCCAAAAATAAAACGATCCCCCCCCCAAAAAAAAAAGAAAATACAGACGAATTGCGGGTTGTAGTAATAAAAGATGTTTTATTACATACTCAAGAGGATGGAATTAATTAACACCATTAAGTACTTGCGTTTCCCTTATATTTCGGCTTATACATAAACTCGCACAGATAGTTGTTCACCATTCCTCGATGTGCTCCACAGTGACGTTTATTCTAAATTTTGTACAAGTCTCAAGCCTGATCGACGAAATTGGTCCCTGGACGTTAATCATAACTCTGGCCCTTATTTTAATCCTAACCCAAAGTGTGTGTAGATAAGATTGACAAAAGTAGGTCAATGGTATGTGAGCGCACTGCGCAAGACTAGCGGGGCTATTCTTTTGCAAACCTAATTTTTCATTAGTGGCCGGACTCTTCTACAAAATATCCCACTTTTGCGCATGTCTCCGGAAATTAGATGAAGCAACATAAACGTGAGGGTAAGATAAATATAGTCACTTATCTGAGCAACTGCACACATGTCATAAAAAGTTAGAATAGTCAGTCTAGGAGCGATAAACCATTACCATTATATAAACCAGCTAAGATAAGAGCCTTGGGCAAATTGGACTAACAGTGGCCATTCTTATTTCGTTCAACGATAAGCTAACAATGCCTTTCTGTTGTACAATCTTTTACTTAAAACAATACAATTAATCATAATTACAACCCGATAAAAATAACACTGGCTTTTCTCTTTTATTATGTTTATTGCTTTTCAAGTGACGTGAAACTAATACAAAAGAAGCTAATTCAACATTCATTTATTTTTAGTCTTTTTATATGTTCACTATGTTCTTGGCACAAAAAAGTACTTGCTTCTTTTTTTTTTGGATAATACTTTATCCGACTCGGAATATTTTTACTAATTCAACATTCATTTATTTTTAGTCTTTTTATACTTGCACTATGTTCTTGGCACTAAAAATGTTACTCGCTTCTTTTTTTTTTTGATAATACTTTATCCGACTCGGAATATTTTTACTAATTCAACATTCATTTATTTTTAGTCTTTTTATACGTGCACTATGTTCTTGACACAAAATAGTACTCGCTTCTTTATTTGGATAATACTTTATCCGACTCGAAATATTTTTACTAATTCAACATTCATTTATTTTTAGTCTTTTTATACTTGCACTATGTTCTTGGCACTAAAAATGTTACTCGCTTCTTTTTTTTTTGATAATACTTTATCCGACTCGGAATATTTTTACTAATTCAACATTCATTTATTTTTAGTCTTTTTATACTTGCACTATGTTCTTGGCACAAAAAAGTACTCGCTTCTTTCTTGGATAATACTTTATCCGACTCGGAATATTTTTACTAATTCAACATTCATTTATTTTTAGTCTTTTTATACTTGCACTATGTTCTTGGCACTAAAAATGTTACTTGCCTCTTTTTTTTGGATAATACTTCATCCGACTCGGAATATTTTTACTAATTCAACATTCATTTATTTTACTTGTTTATTTTTAAGGGGATAGATGCCATCCTCGATGGGATGGCTCATCTGTCGGTGGAAGAAGCCAAAATTCAATATATGGATGTCGTCAGTACCTTCCCGACCTTTGGATCATTATTCTTCGAAGTGAAGGTATTTAGAAATCTTATGCAATCTTTAAAGTAGAACATACAATTTAATAATAGTAAAATCACAGCTTATAATTATAACAATAGTACATAAATCTGTATCTATACTTTTGTAGAATTGGATAATATTAAAAACACAAAAGGCACCTAATATACCTTTACTAAGTTAAATTGACTGATTTTTAAATTAAAGTAATATTTAAAGTTACGATTCATAATTAGAAGTAAGCTGCAACTTAACGATAACAGTAATCTAATATATAAAGAAAAGTCAGTCTGATCTTCAGCTTCTGACAGATCGATATTTTCTTCTGACTAGTCATTTTTTTTTTAGTCTTTTTATACTTGCACTATGTTCTTTTCACTAGAAATGCAATTCGTTTCTTTTTTTTTTTTGAATAATACTTCATTCGCCTAGGAATATTTTTCAGGTGGTTGCCATCTTTGTCATCAGCAGCAAATTTAACATAAAACGGACGTCATCTTTGCAATCAGCAAGGAATCTCTCAACTAATATTAAATCTATAAACTACTACGTTCTTTCATTTATTGCTGCTAAATAACACTTAGATGGTCTTAAATGTTTCTTCATATAGAAAGAGTTGGAAATTATTAGATCGTTGGTTTTTTTTTACATTTCCGTCTCGCACTGCGTTATGTCACAATAAATATTAAATAAAACATGATCGATCCAATGTATCAAATACAATTTACGCATGAAGAACTCATATAAAATGAAAGATCATTTTTGTAGAAATTATTCGGATATAATTTCAGCTTATGTCGAATAATACTGCATGTTTTTTTATAAAAAGAAAGAATGCGACCACAATTGATAGAAAATAACTGTTTTTAAAATTTTTATTCTGCATCAATTATTGAGGACACTGACATTAGGTTGATACTTTTCTCAACTGGTGAGTCCGTATCAACGAAGAAAAGGGGGTTATTTTCGTGTATATGCTGGCCTTGTTTCTTATTCTTCATTCATGTCCGTTTGTGTTGGTTAAGCCTCGTATCACTTAGTTCACATGAATGCTTTTCATACAGCATCGCACTGATAAACAAGTCTCTATCCAGTTTGGCATAAGGCTACCAACTTTGATCACTCTCCTGTCCGCACAGATCATTTCAGGAATTGAAGCATTAATTATTAAAGATGACAGAGTTTCAACCAATTATAATCAAGTTTGTAATCATAAGTCAATGATGTCACTTACATTTTCTATTATTGTATTAAATTTTAAAAACACTATAATCGATAGCATGTTTTTTGTTTGGTTATTTTATTTTATGTTATTTCTTTAGTCTATTTCGACAAGGTTTTTGGTTTAGGGTTTGGGATAAAGCCGTTGGTGGATATTACAGGGTAGTCCCCGAATATTCCACCAATAGTTTTGGGCAGACGAAGATGTGTTGTAAGCGATGAAAAGTGGGTTCAACAAGATGAGGCAACACTTAAAATGACTCGTTCGAATGACTGCGAGGACATTGTGGTGATCGTCTAATCAGTAGGTTTGATCCTGAATAGATTTCACACGCACCGGATTTTAACCCCCATATATTTATCTGTGGAGTTAAGCCAAAGATGATGTCTATCAAAACAATCATCAGATTATTATTGAACTGAAGAAGGCAATCACTGTTAAAATCAGTTGTATTCAAGTGTGATTGCAACGAAAACGGGCACATTTGGAGCCTATAATTGAACTGCGATAAAAAAGACTGTTAAACATATATGACTAGAACTTGGTGAACAAGACAAGCATAGAGTGAGGTTTATTTGTACCAAATACGGTTTGATTGCAGAAAGGCTTGTGATTTTTATAAATGAGTAGCATTTTAGGGGGTCACTCTATAATCCCTATTTTGTCGTCGCTTGTATGTTCTCACTTATTTTAATTCGTTTTACATAGTTATTCTAGGTTTCATTTTTGTTTACAACATTTGAATATGCGCACCAATATTAGAGTTTATAGCGGAAGGTATGATATTTAATTTGCATGAATTTGTTTAAGTGTAGATTTAATAAAAGTAGCGTCATTTATTTGTGTATGTTTTCTTTTAAAAGGTTTTAAGTTTAGATTTAATAAAAATTAACATAATTTATTTTTTAATCTTTTCTTTTAAAAGATGTGTAAGTTTAAGTTTAATAAAAAATAACATAATTTATTTTTAATCTTTTCTTTTAAAAGATGTGTAAGTTTAAGTTTAATAAAAATTAACATAATTTATTTTTAATCTTTTCTTTTAAAAGATGTGTAAGTTTAAGTTTAATAAAAATTGACATAATTTATTGTTTAATCTTTTCTTTTAAATTTTTTTAAAGTTTAGATTTTATAAAAATTAACATAATTTATTTTTTAATCTTTTCTTTTAAAAGATGTGTAAGTTTAAGTTTAATAAAAATTAGCGTAATTTATTTGTTTATCTTTTATTTTAATATTTATATCTAAACAATTTTCTAAGTCATTGTGTTCATGCGGAAATAATTTATTTCTGCATTATCTAAACACTGTCGTATTCTTTACTTAACGAAACAAACATGACTGTGTTAATATTTAGATAACATATGTAAACTAAATTTTCGCTGCTACAAATAATATAACCATTTTTATGCGCGCATTAACTAAACAAATAAACATTATAGATTTTTATTAAATTTTCTAAGAGATTTATTTATTATTATTATTTTAAGCCTAGAACCATTAGTAACTACTCATTTATATCTGGATAGTAGCCTTATTCTCTTTTACTATATATTATTAGTTAAATGTTGTTACTGATAAAGAATGCGACCCAATTTCTGGCAACTTTGCGTCGGCAGCTTTCGGGCAGGTTAAGTACTCAACCGAAAGATGCCGAAGCGATTATCTAATCAGCCGTCAGCGGTCAGCAAACGACAAGTGTTCAACAAATCTTGAAATTGATTATGAATTAAATGCGAACATGAATTTCAACGCTCTACTTCAACGAATCCTATCTTCCGATGGTGTCATCGCTTTCTCACAAGAAAGATAAACTATGTTTATTTTCTTGAGCAAAATAATAATAATTATTTGAAACTTTTCTTGAAAAAAGAATTTCATTAATAATAGTTATCTAACTATGGTTTGTTCGTTTTATATATAAAAAAAATGAACAGTTGTTTATTTTAAATTTGCTTTCGTCTAAAAAAAATTATGTATTTGAAACTTTGCTTGAAAAAAAAAAACGACGAGGCAGCAGCAATTTGAATTCATAATCTGTCAGTCTTCGCGTCGGGTTTTTTTTTTCGGTTGATTACGTAACCTGCCGGAATAGTCCGACGCGAAGTTATCGGAAATTGGATCGGATTCTCTTTCAGTACCGAAATGTTAATCAAACAGAAACACTGCGGGATTCAAATAAAAATATAAAATTGTATTAATGCATTAAAATAAATAAAAATCTGTTTAATTACATTTTAAAATTAAATATTACTTAATCATTCAATCAGGTTGGTAGTTATTCTCAGATTCCCTGGACTCGTTCCTTCCATAAACTGACATTTGAATGTTTCAATGATTGCTGACATCTATGTGTGCCACTACTTTAGATTATTATAGTAAACTGGTAAACTTTTTCGATGGCCATGCAGGTTGCTCCTCTATACTACCACCTCCCTGTTGAAGGATCCATTTGTCGATGATCGCCACAAGAACTATGACAACTGGTTAATGGCAGAGGAATTTGTTATCGAAGTTAGACTCCTCTAGAACCGATGTGTTCTGACTTTACCTATGCACATTAACAGGATTACCTCAAGAAATATATTACTCTTCGCCGCGGACGGTCATTCACTACAGAAAAATTAATTACAAACTATAGGTGTACAAAGGCGCTTTGAACCGCATTGCTATTTTTTAATTAATTAGTATATGTTAAATTAATTAAATTTACGAATTAATTTTAACATAATTAATAATTAAACATTATTCAATTATTCCTTTTTAATAAATACAGCAACACTGTCACAGTTCACTAGAATACACATAAATATAAATGAAGATTACTTATAAATAATTAGCAACGACAACAATTCATTCTCTTTTGCAACAACGAGCTATGGATGACGAAACAATGCAATTTTGATGTGACTATGGGTTCGTATAACGGAGCGTAAATTTCAAAACATATATGAATAATGGGTAATACTTGACGATTATTTAATATAGTAAACATTGAGCTGTACAGAGACGACAACTAAAATAAAATTATTAAACTATAATTTAAAATAGAAATCAGCACAACTGAAAAAAAATGACTTCATTAAATATATAGTACAGATTTTGTTTAATAAACAAAACCACGAAATCATTAGGGTTTTCAATGTAACATATTTTGTATCTTCCTTATTATTATTTTATGTTTCATGTTTACCATTAAGTAATGCTTTTCTTTTCAATAACTTTTTCCAGCAAAAGAGTCAAACGTCAGAAGTTGAAAAAGTGTATCTGGCTGTAAATAGCACGGGGCTGTCTATTATCGACCCTCTAACAAAGGTTTGAATGAATTCAGTATTTTTTCTTTCGTAAAAATATAATGAAATTAAAAATATATAATATTTTTACAAAGCAATAACACTATTTTACCGATATTTTACAGGCATTCACATCATATAATCATTTTGAACCAGACGTCAAATCTTTTTGTCGTGGTCCTCGTTATATTCAGTAATAGTATTAAAAAAACAATACTATTAGCAGTACTGTCGCTGTAAAGATCGATACTCCGACCCTTCGATTGATAAAGTGGGTGTTGTTTTGTTACGTAAGAATATAATAGAAATAATAAAACTAATAAGGGTTTTATGAAGCAATAAAAATGTTTTCAAAAATTGTTTTTACAGAAATGTTACTTATATTTACATCATATGATCATTTTAAATCAGACTTCAAGCATGTAAAGATAATTACTCCTGTTATTAGAGTGATCAAATGTTGCCTACTTACGGGAATTCAGATCAGGACATCCGTAGAAAAATAGTTTTCGTACCTTCCATATCTAAAATTGCTAAATGATGAATGAAAAGGTTTAAAATATTCAATGAAATTGAATTGTGTGTTCCTATTTACTTGCCTCCCAACGAGAACAGAGTTAGACACAAGGTTGATGTTTAATGTGGGGAAAATCCGGCTCGCAAAAAAGAGGCACTCTGGATTGGGACAAAAGTTTGTTAAAGTGCCCCAGTTTAGAAGGATTTCTCTTTCACTGAGCGATGATAGAAAATATTAAATGTAGCATTAGAACAGTTACTACATTTGGTCACTAGCTAAAATGAAACTGTATTTTATCAATTTCGAAATCGCGGCAGTTTGGGTATTTCTTAAGTAAAAAAGTAGACATGTATCTGTAAAAGTCGTAGACGTTTACGATTTGGGGGCGAACATCTACGACCTTTTAGAAATAGAAACACTGAAACAGTGAAATAATCGCTTTCTTTAATGGAAACATTACTTACCAACCCAACTGAGAAGGAGGCGCTTTGGGGATGAAAACTATTTTAAAGTTTGTACTAGGATAATTAGTTATAGTTAATATTATTATTTAGGTGTAATGTTATTCTCGTTAAAATTAGGGGTAATAGTGACTCCTTGGAATAGGGGATTAGAGTTAGGATTTTATTAGCTTTATGCTTAATGACTAGTAACGAGATGACGAGTGCTCAAAAGTATGAAGCGATTTTGTTAATTATAGACTTGAATGAGTCCGTAATAAACCTATGTCTTCCAATAAATTCAGTGAGAATGTAAATGTTTCGAAAATTTTTTAGATGAGGATTGATAAGTTGTATTATTTTGGTTATTCGGATTACTGCTCTCATTTTGGATGTTATTCTCACAACATTTCTGCTGACATGAGCCTCGACCTTCTTTTCGAACTCGGGAATATTTCTGCTGTATCTGTACGAAACTTCAAACGGAAAAAATTATGGTATCTACGGGAGTAGCTCGCTTTCGTCCCGTCAGCCATGACCGGGTAAAAGTCTTTGGTAGTTCGTAATTGTATTCTTAGTATCGCCTGGACTGGGGATTGAACCTCCAACCTTCAGAAGACTGTCATTTAGAACTAGTCAACACTTAGCATTTTTATCCGTTGTGCCAGAGGTCTTTGCGAAGATGTAGATGT